>RCIC01000005.1:8197500-8912500 GCA_018883505.1 Ceratosolen fusciceps
ACTTGATATTTTTTGTGCGGCGTTGGGTAAAACAAAAAAATCATGCACACATTCGGATTATGCTCGCATAAGACAAATTAATGCTTCATTAATACAAAATGTTATATACCCTAATAAAAATGGCTGTACTTGCGTTATTAAATAGTTATGTATTACGGGACGTAATTCATTTTCATAATCTGAATAAATATTTACCTTTAAACAAGACCACCGTAAATTCGATGCTTTCTAGACAATAGGAGGAGCTTTTCTTTCTTTCTTTCTTTCTTTCTTTCTTTCTTTCTTTCTTTCTAACGTAAAGAAAAGAAGAAAAAAAAAGAAAAAAAATAAAGCTCCTGTATTGCAATAATAAAGGGACTAATAATAACTTAAACGACAATGCGAAACTAAAAGATGTTGAGTTGCCTGCAATGCAAGCAGAAAAGCGAAGGCAGACAATAGTTGGCTTTAGTATTTCTTGGCACCGGAAGCCAATAAGTACAGACAACTCGTGAGACTCATTTTCATTTAGAGCTCGAGCTTTCACGTCCCGTTTTCCATAAACAATGTAACTTCTTATGCCCATTATGTGGTTTTTAAAAATCCTCCGTCCATTCGACCCTTTGAACTTGTCCAAACGTTATGCTATTTCATTTGCTTTATACTTCACTTGCTTGGCCGTAACTTTTTCATCATATAATCTACGAAATTTCTTCGACTCACGGTCGGAGGCATAAAATCTCAGATCTGTAATTACGTACCAAATTTTCAATTGAGAAAGCTAAGAGGGTATGGGACAATTCTAAAACCAAGATAAATAACAAATACTTTGTTCATCGTAATAATACTACTATTAATAATAATAATGATGATGATGATGACGATGATGATGATAAAGCCATGTTGTTTTCGTAAATCATTGTAGTATATCATGTACATTCTTGTACAGTGAACATTATTTCAATTCTAATGCAAGCTTTTCAAACGTATTATTATAATTAAAATAATTTTTGAATATTATTAGTGTATTTTAATAAATACAATTAATCATTTTATACTTTCCGCAAACTATTTTTATTTCATTCCCGATTACGTTACATTACTCTTTGATATTATAAAAAAAGGATATGAAAATATATTTTTTAATTTTGTTTTCATAACTAATAAAATTTATTTAAAATATAAGTAATTTTTTTAAAAAAATTTTAATTTAAATAATTACAGAATTGAAACGACATACATAAATATTTATAGATAATTTTAAAATTCTTTATTCATAAAATAAAAAGTTGACATTATTTATATTATCAGTAATCAACTACATCGTAATAATTATACGATATATAATGCAATCAATAATTGCTTCAATTATAGAAACCGTTACGTTTTTTCTACTATGTCAATCATCGATAAATTATGATAATCTGCCGGTATTATCAAACACCGCTATTACCGATCTGAATGGATATGATTAAAACTATAGAACTCTTTTAATTAAGTCTTCGTTTATTTTGAAAATGTGACATACTAATTAATCAAAATTTAATTATTAAAATTAAAAGTTTTTTTTCAATAGCTAATTACATATTAATGTATTTAATATTTTTTACATTTTATGTTCAATGATAATTTAAATCTATTATTTGATGCTAATTAAACGTCTAATGGAATTATATATTTATTAGCGCTTAAAATATATTTTAAATAAAAAAACAAATTAACTTATTTAAAAAACACATTACTGCTTGAAAGGCAAAAAAAATGAGTAATAAGTTACGTTTGAATTTCTAAGGAATTTTGTATTGAATTTATTTTTAAATAACTCAAGCGTAGTATTTAAATACTAAAAAGATTTAAGATATAAATAATGTAATAACATTTTACACATATGTTATCATTTGAAAAGAACAAATGTCCATATACTAAAGAGTCTGCATGCATGCACGCGCGCACGTACGCGCACGCACACGCACAGACACACACAATATACATTTAATATATATTATATTTACTTTGTAAAAATTACATATTTTATAATTAATAATGTAAAAATTTCGATAATATTATCCGAGGCTAGTGAGTCAATACAAGCTAATGAAAGCTACTGTGCTTTAAATGAACTTTATGAATAAAATTAATTACGCAAGTTCCAAAAAAATCACATTGCAATCAGCGTTGTATTATTAGACATCTTATATCCAGCGTTCGTGATTATTTAATGCATAAAATTTAAGATTGGAAATGAGTTTAGGAGCGGAGAGGCTCGATATCCAGTAATTAAATAAAAAAAAAAAAAGAAGAAGAAAAGGAAAAGAAAAAGAAAAAATTAATTTTAATTCCAAAGCGGTTGCGGATGAGTATTGCGAGTCCTCGAAGAGATAAAATATTCCGGATTTCGGTTAGCGAATAAAAGCAGACATTCCGGGCGGCTAATAAAATTAAAGAACGCGGCCGATAAGGAGAAAAGGGACGGGAGGGAACCTCGAGGGAGGTTTGCGCGTGAGCAAGCGAATGCGAGAGTGCGACTCGACGGTGCGGGCGGGTAAGGGCGGTGGGTGGCCGGGCGAGTTGCGGGGTGACGGCGGAGGTACGAGTCGGGGAACTTTGGAATCTACGGTCGAATCGGTCCTGGCCCAAAACGATGGCCCGGCATTCAACGAGGGCGTCTTTCGCCTGCTTATAAGCTGTCGCAGCCCTTTTTCGCATAAATCGAGTACAAATCCTCGGTATTTGTACAAACAGTTTTATTACATTATCAGTGACGAAGCGAAGTTTAATAATTCCCATAAAAAATAAAAGAACTTTTATTTTGTTTTCATTTCACTTCCATTTTAAACAATAGACGGGACAATAATATTCAGCTCCTCTGATTATATTACGTTCTCGGTTCGTTTTCGGAGGAATTCCAGAGCGTTCCGCTACTAATGAAGAGCTGAATGAAATTATCAATGAATCGAGTAGTCGAAATTAGTCCTGTCGTCAACCCTCCCTCGTATCTCTTAGTCTGAATTATTAAGCTACTTTAGTCAATGGGACATCAATACGTAATAGAAGTTTAATTTCATCGATTTCAGTAAACTTTTGCACCTATACATAATTAATCTTAACTTTCATGGCTCTGTTAATAATAATACAAAGCAATCTACCATCCCTCATAATATATGTAATATTTTACATTCTGTAATTTATTTTAAATTTTCCCTTTCTAATACGTAGGGATTAAATGAATAGTATGGTAGTGCATTCTTACGAAACCTTGTTTCTCGGCGCATACTAATTAATGGTATTAATTTCGTTGTAAGGGTATATCTGTCACACCTGAGGTGCCTCATTACGTCTAACCGTAAATTCTTTCCTTTTATTATACCTTTTGCACTGCATAAGACAAAATTGCTGATAATGATGGCTAATCGACAAGGTGAACGTACAGATAAATGTTTATTTTTGACATATAGCGTAGGTAACTTGGTCTTACGCGCGTATATTATTTACATACATTCGAGTCCGTAAAAATCATTAAACATACGAATCTCCGATAGATATTTAATTATATAGAAAATTATTTACAGCAGCCAGAACTTGAACATGTGATGGTTGTTAAATCCGTCGTTTTACAGTCTCTCCTACCTATAATAATACTACGTTTAATTTAAAAAGTAAGTTTAATTTACGAATGTAACAGCGAATAAAAGCGAACGGTATTTCTTCGGATTATTAAAATCCAGGAGATAATAATAATTCATGCGGCGGAGCTCGGAGTCCTCGGGACGGCCCCGGAGAATTTCCACTCTAAGCGTCGTCCGACTACAAATTACCGATGCTCATATTTTCGTATCTAATAATAAGATAAAAAAATAAATAAATAATAATAATAATAATAATAATAATAATAACGACGAGAAAAGTAAAAGACGTCGAGCGGTCCCATAAATTCGGCTTACCCCCCCCCCCTCCCCTGACCCGTCCGGAGCGCAACAGAGAATCGAGCGCGCGAACAGATAGTTTTAAAATATTCGAAAATTCGCCGTCAGAAGTGGAAGTCGAATACGTGCTTCGATAAAATCGTGGAGAATAAGGCTCGGCTAATCCTCGGCCCACGCCGAAAACTAGAGGAAATCTAAGGAGGTAACGGAAAGACGTCCCCGTCGGCGTCTCGGTCTCCTTTTTCGAACAGCGGTTATGACGGCGTCTGTAGAAGTGGTGGCGGTGGCGGTGGCTGTGGCGGCGGCGGCGGCGGTAACGACGACGACGCCGACGGCCATTGGTCACCCTCCCCCACCCCTCGGATGTCCCCCCGTGAACTTCGCTCCGAGCTCTCCACGTGAAAATCGTCGGGACTTGGGACCGAGGCAGTTCGTGTTTTGCACCCGACTGCATAATATGCCAGACGACGGGACGCTCTCTCTCTCTCTCTCTGCGTGTTCTTCTCAAACGTTTTTTCTCTTTTCCCTTAGTTTTCGTTTGACGAATTGAAGATTGTACGTTTGGTACGTTCGGCTCGTGCGGGAAACTTTTCTGGCTACGTCGCGCGCGCGCGTGCGCGAGTTAAAACACAACTTCGCCCGGATTTTATTTATTACTCCTTGTCCGAGTGAAAATTACATACGAGATCACCACTTGTTGAAGTCTTATGCGATTCTTTGGAAAAGTAAGTTCCACTTGCAAGTCTTATTTTGTGCGACGTCGGATTTGTTCTTACGATGGATGAACGATTCGCTGTTTTTATTAACGAAAATTTTCACGCTAAAATTGATCGACAAATGGAAATGCAGAGTTTTTCCAAAATTCATTTACGTGATAATGAATTGAGCACCATCTTCGAAGAACAAATCCTTCAACGAAATCGTGGAATTAATCAATACGGTGAGAGATGCGATAGGACATGCTGGCAATTATTTCTTGAACCATTTCCTCGTGTCGAGCGATCATACAGATTAAAGAAAGTGTTGCGTGGGCGAATACGGGATGGCCGATTGATCAATGCGGAATTCGGTCGACGTGATTCGTCCTTTGAAAAAGTGCATGCATTAACGCAGAATATTTAGAAAGCGATGTTGCTTGAATCACTTGACGTTAAGTGTGCCAATTACGACGTTTTTTTCCTTTTCTTTTTCCTTTTCTTTTTCTTTTTCTTTTTCTTTTTCTTTTTTTCATCGGTAAATGTAAATTAAACTACTGAGCTTTGTTAAATTTTGATATATGACAGTTTTATTGAAAAAATGGCGGATTCGCTGCTTCAATAAAAACACGAGCGAGAATAAAGGAGACCACGCGCTTTTTATTATTAACGATGCTATAATTCATGGTCTTGAATTAAAAGAAAGAGGGGCAGGGGGACGGGAGAGATCCAAATAAAACGGTATAATATAAAGCTTTTATCCTCTTCGTTAACGTATGAATTGATGAATTAAAAAAAAAAAAAAAAAAAAAAAAAAAAAAAAAAAAAAAAAAAAAAAAAAAAAAAAAAAAAAAAAAAAAAAGAATAAAAAATTTGAAAAGCCTCGATCTCAGCTGGAAGAAGTGGAGACTGTAATATTTTGTACTTATGGATGGTTTTCATTAAGGCACGAAGGCTGGTTAAGAAGTTAGTTAAGTAATTTAAGAAATAAACTCTATGCAAATAAATAAAAGGCATTTCGAATGCAGGCAATAAAGAGTAAAATGAAGGGGAGATTTTAATAGACTGAAAACTTGTTTCGGCCGAGCCTGACTTACCGCCGATATAAAAGCTGCGCGCGATTAATAAATATTTCAGTGGGGATTGAAATATAACTTGTGCGCTATTACGATTCGATCCGATCGAGTAATAGACCTCACCGGTGTAATCGACGTCTCAAATACTCGAACCCCCATAACAGCATTAGAAGCGAACTCGGCTTTTCGCGCACGCTATCGCTGTAATTCGATATTCGCCATTGCATATCCGCGCGGGCAGAGGCTTTTTAACGTCGGGCGCAGACATTTCTTTCCCAGGTCTGCCACTCGAACGCGTACGTAATTCTCATCCGGGAGAAAGAAAGTGCCCCCCCCCACCCTTCTTTCCTTCCTCGGCCCAATAACCCTCCAAAATCCTATAGAAGAAAGCAGTAGTGTGTATTTCCATCATTGGCGGGGCGTAAGCCCGGCAGCCCTCAACGGTAGTAACTCGAGTGAAAAGGAGCTGGGCTGGAGGGAGGGGACTAAAGTAGAAAAAGAGAAAAGAACGGAGGTAAAAGAGAGGATGAACCCGTACCCCCGCGAGCGCCTCGGGTTAGGGACGGATGTGCACGAAGGTAGTCAGGATTTTTCTCCGGGCGCAGCGAGGCGTAAGCTTGAGCGATACGTTGACCTCGACTTCCACCTCTTCCTCCTCCTCCTCCTCCTCCTCCTCCTCCTCTCCTCATCCCCTCGTCCGTCTCGCTCGTCAACCGCGGCAGGCCGATTTTCGACATTTTTCTCCACCGAGCCTCGCTCTTCTCATGCATTTCCACGATTCCCAGGTCGAACTGGCCTCAGCCGGACTTTTTTCCCTTTACACATTTCTTTCGTTCTTAATTGTCACGGATGACTCGGCCCTTTGTCCAGGTTCGCCTGGCTCAGTCGCCGTTTCTGGCTGGCGCCTGTGTCTCTCCTTCATAACTTTTCTACGACATTCGATGCGGCTCCGCGCGATTCCGATACAACCACGACGGACAAACGGTCACTTCCTCCTCTGCCGACTTCTACTTCTTCAATTCAATAATAAAAACAACAACAATAATAATAATAATAATCTTTCTTCTTAAGCATCCATTGTCTCTTCCATTGAAATTTGCACTCTTTTCTCTTCGGAAGAAAAATCATTTGTTTTCTACAATTCACAGTTCTGCTCTCCTTATCGATCCTAAAATTGGATTTTCCATACTTCGAGCATTGGTATTTCAAAGTTCTTATCCGCGATCCACTCAAGCAACCTTAACTTTTACTCAATTACAATAACAGTTTGTTATTGAAATGCAAAAGTTTGATGCAGTTCGACTTTCAATAAGCACCATTAATGCTACAAAGTTTTAAGCGTCATAATAAATTTATACTACGCGATCCTTTTAATTCGATACCATGTCCAACGGTTTCGGAATGGTTCAGGTGTGACGTCAGTGGAGCATAGCCGCAGGGATTGTAAATATTACACAGATTCGCGATAACAGAATCAACTGACAGCCTTTTCATTATATCGCATTTGAATAAGAAATCAACGTGTTTTATTAGCATATATATATATATATATATATATATATACTCTTTAACGGTGAATGGGAATTGACCCTGAACAATTTCTACATGCTGAATAAAAAGTTTTAAAAATATATTTGAATTTAAAGAGTTTATTAGAATATTAATTTTGTTATGAGGCAATAATATTTTAGATTTTATTGTACGAGCGGCTATTCATATATCATCGAAAAATTTAATAATTGAACGAAACATT
Source organism: Ceratosolen fusciceps (assembly GCA_018883505.1). Classification (NCBI taxonomy): domain Eukaryota; kingdom Metazoa; phylum Arthropoda; class Insecta; order Hymenoptera; family Agaonidae; genus Ceratosolen; species Ceratosolen fusciceps. The sequence goes on from RCIC01000005.1 coordinate 8,204,927, forward strand.
CAATGTCTTTCAAATTAAAATATAGAGAAATGTATTTACTATGAAAATAAGGTTTTCTGACTTGTTCCGAAGAGAAGCCATACGTTCAAAAATAGAATATATTGCTCAACTCCAGCTGTCTAAAGTTACAATTAATTACTTCTTTCAGATTTCAAAATTGATTCGGAATAAAAATTCGAATCTTCAAATATTGACGCATTCGAATGATATATTTTTATTTATTTATTTACTTTTTTTTTTCTTCTAAAATGTTTCCTACATTTATCACATTCCTTTGAATTTACATAAAAAATGATTTCTGTTGCTCACCACAATCCATGGGCTATTAATAATAAAAAATAGTTTTTACAATAATGTTCTGCGAGGGCGATATTAATTTTGTCTAATGGACGGATATCATAATTCTCGCTGACTGACGTTGAGGAAAGATTTTCTATTTCGGAGTATTAACGAGTATTTGAATAATGGGAAAATTTGTAGCCTTCCAGTATAAAGCGCCAAGCAATAATTGGGTTAAACGCATATGGAATACGTAACTAATGGGGTGCGAAGGAAAAAGTGGCGTTTGGGGTCACATAGGCGGGGAGGGAGATATACATAAAGAGAGAGAGAGAGAGAGAGAGAGAGAGAGAGAGAGAGAGAGAGCGTGGTAATTAGTTAGAAGGAGAGAGCAAGAGAGAGAGAGAGAGAGAGAGGGGGTGGGGATAATCGGAAATGGTCTTCATAAAAATGAAGACAGAAAGGAATAGTATTTAAGCGAGCGTAGACCGATTCCCGCGGCACAATAGAATATTATAAGTTACGAGGGGGGTCGTCGTCGTCGTCGTCGTCGTCATAAAACTTCTCATCATATTCTCGTGATGTGCGAGCGTGGGCCGACAGTCGAAGGGAAGAGAAAAAGAAAGAGGCAGAAATAAGAGCGTCGTAACCGCCAATGAGTTGTGCGTGCGCTTCTCATCGGTAAATTCCTTCTTTTGCGGCAGCGTCGCTTACACGGACGTGCCGGGGCATCATCGCCGACGGTGAAAATAAAAATGAGGGCCAGCCGGTCGCCGGTAGTGTGTCGACCCGGTCTCCATCCCGGGTCTCCGTCCCGGGTCTCCGTCTCTCTTCCGAGCCGTTAGAGCTCCGTCGGAGGAAAAGAAAGCCGACTATCCGGTTCCTCTACCCGTATTTTTTTTTTTCTTTGTTTTTTCTTTTCATCCACGTTTCTTTCGCTCCGTCGGCGCTGCCCGGCCCCCGCCTCCGGGGGGAGAGGAGGAAAATAAATTGGCAGGAGAAAATCTCGCGATAGAGTAGAGCGAAAGTACTTTGACAATCGACCCACTTGGTCCGGCCATCGGTAACGTTTGGATTCTATCTTGTGCATTTGGCTCGGTCAGTTCTGACACGGAGTTTAACGACGAGCCGATCCCATTGCCGGCAGCCAGAGCTTTAAAAACAAGTTAGTTGGTGCTCGTGTTGGCCGGGGCGATACACCTCGTAAACGTCTTCTTTTTTATTCGGCATCAGTAACGTTGAAGAATATCGCCCAATTTAGCCGCACGTTTACCGTTGTATTGATTTAAAAAAAAAAAAAAAAAAAAAAAAAAAAAAAAAAAAAAAACAATGAAAAAAAACAATAAAAAGAAGAAGAAGAAGAAGAAGAAGAAGAAAAAAAGGTAGAAAAGTCGTGGATTTGCCCTCTTGCCTCGGCGTAGCAGTCGGCGCCGCTAATGAATTGTTTAGGGTATGTACATTGTCGAGGAATCCGTTACGTACGGTCGTGTGGGTCGCGCTTGCGTGCACACCTGCATTACGGGCAGCCTGGACCGGCAGGAAGTAGTAGTCGTTGTCGTTATTGTCATTAGGCTTGCCATTAGCGATGGCAGTAGACGAAATTATCTGTCGAGACTACTAAGAAACCAAGTCTGGATGTAAGTATACGCGAGTGAGAGGCTGCCGGTGAGATTCGTTGAGATTTCCTTGTGCGGGTGGTGGTAGTGCAGCGTCGCGAGCTGGCCGGGAGATCGGTTCTGGTTTATTAAATGACGAAAAGCTAGGGGGGAAACGATAAGGTATGGATTGCCGGCTTCGAGTCTTTCTTAAGCCAAAGCGGAATAAAGTCCATTAAAGCCGAGGGCGTCATATTTCAATTCACAACGTCTTTTAGACACCTATCGGTGAGATTTTTACCAATTTTATCGCGCCTTTTTTACGACGCAACGTGCGCATTTAATGATCTCGAATTTAAACGATTAAATCTTGCGCTCGAGTCGCCTTTTTACAAAAAAAAAAAAAAAAAAAAAACAAATTTAGTCCCTCAAGGACTAATGAAAATCGATGATTAATCTGGCCGAGCCAGAGTCACGACTTGTCTTTACGATTCCAATGCCTTTTCTTTCTTTCCTTAGATGAAGAACGGCTTAATAATCCGAGATCTCCTTGCCTTAAGAGCGTGTCTCGATTCCTTTGAGGTTGGCTTTACGAAAAAGGCAAATACGCCTCACTGAGAGATAATAATCCAGTTTAATAAACGTCAGGCGTGGAGTTTCAAAAACTTGATTTATTAAAAGGCAAATATAAAAGTCTTCGTCGGTGTCCCATTAATTCGACTGCGTTGTGTATTGTTTATTCGCTGAGCTCGGCACTTATGGAGAATAAAGGGGGGTATTGGAAAAAAAGAAGGCCGATTTAAGGAGTATCGGTAACGAGTCCAATGCTAATTACTTTGTCAGTCGGCCATGAAAAATAGCTCGTCGGTAATGCGTTGGTGGAGGGGCGCGAGTCAGGTCGTGCACTTGGAATTTGCATAATAAGCTCGAGGATACGTGGGGTAGGTGGGGTAGCTGGGGGGAAGAGGGAGCTCCGTAACTCCGTAACGAGCCTCCTCCTCGCTCTCCCTCTTCCTCCTCCTAATCTAGAAGGAGTTGCTCGTAGGACGACCTGTCGCTCTTCCCCTCGACTTACCAAGTCGCACGAGAGCACGACTCGTGTTTCTCGGCTTCCTCTCGACTTCCTCATTTACGAGCCGAACGTAAAAGCCGCCCCTCGCAACGAGTCATTGGCATCGGCAAGAATTTATAGTCGTTATCGAGGCATTACGTGGCCCCGCGCGCACGCACACCGCCACGAGTCCGGGCCAGAAGCTATATTCGGCTGGCGGTTATCGAATCGCTCGGAACGCTCGTAAGAGGCTACGGAGAAGCCGCATCTATCTTCTCCACGGCTTTCGGTTAAAATGACACAGCCTCTAAATGCTAGATGAATGGGCAAAAAGCTAGGGGTAGAGGGAGAGGGGGGAGTGGGTAGACGCTTACAATACGCTAATGCACGTAGTGAGTGTAAGCGAGTAAGTGCACTTCCAACGATTATATAGTTATTTTGCAATTACATGAAAAGAATAGGTATGTATCGTAAGGATATACGAGGCGGCTATTGCGTCAAAGACTCTCTACTTGTTCTCTGTAATCACGTAAGTGTATACAAATAAAGTTAATAAATTCCAGGGAATGGGATGCGAGGATCCCGTTGTACTCGCTAGTACAACGAGGTCGGATCGTAGTAACTAGAATTTAGTGTCAGTGCATTAGAAAGGAAAAATCGTTGGCTCGGTGAAAGCTGACGTAATAACGGGGGACAATTGCAGTGTAGTGAGTGTATCGTAGGTTGCCGTGGCGCTAGCTAGGGACGTCCCGCTCGATGAGGGGGACAGGGTCAATAAGTAGCTTTGTCTCCTTCGGGTGACGATAATGTACGGCCTTGAAAGTTCGAGGCGAGGCAGAGCGCGATCCTCGCCTCCCCGACTGCTGACAGCTGCACTCTCGGGCAAACAATGACGCTCGGCGTGCGCGCGCGCCCGTGGTCTCGATCGCAATTGGAACTACTCCCGAGTTCTGGGACTCGCTCACTTCTTACCCTCGTCGAGCATGTGCCACCGGCACTCCCGGCAACGACGTCCCGGAGCCTCCTCTCCTTCCTTTTGTTCGTCGCGGATACTTTTCTGATTTCTCAGCTCCGCCGCGTTAAAATAATCGCCCTCCCCCATTACTTTACCCTCCTCCGCCCGCCCCGATAACCTACCTCATCGAACCGGCCCGTCCCTACAGTCCAAAGGATTCTTTTAAAAGCGGCGGCGGCGGCGGCGGCGACGGCGGCGGCGGCGGCTGTCTTACTCGCAATGCCCTTCGACAGCATCCCATTTTCAAATACTACCGATTGCGGCCCTGCCCGAGAAAATCCGCACCAGCTTTCCCCCTTACGGCGAGCATTTACGGGTACAATGCGTTTAGAGAAAGAGAGGAAAGAGAAGTGGACGAAAGTATTTTCGGCCTTGCACGCTTTATGCGATTAAGAATAACTCGGCGAAGACGAGCAAAAGTATCGTGAAAATGTATTGCCCAATCAATTTTACGAGACAAAAGTCAAAATAATAATAATCAAGTTTTTAACCTTATAATTAATTTATCCGTTTTTATAGACGATCAGCTTTAAAATTAACGCAATGACGTCGAGGCGAGGCCTTCAGCTTCACCTTCAGCTTATACCAATACCATTAAGATTAAGCAATCCGAATCGTCGTGTCGGTAGACTTTTAAAATTCAAAATCACTTTCTATAACCACCTTCCGAGACTCCCGCTCTACTCCCACTCTACTCCCCTCACCCTCACAATCACGCCGTTCCCCCTGCTGAGAGACGTGATGTAAAAATAATGATGAGAATCTCGCGCGCGGAAATAAGACGTGGAAAGGAGACGCGTCTCTTGCTGATGACGACGCTAGTCGCGCGGAGGCGGGGAAACGCCGATCGGGTGGACGATTATCGCCAAGGAATGCAGGGGCCTACGTAGGATTTAAAAGAGCCGAATGGCTGATCGTCTCCCCGGGATGACAGCTGGCACATAATGCTACGCCCCCCTCCCTCCCCGCCCTCGCAGATCCCACAAACGAGAGTCACACTCGGAAAGTACGAGAAAAAGCGCGAGTGGCGTGAGGGGAGGAGGCGGGGCATGAGAACGCTTACCCAGGCGCCGACCGTGACCTCGCGCCCTATTCCATCTTCTCTCTTCTGGCTCTCTCTCTCTCTCTCTCTCTCTCTCTCGCTTCGGCTCCCCTCCGCGTTACCTGCACCTTTGCCAGTTTATTAAGGGTCTTTTGAAATAGGTTCGTTGGGTGGAAAAATCGAGTACTGTGAAACACACTTAATCCATCGATCGTCAAATTTCATTAGCACCCGGCTATGAAATTAAAAAAAAAATTTATATTTTTAGCGATCCATAAGAATTTACCTGCCCTCGGTTCGTTAGTTTTGACAAAATTGAACATTTATATTAAATTTTACACGTAATGTCGAAAACCGAAGACATAATATTATATAACGTGATAAAAAAAGTATTTATAATCAGAAAAATTTGTGTATAAAAAGGAATTTGAGATCTTGCGATCCTATAATTATCATTGCAGTCTTTATTCTTCCGTTAAAGCTACCGACACTGTTGATAAAATTAATTAATTACATAATTCATTAGAGCGTTTTAAATATTTCGCTGAAAATCATCATTATTTGATAATAACTACAAATGGTTCAAGAAATACGTAAGCATTTTGGCGAATGAAATCTATTGAAAACATACTTTTCTGTACAGTATTGCTCCTCATCATATAATCTATAAGAATAGTAATGTATATGGAAATGTTCTATTAAACCATACGAATTTATGAATTCATATCTAATTCCTTGCTCTCAATAACTAGATAAATTATAAATTAATTTACCACGAAAGGGTTTTTTTTTTTATTTTGCATTGCATACTATTTCAAGGTCATTCATTATATATATATATATACGCTATTGGAGGAAATATAACAATGTTTGTTTAAATGAGGCACGAAAAACTTACGATGTATGAAATTGGTCACGAAAAGTATACATTCACAACTGTTTTCTCATACGTACGTGTAATGCTCGCATAATACTCGAGCCTCTGTGAACGTAATATCTACATCACGAGAGCTTTCCTACAGTTTTCGGAGTGATAAAATTTGTTGGAATGTCAAACTGTAAACGTTAAGGTTTTATCTATTTGTAGTAAATATTTCTTTTACGAAAAGTGTAAATCGGGAAGTTCGTATACATTTTTTCATGTGAAATTCCTTTAACGTAACGTGTGGCGTAAGTCCAGAAATATAAAAAAATTTCCTCTCTTAAATAATGCAGCCGAGCTAGAAGTTTAAAATAAATATTCCGTGCAATTACAAATAAAATAAAAGAAAAACTAAGAACTCTATTGTCATTTTATAACTTTTGTAAGAAATTTAAAGCTTATATAAAGCCCTGTTTTTCGTGTAATCACGTATAGTCGTAAATGTAAATTATATTACGGATTGACGAGTAACGTTGCTCTAAATGGCCTAATTTTCGAAATTTAACGTTAGTCATATATTTGAAGCCAAAAAGGCGAGTGACGTTAAAAGATGCTTCGGAGAATCGATGCTGCATAACGATAACGAATTCGATAACGAATCTTCAGTGCAATGAAAATAATACAACGAAGCTCTTGATATCCAAGATTGATAGAACATTGTACGTCAATCCGATAATTCTAAAGCAAATTATCTTAAATAGGCTGATTTTCTCTCAGAACATGGCCCATATACCTCTTACTATCTGATATTGATCGATATATGATCGAGGGCGTTTCGCGCGATTGCCAAGCGATCCGCGTCAATGCGAAACGGCATTACCACTGATCAATGATTTCATTCGATTGAGCGGCTCGAAAGCGGCTGACGAGAGACTCGAAAAGTAAAGATAAAAAATAGAAATAAAAATAAGCCGAAGATCCGCCGGTTAAGAAAAATTTTTCGCCACGTCAGCGTCGAGAGCGGCGGCGAATGCGATGTTGAAGGCGAGAAGACGGTCGTGCATCGGCTGACTGGGACACTCACGAGGGCTGCTACAAGGACTCGGGGACTCGCTGACGAAAATGGGCTTGAGCGAAATGTCCAAGCAGGTGCTAACTTATCCGAACCTGACGCGCGAGGAGAGGGCCAGGATGCATCCTTGCAAAAAATGCAAATGGTACGTATGAGAGTGCTCCGGTTTACGTTTGGGAACGGGGCCCCGGGCTCTCTGACGAGTCCCCGCCCGTTTATCGGCGACGATCCCACCAGGATCGACCGTCAATTGCATCCGGGTGATCCCAAAGCTGCGCTCCAGCTCGTTAACCCAATAACCAACGAACGAACCCATTGATGATTCGAGAGGAAGGCTCGCGGGCTCAGGAGACCTTGGGGACTTTCCGCAAAAAAATTTCCTCCCAAGCATTCTGTTCGTTTCACTTTGATTGTTGACCCGGTCGTAAGTCGCTTGCGTATAGAATCGACGCGAGATGACGCAGCGGTGGATTATTAATCCACGAACGCATCGCCGTTTCCATGTAAAAGTACAGTTAAGCGCACTGGAGGGATAAAGTACTTTGTACGCGCCGGAAGATTGTCTATTAAGCAGTATCGTAGTCGTTAGAACGTCAGCAGTAGTCGTTTAATTTTTTTCTCCCTTCCCCCCTCACCCCCTCTCCGCTCTCTCGCTCTCCCGCTCTCCCGCTCTCCCGCTCTCTTGACACTCCGATAAGCTTATCGCTCTACTATGCAAATAATCTATGAAAAGAATTTGTAGCGCCGTAAAGTGAAAGTACGAACGCATTTATCGCAGAGTTTGAGTAATTGAAAGATTAACCCTAATGATAAAGAAAGACGCCCGTGCAGGCATTTGTTTGTTAATCAAGAAGAATAAAAGTACTTGAGCATCGAATCGAACGAGGGCTTGGAGATTATCGATTTACGCTATTTACATAATTATATATTCCCAACCGTCATAAAGTCTCGACAGTGCATTTAATCGCACGGAGCGAGTATAATTAATTATCCGAGGGAAGAATTCAAACGGGGAAAACCCTTTGATTTTCTCAGGGATCTAGCTCTTACACCGAGGCGCTTTGGGCGTCAGTAGTAGTTAATCAGCAACACACGAGGAGCAGCGCACGATTGAAAGAAAAGAAAGAATGTGTATGCGCAGACGGCATGAGCGACGTATACAGAGGATAGTAATTAGAGTTGCGCGCTCGTCTATGTAGACTCGGGGGAGGACGTGACAGTTAATGCCCATTACTGTTAATCACTTATAATTCGAATTGTTAGGCATTTAAAACGACATCTTACCGAGTAAACTATCGGCGATTCTTTCTGGATAAATTATTTACTATAAAAATACTTCCCCGCACATTTAGGACTAAATTATAACTCGCTCTCGTAAAAACTAAATATTTCCGATTTATTTCTTCACGAAATTAGTTGCTTTTGATCCATATATCTGCTTTCTATTCGAATTCCATCGCTTTTGAAATGAATCGATGGCTAAATCTATATATAATTTTTAAATCCCTTGTTATTGTTTACCTCGATGCGGCGGCTTCATTACGAAAATCGAAGTATTTTTAGTTTAAATAATTCTGGGTCAATCTGCTGCGCTATTAATCTTGAGAAACAGTGACGTATGATACGCGATGTAGCTTTAAAGAAAAACCATAACAATTATATACTTATTGACAACGACTTGTCCAACGACTTGTACAAATTAAAGAGAGTATTTAAAAAAAAAAAAAAAAAAAAAACTGTTTTAACGAGAGAGCAATAAGCCATTGTTTGTTATCAAGTGAATACTTCTACTTGTGAACGAAACCCATGGTGATCTAAATATTTTCTGTAGCATGGCTTAAATGACCTGAGAGTGTATCCGGTTGTCTTTACGGGGAAAGGTTATGGAAAAGGCAATAGCGTGGTACGTAATATAACGTGGCTTGATTCCTCTGGATAGGAGGCGTGAGTCGGTATGAATTATACACCTCCGTGGGAAATAAAGCAGCCAACCCCGTGCTCGGTCACGTATTACACGAATATTCTCCGCCATTCCTCGTCTTAATTCCAAAGTAAACAAACCTCGACATAAGCCATTGGATACGATTTGTTGCTCTTCTCTCTCTCTCTCTCTCTCTCTCTCTCTCTCTCTATCTATCTATCTATCTATCTATCTAGCTATCTATCTATCTATCTATCTATCTGTATCTATCTATCTCTGTAACGAGTCGAGGCTCGCATAGGTCGCGACAAATAAAGCCTCGGCCGAATTACCCAGGGCGATTCATTGGAAATCATTGACACTCCAGCGAGTGAATGCCTCGGTGAATCGACTGGAGACGTCGTTGCATACCGTTATAAAGTTTAATTGTTTCAATTAGTAGTGGTAAGGCGCCAGTTACAATCAGCAGCAGCGGCAGCTATCTATCTGCTATTTGTCATAAATTTTTATAACCAGTTATCGGCAGGGGCTAAATTTATTATAAGTGATAAATCATAATAGCTCACGCCTAGAATGATAATATTAATTCAGTAAGTACGAGGCTATTAAAATAACGGCTCGGATTCTATCGAATAAAGTCTATCACGATACTCGCTCTTCATTAGAATTCATAAGTAATACATGCCTATCCGCACGTCTAAGGCTAATTATATATTTAAAAATCTAATCGTAAATAACCGCCGATTATTTTTTCTACAATTGCATTTATGATTATTTCCTTGGCATGATAAATAATCCTTAACGTGCGTTCGATCTAGGCTCGAGATAATGTGATTTTTAACTTTTGCTTAATAAATAGCTCGTAATCCCACTAAATTACAAATGTAAAGAAAAGAAGTAGAAAAATGCTTAGTCGATCCGTTATTATATTTAATGTCGCTTTATACAAGTGAATTTCAATCATTGACGATTATTTGAGGCAAGAAAGATTTAACTTTCTTTAATAAAACTTATTATACATACGAACCGCATTCGCTATTTTTGTATCTTGACAGATTATTAATAATGTATAAAGATAAGCTCATTAAATGCATATCAATCATCCTTTAAATGTAAATTATTGTTACTTCTCTTTGAAAATATATGCATTTCTTATAAAGATATTGGTTAAAATTTAATGCGAATTTGCTTACGAAAATCAAAGGCTTTAGAAAGAAAAAAAAACACGCATGAAAATAAATAAGCTTTGTAATGCCGTATCCGCTAACGTTAGGATTACGCAGTTACTTTCTAGATAAGTAATTGATATTTCCGTAAGATGTCATCGAGTTAAGCAGGGATCACTAGCCCAAATAATGGATTGCTTACCAAACGATACGCTATTATTCTTTATTATTATTCTTTATTCTTTATTATTATTATTGTTGTTGTTGTTGTTGTTGTTGTTGTTATCTTGCCTCTTGCCCTCAGCATAAACTGCCGTAATTGAACTCTACTACGTATACATTGACGAAACTGGCGAAAATACTGTTTCATTAGGATCTAATCCGTTCAGTAGATGAACTATCTACAATTAAAAATGAAAACAATAAAGAGTTCCCTTCATTCGTTATTTTATGTGTAAATTTAAAGGAAATACCATCAGCCTGAAAAATAATCAGAAATTCGAGTGGGTGGAGTATTTTATCAATACTATCCTTTTACTCCGCTATTAGTTTTATCATGAAACAATAAAAATTAAACTTAATTAAATTTGAAATGTCCAACGATATAAGATGAGGATCGATACGTATTCGAATGAGCACGTAAAACTGTATTTCCGTAATTATATGTGCTATTTGAGAACGGTAATTTATTTTATTATCATCATGCATTTACTGCAAAATGCAAGTTATAAGGGTGGTTAGCTAATCGGAATGACATAGACATTGCAGTTGTTATTTCTTACATAAAATATAAATCCCGATTGATTTACCGCCCTTTAGAAGGGGGGGGGTGGGAGAGAAGGAAGCCATTTACTTTAAATATTTTAAATATATGCATTCATTTTTAAAACCGTCAAATTATTCAACTTTCCTTTAGTTCCTACGTTCATTCGATCGTAAATGTCAATCATTATGATTTCTACCCTCGCTATTATTGCTAATGCTCTTGCTTATTACATATTGTGGAAATGAGGAATTTTCCCTTTTACGTTAATCAAGCGTTAACGCGCAAATTAAGAAATTAACATTTATTTCGGTCCGATTTTAAAGAAAATACGAACTGTTTATTAAATTAAAAGGAAGAAATCCATTTGATCGATTTGATTTCATCAGGTTCCTTCTGCACTTTAAAGTTTACTCCGTAATATCTTTCATTCGAATATTCGAATTATGCTGTTAAAATGAGTTTATATTTGTGTACGATTTCTCATGCGCGGCAATCCGATCTGACGATAATTGCATCGCGTAAATGCAATTATGAACGCATCGCAACGTATTAGGTTCAGCTAAATCAGCTAAATCAGAAATCCAAGGCTTCGCGGCTCTCGATTGATCTTAAATTTAATGCAGAGCGAGTGAAAAGCGAAAGCTATAAACAATCGTAGATCGAATGTCGTACAAGAACCTCGAATATATAAAATTACATGTATAGAATCGATCGAGCGTTGATCAGAATGAAGTTACTCTGGGAAATTGTATTCTTTTAAATGAATAGTGTGCGACAATACCGACAGATTCGGAAATTTATCACCAGATCGAGGAACGTATGGACCCAAATCAGTATCAACGCGAGATTTCATATATCGCTGACGTGTTGTTGATCCGTAACAAGAACGGAGTTGGGAAGGGGGAAGAAGATCAAATCACAAGATAAATACAACAATACGATTCAAGATGTCGGGGAATCATCTCGAAGGGTAAAGTAGAGAAAGGGATAAAAGTATTCGATGAAAAAATGCAATCTACGTAGAAATAATGTAAAATCAATGTAATAGAAGTGCGGTACTTAATAAAATATAAAGAATCTGCAAATGATTGAAGATGAAAACGATATGATTGTCAAAGGTAATCGTAATTACCAATAAGAAATCAAGGAGTGCAAAGCAAAATAAATAACGAAAAACTACGTAAGTTTGTGAATTGTTATTATTATTGGGGTTTGTTGGGGGTTCCAAAACTGAGATCGTTGATTATTATCGTTGTTTAGTGAAGACATTTTTGTTAAATTGATGCTCGGGGATATATATTTCCAGAGACCAAGTACTCGTGCCATTATACATTGGCAGTGCGACATTTTAAGAAGCCAACCGCACTTCATATTTCAGACATCTGAGACGAAAATATTAAATTACCGTATAAAACGTTGTTAAAAAAATCTTACGAGCGCGATCGTGAATTTAAATATAAAATTTCATGCATTTATGGGTCAGTGAGACATACTCGTAGCCCTGCCCTCCGAATAACTTAAGCTCTGCCTATGTACAATAACATAATCTATTGTTCCGTCCTAGTTTATGCATTGTATATAGATCGTTTTATACGATCTTGCAATTCGTCAAAGGATCGTAAATCCGTATCCTTCATTCGATCTTTATTTCTCCATGCACTTTATTCATACATTACATTTCGTAAGCTTTCTCCACAGTTTGTATTTTATTTATATGCATTGCCCTTTAAAATTAATGAAATACGCTTATTGCGTAATTTTAATCGTCGATGCGCGTTTATTAAATGTCGGCGAAAGCTTATCCGAAGCCAGTAAATACATTTTAATTGATTCAATTCGAAAATCAGCACTCTTTCTTAGGATAATGCATTTTAACTATACAAGGAGCATCGTCTGACAACTTTGAGCGATTAAATATTTCTACGCGCATTGTAAGTAATAATATCTCTTTTCTAAGTATTAATTCATAATATTGTTCATTGTAGTTGACTGACGCCTTAACAAATACGTGATATAATAATCTTAAAAAGTTAATTCAATTAATGTTAAAAAAAATATTACTTACTTATACCTTTAGAATAATAAAAATAAGTGCTCAAGTTATTTCGTATCGAATATACGCGTTATTTTAACATTTAGATGAAATTACATAAAAATATCCGTATGCTTTTGATATCGCTTAGAAACAAATTGCGATAATAAACGAGGCAATTTAAAAACAATTAAGATAACAAGAGACTGTGTACAAATAGATAACGAACTTCAGATTCACTGGATCGTGATATTATAGGTACACGTTACGCAATTCTTATCGGTGCATCCGTACGATGACTAGCTAAAAATAATTTATTAATTGTTTAATTTTCAACACGTATAGTAATTTAAAAAAACTCTGCTCTACCTTGTACACAGTATTCAGGATATAAGTATAATAAATGATGATATAAGATTTTTATTTCTTCAATTTCTTCAGGACATAAGGATGAGCAATTAAAACTATTTCTTTCTCGTTTTAAGTCTGTATTCTTTCTCTGTCTATTGCAAAGCGAAGCAAAATTTTTATCCTTCCTCCCCTCCATGGCCTTCCCTTCCCTTCCCTTCCCTCACCTTACTTAATTATCTTCTTTACTTTAACATTTGTATATTTTTAAATTTTACTTTCATTGGCTAAATTGTCGAGGGGAAGGTATATAAGCTTTCATCTGCATTTTCAACAGCTGCATGATTATTATGATTTTATGCGCTACCCCTTTCTCGCGCCAGTGAATGCATTTACTATTGGAACGCGTTCGGGTAAATGCGTCCTGATTGGTGCGAGGACTCGAGGTGCGTGCGCTTTTTAAACGAACGCCGGCGCATTTCCCGAAATGCACGCGAGCTCGTGCCGTGTCCCGGACGAACGTCGATTCCGGGGAAAACATAAGTAACCATTGTCGTTGAATCTTCCGCGGTGCAGCAGGGCACTTGTGGACATAATTTTCTTCCTTTTCTTTTTTTAGCAACACTCTCTAGTAGATACAAACGTCTACAAGTCGACGCTCCGTCCTTAGCTTTGTCCGTCGGGAAATACGCCTTTCGAACGACGGATTTTCCGGAAAGCAAAGGGTCTCCTTTGTCCTTATCGAACCGGTATTCATGTCATTGAGCCCATACACCTTTTGCCAGCCGAGCGTCCCTTGCATTTTTTTTTTTTTTTTTTTGGTCACAATGCCTTATGTTTAAACCTATTAACATTAGTCTGTTTGTTTATTGTTTTATTGATCGCTATGGCAATCGTGTTTTAATAACTTTAATAAACTTTTAACAATAAAAAATTATATTGTTACTTTATAAAAATCCCATCGGTTTCGGAATTTTACTTGAAATCTATGTAAATTAATGTCAATTCTAGGTAATGTATTCTTAAAGTATAGCTGTTACAAATGTTGTTTTTCGTATTACCGCTATTGCTTGAGATTTTTACGCGTAATACATATGCGACTGTGATGAAAGCTATTTCATCCGTAAGACGCAGCTTTAATTATTCTAATTATAAAACGAATATATAGTAATAAGCAACACTTGATAACTCTTTCGAGCTTTATTCGCTGTAACTCTCAATTGTTTACAACCCGCTTATTATTAACTTGAGCCATAAATAAAGTCGTTATCATTTATCATTTACAAATTCATTATCGAGTTTTTAAATTTTATATACGATTTATTTATAAAGAAGAAGGATAGTAATAGGCAAGATAGGCAATAAAAAAAGAAACAAATTAACTTGCTGCATAAATGAAAGACGTTAATTGTATTTGTATATTTTAAGAAAAAACGATTTGATTTAATGTAAATTATCAAGTAAATGGCAAATTACCTCGTAAACGGAAGAAGTCCTGCGTTCCAAAACTACTTATATTTTTCTACAATTTAATTTCATATGAGTTAAAATTTAGTTATTACGTTGTTCGATACTTCGATAATAACGGTTATATATTTTTGTTTATCTAGAAAAAGATAGACGCAAATGATTGTATCTGAAAAATTGAAATAACCAGTAATATTGTTTATTAGCACTTTGTGACGTTAAGAAATTAATGGCTGAATAAAGTAAATTTCTGCGGAGTCACAACCTGGTTTCAGAATTGACGTAAGAGTCGAGTACAGGAGCATCGCTCAGTATGATTTTTGTCGTGATGACAAAAAAAATAATACAAAATGTCAATAAATTCGGCAAGCGACAATGATCGAGCACTAGTCAGTAGAGGCACTCCCTCTACTTTCTCTCTCTCTCTCTCTCTTTTCTCTGAATTCACCGCACCCCAGCGAACCAAGCCTTTATCATAGATTTTATTACCAACTGTGCTTTCTTTTTTTCTCTTCTCCCCGTCATGGATGGTCCCGGTCGGCCATCCATCCCTCGTCCATTCTGATTCTGATGACGATCGTGCCCTTGAAAGAGGAGGACCCAGCGAGTAAGCAACTAACTGCTGACTAACTAATGACTCACAAGCGTCCGTCTTTGTTTTTTCAGCGTGATGATGTCGGCGGACCCGTCGGCGGCGCTCCGAGCCTCGATCCCATCCTCGGGCTACGTCGAGCTGCCGGACGAGCCGCGGTCCGGCAAAATAACGCCCTCGAGCACGAGCAACTCCTCGCCGTCGCCCCGTGGCTCCAAGTCCGAGACCACCAACGGTGGTACGAGCAGTCTCGAGGACGAGGCCATCGAGGAAGCCGTGCCGATCGTCCGCTCGACCCTGCCCTCTCCGGAGCCCCGGCCGATAATCGAGCTCTCGCACAACGGCTACAAGGACCGCGACATGGTCGACTCGAACGGACTCAAGGCCAAACCGCTCCAGCAGCCGGACGTCGACAACGACAGCTGCCTCATCAAGTGCGTCTACTTCACCCAGCAGTGCTGCGAGTGCACGATAGTCTGAGCGCCCGGGGTGCCCCGGACTCTTTCAGCAGCTAAGGTGACGACCTTCAGTCTCATGGGGTTAATGGGGACGGGGATGGGAAGGGAGGAGAAGTCGAGCTTCGCCGGGGGAGTCACGGAGCCAAGCCGAGGGCTGGGTATTACTACTTCGAGCTAAATTCCTGGGTGTGCGAGGATGCCTGCTGGCCGACGACGACGACGACGACGACGACGACGACGAGGTTCCTTAAGCTCGCAACAACGAGGACTCGGCGGACGTCTCGGACCTCTCACCGCTCTCACCACCAGCGAGGCTTATCATCATCCTCTACGTGAAAATTCGAGTCGGCGAGGATCGACAGGGATCGATAAATCGAGTTTATTTCACTTGAAACTTGAATCTGCTTTTCAAAATTCCAGAAAACGCGCTGGGGCTGGGATGGGACTGCTAGGGGACGCCCTGGGCTTCGCAACGTAATTGCACAAATTTCCGAAAGCCGTTCGATCGCCATGGCTTCGTGTAACGATTATGCGAATTATACGAAAACGGAGACTGACGAGCGCAGCGAAGGTATGATAGGATGCACGAATGACTATTTTATATGCAGCTGGACACGAGGCACGGATATGAGTAGCTTTTTATTTAAAAAGGAATATCGTATTAAACAATTGACGTATTTTCGATACTTAAAAGGTGTAACCGTGTAGTGCGCAGTAATACTGAATAAATTATAAACGCGGCAAGTCGAATTTTGAAAATTCTAATTATATATGAAATCATCTATCGAACTCCATATCAACGAAAGTTACCCATATCTCATCCTGTCAACATCAACACTTACACTGTGGAATTGTAATTTTTTACTATTGATATTCATACAATAGCGCGCTGAAATAATCTTTAACTAGTAATTTAAATGACATTTAAGCTTAGTAGAATTTTACACGTTGTATCGTATGAAGAGTCCCGCTGCAACATTTCCTTTGAACACTTGGAAAAACTGCCTTAATTCGTATTCGGTGAAATGTGAAGAAGAATATTGTCAAGCCCGAACTTTTATGTAATTGATATAATAAGACTTTTGAGTGAAAAAATTGTCGTCACGACAAGTCGCGAGAATTACATATCCAGAGAAATAATCAAACCAAGAATTTATATTATATTCATAAGTTATATTTATAACGGAGATTCTTATTTATAAAAATTTTATTTAACAATCGCATGTATTGAACTACCGTTTCGTAATCGTAAAGAACCACTGTAATTTATAAAATGCAAATCTTATTCAAAAATGGGATACGATACGTCGCTACGAAGCTCTAGATTCATCTCAGAATCTTATACATGCGAATGAATGTAAATTTATATTTACTTTTCGGCATTATATGAATATGGTTTAATATTTTATTTTTCGAAGTGCTCAAATGAAAGTAAACCGAATACTTAATGTAAACGTCTTTTATATGATTATAAAAAGATATATACATATATATATATATATATATATATATATGTATATATTTTGAAATATATTAACTTTAATAAGGTATCTCATTGTAAAAGTTAATGTGTTAAACTAAGTTTTAGTAACAAATTTAGTGGTTTGGAAAATTAAGGAGCAAAAAATTCTTAAAATTAGATTAAGATTTTACGTGTTACTATGTTACTAATACAAATTAGTACATAATAAAAAAAAAGAAGAAAAAAGTATTAATTATTGATAAAAAGTTACTTTTTATAAAATCGGCAGAGGAATAAATTTTATTAATTAATAAATTGCGGCGTTATTTTTTATAAGATATAAAAGACGTTTTTTATTGACAAAAACTGAAAAGTTTCGATTACCGCCGAACGGGAATAAAGAAACGAAATAACAAACGGTAAAATATGATTAAACATATATATATATATATATATATATGTATATATCGACTATCGACAATAAAGAAAAGCTAATAAATAACTCGCAATGTCAATTTTTGATGTTATGCGAAAAGAGCAGAAGAAGAGAAACGTGATAATCAAATTCATTAAATTTCAAGTAACCTCATACAAGTGTGTGTTTTTATACTCGAACGATGAACATGAATTCCCCGATAGAATGAGCATTCTAAAACTGTACGATGTAGATTAATTTAAAAAATCTAGGCGCTACTTTGCGATAGTCGAAAAAATAAAAGCAATTAATGTATAAAATTGTATTGGCATTATTAAAAAGAGAAGGTGGATAAGCTAAAGACAAAAAACAAAAAAAAACAAAAATGTAAGCTTGAATACGATATGATTTGTAATAAAAAAAAAATCTATAAAATATTAGCGTTTAAAGAAAAGGCTTACTTTTTAATTATATTTTTATATTTAAAGTACATTAATGTATGGTTAAGTTATGAGAAGAGATGTGTGCGATACGCAATGTCTAAATATTTCAGAGCTTCGAGTCTTTGAAGTCATTGTCGTCGTCTGGAGGTGAAAATACTATTCCAAGTTATATATTTCATTCGTATATGTAAACGTTACGTTACGTGATACGATGAAGCAGGTAGGAAGTCACGTTGTTTATAAATATAATTGCATTGTCCAATTTACATTAGTGTAAATTCTGGCGAGTATCTAAGCAATGTATTATTATCCTAGCTGATAATGTTTCTTGCGTCACTTTTAAAATATGTATGTACATTTGAATACATATATGTGTGTGTATATGTATATATATATATATATATATATATATACCACGACACACACACTCACACAAGTATAATCTAAGGCGAAAATATTTAATAATACTTTATATGGCAAACAAGAAAGCTTTAGGGACTAAAAGCGCGTCAAACCTCTATTTTATTTTATTCAATAAAATAATTGCTTTCATTTTTTTTTTTTTTTGTAGATATGATTATTAAAGTGCAATTTGTTTTACAAACCTATAACTATCAATCTTATTTTACAATTGTTTTACACTATATCCTGTATCAAATATCACGTTAATTCCAAGGTAAGAGCAATAATTTTATTTATTATTTTTTCAATCTATCATAAGTACTATTACAAATGAAAAATTTGTATGGATTCTAATTTTTCCAATTAATTTATAATTAATGAATTTTGATTAGCCCGTTTAATAATTTTTTTATTTAAAAATTGTATTTAAATAGTTTGCTTTATCTTTATTTTCAAACTCGTGTTTTTTTTTGTGTAAATGAATTATGTACATACTTTTTTAAATTTATAAATTATGTATACTTTTATGTAAATAAAAGTAAGACTTGATTATAAAATAAATTTGCTAATATTTTCAATAATTATTTACTTACCATACAAATAAACAATCCGCACTCGTTTATAGTAAGTACAATAGTTATGATTGGAACTGTCGTAGTATTATATTTTTATTAAATTGAATTCAAAATTCAAATTAATTTAGATTAATTATTTATTTAATTAATGAAATATCGAAAAGTACTAATATATAAATGTAAATAAATATTATCAATTAATCTAAATCAGTTGATCTTTAAAAATAATTACCTCATAAACAGTTATTCTTTTTAATAATTATTGCTTTTAAAGTTTTTCTAATACAGATAAACTATATTATAAAATATTTTTTATAATATTTTTACCTGTAATAATAATAAGTGGGTCGATATTCATAAAAATATACAAAGCTTAAGGTTTATTAATTGAAATACCCGTAAATTACTGTTTAATACATAAAAAGAGTGTAAGAGAATAAATGAAAATATAAAAGATTTTGGGTTTACATGGATCTTTAAATATTTCTTTTGTACTTATGACATTAGTATAAAATTGATTTTTGTGTTGTAATTCATAAAACAAATGTTTGATAAAAATTCATGACCTCACTTTAATAGTAAAAGTCAAAATTTATAGCTAATATCAACTTAATTTATTATTTTACAAAGTACTTGTCTTTCATATTATTAAGTCATTAGCGATAATATTTGCCTTGGCAGGTAAATATTATCGCTCCTTTTGTAAATAATAAAATAAAATAAGACAATGCGTTTTTGTTGTATTAATTTATCATCTATTTTTTCAATTGGTATATTCTTTACAATTGCTCAACAATTACTAACTATAAAATTAAGTTGGGGATTGAGGCATGGATGAAAGCACCGATTACTGCATTTATTACATTATTTTAGAAATATATACTTAAATCCACGCCTCAAAAGCCATTCAATCAAATTATGTACAAATACAATCGGAAGTACCTACATTTTCTACAAAATCAATAAGTAATTTGATTTTCTTTTGCTTAATAGTATACAACTGCAGGCGTTGCAATATACAAAAAGTCCAAATGATTTGCGATTTAAAATTTATGTAAAAACTGACTATTACATTTCGTATTCAATTATGTATAAAAATTCGTAATAATTGTAAAAAATTGCAAAAATCAAATTTGTTACACGAACGCTCAAATTTTCGTAGTTGAGAATAAATTTTTATTGTTTTTATATTATAATCTATAATTTCAATAACTACAATACAATATATAAATTTTGTACATAATTTGACAATGTAATAATTATATCTCATCATCTCTATATTTATGTACAATTATATTAACGAAATATAGCTATGCATTATAGTACAAATAAGAATGTATAATTATATAAATCCTATTGTTATTGGTTCATACTTTACAGAATCAGATTAAAAAAGTTATATCATCACGCATAATTAAAATAAAAAAAATTTTTTTCTTTCTTTCTTTTTTTTTTTTTTTTTTTTTTTTTTTATAAAATGATGAGCAAAATCTTCAATATTTCATTGAGATTCTTCTTAGACCTTCTCTGCCCATGCATTTACGTGTACGACTAGAGGATTATTCGACTATATTACACAACTTAATTCACGAAACGAATCATCGCCACATCTTTTAGCAAAAAATCTCTATATTCCATTTAAATGTTTAAAATTCATAAAACTTCAGGATTAAAACTCATTCGTAAAGACATTATTATTATTATAAATAACTCATTTTCAACAATTTAATGGTAATTGACAGTATTTTATAAAATATTCAGAGTTATATTAATGATACTCTACTGCATACTATTTATATTTCATTTCCTTACAAATTTCATTATAAGTGCATAATTTTCTACTCATTTTCTCTATTTTATCACGCTTTTTTATTAATATATTTAGATGATATGAAATATCATTGTTAATCATTAAAATATACACACGAAAAACACGGGAAGAATTAAAAACGAAAAAAAAAAAAATTAAACTCAATAAAAGTTATTAAAAATCATATCATATCATATATCATGTTATATATATAAGTACCGTATCGTGCTCACAAATGTATGTACTTTTAATAAAAGAAACGCAACCATTCAAGTCCGTCATTTGACGAATATAACTTTTGCTTGCACTACATCATTCTGTACTAAAATCTAACACGACATACCTCACTTCGTCACTCTATGTAGACGCGCGCGCACACAAATACCCTACGTACTGACCAATGGGTCGTATTAATTTTTGTTAAAAAAATATCGTCCTAATAATCTACATACACGATCGTTTTGCAAAATAGAGGCACGCAGACGAGAGGTATTAAAATAAAAAAATAAAATAAAAAAAAAAAAAAGAAAAAAGATAGAAGTTAAAAATAGTCTTTCTATCAGAACTCTAATTATTGGAATACAGGAGTAGAGGAGTCCCGCTTACTCGTTATTACAAGCGAATTGGTATTTAAATCGAGCACAGAGGTTGTTGCGATGAGAGATTTTTACGAATCGTATATGGGCAAGGGGTGTCCCTCGGAATTAAAAACCCATTTGTCTAAATCAATTAGTTGCCTAGTATCGTCAAATAGTAGAAATAGGTACTTGAGCGTTTCACCGAACCAGAAGCTCTCGGTCATGTCACGTGGGCGCCTGTTCTGAACGCTCTTCACGTTGCTGATACTCGTATAACCATTTTCAACCCTCGTGTAGTTCTCGAAAGCCTGTAAAAGCATAAATCACGCGAACGAAGATGGTCAATAAGAAATTTCGATGAAAATACGGCAATCCGGTTAGTCGTCGCGTTGCGTATTGAGGACCGTTAAGGAGCGTTAAGGAGCGTTACCTGGAATATTCTCCAGCCCCAGTTCTGGTAGGTCTTGTTGCCTGTAAAGTACCACATGTAGTATAAGCTCTCGATGAACTCGGGCCGCAGAAGATTATGCGCGTCGTTGGTTTTCACGTACATGTCCTTTTGATTCTCCTCGTCCGATTTCTAAGAGAGAAATTCAGCAAAATTAATCAACGAAGGACGAACGACGAACGACGAACAACGGGGAAGCCTTCGGAAAGCGAGCGCGGGATAAGAACGTAAATATAAAGAACGCGGTGGTCTGTCAACCTGTATGTTGAAGTAAGTGATCTCTGGGGCGAGACAGGTTGGCTGAATGATGTAAGTCTCGTAGCAAGTTTTTAGCAAATCGACGGCGATGTCCATGTGATCGTCCGGGAGGCCAAAGTGAACACCCAAGGCCAGGGTTCCGCTCAAGTAGCACGTCAAATGGTCCTAAAAGTCATGGAGATTTTTAGTTTTTAGCTCTTTGGGAACGCGATCGTCATTGACGTCAATGACACCAATGGCAAGCGGGGTAGGGCGCGGGGGTAAAGTACCATTTTTGGTTTCATGTATCGAGCGGCGCCCAAAAGTTCGGCTATAAACAAGTACTTGTGAACGGCTGTCCGCTTCACCAAGTGCTTCTTGGTACCTTCGATGCCAAGGAGGTAGTCGTCTTTTAGGCTGAAACGCGAACGAGGAGAGAATTGATAGTAATAAACAGCAGTTGATTTTTTAAGGAGAAGTTGAGAGATTGAGTTGGTAAATAATAAGGGAGCAGGAAGCAATGGACTCACTAATCGATGGTCTTGCCCGTCTGTATCCACTGCTTGAGCAAATACTCGTAGTAACTGTCGCCCCTGGCCCCGAGGGTGATGACCGCGTACTCGCGGAAGTGCCCGGTGTTGGCGTTGATGAATATCGGCACGAGGCCGTCGTACTTCATGAGCTGGTGGACGTGCTCGGAGACCTTGGCCGCGGCGGTCTCGAAGCGCGGCTGCCGTGCGCTCCGGCTCAGGTCGCGGAACTCAAGCTGGATCGAGGTGATCTCGCTGGTGCTGCTGTCCGGGCCCCATTTCGGCGGATGGGCGCTCCGCGTACCCAGGTTCACGTCCGAGAAGGGGACGCCCGAGCGCGTCGAGAAGGCCGGGAGCATTCGGTCTCCAAGGTCGATCTGCGAATGCGGATGTACATTTTTTACTCACTTTTTTTTCTTTTCTTTCTCTTTTTCTTTTTCTTTTTCTTATTCTTTTTCTTTTTGCCAATGTGCCAATTGAGCCGAGCTCAGATAACAACGGCCGAGACTCTTTATCTCGTCTTTTAGTCGTTTTTATAACTTCTCTCAGACTTCAAGTTCGTTTAATCAAACGTTATCTCACAGGTTTGTACTACTCGTAAATAAAAAAAAAAAAAAAATTATTTCTTAGATAGTGTACGTCGGCTAAGAACAACAACAACAACAACAACAACAACAACAACAACAACAAAATTATAATTGCACATTATACATTATAATTTGCATGCACTTCTTTTAATTGTAATCGCTCTGAGCTTGCTTTTGTTTATTATTTTTCTTTATTGGGATTGTTTGGCTGTTGGACATGAATTTTAAGATAAAAAGAATTGATTCTTTGCATTCGTACGAAATCATGTAATCGATTAGCTTTATAGATATTATGCCTAATCAATTTTTAAGGCCAACGTTCGCTGCTAACAACATTTATTACTTACTGCGAACATGTTATTTCGCTTCTACTATTTAATAAGCCTATGAAATTTAAAACAGTATTATTTTTTTCAGCCTGAGCTTTCTGTTTATCTTGAAAGATTACATTGCTTCATTCAATTTTAAAGCGTAAACAAACACTAAATTATAATTTCTGGTCCTATTCATTGTTTTTCTGGCTAATAATATAATACCTTTTTTTTTAAATTAAATATCATAATCTGGCAATGGCGTGCTTTCACGCTATTAGTAAGATTATCACTTCACTTTTATTTCATTTTATTACACAGATGTAGTTATAACGTTAGCCATGTACTTATGTAATGAATTTATGAAATGTAAATTTTTATAAATACACTAAATCGAACTAAGGAGAATAAAATGTGTACCCCATTCAAATATATCAATTTGATATATATGTGACAAAATTAATAAATTTTTCTTATTATTCGATCTTTGTCAATAAAAAAACAAAAGAAAAAAATTTTAATACCGATTTTATTTTCAAAGATGATTGTTACTGATTATTTAGGCCGTTTTCAGCAATTACATTCTAAACACAAATAATGCATTAGTAAATAAAAATTACTTTATAACTCATGCTTTGTATGAAATCATAAAAAATTTATTACTATTTGAACTAATAAGATTTCACTTACCGCCTTATTGAGAAACATTTTATCCCCAGACAAATGGTAAGTTGACAATAGTCCTCCAAGTACTCTTATGGTCACTTCAAATAAATTTACATCTCTATTTTGATCAAATGATAAGCTGTTCTGCACCCAATTTCTTGCTTCTTGAAATTCTACAAAGGAAATACGTCATGATTAGATTATTTTAATCATTTGGCCTTTTACTTCAGCAAGTGTAAAATTTATTAATTAAATATTTTGAATATTTCTCTATTAGCTATTTGTAATTGTAAATTACATTAAAGTATAAGAAGTTTAACTGAATCGTTTAAAAATTTATAGTTATAATGGCATGGGTATTGCGCTTTATAAAATTCCAAATTCAATATTATTGTACGTACCTTCATTTAGCCCCATTATGTACATAGTATCCAATGAATCGATGATAGTCAAACCTAATCCAAACCATTCATGATATCCTTTTGAAATTGGCTTCACATTATCATGTCCCCAAGCATATTTTTTATACCCATTCCAAGAATGTTTAAAGGCCTCAACTATTGCCTTTTGCCTATTATTTTGTGGACCTATGCAGTATAAGGTACATAAAATAAAAATCTTTTCTAATCTTTTAAGATTTTCAAATTTTAATTACATTTAAACTCTTGTTCCTTTTATTATATTTTTGTTTTATAAATGATTAGATATTTTTATACAAACGCTTAAAGTACCATAAAATTTTAATGGTTGCAACTTATGTTCTGGTGGTTCCTTAATTTGATTGTCTTCTATTTGATTGATTTCATGCTGGAATTCAGGTTCTTCTATGACATCGACATTGTTGACACCTACTCCTTTATCACTTATTTCCTTAATCTCGTTCACGGTTTGTATTTCAATTTTTCTCTCAATCTAATACGATAATAACAAGTAAATAATTACAATACATAATTAACTTTTAATGCATTTGTAAATATGGAAATAAAGATTAAATTTATATGAAATTTGTATTGGCTGTTTGATTATTTTCTATTGTATTAGAATAATTTTGTTTTCCAAATAAAAATTTTTTTAAAATAAATTAACCAATTTACCTCTGTTTGCTCAGGATTGTCATCAACAAGTTTTTCATTGCCATAAATACTCTCTTCAAAATTATTAATTTCCTCCGCTTTTCCAAATAATAAATAAATTAGAAAAATTATAATTGTTATCACAGTAATATACAAGATGTTATGCTGAAGCCTAGACAGCCTGTTCCATTGCTAAAAATAAATTTCATTTTATTTAATAATAATGTGAAACTAAATTGCATTAGTTATTATTGGTAAATAGAAACATTCACATATTATCAATAAGAACGTTTATCAATTGAAACGAAAAATATAAACCAAATAGATTTATAACAAGTGTCAATTTGATAAGTAGTGGCTGTAGGCTATTAATTATATAAATTTATCAAGACGTATTTAAAGTAGCAGTTAAAATTTAACGTTCCATATGATTGCCAATGATAAAAAGCAGCTGAAACTGAATGTTCCTTTGAGGTGAAGAATAGATAATTATAATTGAATAATAACTGTGATAAGCTAGAAGAAAAGTAAGACTATGGGAGTAAGTTGTTAGTGCTGAAGAAACGCAGAGCCCATAAAGCTGTAAGGAGCAGGATTACGTTGAGAGGTAATAGGTAGGTCAAAGGTGATAAAGAGTGTAAAGGAATGTAAAGCAGTAAAAGACTCACTCTCCAGATGCTCTGGCTGGTGGCCCTCCTTAAGGCCGTGCCGTCGCTGATGCTGAGACTAATGTAATCGGCCTTGGCCAAGTCCTTGGACAAAAACATGACGAGTAATTGCTCGGCGAGGGCGATGTTCTACGGGTCCAGCGGACGACTTCCTATTAATCCTTCGTTCAGAGCTAATGGAAGCGCGAGCGACAGGAGAGGTTAAGCTGGCCGCGTTCTAAGGAACCTCCGCCGTGGCGATGGTGATGGGAGGGCGGCGATGACGACGTGGTGGACGAGCTGCTGGAAGAGTTGACTCAGTCTCGTCCACGTGGCAGCCGGCGACCGCGGCTCGGAGGTTCACCGATCCCCTCCGCCCCTCTCATCGCCTTTCATTCGCCGGCATTCCTCAGCCCCGTCGCGCGAGTGTAGTAGGGACACACGGAGCTCCCGGGCTTGGCTTCCCGGCTAGATAGCTAGATAGCCGGATTTGACAGCTGGAGCCTCAGACCATCACGCGCGTAACTCGACCGCGGGCCGGCGGGAGGGGGTGGGAAAGGATGAGTAAGAGGGTGGCGCGTCCGCGTCCGGGTAGATCCGCGTTCTCTTGATTCGTTGACGCTGCTTCCTTTCGAAATCCCGATTAGTCGGACTGGCCGCGCCAACTTTGGCGGCTCCCCCTTACGTCAACGTCGTCGTCATCGGCTGGGACTCTGACGAATGCGGCGACGGCGACGGCGACGGCTACGACGATGGCGGCGATACGAATCTCCTGCGCCTTCTTCTCTGGCTCCTCGAGACTCGCTCCGAGTCCGACTGATTGCAATATGGAGAACGAGCCGGAGCCTCTCGCCGTTATCATTCCTTAAGGGAGAATTACGAGCGCAATTGACCGACTCGTAAATCACGCGGAGAACTCGACGTGGGTGTACCACCGCCGAGTCGAGCGAGACGCCCAACAACTACGAGACTAGCCAAACCTTTTTACCTTTTTACAGGCCTAGCTATTATTTTCAAACTGTTTCGGACTCGTTTTACTCAGTATTCCTTAACGATTGTACGGCGTTTGCGTATTACGAACGTCGAATGGCCCAGTGACCGATACCGACGACAATTAACAAACTACGAAGAATCAGTAAGCGGACCCTAATTACTTTGTCTCTAATGGTACCCGAGACATTCTCCGTACAGATATATATATATATATAAAGTCTTCCTCGAACGTCTTTTCATTCGTATAAAACTTTACGAACGGATGAATGCACAGGACGTTAATGGTACGAAATAGAAATAATTGCTCTGCGAGCAATTACGGGTCACCATCAGATACTTTTCGATAAATACAAAATCGATAAATGCGCACGAGCTGAGAGGCACGTATGGAAAGGCATAATCAACTTTACGATTAAAAGTTAATCCGAGCAAGTTAATCAATTTCGTAAAAGGCCATTCACATCGAATTTATCGATGGATAACTTATTCCCTCCAATCTCTCTCGTGGCTCCTACCAATCTCGATTTCATTAAACGTATATGTAGTATATGTAGTATATGTATTTAAAAGAGAGAGAGAGAGAGAGAGAAAAGAGAGATCCGTTCGTTAAGTCGCGTTAGTTAAAAAAAAAGGCCAGACTGACTCGTTTCCTTCGAATGCCGCGAATGACTAATTACGAGCCCTATTATCGTTAAGGCGCAATTGGCCCCTTCCTATCTTACAAAACAATTAATTTATTAAGGCCATTGAGAGTCTTAAGATGATCGTAACGCATCAATCAAAATCAATAAAATATTCATATTCTGGCACGCGCCTCTCAAAGTTCAAGAGCCGCGAGAACCTATATTTTTCTCTATCGATCTTCTTCCCAATGCCATGGATCTAGCCGATACTTTTTAGTTGATCAGGCCTCCTTTGGCACGAGGCTCGGCTCCGGTCTTAAAATAATCTTTTATTTTAAGTTTTTCTAATCGATCGCTTCCTCTATAAATCAATAACGTAAAAGCTCGCGGATCGACTTCCGCTGCCTTGTTTTACGGTATTGGGGACGCCAAGATTTCAATATCGACGACTCCACGGTAATCTCTCTCTCTCTCTCTCTCTCTCTCTCTCCTCTCTCATAACTCCAAGTGAAGGACGCGGCCGATGGCATACTTGTCGCTAAGTTATGCATATCGAATCATTACCGCATGTAAAGTCTCGAGGAGAACAGCGGCGCGGCAGTTCTTGGCGTCTCTCCTCCCACTCCCTTGATAAGTTAATCCTTTTTAAACAGTCAACTTTATCGAAAATAGTACGTGTTTTTATAGTATTCGATCGAAGCGGCTGAGCTACGGCACGGATTACTGATCACGTGCGTTAATTTCAAATAAAATACGTAGATATTTATGAGAGGAGCGGTGACGAAGCCGTACATCTTACTCTTGGGAGAATTAATTTCGATCACGACATATAGTTTTATGCAAATAGCCAGTCTTAGTTTCTATCACATGTATCGTTTTGAATGTTCAATATTTTTATAACAATAATTCAATTATAAAACTTATATGAGTTAAATAACCAAAGAACTGTTTGCAATTATTTGAAATTGAAAATTAAAACTATCATTTTAATGTGTATTATTGTTTAGCGGATAAACGTATGAAAGCAATGAAAGTCATTTGATCTAAATCAACTCGTTTGGATTCACAGCCAAAATTATCTACAGAAATAAATAGCGCCCATTTGTATAAGCCAATGAGATTTAAGCCGTAATACGCATGCGTTGTTGAACCATATTTATACTGCCCAGTGATTACGACTACGTCATTGTGAAATTGGTTAACGCACGTGGCTTGTTGTGTTGATATAAAAACTTTGGAGATATTGCTTTTATCACCGATAAAGATTGTACTATATTTATTATTAATATTTTTATCAGGAGGCAGATTTTTTTTTTATATTGCAGTTAATATGTGAAATCTAATTACATCAAAATTATATGCCAAAATATCCAATTGTATTAAAAATATTGGTATTTTTGTTTTTACCTACTTGTCACTGTGTTGTAAAGTAAGTTTTAAATGAATGAAGGTTAAGTGTTTATCACTAGTCAGACATAATGTATCGTACAATTTAACATTTTATTTTTTTAGCAGTTGGTTGGCATCAATAAATATGAAATAGTACCCAATTTCTTATTACCATTTTTTGCCGAATTTCAAAATGACTTCAAAAGTTGTGATTAAAAAATCTCAAATACCCATTATTCAGGGAACAAAACCTGAAACACGCAATGCTCAACTTTTAGTTTCTACAGGCATTCAATCCTTAGATTATTTTATTGGTAAGTTCTTATAAACGGACAGCTGTATCTGTAAAAAAGCTTTTTCGATCAGTTAATATAATTTTTCTTTTTGTTCTTTTTTTTTTTTTTTATTTTCAGGAGGTGGTTTACCAGTAGGATCTGTTCTTTTAATTGGTAAATTAAACTTTTCTAAATATCTGAATGTTAATTTACTCTTATATACTTGAATGACATTAACTGTTAATTTACTGTTTTTTTTTTTTTTTATTTAATAGAGGAGGATGCTTACAGTATGTACTCAAACATTATGTTTAGATATTTTGTAGCAGAAGGAGTTGTAAATGGTCATTCGTTGTTTGTTGCTTCTCAAGACTCGAATCCATCTAAGGTTATGACGGAATTACCAAAAGTTGTAGAAAATAGTCCGATTGTCAAAGAGGATCCAAGCGATAGTGCAGATATGAAAATTGCTTGGCGTTATCAAAATATGAAAATAATGGATTCTGTAGGAGATAACTTTGGACACTGTTACGATCTTACAAAAACAATGGACAAAGAAAAATTAGAGAAAGTAAATGTGAAGATGTGGGATGGGGAGAGTGTAAAATGTGAAAATGATATTTTTAATAATAATGCTTACAAGGATCTGCTGGTAAATATTGAAAGGACGATATCGGAAGGAGAATTTTTAATCACACAGCCAGCTAAGAAAAGGAACATTTTACGAATAGCAATAAATTCCTTGGGATCAAGGCTTTGGCTGTCAGACTCGGAGGACGAATCCAAAAAGGATCTTCTGAAATTTATGTACATGCTGAAGGCCCTGCTGCGCGAGTCTTTTACAGCAGCGATTGTCACAGTCCCCGTTTTGAACTTTGACGACGATGAAGTAAGAAACGATGAAGAAATTTGTATCTGCTTGGATGGAAGGAGAAAAGAAAGAGAAAAAAAAAACTTTATTTCCAATTGCAGACGGGAGTCGTTCAGAGACTAGAGCACTTATCCGACGTGGTGATAGGCCTCGAGGCATTCGCCGGTTCATCGAGGGAGACCAATCCCGTTTTCAAGGACTACCACGGGCTGCTGAGCATAAAGAAGCTCGCCTCCTTCAATACATTAAGTAATCAGGACACGCGGCACAACGACCTGGCTTTCAAGCTGCGCAGAAAAAACTTCCTTATCGAGGTAATTAGCATAGGCAATGAGGAGGTAATAAGGGCTAACTGACGCTATTTTCTATTGACCTTACGTCGTATGTTATTATTTCATGTATAGATAATGCACCTGCCGCCAGTGTTCGGCAATACCGCCCAAAGGGAACAGGATGAATTGGCGAGCAGCGGCTGCGGCGGCATATCCAGCAATCAG
This sequence comes from Ceratosolen fusciceps, assembly GCA_018883505.1. Lineage (NCBI taxonomy): Eukaryota > Metazoa > Arthropoda > Insecta > Hymenoptera > Agaonidae > Ceratosolen > Ceratosolen fusciceps. The sequence continues at coordinate 8,235,425 of RCIC01000005.1, forward strand.
AAATTAGAATTTTAAGCAGCGGTTGAGAAGAAACGCGGCTAATAATGTATAAAACGGTGCGTTGGTTCTCATTGGCATGTAGAGGGGGGGAGGGGGCCGAGTCACGCGGGCCGTGGTAGCCACATGTGCCGAGCCCCGTGAATTAATGCTAAACCGGCAGGAGATAGGCTCGCTGAGCACTTACAATGATGGGCATGAAATCCACTGTAGCGCGGACTTTACTAACTCGAATGCGAGGCAAACTGATTCCGAGGTCGATCGTCGAGCTCTCACCCGAATCGCTCGCTCATCTACGTCGATCGATAAATTAGATCGGGGGGGGGGTAGGATCGGCTGGTCAGTGGAAGCAGACGCCATCCCCAGAATCGGCAGACAGCGATCGTTATTTTCTTTCTCTTTTTCGAATTTATCTCAACGCGATGAGTTTAAAATACAGCAGAGACATAAAGAAAGAAAGAAAAATAGAGGGAGAGGGCAGAGGGAGTCGAGCGACAGGTGCGCGACAAAGGTAACGACTGGCTGTCGGGGTGGGGAGAAGTACTCTTCCTTGCTTCCGGCAAGTGAATACGAGGGGGACCGAACGAGGCACTTCCTTCCGTCGGGATTCGGGGCGTTAGGTGAGGTAGAATTGTTGCGGCGTGGTGTGGCGCGGCACGGAGCGGCGCGTCGCGCATGAGGTACTCCGGGAGGGAACTCGAGGGAATAGACGTTGCTCACTCGGGCCGGAGTTACAACACGACCGGCGAGGACTCTCGGGGACTCCTGTTCGCGCGCGTCCGCTCCTTTTCCCAGTGGATCGAGTTTCGCTTACCCGAGCGGTGGTTTTAACCGATAAGAGTAGAAAAGTGTCGAGTGTTGTCGGGGTGCTTGGTGTTTGGTGGAATGAGCTCCGGAATTCCCTGATCGGCAATATGCAGGACAAGAAGAGGCTGGGCCTGATGAAGGCCTTCATGTGCTGCTCGAACATCATATTCTTAGTGAGTAGTAGTAGTAGCAGCAGTAGTAGTACCACCACCGTACGGCGGTGGATGATTGGTGGGATAAGTGGGTGGCGGCATTGAGCTGGTGTTAAGAATCCGGATGATGGTGCGATTGGGCGGGAGGAGATGAAGCCGCGCGACGGAAGGATGGAGTGAAATATGGCTCGTTTCGCTTTCAGATGTCTGGCTTTGTGCTGATGTCATTGGGGGCACTTTTACTAGCTGACAACGACAGGGTATTGTTGTCACGATTGCTCGGAACGAGCGACGTTCATCCGGAGCAGCCGCTTTTTTACTACGTAGCCCTCGCCGTCGTCGGCATCGGCTTTGTTATCGCTATCACTGGCATTCTCGGATGCTGGGCGTCTTGTCTTCACAATTGTTGTATTACCGCCACTGTAAGTATCTCCAAGACTTGTAGCGAGCAACGGAGCCCGACCCCCCCCCTCGTTGGCCCTCCAATCCAAACCTCCTGTGCAACTGATTTTTATTCCACCCCTCTAATTAACCTTCCAACCCCTCCGCCTCTGACGCATTTGTCTCATAATGAACGAAATAAAGATTTATTTTTTCATCTAAGCTCCCGTCTTTTATTATTATTATTATTTCATATTAATTTATTATTATAGTTATTACTGTAATCGGTATCATTGTTGCTTGGATTTTTATTACGAACAACAGTCGTAGAGAAGAAGAAATATAGATTAACAACGTAATTAGTATTTGTAACGCCATTACTAAGACAAACGCCACCGCTATTATTTCCAGCTAATTTTTTATGCCTTAGAACTGTTTGCTTCTTAAATTTAACTCCAAGCAATCGTTTTATAAATTTCATATTGAATATAGCATGAATTTAATGAAGACAAATTGAACTGATGAAATAAAAAAATTGCCTCTTCGTTGTTACGACAGTTTTTATTTTACCAACATAATATTGTGCAATAATTAAAATGTAGGGACACGCTCGGTAATACTTAATTATTATATTTTGTCGATATAAATCTTATGGCCTATTGTTGTAAAATTATATAAATGTACTTTTGAAAGTACCCGAATGTGAAATTATCAAAATTACTGCTAATTATGTTGTATTACAGGTATGTAATAATACATTTACTTTCAGATGTATTTAAATATATTTGCACTGGGAGAAAAATTACACAAAAATAATAACATATTATTACTCGATGTGGTTTACTTCTGCATCTGAATTCGAAATCGTTTTCATTACATGCATTGCAATTAAAAATTCAAAGAGCGTATTATTATATCGATTCTATTATATTTGCAATATCGCACCCCAATTACAAGTATTAACGTTGTTTAAATTTAACTAATAATATTGATTTTTACTTTTACGTAAATCAAGAAACGATATTATTTATACGTTATTTTCTTTAATTTTAACTTACGGTTCCTAATGCGCGCTAATACGCTTATGCTTAGTTTAATACGTATAAAAATTCAATGTGAATTATTAGTAATTAAGATAACGCTATATTAACTATGTTGCCTATGTTAACAATGCATTTGTAAATATATTAAAAATAAAAGATTTATTATTACTTTAAAGATAGTAATTGGCGTCGAGGCGTTTACGCGTTAACATACTTTTTACAATTGAACTAGTTTACAGTCTAATTAAATGAGAAATCGAAATGTAGAAAATGTTTGAAATGCGATGATAATAATACATTGTGTGTAAGTCATGAGATATTGAAATGCGGTTTTGAAGAAAGATCTTAGTCTCACTTTTACTCGACAACATTTGCTCGCTAACAATGTGTAACGAGTCGCTCTCTATCTACAATTTCATGAGAATAATGTGACTTGGTTGCCCTTATTCCAAAGCATCCGTACGAATAGCGAAAACAATAAGAATTCAGAACAAAAGTGAAAAACTATCCATTTAAGAGAATAAATAGGAGGAGGGGAGGGAGGAGGTAGTAATAGGTGCACTAATTACCGAAAATGAATACGGCCATTATGGGGTCACTCGTTGTCTCTCTCGCGAGCTTATTAATCCCGACAGAGGGAATAAATAATATTAGAACGGCACGGTGAGGTTACGAGTCCATTGTTAAAGCTAATCTACCGAGAACTCGGGATGATTTTAAGCTCGAGGCGCGCAACGGTCCGAGAAGGAGTTAAGGAGGCGCCAACCTGAGTCAAAGAAGATGACTACCAGCAGACAATTGAATCCAATTGAAAGGTCAACGTCTTTGTTGTTCGCAGTACGTGAGCGTGATCGTACTCCTGCTGATCAGCAAGTGCTCGATCTGCATGATCGTCGTGTTCTGGCCGCACCTGCTGGGGGTCAACGTCAGAGCGCCCCGATTACTCAGGGCGTTGCAACGGAGCTACGCACTTCCGGGCCGGGAGCAGTTCACCGCAGCCCTCGATCTCGCGCAAACTTCCGTAAATATACAATAACCTTTTGTAATCGTTAACAATTAACCTCTCGACGCCACCCTCCCCCCTTCCCCCTTCTCCATTCTCCCTTCCCCGGCGACGACGACGAAGCTAAGGTCGAACGGCTGCGTTCCTCTGTCCGATGATTGCCTTCGGTTTCTTTACTTTTCAACATGCTTCACATGCTTCGTGCTCGTTAGCTCGGGCAATGATCGTCCCTCTAGCTAAAGAATATAATAGTCTGGTTAGAGAAAGTTATTCGTCGACCAATTCGCCGCGAATTTACGTCTAATGTAAAAGTCATAACAAGCTCGTCCAAATAATCACAGGAGAAATCACTTTATTCTAAATGTCATTTGAACATTTATTTGCTTTTATTATTTCATTTACCGTTCCATTTTTTTTATTTATATATATCTATATATTATATTAAATAATTCACAAATAATTGTAAATGCAAATGAATTTTTTTTTAGTCTCCTTATTATAAACGTTATTGAATCAAGCAACACTCGATACATTTAAGTAATTGAGTACAGAAAAAACTTAAATGTTAAGAATTGCAAAGGTAAGGTTACAATGACTTTATTTGTTTTATTATACTTTGCTTAGGAACTTTTCAGTTATAAAATGAAAGCATCTCTCTTAAATAAAATCTGATTATTCTTCTGTAATTTTTTATTTTAATGGGAAACATTCCCATTAAAAAAAACATAAAAAAATGTTTTTTTTAGTGATCAAACAATTAAATACTAAAGATATCGAATATATTGAATTTAATTTCTCTTATATATCAGATTTACGAATAAATATTATTTTATCAGGCGGCAAATAAACTACAAAGTAAGCGTCGGTAATAAATATTTTAAGCTTATGACTTACTAAATATTTTACTCTATTGAAAAGCAAAAACATAATATTATTACCTTTAAAATACGTGAATACGAATATACATTGCAAATAATAGTAAAAGAAAATGTTGGAGTAACAAATCGAGGAATACATTGATTGCACTATTTTAAAATAAAGCATTTACATTAATTTATAAGCTCTAAAGGTGGCTTTGATATTAAAAGATTGAACTTAATATTGTTAAAAAATAGAAACTATACTAATTTTACTATACTATAAATATAATTTGAATAGTATGAACATTAAATTGAAATACTTAAAACTAAGATAGCGTGTAAACATTAATCGTACTGCAAGTCTTCACATAAATTTTTAAGATTTTTATCTGTTCCCCTTTATTGCGATTTCCTTCAATCTTTTTTTGTCGGCTTGTAATTATTTTCAGTTTTCTGCGATTTAAGTTTTCTACAGTCACTGAGCTTTGTAGATTTTTCTTTTATCAAAGGGAGATTAAATATTCTCTTTATAATATAATTTCAATGAATTTTAATTACCATGCCTTATGACGAGTACATTTATATTCATGAATTTGATTTTACGAAAGCTTATTTAATAATAAATATAAATAAACTTTATATTACTTGTAATTTTAACAGCTTTAACTGGGTTCAAATATTTAACGAAAATTCTAATACTTGAATATAAGTGTAAATGTTAATTTTTAAATATAGTAAATATAAAAAATTAAAAAATTGTTATTATAGGATTTGCAGTAAAATAAGAGAATACGTGACAGAAGCAATATTATTGTTTATGCAATATCGTATAATGTTTTAATCGAGTATACGAATTAAAGCCTATTAAGAACATTAAAATTTAATGTAATTGTAGTAAGCGCGTTAAAAAACATTATATGTTCACAACGTTTCAGTACATAATCAGTATCATAATTTAACATCAACACATGTTAGTTAATATTTTTTTATTTTATTAAACGATTATTTACATGGCGATATCGAAATATTGAAAAAAGTTTTATAATATCATTATTGTATTTTAATTATTTTAAAAAATTAACAATTTACATCGATCAGGAATCTGTAGGAGAGGAACTAAAATCAGCGAAAGAGCCAATATTTATAATAGCTAGGGTAAATTGAGAAGATGTCGTAGTCAAGGATGTGTAACGTGTAAAAATGAAATATCCACCAGTTGGTGAGATTTATCGGGACGCTAACGAATGCGATTTTAGTTCTCCTGTTGCGGAATAAATGGAAGCAGCAATTACGGGACTTCGTGGTGGCGGGTCCAAGAACTCGGCCGTCGCGAGCTTATCGTCCCGTTAAGCTGCTGCTTCTTAAACAATTCCTACGAGCCGGACGCCTTCCTGAATCCCGAGCCCAGGAACCTGAGCCTCTGCCAAGCGCTCAACCCGAACCAGCACCAGCAGGCGCGGCACTCCCCGGTAAGCACTACGTCTTATACGAGAAGTCGAAAGCTCGTTGGCGATGGCGCCTTCCACTGAGCGCCGAGGTCCCTTCTACTTACAGGGATGCTTGGACATGATCGAAAGCTGGGTACAAGACCAGGCGCTGATTCTATTGGCGATAGGGTTGGGCGTCGTTCTGATCGAGCTCTGCGCCTTGCTGAGCACCCTCTTGGCCTGCAGCAATCAAAAGAATCAGCGACAGAAGAGAAGGAGGGCGCAAAACTCGACGTTCACCTCTACCCAGACGCTGAGCCCTTTCAACGAGAACGATCACGATTACGGTACGATTCAGTTGGCTTCCCGTCGATCACCTTTAATTATTAACGCGCGTCGTGATATTATTATTTATTTATTTTTATTTTTTTTTTTTTTTTTTTGTTTGTTTGTTTGAAAAATTTCAGGCATCAATTGCGGGAATTTGGAAAATCGACTGTCGATGACGGTCGGGAGCAGCTTTGCCGGTAAATCCTGAAGATGGCTCGAGGGCAGTGAGAATTCGTTGAAACAAAATATGGTCTACAATATGAGGAACAGCGAGGATAATAATAATAATAGTAAGGTAGAATTAAACTGTAGGTACTGGGGAAATCCAGTGGACGTACCAAAGGACGATCTCGAGAGGTATTACTTGAAGCAACACGTCATAGAGAAGGAAGAGAACGAGCGGGCCGTGCTGATAAAGTCCTTTAATTTCCCGATGAGGAAGAAGTTGAAGGGGGACTTCCTATCGGGAAAGTCGAAGAAAAGAATGAACGTGACGACACCGAGGCCATCGAGGCCATCGAGGCAACGTCAGCGGCAGCAGCAGCAGCGGCAGCAGCAGCGGCAGCAGCGGCAACAACAGCAGCAGAGTCGGCGTCGCCATCGTCGCCGACGAGTCGATCTATGTTTCACTGCCGATTGCGGCTTGGAGGGACATTACAATTTCATAGATAAGCCGTCGAGCGTGAATTCTAATGGCGGCACGAGGCGGCAAGAGTCGAGGAAAGGGACGAAGGGCGGGATGGCCGATAATCAGTCCAACACCTTGAAGGCCGTGCAAAAATCCGGACTGGTTAATACGAAAATCAGCATGTACGAGAGGAACCTGAGCTGCGCCAACGCCAGCCAGAGAGAATCGTCGCGTAACGGCAAACGGAAAAAAACAGTGCTCGGCGTGCCATTGATAGGAATGCGCGATACCGATCCTATTGTCCCGGCCCAGAGCGGCACATGGACGAGCTACGGGACAACAAAGGACCCGTTGCAGTTATACATAACCGATAGAAAAATGGCCAATGGCCCGCAATTGCCGTCGACAATCGATCCGCAGAAACAAAGGGAACGAGTTCCGGCCACTAAACGTAAGGCCCCCTCGGTACCCAATACCAAAGCGAGCCTGCGATCGACGCTGGGACTTAGAAACGACGACCGGGCCGCGAAGGACCTTGGCCGCTCCTCCGACAACTCCACCCTCAATTATCCAATAAAGTTCACGAGGAATCCTTATTTGGCTGCCAAAGACGAGCAGTTCCGACAATTGAGAGACGCCCACGAAGCTAGTCGGGGACTAGCGAGTCAGTCGCCACAGCCCCCGGGCTTCCTAAGGTCCTCGAGCCACAGCGGCAAGAGGAAGACTCTTTACGCGAAGGACAACGACAGGGACGAAGCCATTCGGGTCTTGACGAATCTCTGCTTAAACCCTTTAGCGCGAAATAACAAAAGGGCCTCATTTATGATTTGGTAGCTCAACGTCCCAATAACCTCCTTTCATCGAAAGAAATCGTTCTTACTGCCCTCCTTTGGACTAGCCGGTCTTTAATAACCTTAACGTGTATTAAATCGTAAGAGACCGCTAAATACTTATTCATATTTGTTTGCGGATTAAAGGCGATAAAAAAAAATTTCTGCCTTGCTTTGCTTGCACGAGAAATTACGATTCCATGCGTCGCGTGGCATTCGTTAAAACGCCTTTTATATTTCTAATCCCTAATTGACGAGGAAAACAAGCTTTCGTTCTTTTCATTCATTCGTTCATTACAAACCATACTACGCTCGACATCATTGCCTCTACTACTTTACAACTATTCAATTAATTTAAGTCTCATATAATCTTGTTTTGTTGTTATTATTATTATTATTATTATTAATCAAATTAATTATTTGAGTCATCGATGAGGGGCATTATTGTTATACTTATTCGCCTACAAATGCCTTGCCCATGAATTTCTTGAACGACGTGTTATAATTTCTGTATTAAGAAAACAAATAAAACGACGACTTTCTATGCGAAAACCTCATTTTTTAAGTAATAATTTTAAGAACAGCGTTTTATTATTCTAGATTAAATAAACTGTATAATAAAGGTTGTGTACAAAAAGTTAAAGATATCATTAAAAATGCTTATAAAGTAAGTGGAGTCAAGCTTATTCATCCTGAAAGTGTATTTGATAAATTTTCCTATCCAATTGATTTTATAATAAATAATATTTTCGAAATTGAAAGCGCGTGCATGTATTAATGATGAGCATAATGATTATGCTTGACCTTTATGCTTTTTGACATTGTGAAATCGTATATGACCGTACACGCGGTTCGATCACATCAAAGTGAAGAAATTAAAACTCCTGCAGCATTACGATGTATTTGTTATTGTTATTGTTATTGTTGTTTTTATTCATACTTTCTTCTCTCGGTTAAAAAGGTTATTGGAGAAGAAATGCTTGCATTAAATGAAGCGCGAGCTAAGAATGTTGAGTTGGTGGATAGCCAGCCCAATATATTCAGGACAATGAAATGAGTAAAATCATCATCAGGGAGTTAATAGAATTCATAGGAAAGAGCTTGTGTATTCGTATTAATGGGCATAATTAAGCCTGAGTCATAAAAGCCTCGCGTAGAGCAATAATTAAATTCATGAAAGCGCAACGTCGATTGAACGTGTGCGGCGGCTGTTGCTGAACTAACGGTAACGGCGATCTAGAAAATCGTAAATCATATTCTGTTTATGTAGATAAAAGTGCTCGCCGACTCTGTAGTAATAATATTCCTGCTCAAGCTTCGGCTAATCCGCATCCACGATTCGGAGTTTTTTTTTTTTTAAATCCATACATAATTTAATATTCGCCTGCAGAAGCCTCGTATATCATCTATTAAAAAGAGACTTTACACTTACAAAATGGCCATTACTTCTTCACTTCTTACGGCCTCTGCACAATGTTTCTAAACCGTCTATTAAAAATTAAGTGATTTAAAATCCGCAATAATCTTATTATAATATCACTTTACGTATTCACAGTGCTGGGAGCTTTAATTATTAATTTGACAATTACATTATAATAATACGTCGTTATAATAATGAATGAAAATTTGATGTTCCAATTATTATTTACTGGATTCAAATATTTAACAATTCAGTCTGAAATAAAATCTGAACAAATAAAAGATAATTGCTTTCGGTCAAATGTACTTGTAATAATAATTATCAATTACGTTTGATAATAAATTCTGATTCCTTTTTATATCATCATATATCATTTAATTCAGTATATGCTGCGAATGCCCTATGCCACACGGAAATGTGTAAAGCAATAAAAATCATTATTTTGACGGTGCAAAGAGCGCTTTGACTGCATCTGCAGTCTCGGTCAAAATGAGATATAGACAGAGAGAGAGAGAGAGAGAGAGAGAGAGAGAGAGAGAGAGAGAGAGAGAGAGAGAGAGAGAGAGAGAGAGAGAGAGTACTTGAGAGGTACTTAGTTTTCTTTTTTTTTTAACGCAATAAAAACTAAAACGGTATTAACATAGTGACGTCTATTTTTTTTAATACGTATTCCCTGCTCGTGCAATTGGTGGTACAACGTGCGCGTTCATGACTACGTTCTTAAAATTACGCTTCCGATATTGGGAAATGATGGAGTACGTGGGCAGAACAATGGGCAAAGTAGCGCGTCTGACGTAAAATTGCGAGTATTATGGGCAGCATGTAAATAAATAATAAATCGAGCCTCGCTACTACGGCGCGCTCTATTAATAGCCACGAATTTTATTTAATAACGCGCTCATAAGCAAGACCATGCACGAAAACAAAACACGTATCTGATTACTGTATGGAAAATAAGTATCGCGCGGGGTCTGGTTATTGGGGTCCGAGTGGTTGGTTCGTTGGTTGGTTGGTTGGTTGGTTGATTGGTTGGTTGAGGGGGGGCAGAGGGGAGGAGGAGCATCGAAAACCAATCATTTTCCGCTTCGAGTCGAACAAAAGAGATAATAATAATGATAATACGAAAGTTTAGAAGACGGTAGTATGTTTTGGCTGATCGTAGAGCAACATTGACTTTGTTTCAAGCCGAAGGAAATAATGTTTTAAGTTTTAAAAAGATTGTTACTCACTGAAGCCTCGCCTCGCCTCGCTGAAACCTCGTTCGAATGTTCTCGTAGGCGGCGGGAAGATTTCATAGAAAAAATAATCGAGTCCTGTCACGAATATAATGCGACTCTCCCTCTTTCTCTCTTATTATTTATTATAATTAAAATATTATTAATACTCGAATGGATCCACGCGATTGTGCAGCCTTTGATGAATTCATTAATAAGTACAATCTGAAATTAAAATTTTAGTATTACGGTATTATTGGAACATCGCATGACTAATGGACATTAATAATACCTACCTCAATGTTTATTTACATTAACATTTAAAATAATATGCTTATTCAGAAAGACCGTTGCTAACTATTCTTTATCTACGCCTATGAGGATGGATTTCATTAAAGAATATCATACGACTCACTTTTTTTTTTTTTTTTTTAGTGTGATTGTTAATTTATTTTTATATTACTGTATGTACATTTGTTTCTTCGTAATTCTACAATTGTTCCTTAATAAATATAGCTTTAGTGACTTATTGACCCAATGTTATATTATATATACACATGCATATAAATATAAATATATAGACGTGGGCGCGTGTGACCGTGTGACCGTGTGCGCACACGCACGCGAATAAATTAGAAATTTCGAACCGTACAATAACAAATTATTACAACTAAACAATTTTTTTCGACTTCCTTTTACTTGATTTAAATATTTTTTTTAAAAATATTAAGACGTAATCTAAAATATTGTATAACACGTTTATAACTTGTTACAAAACAATATATTGCTTTAATAGTGTTAAGTTAATTAATAATTTCATTTGAGCTTACATGACTGAGTTCCTGTGGACGGCTAAAGGATTTTATAACTTCACGTATACACGAAATTTCCATAAAATACAGGAAAACGTTCTTTCCTCTTTCACTTTCGAGTTACAGGTACTCCCTTTTTAATACGACGACTGAATAAAATTTTTATATAAATATACTCATGATGGATTTCTCTTTAATTTAATTGCAGCTCGTGGCTAGCGCATGTTATAGCAAAATATTTTTAAACTCAATTAGACTTAATATTTTAAGGAAATGATAATCCAATGTATTGCTAATGAATTGCATTTTGTATTAACAATATCGTATTACTAATATACTTTTAAAAATACACGATGCAAGCGCTATTTTGTACATACGTAAAAATCGACGGAAAGGACAGTATAATGAATATACTAGATACTTGTTTATTAGTAAGTCATGCTCTCATCATTTTCTAGAATAATGGCAACGCTCCATTAATAATTTATCCTTTTATCATGTACGATTAAACCTTAGCAAAGGTATTATAGAAAAGGTTTGTTCTTACTTACATAAAGAAATGCTTTATTTATATTTCGTAAAAAATATGGAATTCTCAAATGTGGAAAATTAATGATTCTGTTTACGGAAAATTGCACGACCCATTTTGAAATTTTTACACTAATTAACATTATAGCTGATATGATTTATGTGAGTGAGAGAAAGGCACGCCAACTCATACATTTTTGTTGTGGTATAAGAAAATTATCGATTTCATACACTACTACAATTATTCTCAGCTTGATGCTGTACTTGGTCTTTTGATCTGCGCTTTATTATCTGCCGCTGGTGCTCGTACTCAAAATCTTCTTCATTTATATTCAATTTTTGAATCTGAATTCATTTAAATAAATTCGAGATTAGTATATTTACTAGACAATTACAAAGTAACTACAGCTGTACAGACTTACATGATAAACAAGATACTCTTCTTCCATTATTGTTTGTGGAGGATTTTTCAAAATCTGCAGTGTCTCGTATATTGTCGGACATTTTTTTGTCTGCCAAGATCTTCCTAACGAACCTTTTAATAAGACAAGACCAACTTTAAAAATAATTTTGACTCCTTCGCAAAGAAACATGTCCCAAATTCGAAGAATACTTTCCCATGGAAGCGTTCGAGTATAGACGCATAAAAACCATTCTACCATATAAAGGATTGGCTCCATTTTTTGCTTTTTCTGAAAAGTAAATGGAAGATTTCTTATTTCAATAGATTTATTAACATTTTAAACAGAAGTAGTCGTTTCTTGTACTTGTAAGTTATGTACAATCAGGGAATCTGAGCATTAAAATATTTTATTCAGAACATTTATTAAGCCGTAAAAGTGGCAAGTAAGAACAGCTATTCGATATTTACCAAGTGTTTATAAGCTACCGGAGAAACTTTTTTGAGTAAAGCAAACAATATGTCCCCATCTCGTTGCAAGGTTTCCATTCCATGGCTGTAGTATCCAACAAGATATTTATCACAAATAGCCACTAGACACCAAAATGCTTGAACAGCTGGCATGTGCATAAGTAGAAAAGCAGCTATAGGTGCCTGAGCTTGACAATATCCTACTTTACTATTCAATATGGAATAAGCTTTGAGGATTTGAAAAAGCTCTTGTTGGCCGGGAGCATTTTCAACAAACATTTCATGATGTGGAAATTGACGATGAAGATCTTTCTTTATATCATCGATATATTTGGGATCTCCCGGGCGCTTAATTAATTCCTGATATAAATTTGGATTCTCCTTTAGCAGAAGAGCACCGCCGCAAAGATTTAGCCAGGCTCGTGGTCGAACGGAAGGTGGAATGCCCTTTCTGCATCTTTCTCGTACTTTTCGATAATTTGTACTCATGAATATGCTCCAGTTGCTTAGCATCCTTATCCATTTTCTCTCACGTCTAAGAATAACTTCTGGTGGTATGGCATGTTTCCTAAAACAGTTTATGAATTAATAGGAGGTAATGAATCCTTATAAGACGTTGATTGAATTTATACCTCTCGGGACTGTACTGTGAACCACCAAGAAATCCATGTCTGTCGGGTACAGTGGATATTACAGAACTACATTGATAAATACTGCTTCCTTCTGATTCCGATTCAACGTTTGGATCATCCTCGGTATTCCGCGGCACCGTGGTAGCCATGGCATCCTACTAATTTTCTATATCAGAAGAATAAGGTAAAAGGCATAAGTGTCAGAGCTTGGAGAACTCTAAGGTACGAAGAGAGAGATGGAGAGATAGAGAGATGGAGAGATAGAGAGATAGAGAGATAGAGAGAGAGAGAGAGAGAGAGAGGGGGGGGGAGCGAACAGGTGCTCGAGGTCGGTTGAATAAAATGCAGGTTGTTCAATCGATCACTGAAAAAGGTATGTAATATAATAAAAATCTAGCGTACAAATAAAACTCACGAGCCAATGCGTATATCGATAAACCGTTGAGCCGATAAAAAGAGGCGTGCTGCGTCCCAATTACTAGAACATGTTCGAATAGGAATAATGCGCGTGCGATTGGTCTACGTGAACGGTGCACGCAATGACGTTTCGCTCGGTTCCCTCGATTACCTCGACGGGAGAGGATCTGTTCACTGGATCACTGGCTCGCTAAGGAATCTCGGCTCGGGTAAAGCTTACACGGAGCGGCGAAGGAACCAACGACGACGACCTCGGGCCCGATTGCGGACCTCGGTGCCGAGGCTGTTTTCCAGGGTGGATGGAGTAAATAAAGCTCGATTAACAAGTGACAGTGGCATCGGATAATTCGGCTTCGCAAGGAGGGGGAGGCGTTTGACGGTGGAGGTGGAGTAGGTGGCGGTGGAGGAGCTGGAGGCGATGGAGGAGCTGGAGGCGCTGGAGGTGGTGGAGGAGAATGAGGAGGAGGAGGAGGAGGAGGAGGAGGTGGCGGTGGCGGCGGAGCCTTTATTTATATTGTTGAACCTTCGGTCTCCGCTACCCCTTCCGTCAATGACGCTGTCGCCCTATATCGGACTTATCGCGACGATTATAACTTGACGTTTGAAGCCCAGAGTCAGTGTGCGGACTGAGCCGGAGCATCTGTTTGGCCGTGAGGCGCTCCTCCTCCTCCCCCAGTAAAAGAGGCGGCTGCCGTTGCTGCTGCTGCTGCTGCTTCTGCCCCACGCTCGGATCTCCTATCTTTTTCTAAAAATACCATGGAGGGGAGTGCTCCGGCAGTGAGAATTTCGAGCTTACGTTTACGCTTGGGACCGATCGCACCGAGCAGCTATAAAACTCTTCAATTTTTTCTTTTTTTTTCTTTCTTTTTATTACGAATCGCTCGCTCCGGATCGGCGATTCGCGATTATGCGCAGGTGAGTTTTGCATCGATTGGCCATTACTCGTACCGCGCTTTTCAAAACTCCCTGCGTCCTTCGCTCGGCCGATCGGCGCTCGATTTACGGCTCTCGCCCCCCCCCCACCCCACCCATCGCCCCCCCCTCGACGATCCGGGTCCCATGGACCCACGTGCGACTATAAATATCCTTCGACTTTGACCGAACCATCTTAAATGTCCCTGCGTCTTCCTATAAGAGTCGCTCGCCGTCGAGCAAAGGCCTTTGTATTAATCCTATTTGCTTATTAAACGATTTTCGTTAAGAATACCTTTTACGTACTACGTCGCTTACGGAAGCACGAGCACAATATACAGCACAATATCCGGTCGTTTAAAAGTACCCTTTATATTTTTGATCTGATTCGGGCGACATTCTAGACTCCTTTCGATAGCTTAACTCCAATTCCTAAAGAACATCGCTTCTTTTACTTCTCAAGTACTTTGAATTTCACTCTCTTGCACAAAATATCACGAATATTTATGTATAATAAAATTATTCCGCAACGCTCCTTCATTATTAAAATAACTAAATAATATAACTAAAAACCTTACCTTCCCTTATCTTACCTTACCTTACCTTACCTCCTCTATTCTCGATACGATATAATATGAATTTTTATAAATTCATTGCGTATAAGCACTGCTTATACGCAAGAGATAATTTATAATGATAAAACTGAAACGTTATGGCTTTATACGTAAATTCGAACTAAGGCTAAAGAGTTAATGTACGAATATTGAAAATCCATAGATATAAACGATGACGATTAAACGACGAGTCGGATTAGAAAATTATTTTCACGTTCAATTGTTTCAACAAGTACTTTTACTCCTAACTTGGTAATACTCGTTGGGTGTAGTGTTCCGATGTCATGGCAACCGCAGTAAATGTTTAAGAGTAAAATTATTTCAACAAATTTAACGTTACTCAAATTTGTAGAGAGACATTTATTATTCCATAAGTTATTTTATTCATATATACTACCCTCACATAAATACGCATAAATACATAAGCTTGAATCAATATGTATATATATATATATATGTATATAATTTTACCTAAAAGACGATGAAACAATAAAAATGTAATTACGTATTATTTATAAAACGTTATGAAATCTAAACTATAAATAAAATTTCGTTGATATCCTATAATAGATTTCCAATAAGTAAGATTTCGTAAATTAGTTTACACACACGCCTATTAATAGGAATCGTATATAAGAGTGAGCGAGCATTCTTTTTTACATTTATCTGGAATTACTGTATTTTAAAACAGAAGTATTTTTGACTTTATCATAGGCGCATAAAAATCATAGGCTGTCTGGGTTTGCATTTTATCCCCTGATTTAAATTCCTTTTCTCGCCAGTATCCGGCTTTCCCTGTCTTCCTTGTTGCTTTCTAAATAACATGCAGTCGTTGACGCTTCGACGATGAATGAAAATGTAAAAAATTAATTACATTCACCGTTTATGACACAATACGCTGAGAGCATTCATGGTAAATCATGGGAAAGAAGCCCAATGGCAGTATTGATAATAACAATAAGGAGTTTAGGAAATAAATGTAACAAGAATACCAGCCAGAATGTTTTTTATTGCAATTCCGGTGACAGGTTGCGTTCAAAAGTCGCGCGCACTGCGACTTAATATTCAAATACTTCAAAGAGCTTATAGTTACATAAATAAAATTTAACAAACAATTATCTGTAATAAGTAATTGTAAGCCTATTGCGCGAGCCTTGCATTATTTTGCATTGACAATGAGCACTAATATTTACTTACTAGTAGCTACGGGGATAATAATTTTCTCAGAGCGCGATAATTTTGTGATGAAAATTGATTTTCGCAAAACAGGCGAAGGAGTAATTTATTTTTATGTTATTGTCGATCACCTGTTGCTTTAACAATTACACACTGTAAAGTCATTAGGCTAAAGTCGCACCATCACTTGGCGTCAATAAAGTATTCGTTGATTTAGCCGGACTTTTGATTGACGGCATTAAAATAATGCGAATGCACAATTGTCAAAGCGCAGAGCAGAAACGTGGGAGACGTCGCGCATTGTAGCGATGACAATTGCAATGCATTGCATCCTCTTGCCGGCCATTCGTCAACTCCTGTCAAGTTCCTGATTCCAGCTTCTTATAACAATAACTTGTCAAAGTAATTGTTAAACGCCCATTAGGTAGTCCAGGTATTATGACTACTTACGAATTCATGAATAATTTCTTACTTACGTATTGAACAAGTAAATTCTAGTAAATTTGTAGTACTATGTGAATCTAAGGTAAAACGTGCATTGGCCTACGGGCAATTATAATTGTTATAATCATGATAATCTACAGGATTGTTAATTGTTAATGCAGGATTGTGCCGACAATCAATTGTTTCGTTATAACGTTTATTACATTTTAGAGATCGTAATAGAGTTGGACTTCTGTTGGCTAAACTGCTGTGCCCAAACTTTGCAATCAATTGTTTTTACAAAATTATTAAGGCTTAATGCGAAACTCGATACTTGACAAACATAAAAATTGACGATTGCTGCTGCTGCGGGCGGCTTTATATTTAGATATCTTTCCTTTAAATAGATATTTTTAAGAAAGCTCATCCTTGTCCTTAAAATTAAAGAGACAAATTAAACAAAAATGGCTTGGGTACCGCTCGAATCGAATCCAGAGGTTCGTCTATTAACTTACCATTTATTTAATCTATCCCCAATATCACAAGCTTTATTATGAATTTTTTCATTTTTTAGGTTATGACTAAGGTAAACTGCCGACTTTATCTATGGTGTTATTGTATTTTAATGTGGATTTTAATTACTACCTGACCTATGTAATATTATATTTCTTAATTATTTTCAATTAGTTTTTGCACAAATTTGGTGTACCAAAAAAATGGGAATTGGTAGATGTTTACGGTCTGGATCCAGACTTGTTAGCGATGTTACCAAAACCAGTTATTTCTCTTATATTACTTTATCCCATATCTCCAAAGGTTAGTAATAGATATTGGCATTACTTATTTATTTTGAAAGAAATTTATTTAGTAAGTTTCTTTTACGTAGACAGAGATCTATAAAACCGAGTTAGAGAAGAAAGAAAAGGAGTCTGGTGCTAGTAATGGTAATGTTTATCATTTAGCTCAGTATGTTTCAAATGCATGTGGAACGATAGCGCTACTACATTGTGTTGCTAACAATCTTGATTTGTAAGTATTCAATCAAAAGAAATTTTATTTTTAAGTCTTATAAAGTTTTAAGAAAATATAACTCATACTTCGGTTTAATAATTATTTATTTTCTATAAGAATGACATTTTTCTTTGCAATAAAAGTTATAAATATAAAATATAAACTAAACAATGCTAATACATGTCTTATTAATATTATTATAGAATCAATGATATTTGAGATATTTGTAAAGAACACTATTATAAATTATTTACTATTATAAATTTATTCATAATAATATTAAATACACAAACTAATTATTAATACAAGTATTAATAATTGAAATTAAATAAGAATATATTGCATAAACTGCTCATTATTTCAAATGTAAGAAGCTAGGCATAAAATAATAAGCAATAATGATTGGGCAAAATATTTTTTATTTAGTATTACAAAAATATTTCTTATAATTAAAATAAAATTTGGTATATACAAGAGTAATTAATAATATTACTGTTTGTTCTCGTATATTTTATAATTTGTTATTACTTTGTAGAATAGAACTTGCTGATGGACATTTAAAAAAGTTCTTGGATGAAACCAAAGACTTAACTTCTGAAAAACGGGGCGAAAAATTATTTGAAGCCCAAGGAATTAGCAGTACTCATCAGGATTTCGCTCTGGAGGGTCAAACTGAGGTAAAGCATAATTCTTCACTCGATAGTAATATTAAAAAAAAAAAAAAAAAAACTCCTCTATTAATGTAACATCTGAACTGATGAAAAATTTCATTTACAGGTTCCAAGAGAGGACGAAAAGATAATTCATCACTTTGTAGCATTTGTCCACAAAGATGGATCGATTTATGAACTCGGTAATTTTTAGCGCGATAATTGATTACATTACAATTATTGTAATAAGTACATTTTACAAATTGTTTGCAATAAAACGATAATACGATAATTGTATGAACGACGCATTTCAGATGGTAGAAAGCCATTTCCAATTAATCATGGACCATCCAGTTCAGAAACGTTTCTTCAAGATGCTGCACGCGTATGCGAAGAATACATGGATCACGATCCCGAAGAAGTCCGCTTTACAATGATTGCCCTTGTATCAAACGAATGAAATCCATGGGAAATAATTTATTTTCAATTGCCATATATATTTTTGTAATCTGCCAATCGTTCGTAATATGTCATTTAATCTATTTTATTAGTCAATCTTTTTAAAAGAAGTATAAAGCAGTTTTGGAAAAATTTTATAATGTGTTGTACAAAGTATGTTATACAGCAATTTATTATAAATTTTATAGAATTCGTAGATATGTTTTAGCATAAGGCTAGATATAATAAGTATTGGCTTTTTTTTTCTCTGAAAACTTAATAGAAACAATAAATATTTATCTTGAATATTCAATATTTAAGGAAATATGATTTCGAAAACATTGTCGAATATTAATTTTATTTCCTTTAATAAATATTACTGTTCTTTTCTTCCATTTTTTCTGTAATAACAACAATTACATAACTAAGGGCAATAAATCTAAGAATTTTAATATTAAAACATTCGTACTACTGATAGTTTTTGTACATTTTTTACATAAGCATTTTTTTATACCTACATATAGAAAAAGTAAATGAAATTTTGATATTGTAATATAATCGTTATGAAAATAATTGTTTGAAAACGATGTCACGTAAAGTAAATGACAATGATTGCTTAATCCACGCTATAGGAATGCACGATGTGGGTTTAACCGCTATTCACTTTTCAGAATTTCGCTGTAGAACATGTGTTGTTTAAATCAATGAATTTCATGTATTTCTTATGTACATAAATTACATCGTTAGTATTAAAATCATTGTATGCGTTCTAATGAGTAGAAAAACAAAATGTAGCAGTTTTGTAAGATTGAAGATACACCAGCAGAGAAGGTAGATCGCAATTAATCGATCATTTTATTGTATGTAAGTAGATGATAATATTCACTTGGACGTTATTTGTAGGCACGTTTGCGTCGCTACATAAGATATTGTACGAAAGAGCATCAATATTCGATATTAAGGTAGTCGTGGTCGTGGTCGTCGTCGTCGTCGTCGTCGTCGTCGTTCTTGCCCCCCTCCCCGCCCCTTCCACACTCAGTAGTCGTCAACGATCACGTTTGTGATTTATGTATGTAGAAAAATAGATAAAATCTTAATAATTCACTTGATTTAAAAATATATTCTCCACTAATAATCAGTATCAGAATGATAAGGTAAAAAACACTCACAGTAATGAGTCTACGCTATACTTACAGACAAGTCCGCACGCGACCGGATTTAGCGTATCGTTCGGTTTTTTATCTTTATTACTTGCATCCGAGTTCTACTCTTGGCTCCTGACGTCGTTGGACTCCTTACGATCACTTATTAAATGCTCTGACAATTTGCTCGATGCTGACGTAGGTGCCGGTCAGGCAACCGAGGACCCCGATCAGCATTATAAAGATGTCCTTAAGCACGGTCGCCTTAGTGAGTTTCGAGCTTTCGTAGTAAACGACCATTTCCATGATAGGCGGGATGATGAGGGCCAGGGCGGTGCTACTTACGGCCCCGACCAGGGAGATGAAAAGCCCGAGGTGCGGTATAAGTTCAGCGAGGGTAACTGTCAAGGAAATATGTATTATCCAGCAGGGCGCTGCTAAGGCGAGTATACCTCCTTTACCAATACAATGTAAGAACGCCATTGAACTTACAAGTGAGGAGGCACATGAGCGTCCGGAAGACGATTTCTCCCGCGACGGGCCAACGCGAATGGCCGAAATATTGCAGGACTGCGGGCCACATAATGGAGATCGGTACGTAAAATTGAAGTGCGTAGGTCAGTAGGATGCTGAGCGATATGGCGAGCTTTATACATTGAGGCAGACTGAAAGGTAAAAACCGTTATAATAGACAAGCGTAGGAGCTTCATGACGTTTATCGGCAAGCCATTCATTGCATTCACTACAGAAACAGGGTTGCAATTAATTACATTCATTCATAAGTTTACGTTCGATTGTGCACTCGTTGCAGAAGAATCGGTGACAAAGCTACGGTGTTTTTTTTTCTTCTTCTTCTTCTATGAAAATCTACTGAAATCCAGGCACGCGCATATTACAGAGGGAATAAAATTATTATACGAATCGGTAATGTTGTTTTTGTCAATAGGTTTGTCAAAATCTCCTCCGATTACGAGCTCGTGCTCGTAAGTTCGATAGACGATGGCATGCGACGAGGAAGCAAGAGACAAAACTTACATGCTATATATATATATATATATATTTGTTTTGTTTATTTTTTACCAATCATCCGTTATAATTAAACTATAATATTAAAGTCGTATAATTTAGTAAAAGTGCCCGATGATCATGTTTTTCGGCGACTCTTCGATGAGCCGAGTTCTCGAATGCATTTGCAAGGTACTATAAAAACTATTATTAAAACTAAACTAAAACAGCTTTCGCAACAGGCATGTGGGGATTATTGTGATTAATTTAATAGGGGCTTAAGAAGTTTTTAGTATCGAAAGCAGCTTTTGATGATTTTACCACATCTAAGCAAATAATATCATGCTGGCACACGTCTTACTGTAAACTCAGATATTAACCTGAACCTGGAGCCATATCCATCCTCTAATCTTTAATAATAAATAGAAATAGCAGATTTAGTCTTGGTAATAAATACATTAGCGCTTAAGGTGTAGGTCAAAGTGTGTCTTTTTCCACGCAGAACTTACGAATTAATAATAATTAAAATAATTAAAATAATAAACAAAAACAGGACCGAAAAAATGTTAAATTAAGAAGAATAAATAGAAAGAAAGAAAGAAAGAAAGAAAAACCTAAAAAATTAGATAAATAAATGCATAAATAGAAAAAGAAAAAGAAGAGGAGGTAAAGTAAAATGGAACGTTACCCATACCTATGTGTCTATGTCTCGGAATGTCAAGGATATGTAATATCAGGTACGGAAAAGCTGTAATAAAAGCAATGATACTCACGCGGCTTCCTTCGGTTCGAGATTCAACGTGACCGAGCCTTGAATATCCTCGCCGTACTTCCAATACGCCAGAAAGCCAAGAACGACGAACATGCCCCCGACGATGACCATCCCGACATTCAATACACCAAGTGGCCTGTCAAAGTCCCTCGATTTTTTCATTTCATTTTTCAGGGGCAATACCTGCAGAGTTCACGGGAAAACCTTATTAGCCCCGCGTATAATACGAGCTCAATTCGTATCTCGTATCGTTCTATGCGTAAACAAAATTCATTGGTTCACGTACATTTCCTTTATGCAGCGAGGGGAGGACAGTCCACTTCCCTCGCTATTACGTCCGTATGGCTCGCGATCGGTTACCCGAGCGAAATACGTTTTAAAACATAGAAAAATTTCCTAAACTTTTACAGGACGTCGTTTAACCCGTCGCCGTTCGTATTTGCAGAAATGTATGGATCGGGCTAGGTAGCTCCGAAGCATTCTTTCGACGATATTGATGTCGCGGGGGACGGCAGCGCAATTAACGCGTCCGGTGCAACGAGCTCAGATGTTATTGGGGTTATTGGGGAATCTCACCAAAGTTATGCCTTCGAAGGAGTAGATGACCGTGCCGAAGAAGAGCGGGAACATCTCCCACTCAGCGACGTAAGGCCTCTCGGATATGTTCGGAAGGTCGTGGCACATTACGAAGATCGTGGCGACGTAGCCGCCCACTATGAGGACGTTCGCGATCGAGGAAACCGGCACCAGGTACTTGAGATTCCGTATCCACGTACTCAGCACTATTGGTATCAGCACCAGAGCCATGTGAGCATTAATACTGAGGTTAATGTTCCAAACCTGCGCCACCTGTTCGCACGTCGCCACAAGGGCGCAAAGTTAAATATCTCCTCTCGATAAACTCGGTCAGGATTCTGATTAAGCTATACAATACATCCACTCTGGCATATCGGACAAATTATCGAGAGCGCTTCTCAAGTATAAACTTCTTTTTTACCGTATTTATCGTCATTGCTTTGAAGGATTTCGTCAGAGGCATTGTTAAAACAGATTACTTTTTTACAATCTGACGTTATTTAACCGAGTATAAATATTTTCTTGCTATTATCGTTCGGTCTCGTGAAGTTATCCAGTGTTTTATCGTCATTTATCGTCATTTATCGTCATTTATCGTCATTTACATTCCGGAAGTGAGAAGCTTCCATAATACAAGTATCAAACCAAACAAGGCCGTAATAATAACGACGATGATAAAAAAAAATTTTACTTAATCCTTACGGTTTATGATAAATTTCAAGAAAAATTCAAATCAAAGCCACGTCTTTACTACTTTAAATGTAATATTTTTACTTAATTTATTATATGGTATTTATTGGTATTGGTACAGTGTATTTGTTAAAATTGCCAGCTCCGTTTAGAAAAAACCGATTGAGCTTTTGCCCTTTGATAAATTTGTCATTGTTGTGCTTTTTTTTTGACAGGAGAGACGTTAGCTTAGTCGTCGAAGTGAATTGATAAACTTTAAAATGATTAAAAATAATTTATATTGGCGGACAAGAGCCGCCTGCCGTTTTAAATGGCGGGAAGATAATGCACAAGGAGGGCAAGTGCGTTAAAAATAAATCTCACCTGCTGCATATTCGAGGAAATAAAGACGAAATAGACACAGCAAAATCCAAGTTGCGTAACACACAGAAACAAATTAGTTAATTTTCTGGAAAAAAAAAACAAATAAAATAATAATAATATCGTATCCTCTTCATTCGGGACTTGAATTCTCAAAGCAACTGAAGCATTTCTTGGACAATTATGGTCATAATGTAAATCGATATAAAGTAAATGATAAAATATCGACGCCGCCGAATTGAAAGCAATTGTTGCATCATGGTTGTACGTGATCCTAATGGCGATTAATAATCTTTTAAATGCTAAGAGCATCGTATCAGAATTATTAGTGATTATTAAAATTAAACGAAGATATTATGTAAGTTTTAAAGGTTTGTTACGAGTCGGAACGCAAGTTTAAATAGATACATGGCAGATTATTAGATGATACTATAAAACATTATGAATATTAACGTTGGCCAATATTAAATTTATTTATAACCGAAACTCTATTTTCAATATTTAATATGCAATATGCAGCCGTGTGTTTAGAATAAAATTTATTGCTTCATTAAAAAATCCGATGTGTATATTTTATAATTTATATTGTAAATCTACGGATATTTGAGGCTTGTTTTGAATATTTTAAAATACACTTTGCATCAGCGCTTATCAGCGATTGTCTATTTATATTATTATATCCATGGAATGTTTTGTATATGTTGCTCGTAACCCCTTGAGCATTACAGGTATTCGTTACATTACTAATTTTACTAAGGTAAGTAAAATTATCATCCGGCACTCGTCCTTCATCATCTGAACCCAATCGTAGGTAAACGATTTATCGTCCATATTTACTGTCCGTACAGTCGACGTGAGCGGCTCGAGTACCCCCGCCCCCCCCCGACCTCGTCAATTGGACAAAACGTATCCTTACGAGCTTGGCTAGGCTGAATTTTGAAGTCAGGACTCACCTCATGAAGACCGCCCACTTATGGACGCTGGGGGGTCCCGTCGCGAAGCACAGCTCCACCGTGAGCGCGTAACCTGGACATTCGGTCGTCGTGTCTTGGTTCAGTCGCTGCTTCATTTCCTCGTTGCATCGAAGCTGCGAAAAGAAGAGAGAGAGAGAGATAGATATATAGATAGAGGGAGACATATCTTTAGGGCATTTTTTTCGTTTCTCTAAGAGTCGGTAGACGAAAGCTTATTTTATCGTATAACGGAGACATTCGGACACGACGAGCTTCCTTTCCTTGCTCATCTTTACGAAAACGTAATTTTCCGCGGAATAATATACGATCTCTTAGACTATTCTTAATAATATTACTTCTCTGAACTGTCTGCAGCTGCTTTAAGAACTTCTTTCTTGGAATGCAATTCAAGGAAACGAGCGTTAAAGAGTCCACAATAAATCCGAAGGTATCAATAAAGCAATAAAAAGAAAATAAATTATAAGATAGACGAGGAGGTGATTAACTGCAAATTCTCTCAAATCGCTTCCGCGCTCGTTTCAAGTAATTATTTAAAAAATGTTCTTCTTATCATCAGACTTTTAGGACTTTTTTATCTTTCCGTTCGATTTTCATCTTCCTTCCTTCCTTCCTTCCTTCCTTCCTTCCTTCCTTCCTTCTTCCTCTATCTCGCACCAAGTCCGAGCCTCGACAGCTCGCTCTTTAACTTGGCTTTCATTGACATTATTGACAATAAATTAATGCAATAAGCCATTAAAATTACTTGTTGTTGCATTTTAACGGTATTAGTAATTAAGAAGAAAAAAACAGAGAAAAATTTTTAAGGATTTTCTCGAACATTTTAAAAGCTATTTTATAACATTAAATAAACTAAAAATAATCGATTGATTATTATTATTATTATTATGGTTGTTGTTGTTATCGTTGTTGTTGTCGTTGTCGTTGTCGTTGTCGTTGTCGTTTTATTTCTCTTTTCTAAATGAATTTATCGAGGATAAGTTCATAATTACTGATTGTGAATTTTCTCTAAATTTTAACGAACCGAGGTTTGGACTAAAGATTTAAAAACCGAAGCAATAGGTTTGAAAGCAATATAAATGGAGATTTTTTAAAGAGAGAGTACGTTCTTCATAGAAAACGAAAGCGGTTGGCGATCGATTAAATACGTTTCGACGGCTTTTAAGATCCAACAAATGGCTCAGAAAGATCGTTGTTTCAATTTTATTTGTTTCGTCAGTTTATAGTTCGTAAATGAGCGCCGAGCGCTTAAAACAATTACGTCGCTCAGTCTATTGCGATTTTCATCGGCGTTCGTTACATTGAATTAATGTAAAAATATGTTTGTAAAATTCTAGCGGGCAAAACACTGCTCCCAATTAATCATTAAACATGCCATTTGATGGGATAATGCATGCTCTTGCGTCTGTATTATCGCGAGCGCGATAAGAGCGAGATTAAAAATTTTCGTTTAAATATTTGCAAAGTGCATTTTTACAGAGACAATGTCTCCGATCTCTAAAGGAAATAATAATAATAATAATAATAATAATAATACCTGGTGATAAATTAACAAGGACTGGAATACGTCTTTTCTCTTCAACTCTGGCTTCGATCGTGCCGGCTTAAATCTTATCGCGAAAATGTCACTACGACTCTCTCGCGAGATGTAATTTGATTTTCAGGAAGCTGCCCTGTCTGCATTACGTGCGGGGTAATTCGCGGGGTAAGGCGGACGGACTAGACCGGCAGGGGCTCGGGATCATCGTATCGAGGGCGAGTCATCGCCGATTTTAGCGAGGGCGGGGAGGGTTGTCGGTAGCGAAGGGAAGGGCATCGTCCCCTTCGTCTTCGAGGTGCAACGAGTCCTTGATTGAAATTAGAAAGAATCGGGTGTCGCAAGGTTCGCGTCGTTGTGGCGGTGGGGTAGGAGGAGGGGGGGAGGGCGCGAGACGTTCGATAATGCAGGTACGTACGAGTATATGTTGGGCATGAATGCAAATGAAGCCGAGGAATATCGTGACTGGCGGGGCGACCAGGAGACCCGCGTGCTTGAAAGCGTCGCCAAGCGCGAACATGCCCGAGCCAACGTTACACTTGAAGTGGTGCATCAGGGTCTCCATGTACCTAAAACAGACATTTATTTCTTCTCAGTGGTGCCACGAACTCCGCGGCTATTAATACCCGCATCCCCTTCCCCCTCCCCCTCCCGCCCTCCGGGTCAATCATAATAATCGCCCGGTTACGGCTTTACCGACTGTACTCGGACTCCGATTTCCTCCCTTCCTTGCAAATACAGATGCTTACAGAGAGAGAGAGAGAGAGAGAGAGCCAATGAATGAATTAGCGAAAAGTATCGCACATCGTCGCGCTGCCGGGATGTCCCAGTTTTTGTAATTTTATTTCTTATTAACCTTAAGCAGGAAAGTTCTGCAAATTTCCAATCGCGTTCATTATTTACATAGAGCGCGGCCTCACTAAAACTCTATATTTCACATTAGCCGAGGAGCTTAAAAGGTGTGCAATTTTCATATTCATGCCAATAATTTGAACATCCGGCTTCCTCGCCCGGACAATTTTGCGCTCGTTACCGATGCGCGTACTTCCCTCGTAGGTGCTTTTCCTTACTTACGTTGTCAACTGGTCGGGCTGTAAGTGATGAGGATCGATGGCCCTGGCCTGCGACGCCTCCGCGTCCTTCTGCATAATCGGATCATTCGATCGGTAATTTGAAAAGTTGGTTGGTTGACTCCTGCGCGAAAAACGTTATTATTATCTCTGTTATTAGTATCAGGTGCTCCAGACTTTTCCGGCCTTTTTCGGCCTTTTCCAGCCTTTTCCTAACCCATACTGTTTATACAAGGCCGAAAAACGGAGCCAATAGAGGCCAATTCTTATCACTGGCGCTCACCTCGCGCTTTGTCTTTTATGTTTAAAGAGTTTAAAGTACAATTTAAGTACGAACAAAGTAATAATAAATAATAAATAATAAATAATAATGAAAAGTATATTGAAGCTCTTACCGAGCATTCGTAAATTTGTTTGGGTTGTTCGGTCCACGGTTCTTTGCGCGCAGCTCCATCTGAAATGACAATTGAATTCGAATGAATGCTTCAAGTCTACTTGGCAACTAATTAAAATATGCACCACTTATGACGGAAACAAAAAGAAACGAAAAAAAAAAAAAAAAAAAAAAAGTGATATTACTATAGTGCGGTTAATATATTTAAACACACAATGGCACTATTATTACTTTGAGATTATGAAAAGATGTTTTCCTTTAATATACACGTCGAGAATATCCTATTATCTAATGATTGACGTTTAAATTTTCTTAAAGTATATGCTTCTTTGTGTTAGTAGTACAATTTTTCTTCTTCCTTTTTGCCTTAGACACAGTTAACAGGGAAAAACAATTCAAATCCGACGAAACGTAATCGTCAATTGCTTGTCTACTCTGGAGGAGTTCGAGCTCAAGAATAGTTGATTCTACATATAAATGAGAAAACACGCAATTGTATTAACTTTAACATAAATGTTGTAATTAATTTTCCAATGAAACCTTTATCCGAATCAAATAAATATATATTTATTTATTAAAATATCTTACGATTCCAGAATAGAATCTCATGGATCACGTGTTATTTAGACGAGCGAAAAATTTCATTGGAATCAGTACAATTAAAAGATAATTTATTAAATTAGTGCATTAATACGGACAAAAGGGCAATGAAAGTGTTGATCGTAATTTTCACAACCAATATTACAGCAAAAGGCTTCACATCACAAAAAAAAAAAAACAAAAAATATATATATATATATATATACATATACATATATATCACTTTTTAACCGTGAGAAAAAGATAATCCTTTCAATTATAACGTATATGTATGAGTGTCAGTAATGAGGGGCGATTGGCTAAGCGAGAGCCTCAAAGGACAATCAAAGTCATCCTCATGCCGAGGGGGAGGTCGTTGCTTCCGAGGGACGCACCGATTCCATATCGGCGTCTCGATCCTGAGGATGTCGATTAGCAACGTGCGGTTCGCCACTGATTTTCAGTGGTTTTTCCTTGAAGTGTGAAAAAAGTCGGAAGCTCCACTCCTCGCCAAAGGCATTTGTTCCTAAACGTTATTAAAATGTGATCGGTGACTTTTCCAAATTCGTGATCTCGGCTAATTAACCTAAATCTTAACCTACGCTACTCTCGCACTCAATCTACGACAATCACATATTTGCCCTTCCCCGCCCGTCCCTCCGCCCCGCCGCCCGGTAATCTTAGCTCGGCCTATGATCTTTAATCCACGTTTTGCCAACTTTTTGCCATACTTCATGCTCTACGGATGAATTTGTATTTTACTAACTAGCCGATATCGAGGCAGTTGTAGGTTATCAATAAACCTTCTCTCTCAGTGATCGATAAAGATTTTGTCTCTTTTTTTGTCGCCCTTCCCTTCGACGATTGATAATTAACAAAGTCAGCGTTATTTACGTGCTATTTCATTAATACGACTATTGTATCTCTTACCTAAGGCGCGCTCTATTCGACTTACTGATTTGTAATTGGTCCGCGATAACAAATTACTTGATACTGACAATAATTTTAATCTCGAGTCGTGTTTACTTACTTGCAATATATGTCAATCGATTGATAATGAATTTCAAATCCCCGGTGAAATTACATTTTGACGGAACGGAGAGAGAGAGAGAGAGAGGGTGGGAAAAAAAACGTAAAATAAAAAATATAAAGCTTATTCGACGGCGGGAATCGCTCGGGAAACAGTAATACGATAGCCGACGACATTTTCAAGTTAAACGTATTTTCTTAATTGCGCTAAATACGTGGTTTAAAGGTAGTTTTTTTCTCCCTCTCGCCCCCGCCGTCCCCCTCACCGCCGCCACCCCGTCGCCCCTCTCGCCCTCCCGCCAACGTGCCACTACCCCGCCCCTACCGCGCCCCTGCCGACAAGCATCCAATACGAATACAATGCCACATTAGCTCATTACGTTAATGGCCCATTCGCTTAATAATCTGCATACACAACTAACTATTAGAGCTTAAATCATTTTTTTCTTTTTTTTATAAAATACAATTAACCGTAAAAATTTCTTCTACTTTTTTTTTTTTTTTTTTTTTTTTTTTATCTCCGCTCCATTACTCTTATCGGCAATTGATCGGATTATTTGCGAATTTCATCTAACGATTCGAATAATCGATACTCTGCGGAGTCGCAAAGGAGCTCTTTCGCGCGGTTCGATAAAAGATTAAAGCCAAAGAGGAACTCCCGTTTCGCGCTCGTAATTCCTAATTAACGCATTAATGCAATTGATGCGAATGTCTTGTTTTATTGTACGTATGAAACAAGCGTCGGGTACAAGTAGAGGGCAATTTATTTTCATACGTCGACGGTGCCGATGATTTTGCAATGAAAGTGCACGCGATTAAGGCAATATAAGCATGCGTGCTCGAATGATTAGATCATTCTTAGCGGGAAAAGGACATTAGCTATTGAAATTATTGAAAATGAAAGGCGCGAAAGGTCGGTTGTTTTTTTTTTTTTTTTTTTTTTTTTTCTCATAGGCCGCCGAGCAGAAAGTTCAAGAGCGGTTTGAATTTTTTAAATGAAATCTCTTGTACGCGTATTGTTGTTCGTAGGATACGCGGATAGGAGTCACGTGAAAATAGCCGAAGCTCCATTCAGGATTCGAGCTAGAAGAAATGATTTCCTTGTGACGGGAGACGAAGCTCAACGAACCTCAACGTACAACTCAATAGTCGCTATTGTTATTATTGTTTTTATTGGCCGACGAGTTTCGTCGAGGTTCCTCGAGGACGAAAGGTGCTTGACAAAATAATCGCGCGCTCGAGGATAAAGGGGCTCGCTCCCGCGCTTCCGGATCCGACGGCACGAGGGTATGCGTGTGCGGGCCGGCCGATTAGTTGACCGATGCAATTGCAAGGAAACGGGAAATGACTCCTGGAGGTCGGTATTAACGGAACCGGTGCACGCGCGGCCGGCCGAGGTGACCTCCTCGGACTCCTTATCAGACTTATAGGACGTCTCGGAACCGACTGGTTCCGCGTCTTGATTGCGCCCAAGATAAATAACAATTGGCACGAGGGCAGCGGTGTATAAATAATCAAATAAGAGTCGATCATCGGCCAGTTGGAAAAGGCATGCCCGTCCGCCGGTCTGTAGGTCGGAGAACCTCCTTTTTGCGACGCGGCAATCAAGCTCGATGACCGACTCGGGAATTTTGTTTCTTATCCAAAATGGCCGTCGCCACCGCCACCGCCGCCGCCACCGCCGCCGCCGCTGCCTTACCCTCGCCCGTCCTATTATTCATTCCTACCTAATGCCAAGGAGGCAGGGGGGAAGGGGGAAGGGAGGGAACCCTTTCGAAACACCGAGCCGAGATTTCAAATCATTTAACTTTATTTTTTGTTTTGACTCTTCTCCCGCTCCTCCTCCTCTTGCCCCTTACTTGGCTCATCTCTCGCTATTTAACCGCACTTATATCACTCGCACTCGTTTATTTTTATTTAAATCGAGCGCCCCCTACGCTATTCCCTCTTTATTGAATCCCGTTTTATCATTGCAGGGCAGAAGACGACTGTCCAATAAAAATTTTAATTTTTAATACTCATCCCGGAAATTCATTCTTTACGTCTCGATTGCTCTCTCTCTCTCTCTCTCTCTCTCTCTCTCTCTCTCTCTCTGTATGTGCTATCCTGATATATAAAAATCCTGCTGACGAGCAAGGGCAACGAATGAAATTTATTTTCAACGGATACGAAAGTTATCGTTGTAATTAAGTTTTTACATAATTCGAAAGGAAGAGACACGCTGTTTAATTTTCTAAAATAATCAAATGTTTATGATTTTCAAAACTTCCGCTCTACAGCATACGAACCTTATTTTTACGACTGTATTTATTTTCCTATCATAAGCTTCTCGACTTACACGCCCGTTAGAGTACATTAGAGAAATCAATGATATGTATATGCACACACTTGAGCACGCCTATGCGCATGTATAGGATGTCGCGTGTGACGACTGCACATATACACTTTGGAACGGACGTTTACAACAACAATAATAACATTCAGTTACTTTGATAGCGTCCGAAAGCCCGCATCAAAGCATTAAGACTTAAATATTAAATAGAACTATTTTTTTTACTGTTTCGCTAGAATAATTAAGCCCCGCACAATCGCACATATTTAATTGTCAATGACACGTTACAATTGTCTCTACGTTACATGAAGCGTACACGTCATCATGTGCGCCAATGAACTTTAATTATAGAATCTGGAAAGCATTATAATAAATATATCTGAAAAAGTGGGGCATACTTAATCGTACAAAAAGAATTAAATTACATGTATGTCATCTACCTGTATATACGTATATGCTGATGGAAGTTTGAGAGAGAGAGAGAGAGAGAGAGAGAGAGAGAGAGAGAGCGAAAAGACTTTTAGTGCAATTATTTAAATGAAGCCGATTCCCCTTTAATAAACGCATAGGCTGGTTATTAAGAAACTGCATTAGGTATTTAACGGCAAAGAACTATTAATAAATTTAAATAAGATAATTTGAAGGATGTTTACGAGCTTTGTGAGTATGGTAAAGGCGAGTGTTTGGCGAGAGTTTTCATTGTTCTCGGATTAAATCAATTGAGGAAAGAAAGGAACCTAAATAACCGATCATCTGTCGGGATTAATTATTTTCCCAACTGCAATTGAGCCTGAATAATCCATTCAAGTCCTCTTGCCTAGGACGAATTCACCGATCATTAAAAATCATCAGAGCGAATAGAAAGAAAAAGAAGAAGAAGAAGAAGAAGAAGAAGAAGAAGAAGAAGAAGAAGAAGAAGAAGAAGAAGAGGAAGAAGTAGAGAAAAAACCTCGTAGATCAATCAGGATGTCGGCGTCGTCGGAGTTGGGGGGTCGCAGACAAGATTTATCCGCAGAAGCGCGAATATTTAAGTCATTCGAGTGCCGAGCCTCATTAGCGCCTCGGCAGTGTTCGCTTGTCGCCGCCTCGTATCGAGAATAATAGCCGAACCCAGTAATCGGGTCAAATGGAAGAGCCCCGAGGAGGTAGGAGATATAAATAATTTTTCAAGTGTCGTCGTTACTCGCACTTGACGGAAAATCGGTCGGGAAAGCCATTCGACGACTTCGAGCCCCCCCCCCATCTCTATCTTTATAGCGAGCCTCGTTTTCCGAGCTCGCCGAACCGGAAGCGCCCCCGCCTCTGTAAAATCGAAGGACCGTCCAGAAGATAGTGGCCGAGGTAAGAGTAAGACGGAAGTAGTACCGAGTGGCTCCCGAGCCGATAGCCGATAGTTTGGCGGGACCCGCGGGGGCTCTTCACCGACCGGAAATCGACTTTTAAATCCCGAGGTCATTGGGCGATCGACGGCATCGCGACGGCATCGCGACCCATCGGCAACGACTTTCCCTTACAACGTCCAAACACGGTCATCCGTTGTAATAACCCCAATAACAACATCAACAGCATTAACAATAATAACATGTAATGACAAATGATAATAATAAATAACAATTGTGGTAGTGGTAGTGGTAATCGTCGGCGGCTCGGTCGCTCGGTTTTTTGGCCGACCCAAGTGAACGCCGGACGATTGAGCAATCGTCACCAACTCGCCGAAGACAGACGATACGTCTTTTTTTTTCTTCTTCTTCATTCGCTCGAGCTCTTCGTCGTATCGAGAGCAGAGCGATCGTTGATTATTATTACGGCCACATGCCTCTTAAGGAAAGATAAATGAAAAGTTTCGATTCTGGCTGCTGGATCGCTTCCGGCTTTATTACCGGCAGAGATTAAATTTTTCGAGCCCATTGCTACGTTATTTCTCTAATTATTACTATCCCGTCTTCCTTATCGAAGCGATAGTTTTTATCGCGTATCGCGTATTAAGGAAATCTCATGGAGCTTTTCATTTACAGCTTCGTCGCTCTTTACGTGGGAAGTCAGTGGGTTTTCTTCTATTCGAATACCTTTATAAACATTTCCCTCTCGATAAGTTTATAATATTAAATTATCAGCAATTGCCTATACGAAACTGCGGTTTCCATTTGATATTTTATTACGCTTCGTAGCCTGCATTGTAAATATTGTGCATCGCATAAAGAAAATAAACTTGAATTAGTAAAATTATAAACTTAATTGTATAGAATAAATTGCCGTTCGCAAGGTGTCAATGTGCACAGCTATAAATACGTCTGCCATCCTTGGCATATATTTTGCTACTTTAAAAGAGTACGTTTTCTCTTTTAAAGTCATTATAAATTATATATTATATTCTACAGCGAAAATTAAGGGATTGTAAAATATTCATCATTTATTTATTTATGTAAATTGCCCTTTGCAACTTTAGGAAATCGTGTAAAGTGCTTCTTGATCGACTCGATAAAATAATTACTTTTCAGAATTCTCATTACTAGGAGATGTTTTTTTTTTTTTTAGTTTATAAATTTATTTATCTATTTATTTATTTATTTATTTATTTATTTATTTTGTTTTTCATTGTCGCGATAATATTTCATAAACCGTACTATCTATATGGCTAAAATTTTAAATAACAATAGAATTTAAGGAATCGGATAACATAAACTTCTCTTTCTCTAGATTATGCCCGTATACACAGTCACATAAAAATAAAAATAAAAAATACTAAATTTTACGCTAGATTACGTAACCAATGTTTGGAAACAAAGGAAATCATTTTTTTCTTTTGAAGCTTCAAACGTATCCTTAAAATGAAAAAATTGTCGCGTTCGCAAATGTAAAAATTTATTCTTCAATAAAATAATAATAATAATAATAATAATAATAATAATAATAATAGTAATAACAACATTTTAAATAATATTTTTACGAAACCTGACAATCTATCAATGTGACGTATGCATAATTGCATACATATTATACATATAAAAGATTAGGAGCGGAAAATTTTATAAAACTGTTATAATCATGGCTGTAATTATTTTATAATAACCGCTGTCACATACTTTGAATTATAAATCGATATATATATATATATATATATAAGTTAACATAACGACGTGGGTTAATTTATTGTAAAGAAAAATAGCAAAAAATTAGAAAAGTATTCATTCAATTATTATTGAGAAGCCATTTAGAATATTATTTTTCTTTCACAACTACTGTGCATCATAAAATAATTATATTACGGAGTAATTATTTACTCCATACCCAATGAATTTTTATGATTAAATAAAAGTTAATGAATTACATGAAATTTTAATTTGAATATTATAGCAAATGGCAATATAAAATGAAACTTACTTGAAAGCTGGAAAAGCTATTTTTATTTAAAGCAATAATTTTTTCGTCCTGTGAGTTCATACAAGTAAATCTAAACATGCCTTTTTCATTACTAAATACGAAATACGGATAATTTTTTTTAATGTCATATGATAATAATATAAAATAATGAATGTTATTATAATTTCAAGCTTAAAAATAATCGAGAGATATAATTTTACATGAAACTATTGTTATCGTAGATGTAAAACGGTGTTAAAGAATAATAAATACCGAGCGATTTGACAAGCGATTGATATTTTTTTTTTTATTTTATTTATTTATTTATTTATTTTTTTTTCAATAATTACGCGAATCAAAAAGTTCCCAATGCGTTTTTAATGAAAAAAATTGTTTGCTCATAAATTTTTGTTTCTCGTTCTAATGAAATTAGAATGTTTTTTCAACTATAATTTTGTATAAAAGTATTACAATTGAATAACGAAATATCATTTCAGACATTAATTCTTAACGGAGTATCAATAAAAGGAATGAAGAAAAAACATTCCTCGACAGATATGACTCAAGTGGCGTTTTTTTTTTTTTTTATCAAATTTTTATACATTATAATGTAATAATGTATTAAAAAGGTACATGTAAAAAAGAATTTGGAACGACTTATCGATAAATTGAGATTCAAATCTATACGAAGCTTGTTCAATTGGAATGGCGTTAGATTGTCTAAAACGAGAAAATTTATATAATTTTAAAAACTGCGAAAGGTACATGGGATTAAAGTCATTGAAAATTGATTGTAAAAAATCAAGAAATGTATGTCCTCCTTTATGTTATTCAATAAAATAATATTTAGATTAAGATTTTTTTTTTTTTTTTTTGTAGGCGTTGTCAATTTAAAAGGTCGGGATATATTGATAATATATTTTGGGGATTAAATTTCCTAAACTATTTGAAAAAAAAATATAAACTCGTATTCAATTAAACGTCATTTAATTATTAATGATTCGGTTTCTAATAAATTTTAATTTCTAACACTTTTATATCGCGATGATTAATTATTTAGATTTCGCTCCAATTAATCATTAATTAGTTTTCTTGTATGACTTATTTGTAGTGTTTCGTCGACTCAAGTATCGATAGATCGACGCTCGTATCGTATATGCGATATAGATCCATTTCTTCAGAAATTCTATCTTTTTGTTTTGCAGATTCGATTAGATTAGAATTAATGATACGAAAATAAGCCAATTACCAGCTCTTCATAGAAAATAAATATTTTATGTACAGAGACATACGTACTTCTAGTCATGTGACCGTATTAACAGTCATTTTACGGCTTAACAAATGTCACCCTATTAACGCAAATTCATGACCACTAATGATTTTCTACATTTAATTAGGTTACTAATTTTATTACGTAAAAAATGTCCCGTCACAAGCTCCCGGATCACAAACACTTTGAGCCTCAATTCATCACTTACACGTCTTATAAATTTTACACTGCTATTCTAAATTACAAGAAAAAGAAAAAAAAAGAAGAAAAAAATTTTAAATACAGAAATAATGAAAAAGATAAATTTATAGACACTTATCGATTTATTTTGTAAATAATGTCTTTATTAAGAGAAGAATTTTATTTACACTATGATTATAAATCTGATTTTTTATCTGACGATGAACGAATTTACAATAAATTATATTGAGGATAAATTCATAAAAAATTCACTTTTTAGTTTACCTTAATAAATATGGCAAGCAAATATACACAATTATCTATAGGCATAAATATACAAATAAGCATACAATTGACCCAAGTGATTTTATATGCATTTAATAGATTATTTATATGTACATTTACAGGCAATTATAGTAGTATAGTCAGTGTACTGTAATATATTTTTTATCACTGAAAAGCCGAACAGTTTGTATAAGAAGTCTCTTTAAAGTATTTTTCGTCACAAAATTCAATCGATGCCAATTTCTTAATAATAGAATGTGTTATTTATTGATTATTATTTTTCTTTTCTCTAATTATTTTTTTAAAACATATTTTGCAGACTATAGTATATTGAAAAAGATAAAAAGAAGTAGATTGTTTTAGGATGATTGGTCTAAAGATTAAACGATTATGAATTAGAGATACTGAGATTCAGCTAGTCAATTGCTAATCTTAAATTAAAAAATTATTGTAAAATTAAGCTAAAATACTTGCGATAGCTAAATATATGATTAACCTTTTGTCTCTTTACACACACGCACACAAGCACACACACGCGCATATATATATATATATATATGTATTTAAATAAATGTCAATTAAAAAGAAGATAATTTTTGCAACGTAAATAAATAAATAAAATTTTCTATTTATGATAATTAGTATTCAGTAATTGATAGATATGCAGATTGGAAATATTAGCTATTTATTTTTATATAAATTATTAGATGATGGTAATAAGACTGAATTTCATACGTACGTATGAAATTATGTAATTATCTAATATTTATAATCTATATGTATTTATGTATTGCTTGTATTATTTGCTTTTCAGTAAGAGAACCCATTGTTACTTGTAAATGCAAGCGACTGGAAAGTTTTTTCTTATATAATTTATGCCCACGTATTTGAGTGTGTAAATAGCGGTATTTGAGTATTAAAGCTAAGAGATGATTTCTTTGATAATTAATTGAAACAATCATTTTTCAATTATTGTCACAAGTGTAAATTAGTAAATATTAATTCTATGTGTTAATTCATTTGGCTGACATATTAAAATAGATAACAAGGAAAAAACAATGTGTTTAGATTGAAAGTTAGAGCAGATTCGTAAATTTAAAAATTTCGTTTATATTTCAGTTCAAAGTTATTATGTACATATATGTGCGCGCGTGCATTCACGTGTGCAAGAAATATTTATAAACCTCATTTAATTTCAACTATAAACTCATTAATTAGTGTGTACATAAAATTTTTTAATAAAGATATTTTAATTGTAGAGATATTTCACTGACTATTACTTAAGGTAATTTAAGTAGTGTGTGTTAGGAATTGCAAAAATTTCAAGCAGTATTTATTTTTCAATGATCGATAAAATTCATTGAGAATGAGTAATTAAAGCTGATAAATATGAATGTAAATAATATGAGCGCGGGCGCGCGCGCGCGCGCTTACAAACGTGTATATATATATATATATAATGTAATCTAATGTAAGTTTTTGAGTCGAGTGGCTGTAGCTTCGTTGGCTTGTGTCAAGTGCTAACGTATATTAATAACGTATAAAGAATCGATGGACACGACGACGATAAGGAAATCTCCAGCGTCGTACATTAGAATAATTATTTTAAATTTAATTAAAGGAGATCGGTTAATCAAAGGCATGGGCTCTAGTAATTATTATCAATTAAGATAAATGCTGCAATAATGACAGGGTTTTTGTAAAAGTATCGAGTACGCGATGAGCCTGTAATGTTTCGCCGGGTCGGCAGGGGCTTATTTTTGGGCCAAGTTGCATTTAAGAAACGACCGGAGACCGAGATTAGCTCGGTAGGTAAAAAGGGTAAGAAGGGTATGTACGGATTCGGCTTCCTTGAGAGTCGAGGCCGTTCCCCGGAAGTAAAACTTTGCCGGCTCGGCGATAATCGGCAGTGCTCGAGCTGGAGAAGTGAGCCTTCTGGATGGCGATACGTCACCGGGCCGTGCCAAAAAGTCATTTCTCGAGGCAGTGCCCTTGACTCGCTGAGGCTGACGAAGACAAAGGACCACGGCCGCGAGAAGGGCGGATCTGCGCGTCGTTGGGTTATTTGGGCTTTGAGGGGGGTGGGTGGGGAGGGAGGGTGTCTGTGTGTGTGTGTGTGTGTGTGTGAGAGAGAGAGAGAGAGAGAGAGGGAGAGAGGGAGGTTGGGATGCCACTCGCGTACGTGCCGCGAAAAGACTCGCGAAAGCCGAGGCACTTCACATGCCCACTCTCTCGCTATTATTCGGAAAAAAAAAAAAAAAAAAAAAAAAAAAATTCAGCCGCTTTAATTGCGACTAAAAATATAAGGCCGCCGAGTCTCAGGGTCAACGAGGCAATTACGCGGATCGCGCTCGTAATTGCATTAGGCCGAGGTGGATTAGACTCCTCCCTGATTTCGGATTTTAATTATATTACAGTCCCGGCCGTCTACAATCGTACAAACCATCGTCGTTATTATTATCATCATCATCATCATCATCATTATTATTATTATTATTATTAATATTATTAATGTCATTAGTATTATTATACGCGTCGGAAGTGCGGCTCTGTCCTCTAGAGGATGGAATTTTTTAGTTGACGGTCCGGAGAAGGGCCCGGCAGAGGAATTCGGGCTCATGTAGCATGGCTCGAATGAAATCCTTATCGCGGCGAGCGGCTTGTTCGAAATTAAAAATACTTCATCGTATAATAAACGTCGATGGGACTTATATTGAATTAGTAAACATAATTAAACTTGCCTTTAGTGCGCCCGATAATTCCGCGAGGGTCCGATTAATGCGATCCGGTTAAAATGCCAGGGCTTTTTTGAAAAAGGCCTTTATGTTTTGTTACGGACGACGGCTCTGCGGATCCTCTGAAATCGAGTTTAAAAGGACCTGACGACGACGACGACGACGACGACGACGACGACGACGCCTCGGCTCTTCAATGATTGTAAATCACGAAAGGTTGATCACGTGACAAACGTGAGCCTTTCATCAATTACAGTCTATTGGTAGCCCAGAGACTAGGCCCGACGATATTCACGAGCACCATTCATTCCCCCTTTTTTTCGATAATTAAACTTTTCATCTCCCCATAATGACCCGTGATATCAATGCCAAACTTAATATTATCCCGCCGACAGCTTGTCAACGTTGCATTCGTTTCTTAGGTTCTTTCAAGCGCCCTGATTCTTCATCATTATGAATCATCCGCAAGATAGTCGAGGGTAAACAACAATGGTAAATAAATGGGAAAAGGGGGATCGTTGACGCGGTCGATCGATCTCCCGATTCGCACCCTTAAAGCGCTTAATAAACCTCTTAATTTCTATTTGATTCTTTAATACTTTTCGCAGCCGAAGCATTTCGAATAAGAAAAAAAAGAAGAAAATTTATTGGCCACAATTTCAACTTCAGCAAGAGGCAAGTGTTGGCTCGCGTTATGTTTTATATCCTGTACATGGAGCAAATATTTGTTGAGCTTTAAGGTGCAAGAGGCGCGCTCATGATTTACGATGCAATTGACAATATCGTTGGAGAGATTAATAAATTATTAGAGAATGAATCGAGCTAAATAACGTGTAAATGATTTCGATTAATTTGCAACTGTTGAAGCAAGTAATGTAATTAGTTGCTTGCCAATCTGAGACGTCGGTTTTAAACTAATTTCAGTGTAAACATAATTAGCAATTAAACTGTCCAACGGTAGTTAAGCTGATATTAATAATTTTTCATTCGATTCCAGTCAGAGAGAGAGAGAGAGAGAGAGAGATTTGACGAGGTTGACGAGGGAGCGAATGTTTTTTAATGTACGGAAGATGATTGATTTGAATTAGAAACGCATAGTGTCCGGGACGAATGACAACAAACAGTTATCGATGATTGAGCCAGCCGGCACCTTCTGCTCTATTAAATAAATAAAAGATAAGCTAAAGAGTTAAGAGAGCGGAATCTTGATTCGTTCGTAAAAAGCGCTCGATAAATTTCTACGGCATGTGCGAGGCGGGAGTCGTTAATTTCATCAATTAAACTGCGATCGCACGAAGAATAATGAATAACAACGAAACAATGGGATCGCTGAAAGCTCGCTGCTGTAGATTTCCTTGCTTGGGCATCATCGTCGCCCACAGGAATGCAAGTCGAGCTTTGATTCGAGTGGAGTCGCGTCGGGGAAGGTTCTAACGAGGAGAGCAAAGGCCACCGCTGTCGTCGATCCTCCGGATCCAATAAAAGACGCATTATTACGTAAAGCCGCGAAGACGAGAACGCGTATTCATGGTGGGAGAGAGGGAGAGAGAGAGAGGGAGGGAGGGAGAGAGAGGGAGAGAGAGAGAGAGAGAGAGAGAGTGGCGTAGAGGCGGTAAATAAAAACAGGATCGAAAGCACATGTCGGCGTGCGTGCGGAATTAGCGGAGGGGGCGCGATAAGTGGAGAAAGTGAAATAACGAGGTGGGAGCTTGTGAAGCGGCGGCAACGGCAGCGGCAACGGCGCGTGCATTCTCTTATTTACGCTCCGCCCGAGGAACGGGGCTATCTAAGACGAAAATCCTATCGGCTGCCTATCCGCCCAAAACGCACTAGCGAAATAAATCTCGTTAGCCACGCGGTCCTCAATTTATTTTACTTTTAGAACGGCGGAGCTCGGCTTTTACCGTTAGTTGACGAGCAACTGCGAAGCAATAATAAACACCACGACCTCTTAAAGCACTGCTTTTCACCCTATTCAACCCTACCCTTCCCTCCTGCAGATATAATAAATATACGGAGTAGCGAGTGGGCGTTACGACGGATTGTTATGAAACGGACCGAAGAACGTCGGAGCTCCGGTCGTGCTGTCGATGTCGACGATGCGGTTGACGAGATAAGCACCGATAAGACGGGATTAATTAAGTAACGAGCGATCCCCGGCTTCGAAGCCGGGGAGCACTGGATCACCGATGTGGTCGGTAGCGTAAGAGGCGCCGGTCGGGGTGGGAGGCCTGGACGGCTAAGAACAAGAGGTAAGATTAGCTCTTGTCATGCGAGATGCATCTCCTTAAAGTCTCAGAGCGCGGAGATTTGGCTCGTTCACGTATTCCAAAAAGCAAGAGATCGCGAGCTCCGGATCGCGTAAAAAAAAAAAAAAAAAAAAAAAAAATCCCTCATCTCACGTAGATCGTCGGAGCGAGTTTTCTTCTTCTTCTTCTACTTCTTCTTTTTCTTTATCTTTATGTTTATCTTTATCTTTATGTTTATCTTTATATATTTTTCTATCCTCGGTAGGGTATTCTGTATTTGGCAGTGGACCGTGTCGGGGAATAAGGAATCGGTGCTCACCTGCCAAGCGACTCTCGACAGCAGTTTTACCCTCGCACCTAATGAGCTCGATTATAATAGGACAACGACCATTGCCCGAGCGTGATCATCCGCCGAGCTCATCCGCCGAGCTCATCCGCGGCAGCAGCCTTTGGGCAGCTAATAATCCGTCGAGGAATTCGCCTCTGGAGCCGCCGCGCGTAGTCCAAGGATCGAGGCCCGAGCCCACTTGTTTCGTCTACCTCTCCGTACATACGTACAGGCATTATTTATGCGCTTACGCGTATATAGATGTACGAACGCGAGAATGGGAATTGGTGCACGGGGGAGGTGTAGGGGCGATCGACCGCCCAGGATTAGCTCGCGGTCCCTGCGTAAAACTGGCTCGATACGGATTTACGTAACGCGCGGCCGCGCTATTCGGGAAAATTGCTGGTCCCCGCTGGTGGTAGCCTATTTCAGTCGTGTACCATCGGCTCGCTCGGGAAAACTCGCCGATAAAAGGGGCGCGTAGCTCCCGCGGGTAAGATACGGGGCCACGGCAAGGGGATGACGGTGGTGCGGGAGGCCGTGGGGGCGTAGGGGCGTGGGGGGGGTGAACGGGAACGGGGGAGAATGAGAATGGCGCCGAAGAGAAGCCAAAGGAAGAACGCACCTCTGCGCTAGCTCGGATACTATCGGGATTCTGTAAGTCGTTCTCCAGGTGAAGCCGTGGTCAGCTGCCCATGGAGCCGGTCGGTCTCCCTTCGATCCACGCGCTTCTCTGATCCCGGCACTTCCACGTAACCGCAGCGACTTTGGCGGCGGCTGCGGCGCGACTGACTCTCTGCAGCTCGGGCCGTGCCAGACTCTGGTCTCCTCCTCCGCCGTCTCCTCCTCCTCCTTCTTCGCCACGGGCTTCCGCCTCTGCCCACCTCCGAGGTCCCGTCGCCCCGTCGCCCCGTCACCCCGTCGCCCCGTCACCCCGTCACC
This sequence comes from Ceratosolen fusciceps, assembly GCA_018883505.1. NCBI lineage: Eukaryota > Metazoa > Arthropoda > Insecta > Hymenoptera > Agaonidae > Ceratosolen > Ceratosolen fusciceps. The sequence goes on from RCIC01000005.1 coordinate 8,277,807, forward strand.
CCGTCACCCCGTCACCCCGTCATCCGCGCACCGCGTCCCGACCATGGGAAGGGTGCGCGGCGCGGGGCAGCACGTACTCGAGCCGCAGTCGCCGCGGCGATGCCGATGCTCCCGGGGAGATCCGCTCACCTTGACGGAATTACGAAGCCGAGGAAACGTCGTCGACCGCCAGGTACGAGTAGAGCCCGGCGCTCTATTACCGACCGTCGGCAAAACAGTCGGGACCACGAACCGTCCCCGCTCGATCTTCCCTTAACTTCCTCGGGTCTTAACAGCATCTGGCGTGCACGAGGCCACGAGCCGCCCCTTCAGACAATGAATGACTCCCCGCATCAAGTTTTCCCGAATATTTTTTGCTGTAAAATTTGCCCCAGAGATCGTCGTCCCAGACAGAGCCTTCCGTCGACAGATCCCTACCGCTGCAACTTTATCTTTCTTTCTTTCTTTCTTTCTTTCTTTCTTATGTTTTTTGTTTCTGATTTTGTGTGACTCCGTACGAGTGAGCGATTCGATCTGTTAGTGCATTTCGATAAGGAAAAAATGTCCTCGCTCTATATTCTTAGCAATACTTATCATCCATTTCGTTTCACTCTCGTGAGACCAATCAATTTATATTGTTTTCCGTTGGAGCGCAGATTTCCAATATTAAAAGGCTATCTTAACGTTTCTTTAACACGTGAAAGCTTATACATACATATATATATATATATATCCGGAATATTAAGAAAGAAGTTCGTGAAACTTAAGCATCCTAACATGAGAATGACGATATGCTATATCTAACGTATGCACATTTGTAGCATCTTTTCGTATCACCGGGGGTTCCCATACGAGTACGCAGATAGCACTCGATTATTCTTTTGACAATTTTCGAAATAAATAATGCCGATGCGTCGCCTATAAGTCATTAATGAAAATATACGTTTATCTTAAAACAAATATATAATAAATATGATAATTAGCATATTCGTCGATCGAATTTAAGCGCAAAACTTTTTGATCCTATTAAGTTAGGCCAGGATAAATAGCCATTAGATAATATCTTGATTACGTCGAATTACTATCCTATGAAAGATATTCCAATTTCGCATAATTTTATTGGTTTGGAATTCATGATTTATTTGGAGCGGCTATAATGACCGAGATAGTTAACGATTAAATAATAGAGAACCTTTAATGATTAGGTATAGTCTGGTCTACTTAACGACAATCACGAAATTCGCATATTTTACACAGTGATTTCAAACTTATAGAACCGATAGAAATCTATTTAATTATAACCAATATATTTTCAGCTATTTATTCCTTTTTAACGGCGTTTCCTTTTAACGCTAAATTTATTTATTTATTTTTTTTTTTTGCATCTTAGAATTGGCGCTTATTAACTAGCAACTGTTTTATTTATCAGGTTGTAGATATAAATTTAATACATCTTTGCTTTAAGAATTTCAATATGTAAAGTAAAATAAATTTATTATGAAAGTAAATTGGCATTTATAGACTTTTTTTCCAACGGACAAAACCGTCATTGAATTATTTTACCTTCTGTAATATAGTATATTTACTGTAATTTATTAGTATATATTTATTATTATATAAAAGGAAAAAAAAAATGGTGATAGTGAGGTAAATGACTTTAAAATGCAAATCATTTAAAATTTTTTTTCTAATGGATATAAACTTTGGAGAATTTGTGCTTGTTAACACTGAATACTAAAATACCTTATAAGGAATGTATAAATTTCGGTTTTAATATCAGAAATGAAATTTCCATTTGATTATTCAACTTATCCGATCCGACTTTACGAAAATAGTCATAAAAAATATTGTCGACGAACTGAAACGTCTGTTTAAAATAAATCTAAGCTCTGTACTCGATATGGTTTGACAATATTTTTTATTAAAACAGAATCGCACGATGCTAATTATCAAAGTGATATAATATATACTGTATTTCTTTATTTACGTTTCCTACGATTTCCTACGATTTCCTACGATACACGAAAAGGTTCGCCCGCTGAATACTTTAATGCACTTAGCATTCCCGTTGATAAATTTAAAGATTTTTCAAAACGAATATCCTATTTCCGTAGATTACAACGCAGCGTCACAGACTTGCGCGTAAACCATGATAAAAATGATAAAAGAATCACACTTGCGAACGAAGTTGAGATTTTTTTAAGTATTGCAAACGGTTGGCCACGTGTTTGGAAAAACGAATGTCGTAAATGCGCGCAACGATCTGATTTATTTGAACACATGGACCGTGTTCGATCGATATTCGGAGTGCAGATCCACGTGACCCCCTATCGATTTACTACTTATTGCCTTAGGCTGTTTAGGTGGCTGTAAACGACGATGCTCGGTAATGTACGTATCGACGAGGCTTTTAACTTGTCTGTTGAACTTGTAAATACTTGGCTTTCGGGAGCAGGGGATAATCGCGCAAGGCAACGGCGGAGTAACGAAGTCGAGGCAGGAATTAGAATAAAAAAAAAAAAAAAAAAAAAAAGAAGCCTATTTATTTTCTAATAATTATGGATTACGAAAGGGAGTAATTTCAAACGTTTCCTTCGCATTCCGCAACAAGCCGGCTATTGATTATTAATCACTTTTATCGGTAAAAATCAGTAAGTCTAGCGATTATTTGTGCAATCCGTGGGGCTGGTCCAAAGCCTATCTACCTCGTTATAAATGATCGATGAAATATTTGAGAAAGCCGCGGTTCACGTGCGCTTTGCATTTGCATAAGTCCGCTGGCATTGTCGTTATCAGCTCTTGATGCCAGTCGGTCGAGCGTCCGTAAACAATGTCGACAATGTCCGAAAGGTTTGTTGATGCGCCGCCGACGTCGCCGCCACGAGCTCGAGGGGTTACGCATAACATTGAACAGAGGGAACGTTATTTTTTTAATGTACAGGCTCCCGGTCGTGATCGCACACGGCTAAAGGACGACAGTCGCATCGGCCATTCTCAGTAGGGCCGCAGTAGGGACGCGTATTTATTAGGAAATTAGCGTAGGTGAGCTTAATTACTTGAGCGGGGAGACGGCGATTGCAGAGAGAATGAAGGGCCCGATATCCGGAGTCGAGCGGACGCAGTCGGTCGTCGTGGGCAGGGCAAATATAAATGGCAAAAATAATGTAATGCCCGAAGCGGCCGGAGATGAGGCGTTGCACTCATCGATCGATGCCGCCGTTGTGTATATGCCAATTGTCGCCCCTATTTTTATCTTTTTGTCAGCTCCACGGGCTCCGCGTGACCTTCCCGATGGACGAGTCACGCTCGGGGAGAAGCTCGCTCGCTACACTCTCTATTACCGATCTACGTAATAACAACGACAACAGCGTTACAGCGCAGCGGCGCACACCATAACGATGCACCGAGTCGATATAGGGCCCCGAGATTCCTTATTGGATCGCATTTTGCACCGGAGGTTGTCGTTCGACGATGCTTTCTAACCCGTAGGACCAAAAAATTCTACGTCACCTTCCGGCCTTACGTACTTTCGAGCTCTTTTATCGTTACGTTAGAAAATACATCGGCCCACGTGCTTCGCGTTTCATAAATTTTCTCTTCCAAGTCCTTTTTATAGCGTCGCTCAATGCCGTTTCCCTAAAAATAGCCCCCCTTTACCCTTCCATGCCTACCGCAACGCCAACTCGCTCTCTGTTTAGTAACCGACTGATAATAATATTATGTTTGTGAAATAAATGTGATGATGTATTAAATCTCAGTGGCAGCATGGGTGACAGCGGCAACGGTTCAAGGAAAATATTCCGCTTAGAGACTCAAACTTCCTTCCGAGAAGAGTCCCATTGTATATGAAATTTCATATCTATTACTTTTGTTACACGTTCTTGCAATATCGGTAAAATCCATGTAACTTGTGCAATAATCCTCTCTCTTCTTCTATAAATAGTGTAGAGTCGGTGATTACACGGATTCACGATTCACTCCCTCCTCCGTTCTCTAACAGGTTATTATAACTTTTTTTTTTTTTTTTTTTTTTTTTTATACATCTCAATTAATCATGCTCTCTGGTGCGAACGTTTCTGAGTAGAAAATGCGACCGAGCGAGCCCATTATTAATTTCCCCGAGACAAATTTATAAGCTATTAATGCAACGCCGGCCGGACTCATCCATAAGCCGATTCCGTTTCGTTTCAACAATTTATTGGTTTAATAACCGGATCCGATGGGCGATTTGAAAACTTCAAAAACCACGGCTCACCCGTAAGGATCCGTAACGATTAGAATTTAATTGATTATCGTTGGGGCGGGGGGTGGGGGCGAGTGATTACAAGCAATGTGGAAAATTTTAATTTTTTATTCTGAAAATAGCTGATCGCGGGAGCTTAATGGCAATGTCGCATAACATGTCGAAATACAAGTACGGAAGTGCGTTACATCATTCCTTTAAATCATGTACTTTTATGAGTTTCGAACAATTTATTCAAATAATTCCATGTAATTTCATGATAGTTTTGACGTCTAAAGAATAAATAATTAAGCTCCGAGATAATATTGTACTGCTCGAAAAACCTTGAGCACGTAATAGTAGTCTTATTTTTGTAAAGAATTTTATATTTTAAATCTTCGCGTTGTAAATATAAAACAAAAAAAAATAAAAAAAAAAAATAATAAGAATTTGCGTTTGAAAAAAAAGTAGAATGTATATATATATATATATATATATATATATCATGCGTACGTATGCGTGCGCGGAAAATTTCGAAATTCGAACGAGCGTCAATAAACTCGGAACGAATGAATCGCTGAAAAAAAAAGGGAGAAAAAAAAAGAAGAAAAAAAGAAAAAGAAAAAAAAATAAAAAATATCTTTTAATTCCCTTTTGTGGAATTGCTATTTAGAATACATTTCTGACGTAAAATCGAAATAGCTGAACGGAAAAAGAATATCAATTCTTCTATTCTTTTTTTTTTTTGTTTTCTCAACCACATGTTGTATCATTATAAAAGGTCAAAGTATTGTCCGACTTTATTCATGAAAGCGCTTGTAAATAATGTATAGGCCAACGCGAGCTTATTAAATAGAGATAGAGCGCGTGAGCGAGGAGTAGCGGGGCGGGTCGAGGGAGTGAAAACTGAGGCAAAAGGGCTGGAATTAATACCAATGTCAGGAGGTATCGGCGCTCCTTTTAATCTCTCAATTACGCAACAACACTTTTCTGCCCTACTTTTATTTCCATTCTCCAATAATAGTTTGCCGCTTAATATAGACTTGTTATGTACAAATATATACGCAGAGCCGTATAAATAAATACGAAAGTCGCCTTTAGATTACGTAAACGCACACAGGCACAACGTCTACAGGTATTAAAAATGTTGTCAAAAATCGAGGAGGCGAAGAATTACTCGGTAGTAGAAATTTTTCAATTATCGTTCGCCTTGTTATTCTATACGGGCCGGTGAATAATAATAATTTGGTATAATAATAGACTAATCAATAGCCTAATAACGAAATCTTCCGCTGAATATGCCGAGGATTCTTCTTGTTTCGAACGCCATCAACAATTTAATACGGGATCAATTAAGGAAATGATCAATTAGCTCTTTATTTATAATTATTCGCTCGATCGATCGTTCGGACTTTAACAAATATATTTACTTGTTTAATAGCGCAGGGCAAAAGGTGCAAGAGAACATCATACGTGAAATGCACAAATGTTCATGTAATTCCACATCTATAAGTGGTATAAGTTGCCTTCTTTTTCTTTTTCTTTTTTTTTTTTATGCTTTTACCGCGCTCTCGAGTCTCAAGTCCCAATGCACCTTAATATTTAATATAAATTTACGGTTGTCCGTGAGATCCGAATACCTTGCTGATGGACTATTATCGGCTGCATAAGCGCTCGGCTAGACTCGGCTATCATGGACGTTATCTGGGCAGCGGGCAATAAATACCTTTTCTAAGTCGTCGCTTCGATCGCACAGAATTTCATAAATCCATGCGGCACGATCGTTAATTTCTGAGCCGCCGGGAGCATCGAAAAGCTCGAGGATCGATCGCGCGTCATCGGACGCTCCTGCTGCCCCCCCCCGGCCCCCGACCCCGTCCCAACCAATGTCATCGTCGCTAGAATATTAATAACAACCACAACAACAGCAACAACAACACTTGTTGTTGTTATAATTCCCCCGGCGGCCCCGTTTGCTTTATCTCCGGCGAGGTTTTCGGCCGGGGGTGTCCCGACCGACTTAAGAACTCACGTAAGAAAGAATAGAACGAAGCGTGGGGGAAACGAAGGGAAATAAAAAGGATATTTAAAGCCGAAGGAATGAAGGATGAAGGATGCACTTATTTGTAATTCCGAGCACATTTCTGGGCGATGGGCAAGGACCTGGGGACGGTTGACGTGAGGCGGCTCGACGGAGCCTTCGCGCTTTTACTGCTGCGCAGCAGAAAGGACACGCGAGATATAAATTTCCTTCTCAGAATTCAGTATCCCAAATGGCCAGGGTCGCACTTACATTAAATGCCCTCCCCCCTTCCTTTTTCTCGTTCTTTCTTTTTTATAGCAAATCGATTGCCGCCAGCGCCATCGCTTATGCGACCGACTACGAGCTAAGTATCGAGGAGCAAGTAGGCACTCATTGCAGCACGATAATTACGATACGATGCCCACTTACGTCTTCACATGCGAATATAACTAGTACGTCATTGGTAATACATAACTGTATACTCATATTCATTAAAACAATCGAGAGTACAGTTAAGCTCGCAAGTGTCGCGGCGTTACACAAGACATTTAGCAGTTGGAATCGGTCGGTATTCTAATTTCCGATACTTGTACCGGCCATTTTCCATTCTTCGCCCCGGTGAAAAAATGGAAAATGTAAATTCCACGTACGTTGGTAATAGGATATCGTTATCGACGGCATTACATCACAACGTCACATGCGAGTTGGCCGCTCAATAATAGACTTCGTATTTATATTTCAAGTTTGCCATCCTTTTCTTCTCGTCCTTGTTAAATCCATTGAAATTTTCATCACATCACTTCTGCATCATTTCACAATGTTTTCTTTTTTTTACGTTCTTTTTTGTTTTTATTTATTTATTTCATTTTTTTTAATTTTTTTTATTTCTTTATTTTAAGGACGTAACGGACTATTATTCTACAAAGTTCATAGAAAAACTATCGAGCGAAAGGCGCCGAGAGTCTTAATAGAACAGTTATTTATGCACAATGGTAGGAAGAATTGTTATCAATCTCGTCAAATATCAATGAATTCAAAGTTCAGGAATTTTAATGTGGATTACGTACTTATTTTTTTTTTTTTGTTTTTTTTTGTTTCATTCAATTAAATTTTCTTCAATGGAATTCGATTATTCCAACATTTTTCCTTGCATAACTAACTTTTCATTAGCATGGAGCGATTTTTTAAAAGCCAATTAGTAATTCGTAAATCGCGGCGTTATTGCAGCATTGAAATTGCACTGAAATTTTTGTTACGCTTGAAAAGTAAATAAAGCGCACGTAAAAGCGAATGAACATATCCGTAGTACTTTCATTACGATAAGAGATTTAATAAATTAATATGTTTGCTTATATAAAAGCATATTGATTGTCAAACGTCCTATTAGAATGTTAAACTATTTTCCGTACAAACTTCAATAAATTATTTAGTAAAGTTTAATAATTTAATAAGTTTTCGAAAAGTAGTCGTGAGTAGTATACGATATATTTGCATTAAGTACTTGCATTAAAGGCAAAAAATTAATTTATAAATAGAAACGCTTGAACATAGGATGGAGAGAAAAAACTTATCGCATTAATACTTTTTATGAAAACGGAGAGTTAAATTGTCTAGAGCTCAAGGATTGAATACTTTGCATGATCTTATGATAGGATAGCTAAGTACTGGATTATAATTATGTATTTAACATCGATAATCCTTTGACTTTAGAAATATAACAAGACAAAAGATTATTATTGTTATTTGTCTATAAAAATTTTACTGCGAATAAAAATATCTGTTCTTATTACAAAAATAATACTATCAATTTTCCAATTTACTTTATATATATAATCATTTGCGATAAAATTAAAGAAATAAAGAATACTATTCGCTTTAAATAACATTTTCATAATTATAGATTTTACTAAAGTAATCGATTACGAACAATTTTCCTTAAAATACTGCGACGACTGCATTGCTGCGACGAGTGATACGTTTAAACGTAAAAAATTTTTATTCATATTCAGCTTTAAATGCAATACGTATTACATTCTACGATAGTTTTAATTGAACATTGTTTTAATAAATTGAAATTGTTTTTCTTTTTTGCTTTGTTTTTTTTTTCGATCATTAGGATTAGAAATTAAAATAAATTTATATGTACGTACTATGCACTACATTTAATTAACAATTAATTAGTATTTAAGTTACACTTTGAGGAAAATAACTTGGTAGAAAAATTTAAAGAAAATATCCGATTGAATTAAATCGAGAATAGTAAATAAAATACAAAGTATAAATTATAAAGAGGATAAATCCATTATAAGCCATTAGTCTACCGCATAATAAATCATTTAATATTTATGGAAAGTTTGTATTTTTTTAAAATTATTGATAAAAGTACGGCTATGTGTTATAACAAATAAATTAGTCGGTAGAGAAATGCAAAAATAAGTGAGTGCAAGTGAGTATTATTTACAGTAGGTATCGTAGTGCTAATTAATGAAAAGTAGATTATCCGTGCCCGTTGAAAAGGAAAAGCTTGATATAAAAATAGCAATCTGTTGTTTTGCAATTAAGTCGTTATGTTATTAAATAAATTTAAACTTTATTCCTTTAGTTATTGTTATGATGAGTTATCAAAAAAATTCTTCGACGTGTTTCAATTTACTTCTCTTCTAATGTACGTGATAAGCTGCGTAAGAACTTTTTTTTTTTTACGAACGAAGGTTCGCACTTGAATTTTAATTTAATTTACCAAAATAACGATAAGTGGATAAGTGCCTTTCTCCACTTTCGCTGCTGATTATGAATCGCTGCGTTGAAGGGATGAATACGGAAGAACGAGACTCACTATAAATTCCAAAAGGGACGAGGAGGAGGAGCAAGGGGGGATGGTAAATTGACATTACGAAAAGGAAAAAGGTGAATCGGCCGAATGTAAACGTGACGTACGTGTTGTTTAATGGCGTCGTTAGACCGCGGAGGGGGCGACGATTGTCGCGAGGGGCCGCGAGGAGGGGCAGGGCAAGGGGATTCAACAAGCACGTTTTAATAAACAGGCCGAAGCCAAAATTTGTTCTTAAATAGAAGATGAGTCCCTGAGACAAAAGCAGAAGAAGAAGAATAAGAAGAAGAAGAAGCAGAAGAAGAAACAGAAGAAGAGGCAGAAGAAGAAGAAGAAGAAGAAGAAGCGAATGGTAAGCAGACGAAGCCCCATTCGAGAATAGACGTGAAAAAAGCCGCGGGAACGACCTCCTTTTTTTCTATTTCTGGAAGTGGACGAGACGACGCAGACGATTGACTCGGGCCGGGCCCGTCGGATAAACATCTGTTAGCTCGAGCGCGACCGCGAAGATCGTCTTGAGGTACACTCGACACTCGATACGTTAGCCAAGAAGCAGAGGCATTAGCTCTTTGGGGATCCGGATGGCATTCGTGTCACGTCAGTCCTTCGTTCCGTTCAAGACGCCGCGTTTTCCGTCCAAGCACAGCCGCCCACCACGTCGGCTCCACGCTCCGGTCCACAATCCATTGACATGGCCAGAAAATAAAAAAAGATAAAGAGTCTCTCTACCGATCTCCCGAACTAATTAATAACGCGAATCTACCGCTGAATGGCTCTGCGCCGATCTACCGCGCCATTCTATTATGTCGTCGCATCTATTCTTCTTGTTATTGCCTCGAATAACAGCCGAACCATAAATTAGGACGACTGTTAAGTAACCGGAAGTCCAGGATGGTGCATGCCTCGAATGTTTTATAAAAATTACATAAATCCTTGCCGATATCCCGTACTCGTCCATCCATTCGCTAATGAGATTTATCATTATTACAATACGCTTACTGAATTCGTAACGTAACTCGCGTCTCTTGATTTACTAACTCACCCCCTCCCCCTCATCCTCTTACACTCTCTCACTCTCTCACACTCTATGTCGAGCATTCTATAGGATAGGAGAGGCTAAAGAGCAAGTTTTTGAATTTTGAAAATTCCACTTCCATCGCTAAGCAGACGCGTTCTATTATAGATCCTTTTGATCATTCACTTACGTCAGCTTGGAAGAAATTTACGTTTCCATGTTAAAAATTAATTCATTTGGTCGCTCGAATCTAGCGGGAAACGAGCGGAGTTTAATTCGCGCCATTTTATTTTTTATGGCGCTCGTCAAAACTGCAACTGTAAAATATTGTATTGCTTAATGCTAATGCTTGCACTTAAGCATGTCTTCTCGGTCAGTCAAGGTGAAAAATATGAAAATTTTGATCAGTCCGTAAAGCATCCGTAGACGCAATATCACGAATATTCGGAAGCCGAGGATTAAAAAAAAAAAAAAAAGAAGGAAAAAATGTTTTAAAAAACAACCGAGTATTAGTTATAAAAGAAAATAAATTATTTTTTACGGAATTACGGGAGCTGATTACCCAAGAATATCCTTAATATATACCGAATACGTGATTATAAATTGCTTAATTGTCCTTAAAAAGAGAGAGAGAGAGAGAGAGAGTGTGAGAGAAAAAGCTCTACTTTTTATATTACAGAGCATTATGACTGTATTATCTTTTATTGGCTAGACGAAGTGATATCTGCAATAAATCCAAGTTCATTATTCATACTTTGTGAGTAAGAGAAATCGAAAAAGAACGTCGTCAAAAAGATTTTGTCTCGCTGAAGATTTATGCATCAATAATAAATTATACGTCTTAATAAGGTGACATAATACTGAATTTTAATTAGGCGAATATAAATTTTTTTTTTATTTTTTTAGTACTTATAAGAAATGAAGCAAGCGCAGTTAATAATTAATTAATCGTAATAGAATGTAAAACTTGTCAGAAAACAACTCAATTCTCAATTCAATTGAGAAATAACACGAGCAATTCATTATATATATTCATAATATATATATATATACCTTCAGCGATTGCCATTATATGAATAATGCGCATTTATATTTTTACAATGTTTAATGCACGTCACTGACGCTCAAATGATACATAACTTGAAACAATAAAGTTATTACATTTAATTACATTTTCAGCGAAAGAAGGGATAAATGCAAACGTTAGAGATTTACATTAAACGCGTTTATTCAATAATATTTAATAACGTGCTGATTAAAATTTCTTGTACGCGCTTGTGGAATTAATGAATATAAGTGAGCCGACGGTGTTGATAAGTTTCACCCGAGTCTCCTGTATTTTTATTACGACAGAGTCGGGCAGCGCAGAGGCCCTGAATCAGAGCCGCGAGCTGGCCCTTGATCGTGATCACGAATCCCAATGTATTTTCGAGCGGCATTGGCTCCGGTACCTTCGGTTATACAAAAACTCGTAAGAGATTAAAGCGAAGCAGGGAAAATCTACGATCACGGTGTGGATCTCACGGCTCGCTCGCTCGATCCCAATAGACCGACAAGCTTTAAAGAACTTTAATAGCAGCGAGTCGTTCGCTCTGAACCGTTTAAAACCAACGAATGCCATCGAAATCTGCTCGAGAGAGGGAGCGAGGGAGTGAGGGAGAGAGAGAGAGTGAGGGGGAGAGGGGGAGAGTAAGAGAGAGAGAGAGAGAGAGAGAGAGAGAGAGAGAGAGCGAGGAGGAGGAGGATAGGGGGCTCGGCCGTGATAAGACTCGAGTGCCAATGATCCCGTCACATTGTTTACAAGCATTTCTCGCTATAACCTACATAAGCACCGAGCCGGATAAATCAGAGTCGAGTGTGAAATTCGCGCTCCTCGAGCGTCCCACCAGTATTACTTCGGCCTTGACCTTCCACTTACAGAGGTGAAAGGTTAAATACAGCGATCTGCTTATCCCTCCTCCTCTATCTCTCAATCGATATTATACCATAAAAAGGAATCGAAAGCCATTCGGAACGATCCTTCTGCCGTAAAATTGCACTAGATGTACATTTTTCGTTACACTCCTCCCCATTTTACGTCTTTATTTAAATTACTCGCAAGTAATTCATCAAACACATTTTACTTATAAATAAGACTAATAATCACTGGATGATATATATATGAAAAGCTTTAAATCGCTTTTTAACTCGACACTTGCGTATAAATCCAGTAAATTCAATGAATTTCTCATCCGAGCTGTAAAAGCATAGTTTCTACTACAATGTATATATTACATACTCTTTAAGGCATAGGATATTTTATTATAATTATGAAATTAAATTTGAGCCTTGAGAATCCTGTAGACATTAGCATCAATCATTAATCATTAATATAACGATAAACGTTTAAACAATATAATAATTCAGGAGGCTTGCATCGTTACATTTATATCGTATTCTGCATTCGTTATATCGCCAAGTCTTAAAATATAAAGTAGCCGAATGTGATTTAACGTTAGCATGTTATAAAGTAGTAATTCATTAATCACGATTGTAAATGCTACCTTGTACCTTGTAATAGCCTATTTTTATCTTCGTACAACTGAATTCTATGTTTAGCCAATAAAATTTTGTATATTCCCTTTAGAACGAATTCAAATAAACGGATTTCGATAGTATTGAAACGCATCGATTGTTTATGACGAGAAAATGGAATATATAATTCGTAAATTATCGATGCGTAAAAGAGAACTGTATACGTATACATAAACTTTATCTTTAATCACTTGGAAACTAGATTGGATTTAATAGGAAGCGAGAAGAGTAGTAAGTTCATAGAGACAAGCTACGAATTACTTTAAAGTCAAGGGACTGTTTGGATAAGTTATTACATTTTATACTTAATATCAAACTGAAATAGAATAAAACACAATACATAATACTGAACTGAAAATGAAAATGATAAATTATGACGTAGCAGTGCATTTATTATTATTCATGTATAAACTAATTCTTAACTGATTTGGTAATATATTCAGTATTCAGATGAGTAATGACGATTTTTACTCATTGTAAATTATGAAAATTACGTTTAAGTGAGGACGATAATTCATAAAAATAATCTTAGCACTTAAAAAGGGAAGAACAGCTTTTCCAGTAAGTACTAAAACTTATTTTACTACTTCGGAGGCGTTAAAGGATTTTATGTAATGCTTGATAACAAGGACTTTTAAAGCGATAACATTCGAAGCAATGTTTGTAAATTTCACGAGAAATATGTGTCAATTGATTACAACTCTGCCGGTCATAGTTAAGTAAACATTAAAAGTACAGAAAAAAATGAAGAACAATATTATCGGAAAGAACCATAATTCACTATAGATCTAAGGGAGATAATTTTGTATTTCGTGCATATAGAACGTATGCTCTTGATTATTCGTTTAAACGTACGTAGCACAGCTCAGCCGGTCATATCGACTCGATAACAAAGAAAAAAAAATAACGAGTGGAAAACAGTTTTTTTATTCACGGTGGCCAATGACGGGGGGGGGGAGGAACGAGTGATCCAACAATAAAATAAAATTGACAATTACGGACAGACTGAAATTATATCACGAGGATTGGTATTTGCGCAGCGCTTTGTAATAAGGTTTATAAGAGCCAGCGGATCCTTGACGTTATCTTGAAACGTATAATAAATAAGCTATTCGCTAAGTACTGGAGTTTATTTTTTTATTAAAATTATTGCATATGGGAAGGAGGCGGGGGAGGCGGCGGAGACGGGGGAGGCGTATGTCTGTTGGGGAATAATTGAAAGTCCTTAGCTAATGAGCTGTCGACGTACGGTCAATTACAATGTAATTATAAAATCCAAACGCGTTAAGACATTATCGCCTCGGTAGCTTATAAAGCCGAGAAATACGAGCTCTTATAAAAAGGATAAAGTAAGAAAATAGAGAGAAGCCGAAAATAAAGTGCTTAGAAAGGTATTCGGGGGAGAAAGCGGAGGGGAAAGGCCGAGAGTGCAGGAAATTGCATAAATATGAGATGAAGGGACTCTAATTTCACCCGAAAATATAGGGGTAATTAAATCCCGTAGATTGGGACGAGGGAAGCGTACGTACGGCTATGCTAGTATTAAAAAGAAAAAAAAAATAAAAAATAAAAAATAAAATAAAAGTAAAAGAATGAATGGCCTTTAGGGTAAAGATAAGCAGAGCTTCGAGTAGACTGAAACAAGAAGGCGAATATCTTATATATGAAATTAGACTGGAAAGAAGGAACGAACGGCTCGGGTGGAATTGGCACCGAATACGGATCGGTCGTTTTTACAAAATTATAAATTATTGACGGTCTACGCGCGAAAGTTAAATTACCCAGCGTAATAATTAATCATCCCGATCTTACTAAACCGAGCGCGGCTGACGAATTTACTCGACCCATCGCTCGGATTTTTCACACCAGCTCATCTCCCCGCTACTTTATTAATTAATACATGCGATTCGGGGACTTCGACATCCGCGTTGTTGCAACAACGCGACCACAATGCAATCCACAATGCAATAGCTAACGAGTGACATGCGTTTTTTTAGTTCGCTTCATCCTCCAGAATCAATGCGGCCGCTCGAAGAATTTACTTATTTATCACGCAGAGCGACAGCTCCCAACCGTGTTAACTCACCTCCCGCGCGGAATATTAAAAACTCTCTCTCTCTCTCTCTCTCTCTCTCTCTAGCAGATCTCTATCGCGCGAGGCGTTCTCGAGCTGGAAATTTTATAAAATTAAAAAGAAGAAGAAGAAGAAGAAGAAGAAGAAGAAGAAGAAGAAGAAGGTACGCCTACCATTGTGACCATTGTGATAAAGAGCCTCCGAGGCTATTAACGCGATGGTGCTTGGAGGGGGCAAGGTGCGAGGGGTTAGGGGCGGGGGAGGGGGGGGAGACGTGGGGAAGCCCAGTGACCGGTGCCCCATGTTTAATGCATAACCGGTCGTGCCGGTCTCGAGTCTCCGCCGAATCTCCTCGACCCTGGCTCTACCTTAAGGACACTCGGCCGATCTTCGTTTCCGGGCGATGCGTGAAAACTCGAACGACAAAACAACCGGCACACGGCGATTATATATATGTAAGAGGAAATAAGAGAAGAAGAGGTACGTACGATAATGGTGCAATTGGCTTTCGAGTATCGTCAATCTGTCAAATTCTGTCAAACGCGTCGCCTCTTCCCCAAATCGATTAGCTCCGATTATTAAATCTACGTAGACGTCGAGTTAGAAGAGCGTATTCGTCGAGCTGGATAAAGTCATAAATAATAATTAGGAAAGAACGTAGGCGAGGTGCGATTTATGAATTAAAAGACCTTCCTTATTCCGGGCCGCTTACTATTTCCTTTCTATCACGAAGCTACGACGCGTTTTATGAGCAAAGCAGTCTCAAGAGAATTAAAGAATTTCTTTAAAGAATACCAGGATTCCTCAATTCGTCGAGAACGCGTTTCCATCCGTGGAAAAAACTAAAATTCTTTTCTTATTTTCGGTGCGTAGATCGGGAGTTCCGAGGCGAATCTCGATTACCTGGGACGCTGGCTTCCTTTATTTACCGTCGGAATTCAATATAAGCTCCCACAAGGTCAGACAATGTAAACCATATTTCCTTGTATTTTATGTTGCTTTTCCAAGATTAGGCTTAGCGCGACGCTCTTTTTCTTTTTTTTTTCTTCTTCTTTTTTTTTTTTTTTTTTTTTCTTTTAAATTTATGTCTTAACAAGCTATCGATCGCCTGGTTTTCGTGGTTTTATAATCCCCCGCGTCCTTATAATCTTGACGAACGTTACTCGGACTCTCTCGTTTCACTGCTGAAAATCTGAAAATGAGAAAACCGTGTAATGAAGCGATATCGAGCCAAGTGTTGCTTACACGTGTCCCTTCCCCAATCTACGGCTTAATTATTCCATCTATCTTCCCGCATAAGCTTATGCAAATCCCGTACGTAACCGAATGAATGGCAGCAATGGTCTTGTAAGCGAGAGGCGATCGGGAGACGTTCGACTTGTCCCAAACAGTGGATCTCGATAAAGCGCGTACGAAGACGACGAAAAGCAAATAACGAATAACAAAAACAAAGACAACAAGAAAAAGGGAGAGGATTTTTCGGATCCGCGCGCAAGATGTAGCGATCGCCGAGTCGACGGGGATCTCGAGGCGATGCATTATTCAGAGGATCGCGCTACGGTCGAGGATTTCGGGCACTCGCGGCCTCGCGATAAAGCGCGGAAAAATAAAGGAGCGAGCAAAAAATGGGCAAGTATGGGACAATTATTCGGAGGCTCAAAGAACGCGAGGGGAGCCTTCGGGGTGGGAAGGAGTCGCGGATGAACAGCCGTTACGATGCTCGCGTCTTTTTTATTTACGACGGGAGGGACGTTAGTTGAAAAATAGGCGCTCACAGTCGGTAGGGCCAGTACGAATAATTTAGGCTTTGCCATGGTAATAATGAGGCATTTGGAAGCGCTCCGGAACTCCCGCTCGAGAAAAGAGACGACGACCACGACGACGACGAGGCCCACGAGGAAGAGGTCGGTCGCGATCGTGGTCCCGGGCGTATCCCCCCTCTCCTATCGGCATAATTACGCATCGGCATAATTTTCGTTCCAATCGTTTCCGTTACCCAATCGAATTTTTATATAAACATGTTCCACGATTTAACGATGCAGAGCTTCCTTTCCTCCTCCTCCTCCGCCCCTTGCGCCGACGTATTTTGTGCAGCCACCCCGGTCTTTCAATATTATCGAATTTCACGTGTTTTCATTGCACGTGATCATTCAATTCAATCGATACATGTGCCGCTCGTTGCTGCAATCGTTTATTCAGATTTTAAAGGAAACATAATTCCAATCCGTTATTAATTGTAATCTGATTCATTAATCATTATCCGGTCTCGCTTCTACTATGACCTTTTGCTATTTATTTTAAACGACAATTTACGCCTCCGCTACCAATGCAAATTCACTCCGCGTTCGACAAACTTAATCGTTCCTTCCGATTCTCAAGTTTTCTTCGTTTTTTTTCCTTTCCTCACTTTTCTTTTCTTTTCTTTTCTTTTTTTTTTCCTATACATTCCGTCATCGAGAACGTTTTCTCATACTTTTTAACTTTTATAATATATATATGTGTGTGTACACGTTTTGGTTTTTCATGAAATGAAAAAAGTACGCTCGATGCTCTTTTACTTGTGAAGCATAACTGCTTATTTACGAGGTCGCTTTTCAATTAGGCGGACATTTAAATTCAAGATCGTATAGCGTTTGATAAATAAATTCTAAATCTTAAAATTCTGCTCATCACAAAATCATTTGCATACAAGATAAAGTCGCAAGTAAAAACGTTCACCTCGTGCTTCGTTCCATTTATTACTATAATTATTATTAAAATACATTTAAATTTGACACCGTAGATTATTCAATCGAATCGAATCGAATCAATTATCGAATATCAACTAAGTGGAATACCTAATATTATTCTATAAGGAATTTGTCGCAGTTTCTTGTATAGTTGCATCATTATATTCATTAGCTATTCAAAGCTTGTATTATAAACTGTTAGTCTCGTTATACGTAAATTTAATACTAGTCCCGCGTCAGTCAATACTCGCCGCTTCCTTCACTTCGTTTACTTATGATCTTACCGAGAGTAACCGGGGCTATTTAATCACCAATACATTACACTACATAGAGATCCAACGTCGTATTTGACTTTGGTACTTAAGCCATAAGCTTACACAGCTATAAACTCCTTATATTCGACTCTAATGTAAATTTTGCGCCCTGTACGCGGGTTTGGAGGGGGAGGGGGGAGGGGGGGAGTACCTTTTTCCTTCGTAAATTGAGTTGCGTGCTCTGTCCCATACGGAAATATATTTGTAAAGCGCACCGTGTACGCGTTATTGCCAGTCGAATTATTTATAAATATCGTATTCATTAAATCAACTGTACGAATGCGAAAATTAAATTATCAACGCGTTGTATCAGTTAATACACACATACATATGTATATATATATATATAGGATTTTTTTCATCTACAGACGCGTACGTCACATGAATTTTATAATTACAGGAATATGCAGTTACGGACAGGTAACAACGAAGTATGCAATTACATTTAATTATAACATTGTGTATAATTGTATATTAATAATTAACAAGCGGATGGCCGATGAGCGATGACGGTAATGCAGGAGGGAAAGGAGAGATTCCGCGAAGATAATGAAATAATCATCGAAATGGAAGGTAAGTTAATCGTAATAGTAACGGAGTAGCTGTTTGAAATGTATGTAAGCTATAGATAAGAGGCAGAGTAGATCGGAGAAACGAATTCTCTTTGACCGACTTGACGAGGAGGGCGAATGAGGATAAGTGCCGTCAGATGGCGGCAGCAAACAGTTAATTTCCTTATCGGATATTGCGCTGATAATAAATTTCCAAGGAGCTCGAGGAAGGAAAAGGATGTGATAAATACATAGAAATGCCGCGCTCGGCTTAACCAAGTGAAATCGATGCTTGGCGGGCAGGACGGGCAATGACGTCGCTTACGTTAATTGAATCGCAATACGGAATACATTTGAAGCCCCCCCTCCCGCCCCTCGCCCCCTCGCCCGCACCTCCACGGCCCCGTCGATCGCACGCCCCACGCGACCCCGGCTCACATCATCGCTCGCTCCGATCAGTACTTGGCGCTTTTTCGCATAAAAACATAAGGGCTCATAATTGTCCGTCGACTGAGCTTGACAGCCATTGTCTACTTCATCCCTCGTCGGCTATTAATTGATTAACCGAATAAATGAAAGGGCGCTCGCGAAGCCTGCGAGGCCGTGGCCGACGCCTCCGTGACAAATTTATTTATAACTTGGGCAATTTATCAGTGGCCATTAATTATTTTGTAATCTCAAAACTATTAAGCTCCTAGAGCAGCTTCGCCTCCCCCCCCCAAGCCACCCTTTAGCTTCCTTAGCTGGCCTTAGCTTTCCTTAGCTTATAAGGCGCTTTGAAGCCGAGGGAAATATTAAAGGCGGATTAAAGTTTCGATTGAAATTTTCGAAATACAACATTTTTTAACTAATGGCCTTAGCCGAACTCTTAATCTATTGGCTTTAAAGTCTTTAAGTAAGTTAATTATCAACTTCTCTCTGTACTCCTTGCATTACAATTAATAATTGCTTCTTGAACTCTGCTTCGCTGTTGCTGGTGGTGGTGGTGCTGCTGCTGCTGCTGCTGATGCTGATACTGATGCTGATGCTGATGCTGATGCTGATGCCGCTGAGCTGCTGTTCCTACCACTGACTCGGCTCGCGGCTTCTCCAAATAATTTCGTAAAATCTATTTACAATTCACTTTCATCAGCATTAAAAACGCGACTACGCTACTTAAGATACTCTTCTCCTGACATTCAATTCCAATTGCATAAGAACGCGAGAATACTTATCTCCTCTCGTGACTCTTTTTTTACACAATACAATATCCGTATACGCGTATATGTAGAATTTCTTATTCATCTGCAATAAGTAAGAGTGCTTGTAGAGCTTTTTAATGCAAATGCGAGAGTGCGTAGAAAAACGAATCACTAATACCGGTATTGACTCGACGATTCTAATTATAATTAGGATTGTATGATTATAATATCGTCCAAGTGCAACGGATTGTAAGCTGAATTATTTCCTTTTAACTTTTTACCAAGAGAAGCGTATATGAAATGTTTTTTTCGCTCTCTCTCTCTCTCTCTCTCTCTCTCTCATCAGTCGGAGCAATGAAACATTTCTTTTAGAGTTAATCAAAATCTATTGAATTGCACTTTAAATCGCAGATACATTTCTCAGTAACGAGCCTTTTCAGCTCGCGGTTTTTAATTTAAATGAAGGGACCAACGGCTTTGCTAATTGCATTTTTTGAGAGCGTGACCTCGGTACGGCGTTGGCGAGGGGGGAGGGGGAGGGGTTGCGCGGTGCGGGGTACGGGAATTTTCCCACAGTGACAGTTATGCCGGGATTCTTAAAATACTTTGACGAACTGAACCGATGTATAAAATGCGTCGAGCCCTTTTGCCATACAAGCACTGTCAGACTTACGAGAAAATGACTTACGAGCCAATTATGAATCCTCATTTTTATAAAATCATTTATTAGAAAATTATTTTAATCATTCGCTAATAATGGGATTATGTTTAATAGGATTATTTTAGCGAAAAGTATTGTAGGGCTTGTTATTTACATGGGATTTTACATGGGATAGACTTTTGGGGGAAAGCGGCTGCCATTAGTTAGGGCAATTTCATTCTCAGCCACGGGAATTCGAAGCTGTCGACGCGTTTTATGAATTATCGATCACAATCTCGATGATTTTTAATAAATATCTGATACAGTTATTTATATTCGTTCGCGGGAGGGCTTTTCAATTCGCGCGGCGCAATTCGTACGATTAATTAATACTCCTATTATTACATGCACTTTATCATTAACATAACCCGTGTTAATTTTATAAATTATTATTTATTATACTGAAATGTTCCGACTCGATTGCATTTTATAATAATTAGACACTGAAATATGAAATCATTGCGACCGTTTCATTATCAGTATCTGCAAACGCGAAAATATAAAAAGATTACGATACAATTTCAATTATAATATTTGGTTTCTTAAGATCACTTACATATTCAGAAATAATCTTAAAGTACAAGCGCATTTTAGGCATTCGATATTAAAATGTTTAAAGGCCATTGGCTTTTATTATACGAAAATAATTCAGATAAATGTACAAGAAAAGGTAAAATTATAAATTGAACAGATTTTTTTAATGCGTGTAGAAATTAATTGAATTAAATAAGTTATAATTAAGGAATGACTGAACGGCCATTGAATTCAAGTCGAATAAGATATGTTAATCGTTACATGCTAATTAAAAATAATAAATGATGATAAAACAAGATGTAGAATATTCGTTTGTTAAATATGTATTTATTGAAATACAAATGTACAGCAGCAGCAGCCACTCATGATCAAGATGAGTAAATTTAAAATATAAAACTTCTGCGTTAAAATATTATTATTCTATCGTTGGCTTTAATTACATTTAATTATAACTGTAAATATTGGCTTTAAGAGTAACGGTTAAATTAAAAATTTTTATAAAACAGATAATTTATTATTCTTTGGAATGTTTATCTTTTACCTTCTATTAAATGCTTCGTTGAATATAAACTTACCGATAGATTAATATCAATGAATATCATTATGGATTTTTATCAAACTAATTATTATAATTTTTCTCTTACGGATAATAAAGTAATTGACAAAGCTTTACAATGTTTTTATTACGGTTATAATCCACCAGCACGTGTAACACGAAAATCAATGTGGAATAGTAAAATGAATATTAACACGATATCCATTTTTTTTTCTTTCTCTTTTTCTTTTTTTGTCTAAAATATTGGAAACGTTATAATACAACTTCGAACCGTAGGATTATCAAATAAAAGCTATTAGTTGTGAAATTTTAAATTTAAAATTTTAAATTTTAACAAAATAATGTTTTTCTCTGCTTACACGAAAAACGTATAATGTCATTATATGCTTTTGTTGCAACCAATTATTTCTTCTGTTTAAAGCGATTAAAATAAAATTGCTAACAGTTCTTTTGAGTATATCTAAAAAGTATTTTAAACTAAAATTGTTTTACGTCATGTGAAGTCGGCTGAAATTTTTTTTATTCAAACGAATTTTATGCGATAAAGTTACCAAGTATTACAAAAATAGTAAAATCATTTATTACGATAAAAAGTATAATATATTAGAAAGGTAAGCCCTGCGATATTTTTCAAATTGATCTGATAGACGACTTAACTATTATTTGAAATTGTTATAGATCTTTGTAATAAGTTTAAAACATAGTTATGTTGCAATTAGAACTTTTATGCATTATCAGGTATGATCCATGACTGATCCGAGCTTCTTTCTATAATTATAATCTTATCAAATAGAACTAAATGTTCGATTTACTATATTAAATATAAGTATAGAGTGCTTTAATTAAACTGTATTACCACTTTTAAGGTAATAATTATATCAAAGTCTACAAATTAGTACTAATTTATTTACAATATGTATCCACGTAAGCATTCCTCTTATGTATATACATTACAATTAGCCTTTATATCATTTTGCATTTAATTAAGTATAAACTAGAAAATATTATCCGAGTTATTGGAAATAGACATTAGCATACATTATTGCTAAGGAATTTATTTTAATAAATTTGTAAAAAAATCTTGTATTCTTCTTACAGGTAGTTTTAATTACTGGTAGTTTTGCTTGTCGGGCTAAAAAGTATGTTGCATGTTATTGTCATTACTTAAGCTCAGAAAGCATAAATTTTATGTTATACTGTCAATTTGTCATTGGTTAAAAAACAAAATCAATAAAAATGAAAATACTAGAAAAGATTCCTATCGAATTAAAGTTACTTTTTTTTTTTAATGTAAGCATTCAGTACATATTAAATTCCTTAATAGTAAGGGAATCGAATTAAAACGACATTTTATTTTAAATAAAAACTTAAATGTTAAAAAATAGTTGATAATCGACGGTAGTTTTTTATTTTACGTAAACGTTGTTTTAAAACTTATTTTTCTAATTAAATAATTTTTTACCTCGTACTCCATATTATCCTTTAATTTTATTTCATATATTTTTATTGTAAATGGCGATCTTAATCGTTGAATTAATAATTACGTTTAGGAAAATTAGAATATTTTTCCATCAAATTATTGATAATATGAGAAAAGATTAAATAGAAAAAGTTTTCTTGAAACTTAACCTCGTACTAAGACGCTATTACTTAATTACTAATCAATTTTAATCGTTGTTCACTTTATTGTTTTTCTATTTAAAAGGCTTATATTTTCTGTAAAATATTCTAAATTATGCCCTTAGCATGGGCATTCTATCGTTTTCGGCGTATACGTATAAAAGTGATATTACAGCTTATTGAATTTTATACGCAGTGAGAAATAAATTGGCTAGAAAATATTCTCTTAATTGAAAATATTTTTTAGTAAAACTGTATAAACGGTAATACAATTCTATTTTTGGACAAGGGATTGTATAAAAATACTCAATAAAGACTAATTCAAATAAATATGAATTAATACGTGTGTACATTTTTATATACGATATTTTGAAAATAATTTTTTTATATCAGAGAACCTTTTTCTAATTACGTTTTAGTTAAATAAATAATAAAATAAAGTTACATGGATTTATTTAAGTGTCATTAAAAGATTTAATTTTATGTTATTTGTAGTCTGTTCATTAATATTCAGATTTTTAATTTTGGCCGATTTGAGCTATTGTGAAATAAAAATATATGAAAATGAATCGTAATAGCTCAATTAAAATATTATATGCTAGTTTTACTTTGTACTAGGCATTGTTTAATTAATACATTATCATAGATATTCTGGAATGCGGTATATCGCTGTATGTTTAGAAAATGTTATACTTACGAATGTGAAAAGAGTAGTAGAATTTCGGAGCTGTACGAAAATTTTTTAATCAACTATGTATATATATATATACATATATACGCATGAAGTGCGAATCCGGTAAAAAGGAATCTAGAAAGAATCTGAAGTATTGTAAATAACATGTCTTTTTAATGACACGCTTTGCTTTCACTTTTACAGCATTGAAGATGTATTGTCTTGAAGCGTCGATTAAGATATTCGCGAAACAGAAGTTGAACTGCAAAATAGAGGAAACAAACAATCGTGCATTACGTAAGATAAGAAAAGTATTAATAATTCGCTCTTCGATTAACTTAAATTTATAAAATTTCATTATTCCATGTAAATTTGTTGGTTTATGAGTGACAAGGAAACGCGTGTTTCTTTACAGATACAAATACCCTAATTATAATCAATAACGAAGAAGACTTAAATGAGTTGCTAGATGAAAAATAGCGAATTGCGAAGTATCCTGTTGGAATTTATCAGAAGAATGTAATCTTTCCAAGGTATATATGTATACATTATATATATATGTAAGAGTAAGTACATTTCATCTCACGAGGTGAAAAGGAGTAAAAGAAATTGCCACACGACAGCAAAATAATGAATCGTACACACACACACATATATATATATATATATTTCTTTTATAAATAATAAATCTGTTTGTTGTATAAATATTTCAATCGATATATTTTAAAAGCCTTAAAAGTAGTTTTATAATTGACGTATACGGCGAGGTATCGGATGCCTCTATCAGGAAAGTAATCTGAATCTGAAAAATAAACAGGAAAGCAGCAGGACGGGACGAATCGACAGCAGCCAATCACTAAAAATAAAATGTTATTTTCCTATTAAATTGGAAAACTTATTTGTTGTCTGGTACACGGTAAAGGGCAGAACTCTGGCGTATGTGAAACAAAATTTAATAACCGACCATTAGTGAGAAACAATCGCGAGACGATCATTATGTTAATAGGGTGACTGATACACTGTGGTTGGGTGGGGCCGGAGGGGAGGTGGGAGAGAGAGGGAGAGCGGGGGGAGCGGGGAGGGGGGAGACGGAGGTAGTAATAAAGAGGACAAAAAAGACTGCGCAAAGGCTGAAGATTTTATGTTTGTCGTTTCGTAGCTTGTACATGGTAATTGCTTAGCTGGTTTTGGCAAATGAATAAAAATGGCGCTTGGTCGGTCGGAGGGGTGAGGCTGAGGGAGAGGGAAAGTTAGCTGACGGGGAAGTGATTAGTAATCGCGACGAACCAAGAGGGAAAGAGCTATGCGATGCTTATAAAGAATATTGCAAAGTGCCGTAAAATGTGGCCAAACGACCCAATTATCCGCTAGTGAATTTTATCTAGATGCAGTGAGGGTCCCTCGACCGTGACGTCAAGAACTCAGGGCTGTAATTGGGGGTGCGCGTGCGCCAAGTGCCTAATAATTGCTCCTAGGAGGCGAAAGCGAAAGTCGGCCGGCGCTGGCGGCGTTTCCGGGCTTAGGGTACACCCCCCCCCGCCCGGTGATCAAGCGTCGCATTCGACATTGGCACTGGGTACACGGGTGGGAGCCAGCTCACCCCTTCCGAGATGAGTGGTAGGGGGTAAGGGGGGAGGGGGGTAGCGGTTGCTGGCGACCGGGGAGAGTCGAATCGGTCAAAGTGGAAGTGGGCCGACTCCGGTCAGACCGGCCTTCGCTCCGAGTCCCGATCTCTCCGAGGAACCGCCGATCCTCGGCTCCTACCCCCGAGGAGCTTAAGGGCGGCAGCGGAGGGGCGTAGCGGAAGGGCCGGGGATCGATAAAGCGCAACGAGCCGAGGTTCATCCCATAAGCGGCACTTTATAACGACTGCATGACTCTCGGCCTTCCGTACAAAAGCTTCCGGCGCCTATTACTCGTCCTCGACCTTCCTGTCGCTGTCGCTTCCGTCTTTGGGATCTTTGCTCAATATCGAGTGTATCCTTAGCAATCATTGGGCGGCACTTTTTCTAAGACCACGTAGACGACGAAAATGACAACTACGAGAACTAGCGACGACGACGACGACGACGACGAGGATGAGGAGGAGAAGGATGAGGACGAGAAGGATGAGGAGGAGGAGGAGGAGGAGGAGGAGGAGGAGGAAGAGGAGGAGGAGGAGGAGTAGGACGACAATCACGATAACGAGGAGGATAAGCAAGAGGAGGTGGAGGAGGAGGAGGACGACGCCAACCATGGCACAAGGAGATTCCGTCCCTCACCACCACCCACGCTTTCGTCGGCGTCCCCCCTATCGCCCCTCACTTTCACCCCCACTCGGTATCCGATAAATGGAGGAGCGCGCGCGCTTGCTCGGAGAGGCCGCCCCCACCAAGCGGCCGCCCGGACAAGCGCCGTCTTCGTCGCACCCGCGGCGGCCCGGAGAGCCCGTCGTACCCTAAATCCTCGTCGACAATCAGTCGGTAAACGGGCGTCAACGGACTCGCGCGCTCACGCTCTCTCGGTCGACCTCGAGAACCCGTAGCCCCCCTCCTGGAGTTTTCCTCCCGAAGACGCGGCGCTTCTCCGCAACGGGGAGGAACGACTGACCCTAGGTCCCCGCGAACCCAGTCCACGCCAGCCTAGTCTTCGCCACGCTCATCCAGTCCCGGTTATCTCCCGTACTCCGCGGTTGTGCTCCTCCGGGTCATCAGTGCTCCTAGTTCTGCTAGGGTGGTGATCGGCGCCCTCGGTGCTTTTGCCGGCGTACTCGTAGTCGTCTTCACCGTCACAGTCGACCGACGTCGCAGTCAACGCGGCCGCTAGCCGCTCACGCGTCAAGTGCGTACGCGCGAACACGTGCCGCCTCCCCGCGGCCCTCCCACGGCTTCGCCCCCGCCCGTTCGCGAGTGCGGGAGCGCCTCTTGCGAGGGCGCACGTGGTTCCGGCGCGGCAGGGGGGCCGCCCGGGCACGGGAGGCGCGCGGGGGCCGATGCGGCCTCAGAGCCGACGCGCAGTCGCGGGAAGAAGCGCAACGGGCCCCCCGCCGCCCCGAGGACGTCCTGAGTGAGAGCGGACCGACGGACATGCCGTCAGTGACACCTGTTGGCCGCCGGGGGACGACGATCAGAGCCGCAACGAGGACGACAATGACCACCAGCCGACTCGTCGAGGTTCCTCGGGGTAACCGGTGATATGCTCCCCGGTCGATCCGGGCCTAGCCAGCAGACGAGGCTGGCGGGTCTGCCCGACGCCGACGATTATGCGACTCGCCCTCAGAGGCTCTGGACGAACGGAGCCCGGCTCCAGGATCGCGCTTCTACCCTAAATCGCCTCAGCTGCGAGTAGTCCATCTCGCCCTCGGCACTCTCCTGCTCGAGGTTCAGCCAGTTCAGCGAGCACCTAGATCACATAGGGAGCACCGAGCCGTCGTTCCACTTCTCCCTGCGTTAGATCCAGGAGCGACTAGAGAGCAGGAAGGGAAAGGGAAGCAGGATCAGGGGGAGTCGGTCGGGCTTGGCGGGGTCAGCGGTGGGTGTAAGGCCGAGCGGATGCGGTGCCGATCGTCAGCACGAGGTCAAGCCGCAGCACGCGTTTATGGCCGAGGTCCTGCTACAGCCCGGCGGGAGCTTCCGTGAGATGCCGTCGGACGCGGAGTCGGAGGAGGCCGCGGCCCTCGCACGGGGCAGGGCCGCCTCGGAGGATGGCAGCCTCGGGGAAAAATCGAGGGACGGTGCCCCGTCTAGGGTACCGAGCCCTCCGCCGAGCCGGACCGGGAGCGCCTCCCGGGTAGCCGTGGCCTCCTGGCACGAGCACGTGTACGCTACACCCCCGAGGACGCCCACGCCTCATCGGATAAGCGACATCCTCGGCTGGAGCAGCGGCTGGGCCACCTGGGGCACTAGGCCCCAAGGGAAGCTCCTCGCCCCGACGCCCCGGCGATTCAGCTCTGGAAGTCCGCTCGTGAGGGCGCCCCTACCGATCTACTCGCCCCTCCCGGCTCACTCGCCGGCCTCCGTTCACACGGTCAGCATCAACTTCCTCCGGTCAAACCTTTCCTCCCCCACCGCCCCTCACATTGTCTCGCTCGACGGTTCTCATTCCGCCGCCTCGGGGCCTCTTCTTCCCGACCACGAGCGCAGCCATCTCTCTTTCGCGATCCTTATCATCTTCGCGTATGCTGACTAGCCAATGAATTTGAGACTCTCGCTCTCCCCGGCGCCGCTATTCACCGAGGCGCTCCGCGTTTAAATAGCTTTCGAGTAATTGTCGGCACTGTCGAGCGAACGGCTTGCGAATCACGTGGTGGGGGGTTGGGGGTGGGGACGTTCGGAAGACAATCGCCATTGTCAGCTCCGTGGGCTCGGGCAATGTTTACGTCTGGCGCGTAGTCTGCAAGGACGGCTACGAGCCAAGCGAAAGCAGTGCCCGGGCATCGAGGGCGGACCATTAGCGAGATATAACAACGGACCCTTTCTTTTCTGGCTTTTCAACCGGGTGACTCACAGGGCAGCCTGACGTCGCCGCCGTGCACGCCGAGCCCGGCCTCGCCGATGATGTCGCCGGCCTCGGCCGCGAGCTACTCCAGCACCCAAGCCTCGGTCGGCTTCCAGGCGCTCCCCGGCCACGAGGAGTGCGACGAGCGACCCCTCAACCTGACGACGGGGCCGCGCCGGATAAGGAGTCCCTCGGGATCACCGAGCTCCTCGGGCGCCTCCTTCATTTACGCCCGGAGCGCGAGTCCCGCGCACCAGGGGACAACGACGTTCCGCGAGCCCCAAGCCGAGCCCTTCCTCTTCGGGCTGCACCACCACCACCATCATCCCCATCATCATCATCCACAGGCGTTCGCCCACAATGGCGGGACCCAGCCGACGGCCGAGCTCCTCGTCGGCCAGACCGGGGCCAAGGTCGCCCTCAAGTCCTCGTCCAACAAAGGTCGGTCATTCAATATACTCTTTAATATACCTCGGTCGACTTGTGCGCTACTCGCACCTGTAATCGATTTTGGTAATCGATCAGGACTCAGGTCACAGGCAAATTAGCCCGCCCCCGAATTACATACCCAATGCATTCGAATGATATTTCACGCGCAGTCCTTGTTTTTGAGGCCTTCGAGTCGACCGGCCAACTAATATTTCACTCACTCACACGACTCCGCGGATTCGATTCAATTTCCACTCCCGAGAACCTCCTCGAAAATGCACTCGGGAACACTTTCACGGAATTATCAGCTCTTGTAATCAGTCCGCGACTCCTTCGGTATATCTCATGGCTCTTACCTACACACGGCCGCGTAACCATAATGCGCACACTGCCAGCCTGACCACGTACGACGAACTGTCAATACAGCGTTATTGGACTAATTAACCGATCTCAATAAAATCCTTTCTCCGCGACCTTTCGACGCTCATAACGGCGTATTGTGCTATCACTGTATCGTACTGGCAGCCCGCCCTCCTGACATTTTAACATCTGCAGAAATGCAGATTTAGCCGGCAAGCTGGGACGCCCTCCTCGAGACTCGCCTCTGTCACTTTGTCTACATCTGCGTGTACATACGTGCGACTACGAAAGCGCAAATACACATTACAAACAATACGAAATATTGTTACGATAATCCCCCAGTCCCATTATACATATATATATATATATATATATATAACGTGTGCGTGAGCGTAGGCGCGGCTGTGTTGGAGATTGAAACAACAACGTCTCGCTCGAGCTTGAGTTGTAAAATTTAAAGGAAAATCTGACGTTGGATTGCGCGACAGCGGCTAATTAGACTCAACAGAAGATCTGGGCAAATTGCTGGGCAAAGGGGTCGGGCTGGAGGGTGAGGGGCTCGCCAATTTTATAAGGCTAATGTAAAGAATAACGTTCGACAGGAGGATAAATATAGGAATCCCTCGGGTTCAGCTCTAATGCTCTCCTTGGGCCAATCAAGTTTCCCAGGGAGTAGGTGCATTAAAATAAAATGCAATTAGCCGTGATGTCGCTATGTAATATGACAATTATCCGGGCTCTCACCTCAACGACGCTTGGCATATCTGAAATATCAGGCAATTACCCTGGGGAGAAGGGGTGCGCGTTACATTAAGCCGGAGGAAGCCGGTTTCGAGGAACGGCTCGCTCTGGGAAGCCTTACATTATCAGCGACAGGCGCGGGGATAAAGAAACGGACAACCCCGATTTTTGAATAAACCTGACGCGCCGTCGTGGGCGTGTTGGTGGGAGCGTTGTTGAGAGCGTAGGTCGGTGATGGGGGGGGGGTCAAGGAGGAGAAAAAAGCATCCCAGCGAGCAGGGAAGTTATTCAAAGGTGACCTACATAAGTAAGATTGAGCCAAGCCCTTGGCGCGCAATCAATCGTCCCGTTCGTCGTCGATACCGCCTCCTCGGCTCCCTCCCCCTTCGCTGGCCCCTCGCGGGAAAAAAGCCCCGGCTAGAGCCGGTCGAGCCCGTCTCCCTTAGGTTTAACGAGCCCCGAGGATTCCTGGGGCCGTACGCGTTAACGAGGAAGGTGAGCCTCGCCGGGGTGGGCGGACAAGGCCGCCCGATGATGTAAGAATGCGATTGCGCTATGCGCGGCATCCGCTGCGGAACGTCCGATTCTGATCTATAAGGACGGCGCGTATCTCCCACCCGGACGGACTCGTGCCGAGGGATTGTGTGCGCGCGCCGTAATACCTCCATCCCGCTCTGTCTCACGCAGGCGCGCGCTCCAACTCACTGCCGAGGATGGGGGATACGGATGAGGAAAGGGCCGCCGATGTCCTCGGATGCCGAGGCAGGAGGTTCGACATGTGAGCTGGTGAAAATTTCCGTTACCCGGTGACGATTAACCCGCTACAGGGAGCCCTCTCCGCTCCACCCCCCCCCCACCGCTCCCCGTAACCCGCACACTCCGCACACCCTGCGCACCCCACCCGATTTTTATCGCTTACCAAAGTCCCGGGTAATTTCAATGCGGCGGCGAACGCTTTTAATCCTTCGGACATGAATTATAAGCACGGCTAAACAAATAAGCCGTGGCCCGTCGTGGTAGGAGCTCCCTCGTGGCGGAGTGGGGGGTACGGGGTACGGGGTACGGGGTACGGGGGGAGGGGTGGAGGGTAGAAAAACTCTCCGAGCCAGGGATTAAATAAAAAACAAAAAAAAAAACAAAAAAAAAAAGGTTAAAGCGTTGGCTCCGGCAAGGAATAAAGCGGGAAGTGGAAACTACGGGGTAATTAAATATTCAGAGGTACGCAGTTTAATTTCGCGATTCGGGACGGCCGCGCTTAATAATTCAGCGGGAATTCGCGGGCTATAGAGCATCTAATGCGATGCGCCCTAGGAAATCACGATGCCGCCACCCCTAGAAGAAGAACAAGAAGAAGAAGAAGAAGAAGAAGAAGAAGAAGAAGAAGAGGAGGAGGAGGAGAAGAAGAGACGCTCGGCTAATTCCCGATTCTCTCGGTAGTTATATTCGCCGACATTGGGAAACTTTTACGAGGAAAGCGGCATGTATGGCTTCTCCCCGGTTCTGGCTAATCAATTAAAAAGATCTATTAGGGCTTGACGTTTATAAATAATGGACAGGAAGAAAGTTTGGGTCGCGGCTGATCTATCAAGAGCCCTCCCTCGTTACCCTCCCCGACCCCTACGACGCTCGCCCCGCGCTCCCGTCCCGTACTCCACCTGATCGGGCCGCAGTCTCCTATCAATTTAAAGAGCTCTGTGTTTCGGTGTCGTTGGTCGGAGGGTGAGAGGCGGGGCGAAGGTGGGTCGGTGCGGAGGCAATTAATGCCAAAGAGCGTAATCACGACGATGAATAAGAAAATAAGAAGGGAAGAAAAGAGGGAAGGAAGGAAGACGGGAAGACGGGGCAGGAGGGAGGTGGAAAGAAATCGAAAGCGACTCTCCTCCCGCCCCTCTGGCTATTAGGCAAATTTTTATTGTCTCCGATGGAGGATTGGCGAGCGGAGGAGGACGGTGCACTTAACGAGAAGGAGCGAAGTTCGTTGAAGCCACAGGTTCATAAACTATGCGCGGCGTCGGTGCGAGAGAGTGCGAGATACCGAGCCAGCAACGGGAGCAGCTGAGCGACGCCGAGTGTCGGAGGGGCGTGGATGGCGAGCTAGTTGGTGGGTGGGCGGCTGAGGGGGGCAAGGAGGTGCTGATTATAGAGAGTTAGAGAGAGAGTTAAAGAGAGAGAGAGAGAGAGAGAGAGAGAGAGAGAGAGAGAGAGAGAGAGAGAGAGAGAGAGAGAGAGAGAGAGAGAGAGAGAGAGAGAGAGAGAGACAGAGAGAGAGTGAGAGTGAGAGAGGGAGGGAGAGAGAGCGGGTGGTGGCCATGGAAGAGGGTGGCGTATAGTCGGTGGAGTGTTTAGGGGTAGCGAGGGGCGAGGGGGTTGCAAGAGTTAATGGGGTAGCGGGCGAAAGGGCGAAGAGGAGGAAGAAGAAGACGCAGTGGCGTAAGCCAAGGCTTGGCGCCGTCGTTTGGCATGGCTCGGGGAGAGGGATAGAGGTCGGGGGTGGAAAACTACCTCTTAACACTCGGCGGCAGCTCGTTTCGCGGCGTCGCCTCCATTCATTTGCGCGCGCGTCTATTTCTAAGAGTGGACCTTTGCGTTTTTGGACATCAACTCGGTCACGAGCCGCAGACATTTTGTGGCTCCGGCGCACCTTTAATCGTTCTTCATCGATTCTCTTATTCGGCAAGAGGAATGCGCTGCTCATTTCAAACTCTCCTCCTCTACCTCCTCCTCCCCCCTCCTGACCCCTCTAAGGCTCCGCAGTTCCTCTGGCTGCTCCTCCTCTCGTGCTTGCGCTCCTTTGTAATTAGAGGCAATTGAAACAAGCCGTGAGCGAGCGATCAAGAGATCGAGAGAACCGGTGAGGGGGCGAGACAGAGAGAGAGACAGAGAGAGAGAGAGAGAGAGGAACCACGCGATTGATCTTTCAACTACTCTCCCTCCCTCGGATATCTATATTCGTGCTCTCCCTTCCCCCGCTCGAAGATCGTGCGCTCGCTCACTCCGCCAGCATCCCATAATACACCACTTTTCGTCACCAATCAGTAGCTAAGAGGTCTGCTGCGCGTGCGTACATTTGCTCTCTCTCTCTCTCTCTCTCGCTCTCTCTTTCTCTCAAGCTGTCTTTGTCTCTCTCAGTATATCTGGCTCGGCGGCTCTCCCTCTTTGTGAAATCGATGACTCGTCCGTAATGGGGAGAGAGCGCAAGAGAGATAGAGATAGAGATATAAAGTGAGAGAGAGAGAGAGAGAGAGAGAGAGAGAGAAGGTCTCGGCATTGCCGCCACAACATTCTCCGCGCCTCGGGTAGTTCCATAACCATTCGTCTCTCTCTCTCTCTCTCTCTCTCGCTCTCTCTCTCTCGCTCGCTCTCCCTCACTCTCAGGCACACAGAATCATTCCCTCCCCGTGAGCGGCTGATCCCGTCCCGGCCCTCCCGACAGTCCCTGGAGCCCCCGTCCCCGCCCAAGCCCGCTCCGACGGCTTTGCTCGCTTAAGCGCGCGTCGGCACGACATGTATCCGTGCATACGCACACGATGTACGAAGAAGCAACACACGCACGCAGTTATAAAGTAGTAGCAAGTGCGTCGGACTCGAGCGTTCGGGAACGAAGTCGAGTCGAATCGTCGTAGGGACGATGCTCAGCTTGGAGCCCAATGAAAGTCACGCGCCGGCGAGCTTTCGGTCAGCGAACAGATACACACATAGATAGATAGATAGATAGATAGATAGATAGATAGATAGATAGATAGATAGATAGATAGATGAAAGTATGGAAGGATGGAAGGATAGAAGGATAGAAAGATGGAAGGATGGAAGGATGGTCGGCCCCGGCGATCGAGGCCCGAATCGAACGTCGTTCGGTCGGCATATAGGGAACGGGGATCGGGCAGAGGGGCAGAGGGGCAAGGATAGAGGGGGTGGGCGATTCGGAGGGTTGTGGATAAGAGAGAGAGAGAGAGAGAGAGAGAGAGACGAGCCGGCTATCGATCTCCTCTCCAGATAACAGCCCCATCAAACATTCAGGGCGCATTTAATAAGGAGCTCAGCCGCTCCTAATTGCTCGCGGCCGAGGCAGCCCCGAGACCGGCGCTCGATCGTCTTTTTCCTCAGCCGCCGGACGGACGGACGGACGGACGGACTTACTTTGTTTTGCATTCGCCGTCGGGCGCGAGCGTGGCTGCGGTGACGAGCCCGCCTCGGCCTCGACGTCTTCCCGACTCCGGAATGCCGGTCAACGGGCGGGCGGGGAGGAGGGGGGAGTAGGAGTAGGATCGGGTTGAGGAGGACGGTTGGAGGGGGAGGAGGACCGATCATCTCGATAAAGGGCGACGGGGCCACGAATTCATCCGGCGGAGGGAGGACCGTCCTCGTAGCCTCGGTATTCTCGGCCATTATTCAGTCGGATCGGGAGCGGGAACCCACACCCCCTCCGCCCCGCCCCGCCCCGTCCCGTCGGCCTACCCTGGCCTACCCCGCCGTGCCGTATCGAGCAAATTGTCGAGCTCTCGTACCGGCCGAGCCACGATTAATGACTCGCGACGCCACGCTCGCGTAAATATATCCTAATCACCGGCTCGAAGTGAAAATCCTCCCAGAATTACGAGCTTCTTAATTCCCCGCGCGAACGGCTAAATACTCCCGGCCCCGATTCTCGGACGAAGAGCGCCGTCGAGTACCGGCGACCGACCAAATGGCCAGCGAGTTGGGGTCAGGCCAGCGGGGCGAAGGGCGCTTGGGACTATATTGTCCGACGCTTGATGCTCGGCTGTTACTACTGTGCATTAGGTTAACCGGCTCGAGACCGCAGATGGATCCAGCCTCCGAGCTCGCTCACCCCCCCCCGCTCTCTCTCTCGCTCGCTCGCTTGCTCGCTCGCTTATTCTGTACGAGAGCGGCTCTCGCACGAGCGCTTAGAGACTGGCTATCGTTGTCGTTGCCCGGGGGTTGCTCAACGAAGATGCTAGTGAGAGAAAGTGAGACGGCAAGCGAATGCGGGAGGGTCGCTGTCGGGAAGGGTGAGGGGTTGGGATAAGCGACGACGCGTCTTCCTATGCCGAGGAGTTATGTACGTAGAAGCGACGAGACGAAACGTCACGAGCTTTATCATTATTGTCCTTATTGTTACTTTAATCCTTATTATCATCATCATCATCATCATCATCATCATCATCATCATCACCATCATCATCGTTGTTGCTGTTGTTGATCTTGATTTCGTCCTCGTGCTTCTTCAAATTCTTTTTTTTTTCGTCTTCTTCTTGTTCTAACAAAATAAATAATAGTTATTATCATTATCATGAGAATAATGGTTACGTTAGTAGAGGGGATTTCCCAAGGTTTTTACCCAAGAGAGTTTTATTTCTATCATCTGAAAGGAGAAGATTCGCCGTTTTCTTTTCATTCCCTGTCTCCGTTTTTTCTCCCCTCGTTCGAGTCGGACAATGTCGAATTGTTTTATTACGACGGGACGAGCCGGAGCGCGACTGGGATTGTAGGGACACTCGCTTAATAGCTCGATGGAAACTAGGCGCTTGAAATTTAAAAGACCTCTTGCCGCTCGCCGCCGCCCCACCCCGCTCCTCCCCTCCCCTCCCCCCTCCTGCCGTCCCACCGTCTCTCGCGCCGCTGCTTTTTACGTATTTTCTGTTTAATTATTTTGTTCAGCGGCACGACCGCGCCGATTATATGTCCCCCGAGCGACCGATATTGCGCACTGCTCGCGGCGTCGAAGCACTTTTTCCGTAATTGACCTGTCACCGCTTCTCTCTCGCTCACTCTGCCCCTGCTTTTCCCCGTCTGCAACGGGACGCTCGTTAAAGAGCTGTTCCACCTACACCGCCCGACAATATTTAATATTATCAAAAGCGCATTAGCGACTAGCGGGTAGCGTGGGGGGACGGGTGGACGGGTGGACGGGCGGACGGACGGACGGACGGACGGAAGGACGGATTGGACGGAGGGGGTAGGGGGCGGGTAATAGCCTGGCGACGGTCGAAAATCACGCTCGCGGCTCTTCCCGAGCCCCCAGAGCCACTTTAAAACGAGAGCAGGAATACGAACGAGTGCATTCAATGAGATAAAAAAAGAACGGGGGCGGGGAAAAAGTCTCCTGCGAAGGAGAAGGACGAGGAGGAGAATGAGAAACAGAGGGAAAAGGGTGGCCGGGTGGGGTGGGGTGGGGGGGGCAGAGGGACAACAGGGCAGGAGCGGGCTTATTCGGGCAAAGGCTCCTGGCCAGGCCGTCGATTCGAAATTACGATTCCGAGTCGCCCCGGCGCGCATTTTACAAGGCTGCGCGCCGCTTCTGATAATAACGCCCGTCTCTCGGCTATTTCCAATCCGCTTCCCCTCCCCGCTGCTGCCGTTGGCCCGCCACTGCCTACGCTGCCTACGCTGCCGCCGCCGCCGCCGCCGCCGGGCGGACGAATAAAGCGCGCCACCGATTTCGATAATTATGCCAATTAGCGCGGTTTATTCGGCTCGTAAATCGATTTACTAGAGGAATTTTCTGGGCCTTTCATCGCTGTCTCTGCCATTCACCCCGAGCCCCAGCTGTTTATATCGTAATTAGCTTTTGAGCCCGTCCCTGTGCTGCGATATCTCCTCCCGTCTCGTCCCGACCCCGCCGTCTCCGCCATCGCCCCCCTCCCCTCCCGCCCCGACTCGCTGGCTGCATGGCTACGCGCTTTAATACTTTGCCAGAGCGTGCCTGCAATTAAAATCACGCGATCTTAATGGGCTGACGGGTAAATGCTCGCGTTTAGCCTAACGCGAGCTAAGGGATCCTTTGTTACGGATAATTTGTCGGTATATTTAATGACGCGCCGGAGACGCGCGAGGAAGACGCTTTGCTCGACAGCGGGAGGTGTCGATGGTTTTTTTTCCCCTCTTATTTTTTTTTTTTTTTTTTTTTTTTTTTCCTTTTTAATTTATATTTTCTTCCCTTTACGAGGCCGTGCGTACGGGATATTTACTGGCGCGCTCGACACTACCACTGGGCCCATCCCGCCCGCCCACGCAACCCCACGCAACCCCACGCAAACCCAACGCAACCCCGCGCGACCCGTTGCCGAGCAGCCCCTCGCCGCGATCAATGGACCCGTTTAACGGGCTTTCCTCGCCGGATTTCATCCCCCCACCCACCCCACCCCAACCCTCCAAGCCTACGCCATTCATGATGTCGTGGCCCGTCTCCATTAAAATAGCCTTATTGAAAAGATAGCGATAATTCTTGAGGAAGCTGGAGGACGGCTTGCGGGGGGTGGGGGGGGTCGAAGAATGCGAGAGTGAGTGCCGTGTCTGGTTTTATTTCAGTTAAGCGCTAAATCGCCGAGCGTTTGACGCCTCGGAGCCGCGCAGCTGCTAAAACTCCTCGGTGGCATTAGATTGTTCGCCTCCTTCATTTAAGAGTAATTAACGGAAATAACGGAATGCTGGCAGCGACGGTGCGCGAAAAATAGTCGAGTGCGGGATGATGTCAGCTGGAGCGGCCCTTGCCAACTTAAATTGTCCCGGCTGATTTTCATTTTAGAGCTCAAAAATTAATGACTGTCATTATATACGTCGTTGGCGTTGGCCCCGCTCGCTACTCTCTGCTCGCTACTCTCTGCTCGTGCTCGTGCTCGTGCTCGATCTCTCCATACCGACATCCCAACATCCCAACATCCCGACATCCCGACATCCCGACATCCCGACATCCCGTTCTCCCCTCGCGACACCGACTCCTGGCACACGCCGCCCCTCGCCAGCCCTCGTCCCGTATTAGGAAAGTATCCTCGAGTCTACGTCATCGTCCCGAGAGTCTTGAAAGCTCATCCCGCACTTTTACGCAGCGCTAACCAAGCCATCGAGACACGTCGATCCCGTAGGAGGCGTCGGTGCTCCTATTGATTATGAAGACTAGTCATTACCGGCACACGTCCGTCACTCGTTTCCTCCTGGCTATGGACTAGAGACATTGACTTTTACTCTTGCGTTCACTTAGCATAATTATACGAAGCTCGGGAAGGCGAGCGAGTCGCTCAGGATGGCATCGTTGCTTGTTTCGAAGGGGTCAATCGATAGGCGCTTTCGGCCGCTCGCTCCGAGCCCTCGGCCCCTCGGCTCCTCGGCCGCTCGACCCCTCGCAAATTAACTATCCGGACTTTCTTGAACGTCGTTGCACTTAACAGGAGCGTTAAAAGCCACGTCCCAGGGTGCCGAGTGGTTAAAAAAAAAAAAAGAAGAAAAGAAAAAAGAAAGAAAAAAAAGCCGTTTCCTCAGCCGTTACCCGATCAATATTTATCGCTCCACCAACAAAGTATCAGTTGGCTCGGCTCTCGGTGCTCCCGTGCGTCCGTGCCCGCCCTTTCCCCCAATCGCATAAGCCAAAAGGGAGCGAAAAAAGAAACGCGTCAACAGCGTTGCCGCAATCTCTTTCATTAATTCCGAGCGCATTACTCTCGTGGATCGCTATCCCCGAGCCTCCGCTCTCAGGCATCAATAGCCAATAGCAGCATAGCCGGCCGTCTGTGAAACAGAGTGTGTGTGTGGCTGTGTGTGTGTGTGTGTGTGAGAGAGAGAGAGAGAGAGAGAGAGAGTCGTCCTTTTTACGGGATACGTCAATCGGTCTCGAGAGTACGATGCGTCGGGGCTCGCGTCAATCGCCGAGCGTAAATTGCCCGCTAAACGATGCGCCTCGCGCCAAGTCGCCGCCATTTCTGATTCGATCCGGCCGCCTCATCTCCCCTTGTGCCCGTACCCGCAGCCCCTCTCTCCCCACCTACCGCGATACACCGCATTAGCCAAACTCCCGCGATATTCACTCTCGAACGCACCCTTTTGATCTTTGTCCAGCTCGGCTTTGGCTTTGTACTCGACGAGGCTAAACTCTCCTCCCTGTCTACGCCCCCGCTCCCCTTAGCGCGCCGCCGACCTCCGCACCGCCAGCATTATCGCGGACCCTCGACGGCTAGGCGCCTTTACCATTTCACCTGGAAAGAAAAGCCGAGTTCCCACTTGAGCGCGCGTTTTACCTAATCGCGACCAAGCTGCCGCCTTTTCGGCTGATAAAGATTACGACAGGCTTCCCGCTGGAATCTGGTACTTGGTTCGCCCACGATCTGCCACGATCTAGCGGGAGCCAACCCGCGCGCGCGCGAGAGAGAGAGAGAGAGAGAGGGGGGTGGATCGTTTATCAATCGTCCAGCCAGAACATTCAATCGGAGGGGAGCATAAATCCACGGCTGCCTTCCGACATCTCCTGGCCCTGGTTATTAATTTCTTTTTGCGCTCCTGTCTGGTAAACTCGTGACCCCGTGCTCGCTCGCCTATTCCAGATCCTAATTTCGCACAATTAGGGGACAGCCCCCGAGCATTTTTTGCCCATATACTGGCGAATTTAACTGTGACTGATAGCTGTGGTCTAATGCCTCATTTGAACGGAAGCTTCTGCTGCCGAGAAGACCACCAGGCCTCATAAAATGACGAATACCAATATTTTATTTTATTATCTCCCTTTTTTTCCCTTATTTTCAACCCTCGTATCCCCTCCCCCCAATCGCTCAACGGCGATCCATCCTAATTAACAATCTCTGTGGCTGCTGTCACTTTCTCTTTTGCTTCTATCTCTTTTGCTTCTTCTTCTTCTTCTTCTTCTTCTTCTTCTTCTTCTTCATCTTCGTCTTACTTTGTTCTTTCTTTTCTTTTCTCCCTATTGTCACTTAGCCAATACTCGCTTCGTGTACTTATCGATACCGAGACAAGTAGGTCAAAATATTTCATTTAAGAAAGTTCAACATATTCTTCCCTCATAAACGGACCAATAGAAATTTTATTATTCCAAATCGCTTTCGTCCAGCAAAAAAATATTCCAAAGATAAATAATGACTCCCAATGCGTTGCTTTCGTAGTCGTACCGTTCCAGTCCCCCCTCCCCTCCCATCGCGCCTTTGCCCCGCCCCTATATAATATAATATAAAGCAAACCCTTTAAAAGCTTTCGAAACACGCACAGTTTTATTAAGCTTTTAAGTAGGTCTTTCATACTAATAGCGTATTGACAAAACAACAACGTATACCACGACATATATCCTCTACTATTACATTAATCACCACAAGTGCATCCATTCGTAATCGGTGATTCGGCTAACTTCATCATTAGTTAAGCAGGGCATTGAAGAAAAGCTTGCGAATCAAACTATTAAAGCTTCGATCCCTTATGTGAACAGATGTTCCGTAAAACCAAAGTGTCTGCCCATGCATTATGTTGTGAAGGCCGATGCCTAATTACTTAACTCAACTCACCAATAACATGCAGACACGATTAATTACTCTCTTTATAAGTATGAAGAAAAAACGCCTTTAGAACACTTCCGGGGCATTTAACATTTAATTTATTTTGGTTACGGTAAGAACTTTATTCGCCATTCTCACCCGCTTTTTTACGAAATTAAGTAAAAATTTCAATGTATAATAATGAAAGAAGCAGCTTTGGACATTTCGTTAGAACTTTACTATATTTAACCACTTGACTTCAATAGTAATAAACCCTAATTGCAATATTTTTTTAATCCTTTACATACCAAGTACGTACGTCTATTTTATCATACTATCCTCATCGGAGCCCTTCAATTCCCCAACCTAATATAAAATAATAACAATAATGTAATTATTTTCGTATAGAAAAATGCATAAAGTTCGGAAGAAAGTTCTGATCATTTAGAATGCGTTCCATTACGTTTCTATTACACGAAATAGAATTAATTATAAGGAAGAACTTTGCACTTGCTAACGTATTCTAGTTACGTGATTTATTATTATTGTTAAGTATGTTTCGCAACAAATATTTAAATTGTTTGAATATTCCAATGGCTTGCATTATGTACATGCGAATAACTCAAATGAATGTACACTTGGTTCTAGGTTTATACTAATTAAACGTCGTGAATTTGTCATTTCATTTCTCCTCAATATGCTCCTCCTCGTCATGATGATGATTACGACGATTATTATTATTGCTCTTGTTGTTGTTGTTGTTGTTGTTGTTGTTGTTCTTGTTGTTATTGTTATTGTCGTTATTGTCGTTGTCGTTGTCGTTGTTGTCGCTATTATTATTATTATTATTATTATTATTATTATTATTATTATTATTATTATTATTATTATTATTATTATTATCGACGCTAATGAAAAGATTAGTACTAGTGAAATTTATTGTACTTATATGCCACTTGTATGCAACAAACGAAAGAAAAACATTTTACCAGGGATTACCGCAGTTAAATTTACGTTAAATTTCACGTGTTAATACATTTAAACGTCAACGATTATCACCTCATTTTTTATGTACATAAAAAGAAAGTCTGTATTCAAATATAAATGTTATGAATAAATGACGGCAATGAATGAGTAATTGATTAATTATCTAGATTTAAATTGAATTATTTATCATGAAATATTGATTGCCGATAATTATTGTAATAAAATGCGTATAAATATGTACGGATTTATACGAGTGGTAAATAATTGATGTATGTGAGAGGAAGCTGTGCGCGAGTGAGAGAGAGAGAGAGAGAGAGGGAGAGAGATGGGGGGAGGGTGTGGAGCGAGATGAATACGAGCAAGTGAGGGATAATGTATTGGTTAAAGGGGTGTCTTGAAAAAAGGATCTCAAAAGTCTATTGTATAAGCTGATTAATATAATAATCTGTATAATTAGGAGGGGATGAGGCAGGGATTCGCCTTGGCGGTATCGACGTAAAATAGATCCTTGAGGATAGAGTACGTCCGCGGACAGGATAGGTAGATGTTTTTACTGGAATGTAAATCAAAGCTGTCATTGACAAACGGCTTCGAAAGTTGACGTCGAGCCATCACCGCGAGACTCGAGAGCCGGATCCGACGATGCCGACGGGCTCTGTGCGGATCTGCGGATCTATCTGGAAAAAAAAAAGAAAAAAAAGAAAAAAAAGAAAAGAAAAGAAAAGAAAAGTAAAGAAACAAGAAAACTTGACGGAACCCTCGCCGATCTTAAAGCATTCTGGAAGATCGGTTTAAAAAGGATCGGATAACAATTGAGCGAGAAGCTCGACAGATTGTCGGCTCTGTAATGTAAGAGCAGTTGCGTTGCGTCGTAACTGGTAAGCGTCCCTTCGGGCTCGCTTGGCCCTTTGGTTCGTCGGTCGAGCTAAATGTCGGGAGGGTTAAATGTCGGCTCTTGCTGGCTAATTATGCTCAC
This sequence comes from Ceratosolen fusciceps, assembly GCA_018883505.1. Taxonomy (NCBI): domain Eukaryota; kingdom Metazoa; phylum Arthropoda; class Insecta; order Hymenoptera; family Agaonidae; genus Ceratosolen; species Ceratosolen fusciceps. The sequence goes on from RCIC01000005.1 coordinate 8,319,598, forward strand.
GAGAGATATTTCAAATAATTAGCGACGCTCGATTCGTCGGCAAGGCCTAGCGTCTAGCCAGGCGAGAGGGACGGGAGAATGGAAGGTCGTTTTTACGAGTAGGAGTTGCAACAGGAGTTACGAAAGTCCATTGACGAACGAGGGTTACCTCCGAGGAAAGTATCCAAGGACGAGCTCATTCGAGCTATCGATCCTTATGACATTCAGGGGGAGTAGTCCGCGTGGCTTTCTTCAATACTTTTCATTAGGTCGGCATGAATGGCCGACGCATACGCTCTCGAGTGCCGCCGCGCGCGTCCGTAATCGGCCAAATCAGCTCCGGGATCGCGTATTACCTTGCCCCGTAAGCAAATATTCGAAATAATTGCCCGGAATAATGTAACGTACGTGCGAGTGCGTGTAGCGTGCCCAAGTACATTGCGCATCGATTAAATGAATTTAGGTGCGGCGACGCTCCCGATAATGAGCTCGGCACCGGACAGCGCCGGTCCTCCAGGATGGCTTTAGCCTCATCCGTTATCCCTTTTGCTTCCTTCCGCTTCCACGGTGGAGGGGGGGAGTCGAGGCTCAAGTCCGATCATGTGGAATTTCCGAGATCCCCTTTACGGCTTTTCTTCTCTTCTCTTTATATGGCTCCTGATTCACTCCTCTACTCGACTCGACTCTACTCGACTCGACTCGCACGAGACCTTACAGCATCCCGGCGGCGATTACTGCACATCCGCATGGAATCATCGTTTAAAGCGAGGGCTTCTATAATGCTAATCCCCGGGAACGACGATGCCCAGGCCAATGCTGCTCGCGCTCGATCGGCAAACATTTCAGAAATCCATTGCACGGATTCGTTGCGCTCCCTATTCCTCGATCCTCCCCCCCCCGCTACTTTATCTCCTTATATATCTGGCTATTCTTGGCCGCGAAGAAGTAAGCCAAAGCACCCGCCGGACCTTATTCGAACCCGTTGGTCCTTTCCGATCGGACCCTCGAGCTAGAAAATGACAAATGCTTCTGGAAGCCCGAAGCCCCGACCAATTAATTAATCAACTAATTGATATATGGCAAGGGAGTAGTTATTGCCGGCAGCCAGGGGAACGGGAGAAACCGGAGAATCGGGAGGAACGGGAGGAACGGGAGGGGGCGACTGCGAATTTTATTGACATGCCGAAATCGGTATAATCTTTGCTCCCCGTTGTAAAACTCACTTTCCATATATTTAGAACTTCCATAATAGAAGCTATTAAAGTTTAACGCGAATAAATCCCGAACGATAAGCTTCGTCCTAGTCCTCTCTCTCTCCCTCTCACTCTCTCTCTCTCTCTCTCTCTCTCTCTCTCTCTCTCTCTCTCTCTCTCTCTATGTATCTGCGCGTAACCGACTTCGTCCTCGGGGCACGAACGTCGGGAATTTTTCGACCTATCGAATATCGAGTAATTGGCCTTATTGGAGGAGAAATTCCTGGGCTTATTAAAAAAATCAGCGGCCAATCGATTATCGAGCACGCATTCCGGACATAACTTGCATTCGCCTCTTTCCCTCGGAATAAATCCGGAGGCTCGACGACTATTAAAACGTTGTAATAATACGGCCAATCGACCCCGAGACTCTCTGCTCTTTATTCTCTGAGTATTATTTGTATCGCGCCGGGCCTTCGGGGCTCAACTGTGTGCATAATGGTACTAGTGCTGGTGGGGGATCGGGGGATTCGGGGGTCTCGGGTTATTGGGGTGCTGGCGGTTTAGAGGGGGGGTGTATGGGGGGTGTATGGGGGAGGGGCGGGGGTAGATCCATAAAAAATGGGCTGCCTCGGTGAATTCGCGGGACGATACTACGCGATTAGCATGGGCCACGCGAAAATCTCGTCGTGCGCGCGCGCGTACCGAACATACGAATTCTCGGGAAATCGATAAGAGCTTGAGAAATGCAACTGCCGCGTATCATCATCGTTTCGCGCCGTACAAACAGCCACGCGTCCGTAAATCCGCTCCTCTCCGCTTACTCGCGTACGTACGCACGCGCACACCCACGCACACTCGTCTATCCCTCCCCGGAGCGCAACGTGCGCAAGAGCACGAGGGGGCGGCGCGGAGGGGGAGTAGAAAAATAGATAGATAAATAGATAAATGGATTGGCGGATGGATAGATTCATCCATGCCTCCACCTCCCCGCCCCACCTATCGCTCGACTCTCTCTCTCTCTCTCTCTCTCACTCTCGCAGTATCTCACGTGTACACGGAGTCTCTCTTCCTTCTTCTTCACTTTTTATCTACTATTTATTTATATAGCGCCGCTGAACAGTGAAAAACACTGGAATGTAACCCCGAAAAAATCGTTATTGATATAACAGGTTTTTAACGCTGAGTATCAAAAGTGTCCATTTGCAAATCACTCGGAATTCAATTTTGAGCACCGGCGATAATACTGCCGCATATATATGTACTATCTATACGCGTGCACACGTATCCATAACACATTCGCATACTCGTACGCTATGCATTACATGTACATAGGACTTGATTCTGCGCGTGTTTGCAGGCTCTCTAGAATATACAACATTGTACGTACGATCATGTCTTTGCATGATTGAGTGAATATATTTATGTGTGTCCACATACACATAAATGCAATATATATACATACATATATATATATATATATATATATAAAGTATACGCGCATACGCATGCATGCCTATATGCATGCAATCGGCTCGGTTCACTCGCTGTGGCAAATGAAGCTCGTTTCCCGTCGTTCGCAGCGTATAAATACCGAAGCGCTCGTTCCACACTCCATGTAGTCGCGCGCGGCGCGCGTTTTTTATCTCTATCCCTCCCTCCCTCGCTCGCTCACTCATTCACTCTCACTAGCTTGGGTGTAGGCTGTTACCCCCTCACCAATAAACGACGTGAATCTCCCTTTTCCATGCGCGCACTCCGACCCCCTCCTGCCTCGTTCTCCCACTCGTTCTCTCTCTCTCTCTCTCTCACTCTCACTTTCACTCTCACTCTCTCTCTCTCACTCTCTCTCTCTTACTCTCTCTCACTCTCTCTCTCTCTCTTTCACTCTTGTTCCCTCGATGGTTTCGCAAAAAGAGTAGAGACAATCCATTACTTTATTGTCTCTCGTTCCTCTTTCTCTTGATCTCCCGCCCACTCCCTCCGCGTCCATCCTCCCGCACTCCCACTCGCTCTCTCTCTCGCTCTCTCTCTCTCTCTCTCTCTCTCTCTCTCTCTCTTACTCCATTGATGCCGTTGCCGCTCTCGCCGCTTCATCTCCACTTCTCTCGGTCTCTATTCCCTCTATTAGTTAATGAAGTGTCGTGTAGTGTGCCGACGACCGAGATCGATCTTTTTTTACCCTCGATTACTAACTTAGCATACACACAATGCCCGTTCTTTGCCCCTCCCTCTCTCTCTCTCTCTCTCTCTCTCTCTCTGATCTCCTCTTTGGCGCCCCTCTCGCCCTTGCGCGCGACTCCGTTCCAGCCGCCGTCACCTCAACCGAGAGGCCCTCAGTGTATTTATCTAATATAAATTCAAGCGGTTTGTCGGGGTGGAGAGCCGGGCGCTCCGCTTGTCCCGCGTAATTTTCCCCGATGCTGCATCGCCGGTCGAGCTTAATCATTATCTTGGGAGCTTTCTTTAAGCCGCGCGTTGTCTTTTAAGTGGGATGTGACCGATCGCCATTACGCACACCCTCTCGAGAGCTGTCATTGTCATTGTAATCCGGCCGCCAGGGACGAGTGCACGCGAGGTCTGTCGCGAGTCTGTCGCTTCGGGGAAAATAAACTTTTCCGCCCTCCTCTTCCTCCTACAGACCGACCGGCGGGCACTTTTATCCTGTCCCGAGCTGTTTATTATGCACCGTGTACAATTAATTCGGCGAGTGCGCATCGCTCGTAACTTGGTTATGCGAAATTTCGTACGTTATGATTAACAGATTTCGGCAGAGCGGGCGAGGTTGGACAAGGACAGCCCAGGGCAGGGTAGGGCAGGGCTGGGCAGAGCAGGGGTAGGCTGGGATAGGCTGGGATAGGCTGGGGCAGGGCAGGGCAGGGCAGACGAGAGGCCAGAGAGATGACCGAGCGCCTATTAATTTCTTTGTTCTCAGTCAGTCGCTCGTAGGGGCTGCGGGCGTTTAACGAAGGCTATTACATTATAACCCGATGCCTTCATCGGGATCGGCATCCTCCTTCCTCGCCACCATCACCCTTTCCCTTTTCCCTGACTCGTCCTCGAACTCTTCCTACGGCTCCTCTCCGTCCTCGTAATCGGAGCCGCTCTATCCATCCACCCTCCGAGCCCTTCCAGACCCGCTCGCAAGAGAAATCGACGGCGCCCGAGGCATGTGCAAAAATGCGATAACGCCTGGCCAATTCCTCGCTGGATCATGCGAAATCAAACGGCGGCACTCCAGTCGCCCGGCCTCTGCCCTCCTTAACCGGAGAACCTCGGACCCGATATTCTCGTAACCGCTCTAACGGCTTGTAAGCGATCCTAAGCTCGCCGAAGGATTAAGGGGCCGGGTGCGATGAGGGAGCTACTCAAGCTATGTCGGTGGCGAGAGCTGGTGGATCGGCGGGAGGAGGGATAACGAGTAGAAGGTAGGGGTAGGAGATCGGCGGATGAGAGAGGGAATTAGGGAGGGTGAGGGGGGTTGTGTACAAGAGCGGCCGACGGAAAAAGAGGTTAGAGCGGGCTTCTCGCGATTGCGAAATCTAGTGGAATCGCTCCGGCCTGATTTCTCTGGCTTATCCACCTCTTCCCCTCCCCTGCCCTCCGTGGCCAATCGCCGAAGACGCTCCTTCGGAACGAATCGGGCCAGGACGAAAAGTCGGATTGGAGGGTCGTTGGAAGGGCAGCGGGGGCGCGGTAAGGGAACGTAGGCGCTTCGCGGTACTTCGGGAGGGAGGTGGAAGGTTATCGGATGGTTGACGCGGGCTGCCGTGGGATGGTGGGGGGAGAGGGAGAGGGAGAGGGGGAGGAGGAGGAGGAGTAGTAGATGGAGAGAAGAGGGGGGGTGACTGTCGTTGTAGGTGGATCAGACTGGAGCGGAGGGCGCGGGGGAGGGGGGGATCAGAGGTTCGCTCGGAATGGAACGACAAGACTGTCACGTGTCGACGTTCGAGAGAGCATCGAGATTAATTTTCAGTGCCTATTGGGGTTGCCCCTACTGCCGGCTCGCGCCTAGTATGGCATCCATTCGGAACATTTGAGTCAGAACTGCGTATTGATCGGTTTCACCGGCTCATCGAATACTAAGTAAGCCCAAGCGTCACATCCATCCCTCCCAACTCCGCTGCTCCACACGACCGCCACTAGCGCTCAACCCCACCCCTCACCCTTCCCTCCCGTAGCCTCGCCCCGGCGCTTCGTCCCTCACACACCCCCGCCGCGGTGCCATGAACGCCACCCCCAGCCCACTGACGCTCGTGCACTCTCTCTCTCTCTCTCTCTCTCTCTCTCTCTCTCTCTCTCTCACTCACTCTCTCTCCATCGTGGTGCCTCCGCTGTGACATTCGCCGACGAGAGAAGAGACGATACACCACCCAATTAACACCCCTAAACACGCCACCGCAGGCAGCCAGTCAGCCTGGGGAGGCCAACTGTGCCGTTACGCAGAAGGACAGAGTGAGCCAGAGATAGAGAGGGATGGAGAATGCTGGCTTGGTTCAGTTTTGCTGCTGTACGGGTTACGCTCGGCCGCGTTATTTAGCCCCCCTTTAGACCGCTCTGCAGAGAGAGAGAGAGACAGAGAGAGATTCTGAATTAATGTGAACAGACGGAGGATGCAAAAATCATAAACAGAGAAAGATAGATAGATAGATAGATATATAGATAGATAGATAGATAGATAGATAGATAGATAGATAGATAGATAGATAGATAGATAGATAGATAGATAGATAGATAGATAGATAGATAGATAGATAGATAGATAGATAGATAGATAGATAGATAGATAGATAGATAGATAGATAGATAGATAGATAGATAGATAGATAGATAGATAGAGAGAGAGAGAGAGAAAGATACAAGGGACTGTATACCGTAGGTCGAAAAAGCGAACCCCTTTTGTTGGGCGACGACCCTACGGCACTGGCTGCTTGCGATCCTTGGAGAAGCTTCTCGGTCGAGTCGCCTGTTTCTAAGGTTGTTGCCAGATCTTGGAGATGGCGGCTCCTTTGAAGGGCAACTAATACCGACCGTAGCTCTCTACGTTATCCCGACGATTTCTCCCCCCCCTCCTGATCACGCTGTCCTTCTTTAGCGGTGGCCAATCGAGAGCCGACGACCGCAACCGAATCTCGACCCCGCACTTTCCCAGGAAAAGGCTCTTAAGCGATCAGGGCTCGTTTTAATTATTACCAATATCATTCCCAGAGACGAGGGCAGCACCTTTTATTTTCACCCCCACCCCCGGACGTCGATCTATTTATCCGGAGATTTCCCGACATTATGTCAGTGGTGATAATGTTTTAAAACTGTCCTGATTACTATGGGTGAGCGTGCGGAGGGATATCCCCCCCCCCGCCGCAATCATCGCCATCACGACCACCGCCCCGCCACGGTCCATTATCCAGGGTCGGACTAAAATTTCCATCGTCCCCTCGATTGCCGCCACTTTTCCAGTAGTATTATTCCCCGAGTTCCTCGTTATAACTTGCTCCCGAGTCGTTTGTAAAAAAGAAAATTGCTTCCAGACTTATAATCATCGGGATTTCTTTAATCAAACGCTCGGGCTCCTTCCCAGAGATTAATTCCGTGACTAACGAGAGAATCATTAATACTAATGTTTATTAAATTACCCGAGAGCCGCCCTTCGGCAGCCGAAAGTATTTAAATTTTATACGAAACGAGCGCTCGGCTAAATACAAAGTAATCGAATAGTGTTAATTAACCGCAAAGTGTATTCGGCATTTCCAGCTTCTGTAATGATACTTCGACAAAGGGCTTTTATGGCTTTCGGCGCGTTTGAAAAATCTCATCTGTCACAAAGTTAAAAGTCCACGAGGACTCTCTATTTCGTCAATTAGAAAAAGCTTCGATAGGATCACTTAGCTAACAAGTGCGCCAAACGAGCGGAATATCCGCGCGCGCTGCCCATTTCATGTTATTTCGTGCAAAAAGTTTTGTTCCTTCCATTCGGCGAACTTTGTTTGCTCTATTTCCTTTTATCTCTCTCTCTCTCTCTCTCTCTCTCTCTCTCTCTTCTTTTTTTTTCTTTTTTTCTTTTTATACCAAAAAGGGTAAAAATGACATGGAAATAAAGGGATGTACCCGAGGGGCTAGGGGATACGTTCGATACTGGCAGCATAAGTTTATTGAACTTTATGCGCTCTCCGTTTACTTTTATTTATTATTGTTATTATTTTTTTTTTTTTTTTTTTTATTTCTTTTTTGTATTTTTACTTACGTCTCTGTGTGGGTACGTCTGAAGTACTTGTATGATATATGCTCCGTGTAGGTGGATAATATTTATTCAAGTATAATGCTTTGAGCACTTTAGGAATCGAATCTTTCTTACGATTTCGGCTCTACATTATTCTCTAAGCTGGCCCGTTTAATTTTAAATCCCAATGGCAAATATTCCTTATTAAAATTCTAATTCTTTTCAAAATATCTATTTTAATACGTACAAGTGTATAAATATGCGTATGTGTATTGATGTGTACTTACGACATCTCCAATTAGATACGGATGGAAAATAAAATCTACTTTTTGCCTTCTCGCATTTGTAAAGCGTGTTCCATATGAAAATAATGGCATAATTAGAATTTTTACGAGCTACAATTTAATATCTGCTAATACGTACTAATTATGACGGATTAATACATTTCATTGCAAAATTTTAAGTCTTCAACCAACCGTAACGTTTAACTACAATTAAATGGAGATTAGAATAACACGCCATAAGGTAAATTAGCTTGAGATAATGCTTTTTCTATAATTGTATTGGAAAATATCGGGAAATCAATGAATTTACGTACTGGTGCATTGAAATGTGAAAATTCAATAACCCCCAAATATACAAGCAAGCGTGTACAAAGGCGTTATTTTCATTGGATTATATGAGCTTTATTGCTCACATCGTAATTACTTTTGTATAATAATGATATCTTGAAAAGGTAAATAGCACAAAGAATTGTAAAGTAATAAATATGCCTCTAAGCCTTGCTCACATACTTAATCAGTTCAGCTATGCATGGTAGGAGGAGGGGGGGGGTAAGGTGCGTTTCCAGATATTATTTATCTATTTATTATTAACTTGATATTAATATTATAGAAAGCGTTTAATAAGTAATAAAGAAGATTTTACTTCCGAATTTTTTCTAACTGTAATGGAACGTAATATTATTGTGTAACAAAAAATTATGATGCTAAACAAAGTTATCATTAATAATTAGTACACGATTGCTTTTAAATTAGATTGTTTTCACTTGTTAAATGAGGCTCTCGAAACGTGCTACGCATTAATAACCTGTTAGCTTGAAAAAAAAAAAAAAAAAAAAAAAAAATAAAAAAAAAACGAAACGGAGAAGAAGCGAAAGAAAGGAAGACAAAAAGGAACGAAAATAATTGCTGAATTTTATGTGAAAAGTGATATTAAATGCAATATATTGAATTTTTGCTGACAAAGATTAAAAATTTTTCAGCGGAAGTTCTAAACTTTTATCAGTAATCCTGAAAATAATATTTATCCGATAATAAAACAGTTTGGTGAGTATTTTCATTCTTGTCCGTATAAATTCATATGACTTTTATAAAATCGGGCATTTAAAGCCGATTCGTCGCATCTCCTCTTGAAACATTTCATTCCGTTAACAACAACGACAACGACAACAACAATAATACCAATGATCGTCCTCGTCGTCGTCGTCGTTATTGGTTACCCTCCTATTACTGTATAATAATGATAACAACAACAAGAACAACAACAATAACAACGTTAACAACAATAGCCCCAATAACAATAATAATTATAATAACAATAATGACGAGGACGACGAGGACGACGACGACGTCGACGATGATGATTTCGATATTTGTTTGAAAAGTCAGCGGTTAATTATAAATTCACAACTGATATTTCGTTGTGCGTATTTATGCACGCAGAGTCGTACCGTAAATAATTACATAATTAGCCTGGATTTCATAGAGGCCAAATCGGGAAGAGGGAGCACTACTTTAAACCCACGTCCGCGTTCATACATAAAAGGGAGGAAAAATTATCGATCCTTACTTAATAGGCGCGATATAAGTGAAATAACGAGAATAATGGTGACACGCGTAAATAGAGTAGGGCCGATTGGGAATGGGTGGTGGTGGGTGGGCTCGTTTGTCTGTAACGCGTAACGCGGAGCTCTCGGATCGAATAAAAGCTCAAATACATTGTAATAATATAGTTAGAGCGGTTAATTTAAGGACTCGGCGCATAATTAAGTGGGGTGCCCGGCTACTTTTGTCCCAATGTACGCTTAACGATAAAGCCATTCCGAAACTTAATTTACGAGCTGTAAACAATCATCCCGGGCAATAACCATTTTTACCGGCACTGTACTTTGCATAAAAATAAGCCCGCGTGTAAATTGCTCGGCCGAATGAAATGTCGCTTTGAATTTTAAACCGGAGAAGTACCGAAGAGATCAAATTTAACGCTCCGCTGCTACCTCTGCGGAGAAAGAGCCGGACGCGGGGTGCGGTCGGTTGGGGGCGGGGGTGGGGTAGGGAAGGGGGTAGGGGAAGGGGGGTGCGGTGCGCGCCGGGGAGGGCTGACGCTCGAGTTATGTTCCAAGCGTCGAGCGTTTAAGCGAACGCAAGGTGATCAGTCCGAATTAACAGCCTTATTCTCCATAAATTTTCAAATATTATTACGTGCACGGGGACGTACTGTTGGACGTCGGTTGAGGATGACGGGGGGTGGTGGTGGCAGCGGCGGCGGCGGCGGGGGCGGGGCGTGTGTGTGTGCGTGCGCGCGCGCGCGCGCGTTTACGGGGCTCGATATATACAGCGAGCACGTGTATTTTAAAGCACCGTGTCTCGGCCCCGGGGGCACTCCCCGCTCCCCGCTCCTCGCCAGGTTTATTAATTTATTATTTCGATCGGGCTGCCGCGGACGCACCGAGTCCGCCGAGCGTATCCGCTAATAGCCGTTTATTTTTACGTATCCTCGACATTGATCGGGCCGTCGTTGTAAGACAGGGTCGTGTCCGCTCGGGGCTATCGATGCTATTGGCGGCGGTCGAGAGCGGCCGGATGAGAGCGGCGCGGCGGGCGGAAGGAGGGGGAGCATAAACAATGCAGGAGCGCAGCCGAGGTAATTGAAAAGTCGCCGCGGCTTTTGATCCGGACGGATTAGTTATTGCCTTTTTCGACTTCCTCGCGTATTAAATTCCTTTTGAGCGTCACAAAAGCCCGGGACCGTGCTGCCGTTGTCATTGGGCGTGCATCGGCCCGCGATCGGGGTCGCGCGTGTCTTTTACCCGCTGCTCTGACTCTCGCGCGGTCCCATGCATCCCTCCATCCCTCCCTCCCTCCCTCCCTCCCTCCCACCTACCCGCCCGGTGTTGCCGGCCTGCCCCTCCCCCGCGCCGCACGTTGAAACGGAGCCGACAACGCAACCACCGCCCCGCCCATGTTTCATGGAGCTATCCACCCGTTTCCCCTCCCCCCGTGCCGCTGTTGCTGGCAGTGACACTCGGGCCGCACTTGGAGTGCGCGCACATGTTTTCCTTTATTTAACTTCGCTCTTGACCGGCGTTCATTACAAACGCCGACCTGACTGACGTCCCGCCGCTTTCATCCCCTCGCTCTGCTCCACCCCTCCGCCATTCAACCCCATCCCGTCCCCCTCAATCGTGAATCCATCCAGCCGCCGGCGCCTCCGCCGCCACCGCCACCGCCACCGCCACGCCCCACCCTCGCGTTTTTACCTTTTGCCCGAGTGCTTTTTGTTCGCTTAACCGCGTCGAGGATTTCTCCTTTCGCTTTGGCCCCGGGATCGGCTGACCTTTGAGCGTAAAATTTCCAGCAGGTGCTTAACTCTGCCCGAATCCGCTGCGATGACTCCTTTTTATCGCTCTCCCGCTCGCTCTCCTCCTTCCTCGTCCTCCTCGACCTCCTCACCCTACCGCCGTATCGCGCTCTCTCTCTCTCTCTCTCTCTCTCTCTCTCTCTCTCTGTACTCGCTCGCGACCCTCCCACGCGAGCCACTTCGCCGGCTGGCTTTATTACTTTTTAAAGGTAGGTGTATATAGTCGCGGTTAGTGCGTTACGATACTAAAAGCGGCACGATACAATTATGATTTAGTCGTTAAACCAGCCTAGTAAAATCACCTTTGAATACAATGTATTTACGAGTATCGATCCTCCTCCAGCTCTCCCCCCCCCATTCCTTCCTTCCTTCTACTCCCCCTTTACCACCAACCTGATAAGATAATCTTCTCGAATGAATATGCAAATTTAATTAGAGCTCTTTATCAATAAACTCTTTCCACGGAATTTCTTTACCTCCGCCCGGCTATTTGTTATCGTTATTATCATTATCATCGCTATTATTATTATATTATACGCTACATGAAAATACAATTTTATTGGGCTTTGCCGGTGTCATATAAATCTCGGAAATTTATATCCCGTGATGTGTTTTAATTCATTATCTTTAATTGTATAACCTGCTCCCGTGAAATTTAATATGTATTAATTTAATTGCGTCACTTTGGTATAAAGCTGAAAAGACCCTTATTCAAACTAATTACGTATTGCGTCTTTCCACTTGTCAGAAAAATTAAAATCCTTAGCCTGGCGCATTACGACGACTGGGGTGAGTGAGTATTACGAGAAATACGAGAAACGATGGTAGAAGTGACCTGGCTCTTCGATTTTTCTTTGAATAAAGGCTAATACGGCTTCTAGGCTAAATAAATATACGCCCGTTTATTTCAATAAATAATCTACTCGATAATTTAAGTCGATAATTTAAGAGGAAAGAAATACTTATATACGTGTATGAAAGTGAGCGGGGCGAACGACGGGTTATTTGGGGGTGGGGGGGAGCGGTGGCGCGGGTGGGGGGGGATGTAGGTTAAAATGTAGCATAAAATATCGATTACTTATTAATAAAGTAGGAGGGCAGATAAATGAAAGATGCGCGCGTTTACGTAGCCGCGAAACGAAAAGATAATAAGGGGAATCTGTAACGGCGGCAGCGGCTCAGTTAAAAGCGTCCGCGCACTCGCTCGCCCGCCCCCTTAATAGGAACCTTCCGTGGAAGAGGAGTTTTTATCGCGCCGCATAGCTAAATACAAACACGCACGACTAATTAAGGTAGTTGCTCATTTCCGTAGGAGTGCCGTTTAAGGCCGGAGCGGCGGATTTAACGATTCTATAAATGGCGGGCGTTTTGAGGGCTCGTCGAGGCCCGCGGTGGACTCGGCCCTCGCCGCCCCCCCTCCCAAACCCAAGAACGAAATTGTACTTTAAGGAGCTTGTTTAAGGGGTATCGACCGAGGCGAGGGTGGGGCTGACCGTCGGACTGAAATTTCATCGGGCCGGCGTCCGCGGGTCCGATAAAGAGACTTTTAAAAATAAAGCCGAGGAGTGGCCATTTTCAAAAATAGCCCAATTCATAATTAGTCGTCGATGGGCCGGGGAGGGGAGGGGGTTAGAGGGTCGGTGGTACGCGGTAGGGTGAGACGGGGATCGATAAATTTGTTAAATACTCCCGACATTTCGAACTGGATGAGTTTACTTTAAATATTTTAGGATGGAATTTCAGCGGCGAGTCGGATGGAGGCAGAGGGGTATACGACTCCCTTCTCCGCCACCCCTCCCGCCCCTCCCCTCTCCGCCCCTCTCCTCAATCCCCCATCCACCCACCACCCTAATCCTCATGGCCCGACCGCTCGCGCCCCACCTCGTTCGAATGTGTCGTTCGTATCCGCCCGGTTTCGCGAAAAGCGTTTTCTCTTCGAATTACAATCCAATTGACAAATATAGCCTCAAAAATGCAGCCGTTGCGGCGTCAAAATTCACGGGAGCGCGAGCTCAATCTCGTCTCTGAAATTCAGCGTCGCTTGTGTCGCGCGAGCCAAACCCGCGTAAATTATGAAACTTTAATGCGCTCTAGGTAAAAGGCTATGTCTTCCATTTCCATTAACTCTGGCACGTCCGGGTCGGCGTTCCGGGGAACGGGATACGGCCGGGAGAAGATTCGCGGGGAAAATGGTGATTAAAAAGCCAAACGCGCAGGAGGTCAGTAGGAGCGCGCTTTCGGTGGTGTGCGACTTGTGGGTTATTGGGGTTATTTGGGGGGGGGGCGTGATACGCTTTAGGAAAAATAAAGGGGAGGGTTGCGAGTATAGACGGGGAGGGTATCGGTAATTATCGACGGTATCCATAAGGCGCCTTAGCGAAATAAGCGCTCCGCGGAGGGTTTACGCTGCTCTGTCTTTACTCAACGGGGGCGGGAGTCGAGCGGCAACGAGGTAATTTGTTCAGCCAAGTAATATACGTCACCTTCCTTCCCTCGCCCGGTTATAATTAGCCTCCCCGAGCGCAGGCACTTTCGCGCAGGTTCAACGTCTCACGGCTTAATGACACTGAATAGCGATGATAAATTGCCGCCGCCCCCCTCCTCTTCCTCCTCCTCGCGCTCTCTTGCGCTCTCTCGCGCTCTCACACGTACACGTGCACGTGCACGCACACGCTCACTTGCCCTCTTGCTCTCTCTCTCTCTCTCTCTCTCTCTATTTCTCCGCTCTCTGTCTCGCCACCGACGCCGTGGACGCCATCGCCAGGCCACCGCCTCTCGTCCCTCCGCCCGGCAATCCCCTCAGCGGCCCGAAAGCGCCGCGGCCTGCATTATATCTTTCTCTCGCGGCAGTTCGCCCGACACTTTATACATCCAGCGGAGGGAGGAGAGTGGCAGGCGATAGTCCGCCCGCGTATTTGCTAAATAATTATTTTAATGGCTGAGCGGGCGCTCCGGAGGAAGATGGGAGGAGGACGGGCCGAGGTGGGCGCATGCGCCCCAGCCAGACCGAGCTATTTTACTTGGAGGCCTATTTATAAAGCCGGTGGCTCGGGCTCTCCTCCTCCTCCTCCCGCCCTCCTCCCTCCTCCCGACCCCTTAATCTCTTAATCGCGAGCGATCGTCCTTTCGCGACTATTTTTTTTTTTTTTTTTTTTTTTTTTTTTATCGGGTACGGCTCGCCTCGATCGGGGAAGTACATCTAGCGCAGTTTCCTTCGGTTCGATTTAATAAATATACTCGAGAGCTCCGCTCTAAGGGCTTACGGTATTATCGAGCGCCCGGAAAAGGTCTCGGGCTGCGGGATACGTACGTGTCTTATACATGCTGTACGTCGATCCGATGGATATTTCAGCCAGCTCCGTGGAGCTGATGGGGTTGGCGTTGGGACGTAGGGCGGGGGGACTTGATCGATCCTCCACCTCCCCCTCCTCCTCCTCCTACCCGACGTTATTTTAGCCGGCTTAATATCCAGTGACGCGTTCCTCTTACTCGGCGGACGTCGATGATGACCCTCTAAGAGGGTGGCCGCCTTAATAAATAGCCGACCCTTCGCAATTACGTCGAGCCATTAACTGGAGGACGTATGCAAAGTCGCGCCGCGACTGCTTGCTTCCTTACCGACTTCAGGACCGACCCGAGGACCGACTTGAGGACCGACCCGAGGACCGACCCGAGGACCGCCCCGAGGAGAACCATAATTAATAGCATCGCAAACCCAATGAATTATTCGCTAATACTACTTAGTCCGAGGGAGCTCGCCGGGCTCTTCTTTACCTTTCGCTTCGCTTTTACCGGAAAAACGATGAATTATAAAGTTTTAGGATGCCTCAGCTGTAATACGAACGCATCGATCACTCAATTCCGTTTATTGTACGAGCTTTTCAAAATACCTGCCTACTATCTCTTCTCCCCCCCCCCATTCGTCTTGTTTTCTTTCTATTTCTCTGTTTTTCTTTCTTTTTTTCTTTCTCCTTCCGTCTTTTTTTCTCTTCTACTTCTGTTTTTTAATTTTAACGAGCTTCGGAGGAAAGTATTCGGTTTCCTATTCCCAACGAGCCGTTCTCAACAATATAAAATCATTTACATCCAAGGTCTTTTATTCTAGTAGAATATTTTATAGAATATAAATAAAGCGTAGCCGGAGCTAGAGACGTTTCATATGTACCGCTTCAAGTGTCCTTACATAGGCTAGAGAGGAGGGACGATAGAGAGGAGAGAGAGAGAGAGAGAGAGAGAGAGAGGAAAGAGAGGCAGAGAGAGAGAGAGAGAGGGGGGAGGGGTGAGCTAGTGAGAGAAAGAGGAAGAGAGGCAGAGAGAGAGAGAGAGAGAGAGAGAGGGGGGAGGGGGAGCTAGTGAGAGAAAGAGAGCCGAGGCACGTATTTTAGGTTTTTCGCAGAAAATGTACTGGGTCGCGATGAAATATTGAAAACTCTCTCTCTCTCTCTCTCTCTCTCTCTATCTCTGTCTCACTCTACATTTCCCCCTTCGGGCTCGTCGGTCGTATTATTTTATATTTCAGTCTTTCATTGGGTGGCGAGCGTAAGTGCTTTAATCAAAATTGTCACTCGGAACGGGAGATGTCGGGGGACTTTGCCGGTATAAGAAAGATGAAAAGATGAAAAATCAAGTCATGAGAAAAATTGCACTCCTCGGCTCAGCTCCGAATAATATACGTAAGTACGTTTAAAGGGTAGACGGTGTCTGCGTAGGGAGCACGAGGGTAACGGAGAGAGAGAGAGAGAGAGAGAGAGAGAGAGAGAGAGAGAGAGAGAGATCCCGGAGGTCTCGGGAGTCGTCGGCGTAATTTTCAGCCTTCCCGAGGAAATAAAGAGAAAAAGGCCATTTTATTTCGAGTAAGAGAGAGAGAGAGAGAGAGAGAGAGAGAGAGAGAGAGAGAGTGAGAGTGAGTGAGTGGGTACAAGAGGGAGAGGGGGGAGGGGAGAACAACTACTACTCGGAGCTGATCTTGAAAACGCCTTAGTGCGCCGGGGCTTCATCGCGGCAATAAATAACCGGCGTAATTCGTGAATCGCGAGCTCCGGGGCTGACGAAGCATCGGCCGGAATATTTTTAGAGCCGATGGCGTTAATAGCCGACTCGGCTCTTATCTCGCGACACACCGCCGGAGCAAATAAAGCGGGCCCCTGACGATAACAAAACAAACGAGCTAAAAGCATCGATTTCCAGCTAAGTGTCCGCTTAGGGACGGATGACTTCCTCCTCCCCGCACCTACTCTGACTTTCTCTAGCGCGCGCGCGTGCTCTCCAGCCGCGCACACGCACGCGCATACTGGACCCCCCAGACCGCTAGAAAAGGCGTCTCATTCTCAGGTCGGCTCGGAAAGCCCGTGCACGCGCACGCACGTACCTACTTATTTCGGTGATTATTTTCCTTCCTCCGACTCTCCCTCTTTATTCTTGATAGCGAATCCGAACGGGAGCCTGCTATGGGGGGAGGGGGGGCTTTGCTACAGCGATTAATAATACCTAGTTCGGACGTTTATAGGTAAGCGGCGTTAAGAGCCTCGCTGGCGACCATCAATTATCCCTCCGCCTCCCTCCGCCTCCCTCCGCATCCTACTGCCTTACCCTCGCCCTCACCTACACCACCACAACCAGCACCACCACCGGGTCGACCCTCTCAAGAGATTTTTTTCTGGCCGCGATTCGAAAAATAAGCGCCCCGGCAGAAACAAAGGTTAACGTCCCTGTGATTTGATCCTATTAATGTGACCCTCGTGCTAATTAGCGTGAACTGCCGCTGCGGTGATGCGGCGGATAATCGATGACCCAGGCCTCAGTCGGCTCCATAGTCCGCCCAACCCACCCACCCACCCACCCACCCCTAGCTCCCCTCGCCGTACACCCCCTCCGCCCTTCCCCTCCAACCGCCCCTGCCGCCCCTAGAGCTCACGGTGGGTGCCGGATAGCAGTAACCCTCCGCAGTTGCTGGTGGTGGAGGGCGCGAGCGGAAAGAGAGCCAGCCGATCGACAGGAGGGAGAAGGGTCGACGAGCGCGACGGAGTTACTGGATACGAGGGAGATAGAGAGAGAGAGAGAGAGAGAGAGAGAGAGAGATATCGCTAGACTCGCTCCGGGAACGCGCTGTTTGACCAGTTCTCCGGAACAAAGCCGATGTTACAGGCTAATAAAGCTCCGGGCCACTGCTTTCTCCTCGCCTCGCGCTTATGTACTTGGAAGCGCCCTCCCAGCCTCTCGGAACACTTGGGAAAAGAGCAGCGCCCTGTATTATGGAAATAGGTCTGGCCGTCGAGAGGGATGAGTGCCAACTCTCCTCATCCCACTCTCAGGCTCTTCTCTCGATGGTCTCGCACAATCACGGACGCTGGAGAAACTGCGACCTTATCCGCTTCCTGGTGTCGTTCATCGTTTCTTCTTCCCTCGCGCGCTCCCTTACTTATCGACGCTCTTAACGACCATGACTGTTCCGTTAGTCGGTAATCGCTCCTCTTAAGTATCAACTCCGCGAGCTTTACTTTATGACGATGCCTCCAGCCTCTCAAGTACGGCCAATTAATACTGGCCGGGAGGCTGCCGCTGACTAGTGAGCCCTCCATCGAGAGCTCGATTGAGATGTTCCGAGTGGGGCCACTATTAGCTCGGAATGGGTTATTAAAAGAAATTTCCTTTCCCTCGGACCCTCAAATTCAATTATCCGTTTCAAAAACATGTAGAACCACCAAATTGAACAGAACGCGGCCGTGCTTGCGCGCCCGCGTGCTTGCGTGAGTGCGTGAGTGCGTGAGCGCGTGAGTACGTGCGTGAGTGCGTGCGGGCGTGTCTCGGGCTCTCGTATCGAGCGTACGAGCGTTACAAAATAGATACCAAAGCCGCTGTCTTTCCATAAAAAAACTTTTAAAATAATATGAATTTTATTTATCCGGCAACCAGAGCCAGATTAAAAATAACCTATCGAGCAGTTTGTCGACTTCCCGTAAAGGAAATACAACGGGTAAACGGGCTATTTATTTATTTGCCTAAATATGTATGTATTGCTTTAGAAATGATCGGGAAACGCTCGTAACGGAGAAACCGTAAATCTTGCTTATCGGATACTTCGTCTCCCGCTTAACCATTGACATTGTCATAACTTTTGAGGCTTATCTAATTAAAATTAATCAATAAATACCTCCCCGACTCGTGTATTTAGTATAATCCTCATCTCTCTCTCTCTCTCTCTCTCTCTCTCTCTCTCTCTACTCGAGATGTTTTACCTTTCAAAGCTATTTCACGTATGAATTGACATTACGCTACACTCTTCCCTCAACAGACTACGTATTTATATATATATATATATATATATAAAACGCGTGTGCGTGCACACGTATAACGTTATAAAGTCAGATAATGTGATCGAGTGCGATATTTACAAACTGATCGCATTATATAAAATAGACTAACTTTATAATACAATTAGTTTTACAAATATTGATTTTTGATATACAAGAAATGCGCTTATTACGCAGATCAGTGAAGTTAATTGTCCGTGAAACAACTTCTCTGCGGTATCGTTGACTTATTTTTTTTTATTACGATTGATCATCCGCAGCTCAAGTTTAAACGGAACGTTTAAAGGCAATAAATTTCAGCTGAAAAATTCAAACTAAATCACCGGGGCCGCGAAAAGTTTAAAATTTCCTCTTTAAATACATTATATTGGCTTTAGCCTCTTGATGCTTTTAATATCGCGTGAGAGGGTCAGCGGGAGGGGTAGAAGAAAAAATAAATCACGGCAATTAAAAGGGCGAGTAGAATGGAATTTGTAAATTCGTAATTAACAAAACGAGAAATATTATTTCGTAAGAAGATTTTAAAATTTATTTCTCAAAAGAATTAAAAAATCGCTGATTTAAAATGCCGGGTTAATTAATCACTACGTAATTTGTCCGTCCCTCGGGTCTATAAGTCGGCCTGTCATCAACCTATGGGCAATAATTGCATTTTAGATTACGTAGATAGTTTTTAAAAATTAATCCGCCATGGTGTTTGGGTAGAGATTTTATGAATAAATACAAGCGCGGGGGGTAATTAGCAGTAAGTCTGCTGAAAAAGATGTCCCAGACCAATATGCTCCGTGTTAATACTAATTTACGTAATCATAATGCTCTTCTTTTTCTTTTTTGCTTTTTTCTTTTTCTGATCCCTTTAATGAAAAGCAAATACGAAGGACGATTTCAAGTTAAACATCTTTTCAAGCCCCCCCCCACCCGAATCGTTTGGAACGATGAAATAATATATGTATATATGTGTGTGCACGTATACGTTAAGGTGAATATGAGTGAGGGCGCAGGAAAAGAGAAAAGCCCTTGAAATAACATTTGCTTACGATAGACGTGTGTCAGTGAGTGCGGGTGCGCACACGTAGACAGTGGAAGCCACGGTCGTGAGCAGCCTCTAATTTAAGTTATACGTATGTAATTTTGAAGGAAAAAAAATACATGCAAATGTATATATATATATATATCAAATGAAAAAAAATAAAAAATATTCTGCCACTGAGAAAACCCGCTATTCGTCACAAGATACGTAAAAGTTTGTGAAAAAATGGAACCGACGTAGGACTTCACACTAGAAAGGCTTTAATAAAAAGTCTTCGGTAGTATTTGTAGACTCATTGTAAATGATAATACGCGCATTCGGTATTTTTATTCGTCAATCAATGGGCGGCGGACCATTCGGGAGTAAATTCGAGTTTTTCATTTGAAAATTACGTTGAAAGTAACACGAAGATGTAAATGTCGGTACACGTAAATGCCGGCGGGCATAAAAAAAGACAGAAAAAAAGAAGAAGAAAAAAAAAAAAAGAAAAAAAAATTCCGGATCTCTCGCTTATATCGATCCTTCGCATACGAATTTAAACTGGAAATAAAGCCAGCGTGACCTCTCGGAGGGACAGCAACGCGAATAACAATGATAACCTTGAGTATTTTAATCATTGGCGAATGAATCGTAGGGCAGTGCATTTAAGTAAGATTTCAGCTGCCGGCCAGAACGATTTAACTTTTACTCCCGGAAGGCGACGAGGGGGCGTTGAGAGGCTCGGAGGAATAACGAGGGCAGTCCTTGGGCAGAAAAAGTAATGAAAATAATAGTTGGTAATCCCTATCTGCCCGCGCTATTTTCGGCGCAGGCGCGGAATTCAGAATGTATAACGTAAAAAAGAAAAGGGAGAGAATGTGGAGAGCTGGCGATGGGGCAAAAGGGGTAAAAGGGGCAGAAGGGGCAGAAGGGGGGATGAGGAGGAGGAGGAGGAGTGGAACGAAGCCCCGGGCTTTCGGACTTTTGCCACGAATCGGCCGCAAGTTATGAAACACTGCCGGCGAATTAATAAAACTTTGTTGATTTTTTTAGAAATTTCGAATATCCCATTTAAAGTGCCGGCAACGGCGGAATAAAATGATAAAAGATAAAGTTATTTCGCATAATTAACTTGCAGGGCCAAAGTTTGCCGGTCCAGCCCCGGGCTCGTTTTTGTCCACCGTCTAAATACGAACGACCTGACCTCCGCCCCCCAGTCCCCTCAGCCCCCAGCCACGGCCCCCGGTCGCTCCGTCCAACTGACCGGGGTAACGTAAGGCATTATTATTATTATTATTATTATTACGTTTCCCTACTAATGTCCAAAGTTATTGTAAATTGTGGAATCGTAATCGACCTGGTTGATTTATCGGGACTGGCAGTAGCGGGGGGTGGGGGGAGGCGGGGTAGCCCCCATACCCCGCCGCCCAGAAGAATAATGGCGAGACGTGGTGCGGAGCCGGATTAATCGCGAAGCTCGCCGAAAGAGCCGAGGCAGCTCCAGGGCAGTCCCTCGGAGCGGTTTCGTTCCCCGAGGCACTCGTGAACGGGGCATGCGGGACAAGGAGGGGCTGGCTGCCACTCGGCGCATTCCATCCTCGTATCGGATATCAGGGGAATGCGATGGCCGAGGCGCCGCTCCCGACCGTCCGCCAAAACTGCATCGCGCAATGATTACGTTCTGTTCCAGAGAGCAGCGTTGTCGCCGTCGCAGCTGGTGTTGGAGGAGTAGGAGCAGGAGGAGGAGGAGGAGGAGGTGGCGGAGGTGGAGTAGGAGTAGGAGTAGGAGGAGTAGGAGGAGGAGGACCAGGAGCAGGAGCAGGAGCAGGAGCAGGAGCAGGAGCAGGAGGAGGTGTTGTTGGAGGAGGAGGCGGTGGCGGCGGCGCTGGCGGGATTGGCGCCAAATCCTCCTCCGGAGGGAAGAGAAAGAGGTCCGAGGCAGGCCCGAAGGAGAGCATCCCCGTGAGCCTGAAGCTGCCCCAGGAGTCGAGGTCAGCGGCGTCCGACGTTCCCGAAGACGCGGACTCGGCCGATCGGAAGAAAAAGAAGGCCCGGACAACCTTCACCGGTCGGCAGATCTTCGAGCTGGAGAAGCAGTTCGAGGTGAAGAAGTACCTGAGCTCCTCCGAGCGCGCGGACATGGCCAAGCTCCTGAACGTCACCGAGACCCAGGTACGTGAGCCGACTCGCTCCCGATTGGATCGGACTCGAGCCGCGCGGACGATTCGCTGACTAAAGGGCACTTCCCCCCGCAAAGGAAGCTCATCCGATTATCGATCGGCCGAGCCGGAGGGTCGGGGCATTAACTTGTCCGGAAACCCGGCACACGTCGCCATTATATTATCAGGGCTATCAAGGGAATTGATAAGCGCTGGCTCGCGCGCGCGCATTAGGAGCCGCCGGAGACGAGCGACGTCCTCTTCCCGGTCCAGCTCGGCCTTACCCGATCTATCTCCATCCCTTCGACTCCCTCCCCCTCCCCCTCTTCCCCCATTCGCGGACCGCGACAATTCGACATCGGACGACGAGTGGGCCACGCCATTCCCGTGTTCGCGCGTTCCCCTGCACCGGATTAACATAAGTCCCGCCCCCGCAGGCCCGCGAAAAAAGGGCCGCGGTAAGGAGCGATGGAGGCGGCCCTGGGATATCAGGGGCTATCAGGGCCATTAGTGGCAATCAGCGGCAATTGCCAGCAGCCGGCCTGTCGCGCTCTCTGCTCATTATTCCGGCTTGTGCGCGTAATCTCTTCCATCCTCTGGTGCGCGCACTCCACGTCCTCTCTTCGGCGCCCCGTCCCCCTCACTACGTCCCTCTTACACCCGGCCATCCGTCGAATAACGGAGCAAAAAGCACGGGGAGTGGGGTGAGCGAGAGAGCGAGAGAGCGAGAGAGCGTGGCTCCGCACTCCCACCTGATCGCCCGCACGCAAAGCATCGTTAATTCGCGCGGATACGACGTACGTGCGCGTGGCAAGCATCCGGCGCATATCAATTGGCTACCGGTAAAAGTGCCTAGCGCCCGTTTTTAACCAAGGCGCACGCGCTCGCCTATTTAATTAATTTAATTCATCGCCCGTAATTGTTTTCTCTTTCGAGCGCCGACTGGCCTGACTCACCCTACCCCCTACCTCCTACCCCCCTTACTGCCCAATCCGCCCCGACGCTCGACCATTCTTTTGTTTCCGCTACTTTCGAGATGCGCCAGCCAGACGGAACCCCTCCACCTCCACGACCTCCCCCCCCCCCGACTGGCTCTGGCAGTCCCCGCTCGTCCGCGAGTACGACCGGCCCGATGCTACGGTTAAGGCGCGGCTGGGGGACGGGGGTAGGTAGGACGCCGATGCCCCCGACAAGCGTGTAAGCCACGTTTTGCCGATGGACCGTTTTATCGATTGAATGACGAAGGCTCGGCTAAAAATGAAAATACCTCGCTTGACGGCTCTAGAAAAAATTCCATTTGCCTCCTCTGCTGCGAAACATGCGGTTTCAAACATTCTCGATACTCCAGTCGTAAGAGGAAACGCTCGGGACGTATAGTACCGTACTCTCCCCCCGCCCCCCACCCACCCACCCGACAAATCTTCTCCCACAACACCGACCGTTTCATAAACCCTTCCCGTTTACTCCATTCATTTTTCCATTCGTCGATCGGCATTAATTCATAATTCGAATATCCGTCGGGCTCGCTGATATCGTGCCTCCGCCCTCCCTCCCCCTCCTCCTCCTCCCTCCCCCTCCTCCTTCCGCCATCACCAAGCGCCCTTCACAACGACATACGCACCTAGTTTTCACAACGTTTCCATTAATTACGGACGCCGCTCTCGTATTGCCATCCTGATAAGGATAATGTCGTTCCCGAATTGATATTCTTCCAGCGGTACGAAGCATAGGGATGAGTAGGAGTAGTAGTAGTAGTAGGAGGTGGGGATGGGCGACCTTTATTTAAACCTTCTTTTAAACCCCTCTTACCTCGCGATACCGTAGATATCGTTCAACGGTCTTCCGGGGCCGGCGACTCGTCAGCCGGTAAGCGCGAGCTCCCCAACAATCCTTTAAAATGGAAACGAAACTTTGCCCGCTTAGTATTACAAGTGCCGAGATAAGGAAGGTCCTTCTGATTTTTATGATAAGGCATATTACGATTCCGATTGTACCGGGAACTCGTTTTTTCCTTCATAAAATCTGGCGTTATGACTCGCGGCGGCGTTTAAGAGCCGTTCGGGGGGAGCCGAGAGTTTAACTAAAAATAAGAACAGAGCCGGCTCGATTCGGTTTAATTCGATCGAGGACGAGGTAATTATCCTTCAATCGCATGCCCGTGCGCGCATGGCCCTGATTATTTGTTGAAATTAATAATTTCCTGGGAGCAAGTAATACCCGATAAAAGGTTCTGCTGCTTACATTACGACCTTCCCGTATTCGCTCGCGCATTTAATATTTCAAAAATAATTTCAATTCCGCCTCATTCATAAATATCGGCTTTCCTTATATTTTAAAATAAACTTACGCACTCGCGGCACTATTACTGCTTTATTTGTAATACACACTGTCATTTACAGCTGCGCTTAACCGAGTCTCGCTATAAATGCTACTCCTGCATAATACGTTTGTCAGTTCACCTGCTTATAAATAATTTTTATATTTTCCTAATTTAAAAGCATGAAAAATGAAAGCATTTATATGTTAATGCCCTTTGAGCGTTATTCTCGTTTCTACTAAATTCTTTAAAAACTTTTCTTTGTTTTACTTAGTTTAAACTTGGTTTTAAAAGCACAAATGCTTCCTCATATCCTATTACGTGAAGCGCACGAAATTCTAATGTCGTCTTTATTCCACTATATCCTTATTGTCCCTCCCTCCTTTCCCTACCCCTTAGCGAAAATAATCACCTAATGTAATATCTTTCGCTCTCTCTCTCTCTCTCTCTCCCCCCCTCTCTCTCTCTCTCGCTCTCGCTCTCGCTCGCTCGCTCGCTAACCCCTTTCCTGTACCCTGCAGAGCTCGCGAAACAAAGTGCGTCGGATTTAACAAAGCGTGTTTGAAAATAAATTAATAGCATTGCGTGAAATATTTTGAATGTAAAATTGGAAATGGCATCCTCATATCTCCTTCCCTAATGATGCAAATTTGAATTACGCATTTGCGCGGTATTAATCGACGGTGCGTAAAAATTAACCTAATGCTTAAAAGCAGTATTGAAATTGAAAATCAACCCGTTCAATACTATTATTGCCTTTCATTAATCGCAGAATGATAAAAACAGTCATTTTACTTATTGATAATTTTAATCCAATACTATTTTTAGTATTTTTCAATGACGTTACAAAATAATTTGAATTTTCAAGGATTGAACGAAGCCAGTTTTTAATAATAATGCGCTCGCGCGCGGCGCGCCAGCAACGATAATTCCTTTGAAATATTTCATATAAAAGATAAAATTAAAATTTCCAAATCAGTATCTTGGTTAAATTGCAAAATTATCCACGTTATAATTATAAAACAATGGATTAATCGATTTAACATAAATTTTAACTTTTCAATGTAAATGAACAAAAGAAATAATAAACTTTAAAAGATCAAAATCTGTTTAACCAATGTGCAGATAAAATTATTTTAAACAAATATATATGTACACATACACACACACACACACACATATATATATATATATATATATTAAGCGTGTAGCGAAAAATTTGTGAAAAGTTAATAAATTACATTATTTGCATAATAAAAAGCAATAATACATATTGTGAGTTTAATTGTTTGAATTTAATACAATGTTGAGCGAATAAAAGTAACATTTTACAAAAGTTAATTTGTTTCGTGCGGACAAGATAACTTTAAATTATTACGTAATGTAAATTCATACTGAATAATAATTTGCAAACAACAGATTCGCGCAATAATTCTCTACCCTGTCAAACATATTTTTACATTCAAGCAAAAAGATAAAAATGTATTTTGTGAGAACGGCGAGGGGGTTATTGGGGCGAAAGGGGTTGGCGAAGGAGGCGGGGCAGGCCGGGGTGTCGGGGGGAGGAGGGTATACGCGCGTGTAAATAAAATTAAAAGCAGTCGAGCAGCGAATTAATACGGCGAATAATAAGCCAAAATAGAATGATGATATTATTTTAATTTAGTTGGCGCGTCCGAATGGAATAAAAAGGTAATTATAAATAGTTCTTCGGGACGGGAAAACTAGTGTGGCCAGTACTTTCTATTAAAGCCGAGGGGAATCCCCGATGTTAGCACAATATTATTTGTTATGGTGGATATAATAGAAGAATGAGCCTATAAAGTGTCACATAATAAAAACATATGCTGGGATACGCATTTCGCTGGAGCTTTTCATTTATCTGTATAAATAAGCAGAGGTATAACTCATAGTAATGCATTGGAGTAGTCGGCGGGGGCCGGTCGCGCACATTTGTCATAGAGTTATTAAATGAGGGGCGTGAGAAAATGCTGAAAAACTAGCCGAGGATCATAAATAAATTTGCTCCTTTTTTCTTTCCTTTTCCTTTTTATCATAGCTGTCGCGAGTATTTTTTAATTACGCCCGCTGACGGAGGCGCATCGCTGCTCGGGCTCGAAAAATAGAAATAGCACATCAGGTGGTGTGGGTAACGGAAAAATAGCGCGGCGGGTCGGGGGTGAGCGGGCGGAGGTTCGGGTAATTAGGGCTAGGCCAAGCTTGGCCAAGTGGTACGGGCGCTGAACGGTCTGATTAAAGGGTCGCCCTTGCCTTGGGCAGGTGAAAATCTGGTTCCAGAACCGGCGCACCAAATGGAAGAAGCAGGACAACATAAGCAACGCGGAGGCGGCCGAGCACAAGAACCAGAACAACCCGAAATCCGGAACCCAGGCGAAGCTCGGCTCGAAGCAGCCCTCCAAGGACACGGAGGGCAGCTCGGACTCTAATAACTCGTTGCTGGTTAGCGACGGGAACTCGGTGCCGGACAGCAATAGCAGCAGGAACGTCGCGACTCCCGAGTCTCCGGGACCGCTCCGGCCTGAAAAGCAACAGCACCAGCACCAGCACCAGCACCAGCACCAGCACCAGCACCAGCACCAGCAACAGCACCAGCAACAGCACCAGCAACAGCATCACCAGCAGCACCAGCAGCACCAGCAGCAGCACCAGCAGCAGCACCACCAGCAACATACGAGCGGGGAACGAGAGCGAAAGATCGGCTCGCGGGACCTCGTCGCCGGGAAAGGACAATCACGAATATTCGCTGGGAAAGAGCCTCCGGACGACGACCTCGGGGTGAGTTGAACTTTTCTTACTTTCGCTCTCTTGGACGGCGTTCTCTCTGTCGGCGAGCTAATCCAAGAGGGAAATATTGGCCAATAGATAGTGCGCGCGTGCGCGCGCGAGAGAGGGACAGAGAGAGAGAGAGAGAGAGAGAGAGAGAGAGAGAGTAATTAGTTTGCGAGTCTTGGCCATTAAAACACGTGACTCGGAGGTTTGCAGTTAATTGAGTGGCGCAGTCGGTGAGTGGCCAACTTAAATTCATACGCAGCCCATCGATAATAACGACGGGGGGGGGGGCATTCGATCACTCGTCGTTTGCGACTGTAAACTTTCCAAGCAAAGCACACTAAATGAAAGGAAAGTGCTCTCGCTCTCGTTAGCCATTAAAATGCACAAGAGCAAGGGAGCACGAGTTAGCCAACTCGTGCCCCGTGCCCCGTGACTCTGTGCTTTCTAATGGTGGCCCGAGTCCCGGTCGTATTTATCGACCCTCGGACCCGCGCTAGCTTTACGCTTTTCCGACTGATTACAGGTGAGCAGCAGCCCCGAGGGCCCCGAGGGCCCCGAGACCTCCTCCGCCAACAACCTTAACCTCGGCATCGTCAACAACAGAACTAACAATAACAACGTCGGCAGTGTCAGCGGCAGTAGTAACAGCAGCAGCATCAGCAGCGGCAGCGTCAATACTAACGGCAATGGCAACAACAACAACAACAACAACAACAACAACAACAACAACAACAACTTGACGATGACGTCAACGATGGCGACGATGGCGACGATGACAACGGCTACGGCGATGGTTCCGACGATTACCAACAACAATAACAACAACAACAACAACAGTAGCAGCAACAGCAGCAGTAGCAGCAATAGCAGTGCCGGTGGCGGAACCACCATCGGAAACAGCAACAACGCCAACAACGGATCCGGGAGCAAGCACTCGCCACCGACCCCTGCTCCCACTTCGAGTGACAGCAGCGAGCGCCACGAGGACGTGGAGGACGAGGAGGAGGATGAGGAAGAGGAAGATGAGGACGAAGAGGAAGAGGAGGAGGAGGAAGAGGAGGAGGAAGAGGAGGAGGAGGAGGATGATGAGGAGGAGGTCGCAGTGACGAGCCGAGTGGCCGCGAGCCCCGAGCCGCCTAACAGCTAACCAGCGGGTGCGGCCCTGGCCCGGTACACCCGCGGCTCCTCGACCTCCTGACCGCGCGCCCCAACTTTTTCGCCTACGTAATATGCATATAAATACGCCTATCATATATTATTATACTCGTATGCGCGCTCACCTGCATAAGCGCGTAAGCGTGCCCATGTGCGCTGTCTCCTTCCACGAGTGGCGCGGGACGAAGAGGGGCGGGAGGGACGGCGAACGCGAGTCCCGCGACTGTGATTTTAACCTATTTCCTGCCTCGCCGCGCGCAATTATGTCCGAGATACGTGTGTATGTGTGTGTGTGTGTGTGTGCGTGCGTACGTGCGTGCGTGCGTACGTGCGTGCATGCCTAAACGAGCAAATGATTGACAGAGAGGCTCGAGGAGCGAGTCGCTTTTTATCTAGATATACTTGTGGCTCGTTCCGTTGTGTGCCCGTCCATGTCAGCCTGTGTATATACACGTATATATATATATATATATATATATATATATACATACATGTCCGTGTTTTGTGTGCGTGTGTGGTGCCGGGGCGGAGGTCGGTGCGGACGGCGCGGACGGGTAGGATCGGCGGTAGAGGAAGAGCCGATGGTGGAGAGGAGATTTGCTCGGTCGACCCAGTACGGTCACGAGCCGCTGCGCCTCGCCTCGCCTCGCCTCACCTCGCCTCGCCGCGCCACGGAGACAAGAGAATAAATATGCTTCCAGGGAAGGTGGCCGGGGCGTCCGGATATTTAGTATCTCGAATAAACGTTCGATTCGTTTCCATTAACTTTAATCGCCTCCCATTCCCCATTTCCATTCCCATTTTCCTTCGCTCCTCCCGGTCTCGGAAGTCCCTATCCTCGGTGCGGGTGCCGGTGCGGGTGCGGGTGCGGGTGCCGGTGCCGGTGCCGGAGGCGGGCAGTAGGTAAAAGAGCCGCGCCACGACCGTCTCTCGAGCCTTTGTTGTAAATATCGAGCTCGGCCACGCCGAAACCTTTCCGAATCCCCCGATCTGTAAAAACAGCGTGCGACCGATGTAAGGAAAAGACAAAGAAGAAGAATGTCCCACTCGCGTAAGTATTACTGGCAAAAGTTTGCGACGATAATGCTTTCGGTCGACATTGCGGAACAACGGCCTTTTCGAATCGTTAATCGCTTAGGCGCCGTTCGAGTTTCTAAACCATTTGAACTAAAGCCAACAATGGCCGATGCGCCCGGACGGCGAAAGCGTTTTATCTCAGCCGAAGACGCCGCACCGACGTACGTGCTCGAGAGCTCCGAGCGATTACTTTATTTACCAGGAATTAACCAGATATATATTTATTGGCTTCGTCAGCTGATCTGCGTTGAGGGAGAGAGAGAGAGAGAGAGAGAGAGGGTGAGAGAGGGTGATAGAGGGTGAGAGAGGGTGAGAGAGGGTGAGAGAGAGAGAGAGAGAGAGACTCTTCGTGTTCCGTTGTCCGCGTCTCATCTGCCGGCGGTATGACTTTCTTTTGTAAAGTGCCGAGAAGCCCGACTTTTACGATAAGTTCAATGAAGGAGCTTTTGTTCGGCCCACGAATATTTATATATTTATACGTGCGTACGTACTATAATTTAGCAAGAGTCGCTGTTGACTTTGGTTCGAGTGAGCGTAATTACCGAAAGCCTGCTCCTCCGTGATTAGCAGAGCGAGAGAGAGACGCTTAGATCTGAAATTTGAAATTTTGAGAAAACAGCCTCGATTATAATTGCGGAAAGTTCTAGCTCACTTTATTTTCACGATAACTAAGCAAGATGATAAATTTCCTTTAAGCATACAAACACACCTCGCTTACTGTACTTCTTCGCGCGCCAATCGCGTTTCATCTTCAAGTAAATACTGCAGGCTATTAATTGCCTTAATTTTAAACCTTCCTTCTCATCTTTTATTCTCTACGTTTTCTTCTTTATGACGGCCCTCTACAATGTAACTGACAACCGAACGGCAACCAAGCTAAAGACGCATCTAATACGAGAGCCACGAGAAGAATCGTCGTTTTCAAATGGCCTTCGACGTCGTTACAAGGCTTCCTTATCAAGTACCTTGCGAATACCTAAATGCCAACTGCTCTCCTCCTCTTCATTTAATGCTGCTTAATGCTAAAATTATTATCGAAAAGAAAAAACAGATAACAAGCCAGAACAATTAGTAATGATAATTATGATAATACGTATATATATATATATATATATATATATATGCGTGTGCGTGTGCGTGTGCGTGCGCGTGTTTGTGTGCGTGTACATATATAAGCATGTGAAAGAATTCGGCGAAAAAGGCGCTCCTACTTTCCCTACCGGATAACGTTATGCCATAATATTATCGGTGATATCACTTTATAACAGACTAAGCAACAGTCTTCGCAAATACATATGTATATATACGGATAAATATATATATATATATACGTGATACAGGAGTGAGCAGGGAGTGATTGTGGATGTGACGTATGAAAAATCGGTCAGTAATAACAACAAACACATGCACAGGCACGGAAGATACGAAGAGATATGTACAGAGAGAGAGAGAGAGAGAGAGAGAGAGAGACGCGGGATACGACACACGGCAGTCGACACTCGACACTCGACACAAGACACAAGAAGACACACGACACAAAAAGCGTAAATAGACACACAACAGAGAGAGAGAGAGAGAGAGAGAGAGAGAGAGAGAGAGAGAGAGAGAGAGAGAGAGAGAGAGAGAGACCCGCTCGCGCACCCTTAGCCAGACACATTGTCAGGTCTGTAGTTTTGCAATACGCATAAGTCCTCGTGATATAAATAAGTAATTCATTGTTGTGGATACGTCAAGATGTATGACATTCGTGCGGAGACAAATTTTAAACGCACTTTCTTTTCTAATTAATTATTAGGTAAACAATTAAGGATAATGCAAATCGAAGTACGTCGATATTTTTTTCGCCAAAGAAAAAGTGTCAATAAAACTAAAATATAGATCCTAAATAAGTTTGTCCCTTTTCATTTTCAATGCACGCCGATTTGGAGTATAGCGTTTCACCAAGCAACAACCCGAAAGCAGAGAGGTGCCGAAGGAGTAGCAGCATCACCAGCAGCATCACCAGCAGCATCACCAGCAACAGCATCACCAGCAACGTTGCCAGCAGCGACATCTCGAGCGGATAGGAGAAGGAATCGGTTAAAAGGATCGATCGCTCGTTTCATTTCTTATAGGCGGAGAATCCGTTTGGCCGCGTTATTTTTTCCTGCATCCTTTTCATTTTCCAGCACGAAGCTAAGTAATTATCCTGTGACATGAATAATGCATTGCCCGAGCCGGTACTGTCCCATTTTCATTTATATTAAAATAGTGAAACCCGGCGCTTGGGCTCAAACCACGGACTATGTGCTAACGATTGGCGAAAATCTTAGCAGTTTCTCGGTATTATGAAATCACGTTCCGGATCAATCGACGAACAAGTGGCTTTCTTAGGCTTTCACGGTACTCGCTCGTAATACGAGAACCTTTCATATACGTATACACGAGGGACTTACTTTTAATTACTCTGTGACATGTATAAATACTTATATTATAACTCGTTGCTTGGTAAAAATGAGTAAGCGCGGCTCCAATGAATTTTTAAAGATAAAAATTTTAAACCATTTTAGGTGGCTGCTACCTTGTGCGAACCAGATCTTTTTCTGCGTCATTATTATTACAAATGAAATCGGTACTTCAAAACGTAGCGAACGAATTTTTTACAAAACTACTTTTTTTTTCTTTTTTTTAACAATAAACCGCTAACCGTGATATAATCAAGTATTATCAATTACAATAATCAATTATTATTGAAGTGTCGTAATTATATTCTATGTTTTTGATAAATTTTGTAATACAGAAGACAAAGCATATATTCCTTTTTTTTTTTTTTAAATAAAAAACGTAATTATTATAAATGTGGGTGTATAATACTCCTTACACTTTTACTTACGGTTTCGTAGTTAAATATAAGCGAGAATAAATTCTCTTTCAAAGATTTAGAGTTCTTATAACTTTTTTAAATTGAAATTTAAACGCAATAGTCATGCTTGTAAACAAGATTTTTACGTATATGATATTCGAGTATACTTGTGACCAATTAGCAAATAAATCTAAATTGCTCAATCATTTTATCGTGTAAAATTTATATTTATAGTAAATGAAGAAAATACGAATGCGTATGTTCGCTTGCATAGACCTGTGTATATATTACATATGTGTGTGTGTATGTGTGTATATATATATACATTGACAGAATAACTGAAAATTAATTAAAATATAAAATAAATACATGAGTTAAACTATACTTAACGTTCCCAACAAATAAAAATTTCAATGAAACTGCAGTGTTTGTTTTTTACACTAAGTAACTTTGGCTAATGGATTCACCGAGCATTAAACTAAATAATAGTAATAGTAATGTGCACGTCCACTTTCTTGTTTATTATTTGAAAATGTCGTATAATTAAAAAAAATCGAACGAATTATTATTTGAAAAAATACAGAACTGCAGATATTATGTTGCGAATACATTAAAAGAATAATTGGTTATTAGTATATTATCTTTTAATGCAATATATATATATATATATATATATATGATTTTATAAGATAGAATATAAAAAAACATTTATTATTTACGAGTACACTATTAATTTGGGAAAAAATTGCAAGGATAATTCGATAGAATTTCGTATAGGCGTAATTGTTTTTTCACCATTCGTTACACTTATGTGGGTCACATTAGTTTTACAATCTTATTGAAGCAAGTTATTAAAAACTGAATGCACAATCAGAGTAAATACGTATACAGATTACGTCTATGAAGTAATAATACCTATTATTGATTCATGCATCTAATTTAATTTCACGCATCCGTTTAGGGAAATTTAACAATTGAACGTATTGTGCAGCCACGAGCCAATACCTTTCAAACTCGCTTATCTCATTATCGTTAACTTCACTTTTTTAACGATTTCAACAAATAAGGCTTTACGGCCTCTTCTTTATTTATTTATAAGATGGAAACAATATCTGAAAGATGGGGATTTTTAGTTATTATTTGTTGTTATGCTCAGGCGCTGAAAGTATCAAAAACAAAAGGAACAAAACAGTCGTTCTCACAAAAGTCACAAAAGGGATAAATAAATTTATGTTATTAAAATCAATTAGTAATTAAGATTATGATAGCTATTCCGTTATTCCGTTGGCATTAATATTATGCATCGGAATTTTATCAGCGAAAGGTCAAGATATTTCAAATTAAGTGATATTCATTTTTATAAATTTCGATAACTGAATAATATTATCGCGTTCAATTATAATTTCAGCTCTAATACACCCATTTCGAGGTATTTTAATAAATTATTCTACAAGACGATCGGACGAGCTTAAAAAAATCTCTTTTGGAGGAGAAAGGTGGGGGAGGGAGGGGAAATTAATAGAATTGTCCTACTTGAAGTTAGAAATCTTCGAGCAATAATAAATATTGAAAATGACATTTTTACGAGTATAATTAATTCCACGTGCCGTATACAATACAATATAAGAAAATGCTAAATTCTGCAAATCTTTTCTTGAAATGTGGAAAATTTTCTCAAGTTAAGAATGATTTATAAAGCTTAAGCGATGCACTCCGGTGCACGCGACCGCCGTGTAAATGTAAAATGTTCTATTCATTAGCTTTCACTGCTCGCTGCACAAAGACGAGGGAGAGAGAGAGAGAGAGAGAGAGAGAGAGAGAGAGAGAGAGAGAGAGAGTGAGTGAGATTAATAATATCACTTAAGCGTACAGTGACAGTTCTGAATTGCATCGTTACATAAACGAGCTCGAATCAGATTCACTCGATACGCTCCTTCTACATTATTCGTGGTCCTGAGTTATTTCGATCGACCGGCAGAGATGACTTTCGAATTCTTATCGCATTTTGCGCATTCGTTTCTTCTTTAAAGATAATACCGCCAATGTTAATTTACTTACGGATCTCACGAGATTCCACATACCGTATATTTAACACTTAATTAAGAAATTGCAATAAAAGAAAACAAAAGAACCCGAATTCGTTATTACAACCCATTATTAGCCCGTATTAATTTATAACGAGAATACAGTTTTTATATTAAACAAATATTGATCCACTTTACGCTTGTGTACAAACTGTCTCTTCGACTCAAGATATAACGGCTAAGCGTTATTTTATTTTTTTTATTTTTTTTCCCTTCTTTTTTCGCTGCAGCAAGACACAACGAGTCCGATTGTTTCAATTGGAATTTTTATCTAATATACTATTTCATAATATAGACAAGGTATTTATAATGCTCTCAATAAAATTTATCCGATTCATGAAATTTACCAATAAAACTTTTAATGCTCTCTCTCTTGAAGTCTCTATTGGAGAAATCATATAGTTATTTTTCTTTTTAATAAACGTAATTTTATAAAGTACGTTTAAATAGTTTTTTTTTTTTTTTTTTTTTTTTATGGAAATTGCTCGAAATACATAAATTTTTACTTGATTAAATACCGCATACAATACAATACAATACAATAAATACAAAACAATACAATTCAATACAATACAACACAGTACATTTCCAAGTCTTTCACTTCACGATAAATGATTATTCTTACTGAAATGTAATATTTTAATGCTATTCGTTCGATTTTTTATGTACAAGTTTTTGAAAAGTGAAAAACCAAATTTCATTATCCTTACGATATGTTCCCGATGACCTTTTTTCCTTTTCCGTAAAAATGTAAAGTATTTTCTAAATACCTAAAAAGCTCGATATGTTGTATAAATAAATATTAACGTATTAACGTATAATTTTATAATTTTATTTCTCACAAATATTCAAAGCATATTAATCTAATGGTTATATATATATATATATATATAATGTATAGAAAATTTACAGTTAAATAATGGGCTGTTATTATTATAGTCTCATTCTTAGGTTACTGCATTGTTACAAAGAAACGTTTATAATTAACAAATGAACTCAGCAGTCGCAGGAATCTAACTTCTTCCCCCACCGTTCGCGGTCCGCGTAATAAACATTAGCTTTGACATGCTCGAAAATGTATTAAGATTCTAGAAAAGCAATAATTTAATCACTTACGAGTAAGGCAGTGAGAGGGTCAATTATTTCTAAATTATAAAAACAGTTTTAATTATTTAAGAGGCAGAGACATTAAATGGAGTATCATGATTCTTTTATCTTAATTATAATTATCGAAAAATTTCTTATTTTGATAATATTATATTCAATTATACGGTTGAAATCCGATTAAATCAATTTCCCTGCCAATGAATACAATAAAAAGTATACTTAATTTATACATTCAACGAATCAGCACACATTATAAATAATAAAAATTCTCAAGTGCTATGGATTAATTATCGTTAAAATAATATTATAAATAAATTTCGACCGACTTTTCCATTACGTAAAATTAATAGTATATAAAATTACAGAAATGCACACCGTAACACTCTAATCATTCTCTTTCTAATGCATCTTATTTATATTATTTTATCTAGATAATTACATCTGAATATAGTTTTTGTTCACTTTAATGATTAACTCATGGCTATATATATATATATGTAGCATACAAATAATAGAAACATTTATCGATTAAAAGGTACAAGTGCGACATTTATGGCACTATATTGAAATGAATAGGGTCGATTAAATTAAGTCTCTAATTGCTTTACAAAGTTTGCTTTAAAAAATGCGACACCTTTTATCATATTCGGTAATCATATAGCTTATCTACCGAAAATAACTGTGATTTATTTAATCAAGATAAGTACCACTTAAACCGATCAAATTTATAAGTTTCGGATTATTAATTATAGTATTTACATGTCGCTAATGTTGTTACTCGGCCGACACTAGACGTCAAAATCTAACTATGACAATCACATATATTAAATAATATATAATATTAAAAACAATATTAAAATAATATTAAAAACAAGAAAAAAGAAAAAGGCGTATTACCATAAATGGCATTCTTTATGAAGCTAAAAATGCCGACAGTCGAGAATTTTTGTATTTATCGTATTACAGAAACAATACATTTTATGTGTTCCGAGGAGTTTAATTACTAATGAATACGCGACACCTTTTCCACGTGTACATCAACAGTATATTTTTATATTATAATAGAAATTCAGTTGCATGCTGCGCTTATAAAAACATTTATCGGCCATTACAAAGGTTTTCACTGAGGGATATCCAGCTCCACTATTCAATCCGCAATTGCATTTTTCTTTCATTTCAAGTTATTAATCATAAAGAACACGAACTGTGCATAGGAATATATAAGAATTTGAAGAAATCTCCCATTCTGAGAAATCGTTAGGATTCAAATGTCCCCCTATGAAAATCCAAAGAGTATTTATACATTTTTTCTTATAATCTTATTCTCAAAGCTATTTTTCTTATTTTGCTAATTTACATAAAAAGTCGACAAATCGCGATAATAAGAATACAAACGTATTTGTTTGCAAAAATTTTAAAAATACAAAGGGATAAATATTGATTGGAAGAATATATAGACATAAACATTTATTGGTAAACTTGATTCACAAATCTCTTACGTGCCCCGTTTTTTTTTTTACAATTTTTCTTGCAACAACAAATGCATTTAACGTTCACTTAATCAATATTCTTATTTAGATAAATTGGAAGGTCTTATCGCTGTCTAAAAAGTAAAACAATAAAATTGGACAAAAGGTAAAAAAAAAAAAAAAAAAAAAACAAAAAAGAAAATAAAAAAAACCTTGGGGTTAGAAATTAGAAAATAAATAGATCAATCTTCGCATTTAAATGGATAATTATTAATTTTTAATTATTTATAATAATAAATTTTGTATATTTTCATACGATAACACTTTTGGAAAAATTTATCGCTGCATGCTTTTTTACAATTTTTCTTCTGCAAGTTTTATACTGCATTAATCAAAAATCTTGTTATTCTTCTTTTAGGAAAACTTAAGGAATAAATGCGCCTTTACGAAGAATTGAGACTGTATTTTAAAAGACTTACGATTATTTTGAAACGCGTTTATATTTTTAACGCGTCTCTCACTGAATCATTTATTATGTATTTGAAACGTTAATAATTCCGAAAAATCACGAAAGATCGTGATTCTGCTTAACAAGTGTCGATTCATAATCGTTTTAAAATAAAAAATCGTTCGTAAACCATTTTTTATTCACCGTATGTTCTATTCAACATGTGAAATACATTTAAGGTTCATTAAAGTCAAACGGTATGCACATACACATATAGAAAGAATCATTGGGACACATTGTTTCAATTGTACCGTTTCTTATTTTAAGTAAAAACGCTTTTACATAAAACTCGTTCGTTAACTTATAAATTAGATGAAAGTCTCAATAGATCAGAGAAATACATACATATATATATATATATATATACATATATGTACATATACAAACATTCGTCTCGTATACATTTTATCAAACATGCATACTCGTTATTACTAAAAAAAGTACATGCACATATGTATATAAATTCAAAATTTTACATTTTTATAATAAGCAGAAAGTATTGCACTTGTGCGCTACTTAATATTAAACTTGAATCTCAAAGTACATGTAAATAGAGCTTCTGTGCTGCATATGTTTAAATTATTTTGAAACATTAATGCTAATTGAAAACTAAAGAAACTAAAGTAATTATTAAATATCAAACTAAACGCTTTCATTAGTCACATAAATAATTTAGATATAGAATTTTTAAAATTAGATATCGTTCTTGACAGATTTAAATTACTGTTAAAAAGTCATTTTCCTATTACAATTATTACTATTACTACTATTACTACTACTATTACTATTACTACCATTACTACCATTAATACTATGACTATTATTATTATTACTATTATTATTACTATTATTACTATTATTATTATAATTATTATGTTATTTATATTATAATTTGAAAGATTTATGGACGGATTGTATTAGTTCTTCATTTAAATTATTAGAAAAAATTAAGAATTTCTTTACTTTTGAAGTGCTTTTAGGAAATATTATGTGTATAAGATAATGAAAGAAGAAGAAAAAGAAAAATGAAGAGAACGAACAATCCACGCGGTAGTTTGCGTATTAAAAATAGATAATCTATCATTGATGTAAAAAATGTTTTATTCTAATCATGAATACGAAAATAGTCTTCTTCTGCGCTCTTCATCTGGCTGAGATGAATTTTACTTGGTGCTCATTCCTTATTTGGGCTCATTTCGAACGTACGTGTATTTCCTCGCCAGCAGAGCGAAAATGAACATGTCGATGAACATTAATACGGCAAAGAGGAAAAACTCAAACACCTGGAACAGAGAGAACGACGGTGTTTAGTAAGTAGGATTCGGTCGAGATCCCGAATCGAAAGCGCCTATAACGTAATGCCGAATTCATTCGCATAAAATACTTCGGCCATTGGAATTATTGTTAAACGTTGTCGAATGAGCATTCGACTCCTCGCTATTCGGTATATTCCATTGTACAACTATAAATATTGCTACAAGCCATTGAATCAAGAGCATTATTCTCTTGGCTATCTCCGCATTTTTAAGCCTTTCAGATAAAGTTTATCAATGTAGTGCAGTTTATAGGAGGAACGAGCAGCCTCGAAGCTTACGTAAGGTGCCGATAGATTTAAAATAGGGTAAACCCATTGAGAGATAAGCAGTTTTTTATTATCTATATTATTATGATGTCGAATTAAGTGAAGGAAAAGCGATTCCGCAATAACTTTTGCCGCGCAATATCTTTCCGATTTATTTTCAACCACCGCGCAAGACGTCAGTTACTATACATGACGAAGACGACGACGACGAAATGAAGATATCGGTTGAGCTCTGGACAAAAAAAATCGGGCTCTCACCTGTCTACTGAAGAAATGGGCTCTGGCGATGATGACTACCATGAGATTACCGCAGGCGATGGTGAGGAGAAAGCCGGCCTGGAGTATGGCCTTCATGCTGGCCGGGGCCTGGGTGAAGGCGAACTCGAGACCCGTGATGGAGAGCATGACCTCGCCCATAGTCATGCAGATGTACTGGGGCAACAGCCAAAATATATGCATAGAGTTTGGCAGGGCGACGGACACCTCCTTCAGAATCCTCGTCCCGTCGGCGATGGATCCCACGATGGTGTACGCCCCCCCAATGAAGAAGGATATATCAGCGACGGGGGCACCGTCGATGGACGCTTTATATGTTGCATGGTCGACCTCGACGTACGCGCTGAAGTTCAAATTCTTAGTGATTGGTATGTCGTAGTTCTGATTGCCCATATGGAGCGTAAGGGTCCTCTGACTGGCCGAATCCGCTTCCAGGGTTATCAAAGCCCGCACCAGCGGATCGCCGGACTTTGACTTTTGGACCGTGTCCATTATGGGCGAGCTCATACCGGATGAGGTCACCGCCCAAGACAGGGCGGCGTTCTCCTTGGCCTCCAGGCTACCTGATAACGATCAATTTAATCAATTATTAATAATTCAACCTTATTGGCTCTGCTTCGATTGGTCCTGCTAATAATACCGACCTGATATAGATCCAGGCCCGGATGCGCAACTCCCGTAATCTAAACTGTACGCAAGCGATTTCGCTCCTTTGCATGGGATTTTGAGATCTTGGTATACGTCCAGGGCTCCCAGCGTGAACTTTTTATTATCGATGGTCAACTTGGCGTCGCAGTCTATGGTATTGTATATTCGTACTTGTGCCAGCTCCATTGACGGTTGAATAGGGTACGTTTTCTTAAATACAACGAGACCTTGATTAATCTCCATTATGTCCTGTTACAATAGCTACATTCTCGCTACTACCGCGTATCGAGTATATATATATATATGTATACAATCAATTGAAAGAAAACTTATTATTCTAACATAATATAAAGCCTAATAAAATAATATATAGTTAATATAAGAATAATATCGTAAATCATAAGGGCAAATTGATTATTATGAAAATTCGGTAATTGTAAATTACTTTTTAAAACGACATTACGATTTAATGAATTTCTAATGGA
Source organism: Ceratosolen fusciceps (assembly GCA_018883505.1). NCBI lineage: Eukaryota > Metazoa > Arthropoda > Insecta > Hymenoptera > Agaonidae > Ceratosolen > Ceratosolen fusciceps. Next base: position 8,359,450 of record RCIC01000005.1, read on the forward strand.
ATTGCCGTTTAAAAGGTCGAGCGCGTCCAGCTTCCTTAATTGTCAATAATTGCTTGGGGTTCATCCGAACCGAGAAATTTTTAATATCAGCTTATTTATAAATAAATTCATAAATCACTCTATAGAATCCACTTATGTGGATTACGCATAAAATGCGCTCGGAATATCCCCGCACTAAAGTGAAAATTACCTTACCTCAATCATAAAAGAAAAAAGGGATAATAATTGATGTTTTAAGATTTTAATGAGTATTTTATAATTAACTCGAGCGTTGTCGGAGTTGCACGGGAGTATAATATGTAGTAGTAAAATTTTGGAAATATTGAAAGGCAAATAAGCTTATAACTCTTTAAAATTCGTCATTGGGAAAATAATAGGTAGAAAATTATGGGACAATTATGCGAGTGGCTGATTGGCCAGATACGACTTTAGTACGAGGCAATTATTGGGCTAATTATTATCTTACGGAGGCTCGCGCTGCTTACTGCTTATATCAATGTTAATGCGATACAACGGCCGAGTTAAACGAGGAGGGATTATAGCCCCTTTAAAATATATTCCTTCTTTATTGAGATGCAGGGAATAATAATGCTGACTGGCATTACGCAAACGTCTGCGGACGAGACTCGACAAAAGATCTCCCTCGATGCCGATAGCCGTAATTGAATAAATCATGATTTGCCGACTTATTCCATGGGATTATTATTACTTATCCGATGCAGTGACATTAGTGGTTATAATTATAATCCCATGGATTTCATCGCTAGTTAATAACGTGGGAGTACCCGTTATTAGGGTTACGGTCCATGGACGTACCTCGAGTTGAAACTCGACCAAGCCGGAGATGATAAAGGCCACGCCCGCCAACATTCCACCGACTGTTATTTTCCTCAAGGGTGTATTGATGTACAAATATTTTGCGATAATCGGGTAAATCCATATCTGGAACAACGGAATGAAAGAGAGAATGAAAAAAGGGTTGACGAACTGGAATTGATCGGGCTTGATGAGGTAGCCGAAGATCATTCCGTTCATCCGGGTCGCCTGGAAGGTCCAACGCGAGCCCTGCTGGTCAAACAAGGCCCAAAACACTGGCAGGGGCAAAAAGAGCTTCAGGACTCTCAAGACGGACTTTATCTCGTCGATAGTCGTATTATCGTACTTATCCTTTGCGTGATCTAGCCAATGAGCTCGATTCTCCTTCGACTTCATTTTACGTTTTATGGCATACTGCAACATATAAAAGGAGATGTAGGAGATACGAATAGATAACTGCCTAGAGAGAGAGAGAGAGAGAGAGCGACGAGGGGCAGAGGGGACGGACAGACGACTTTATTTAACGTCTAATATAATAAAATCTATCGGTATCGTAAAAGTAAAGAAAACGGTCGACCTGACTTTCAAAAACCACGTGCCTTTAATCGCTCAACCGCGTTTCATGTTTTCTAATACCCCCTTCCCCCTCCCCCCACCTCAGCATGTACAATTACTAATATACTTATTAAGCTAAATTCGATTCTTTTGAGCTTACAATATTAGTAATATTAAACGAACATTAACAATTGCTACCGATTCGTAATTATCGTCTAATTCATTTTGAATGATTAGGCTAATTATACTGCAAGTATCCGACTGTATCAACCAACAACATTTATATTAAATTACTTGAATTGACGAAGTTCGAGGTACTTAATATTTAAGTAAAAATACTGCTTCCGCTTAACCTCGAATGTAAATCTTGGTTGTCATAAACTCAACGTACATGCTTACAGCATAACTTCATTTTCAAGTGTTGTTCCTCCCTGCTCCCCCCCGTTTCTCAACTTCTCTAATGCATTCTTTATAGTATGGAAATAAGATGGACACGTATTCTCGAAAGAATGTTAAAGGTTCACCTTCTACGAATCTTTAGCAAATAAGGTTTATTTACACAGACACACAAAGAAAAGAAAAAAAAAATTAAATTAGAGAATCGCTTATACTTACACATAAGCATCTGCCGACTTTGACAATGACGTTACCCTCCGGCTTTTTTATGTGATACAATCTTTTTCCAGCAAAGAATACCGCTGAAAAATCATATTTATTATTAATTTTTTTATTATCGGTTCGAGCTTTAAAGAATAGGAGAAGCGCTGATGGTAATTGTCATTAACATGAAATGGGCCGGTCATTTTACTTATAGATACAATATCACTTCGAATTTTTAAAATATAAAAGAATTGCGTTGAACAAAAGGTGAGCATTTTACCTGCATTTCATCTTCACTACATGCATAATATTTGCCAGGATAGATAATAAATAATATAAGCATGGGAAAAAGCTACTCGATCCTCGAGCCAATAATAATAGCAATAATAATAACAACAACAACAATAACAACAATTAGAAGAAGAAGAAGAAGAAGAATCACAATAATAATAATAATAATAATAATAATAATAATAATAATAATAATAATAATAATAATAATAATAATAATAATGAAAGGATGCATGCGAGTGAAAAACAAATCATCCAAATAGAGGGAAAAGTAATAGTAAAAATCCTATAAATCAATTTTCGGCTGAAAACTTTATCTCCTCGAATAAAATGTTACAAAATAACTGTCGGAAAATCGAAAAATAGTTAACAAAAATAAAAAAAGATACAGAGACAAGCGTATAGAATAATAAAATAATTATGCTTTAAATCACGATGGATCGGAAGAATATAAAAAACTTTATTTTTAAAAACTCCGAAGCTACTTGCCACGTATTGCGAAAATAATGCATTCGCGGATTTATTATTTAAATAACACATTCGTTAGACAATTACAAAAAAAAAAAATGGAAAAAAAAGATTAATAGTAACAATAGTAATAATAATAATAATAATGCCCGCAACAGTAATAATTGTCGTGAAAGAATAAAAAGCTTGTACTTATTTAGCTTGAGGAAAGAGTTATTATATGAAATTACATTGGCGTATACGTATTAACGTTGCAGTGGATTAATGCGTTAATAATAACAGGCTAGTCAATAATGCATTTCGGAGTTACCTTTGCCTTTATCGATCGGAATTGACATTTAAAGTTTATTACATCGAGCATCAATCGGTCGAGGCTTATAAAATCCTCTTATCCTTTATAGTACATTGCTTAATTGTATTTAAGTTGTATTTAAAAAGGAGGAGGAGGAGGTGGAGGAGGTGGAGGAGGAGGAGGTGGAGGAGGAGGAGGAAAGAAGAGGAAAGAGGAAGAGGAGCAAAGACTTTGTGGAACAAATTCATTGGCCTATTGTCAACGAAATCAAGAATAGATGACAAAAGCCTTTTTTCCGTCAGATGGTTATTATTTATTATTTACGTAAGAGAGCGCTAAGACGAGCCGCGCGACTCACTTTCAATAACGGATGCAATTAAGAAAATAGAGGAAGGGATCCGCGTTTACGATATTATCGCACGGGGACAAGCTCGCGTATTGGGGTGAGTCGAGAGAGTAAGAGAGAGTGAGAGAGAGAGAGAGAGAGAGAGAGAGAGAGAGAGAGAGAGATGGGGGGGATAGGGAAGAAGAGTCGGGGAAGTAGACGCGATTAAAAAATGAAGGAAGACCACCGATCTGATTCCCTGATGATTACCTGATGACTCCCTGACGATTCCCTGATGATATAGACGTCGGTGGAAGGGGGTTGTGGGGGGGGGAGAAGGGGATTTATTAGACCCGAGGGTTTCGCAGAGATTCCAAGTCATTGTCTTACCTACGGCGGTGATCATGAGCGCAGCCGGGATGAAGAAGGCCAGGGGATAGCAGGTGCGTTGGCCGAAGCAGGAGATGTCCTTGCGCAGTATCGGGGTGATGAAGGTGGACATGAGCGAGCCCATGTTTATCGAGAAGTAGAAGAGAGAGAAGAAGGTCGAGAGGTAGCGCTCCTGCTCGGGCAGCTTGAACTGATCGCCCCCGAAGGAAGTCACGCAGGGCTTGATCCCGCCTGTGCCCAATGCTATCAGGCCAAGACCCATTAGGGACATTTCCCTAGGGCACACAATCAGAATCTTAGCTTCCTTTATCTCATCCGTTCATATTCCTTCCAATAACAATTGAAATTTTTTTTTTTATCTTTTTCTTCCTTGTTTTTACCCGCCTTGCCCATCTACCATCAGATAATCTTTATTGTTATTATTATTATTATTATTATTATTATTATTATTATTATATTATTATTATTAATACTGCTACTACTGCTACTATTATTAATACTGCTATTATTATTATTATTAATGCTGTTACTATTGAAATCTTTGCGATCGGCGTTAGACTTGCGTCCAATGATGATTTGATTATTCAATAGATCGAATATTCATTAAGCGCATCCCGACGATCGATATCAAGCTTCTGATCGCGTGGAGTTTTTAACGCGGCAATTATTATTTGGCCGATCAATTATACGTGAAATAAAGAGAAATCAGTGAATCGTGGCTGACTAGTTGCGAGGGCCTTGGCGAGCCGAGGATGTCGACGCCGCGAAAGTGGAACGCTTACCGCGCTAACTGAGGACAAATTACTTACGAATGTTAGTGACCTGCGCCGATGGCTTATCAACCATTAACCTCATATTAAAATTACGAAACAACCTGACGTTAAAAAATAAAAAAATTTACTATTAAAATTGTTTATTGTTTTCTTCTCGTCATAGCGCGTTACTACTGTCCTCCTTCCCCTCTATTACCCTTCATCGTTTTCGTTAAATACGTGAGCTTTCACGGATAATACACAAACTCGTGGATATTTAATTGCAATGCCTTTCGCAATTCGCCGACGGCACCGGCTCCTTCCAATGCACGTGTAACAAATACGCAATTCTTTCTATGCCATTATTTATGGCCCGCGTCCCGACGATTACTTACGAAATGAAAATAATAATTGTACGTTATAATAATTAAATTACACAGGTCACGAGAGATTAGGTTATTATTTATACAAGTAAAATACGTAGAAGTAAATATTATGCACGACTCATTTCCTTTTTGTGAGCGTAAGTTAAAAAAAAAAAAAAAAAAAAAAAAAAAAAAAAAAAATGCTTTTACGATACTAAGATCGCATTATTCATGCAGATCTTTTAAAACGTCTATTAAGAATTCAAAGAAGATTGAAAAACGTAAGAAAAAGACGAAAAGGAACGTAAAGGGTCCGGGATATAATAAAACTTCTCGTGCTCGTCGACGGTCCCATAATATTAAAGTCGAAGGAGTAATCGCTCCTTAGCAAACATAAGCGCTTATGCTTTCGTATGATAAAACAAAGTCTTTTTTTTAATATCGATCCTCGTGCTTGATATAATAATTATTCTCATATCGGCTGAGCGTGACCTGTATCGGGTGGAGCTGCAGGATACGCGGGCGCGCGCGCGCGCCCGCGAGAGAGAGAGAGAGCAGCTTTCCTTAGTAAACTATCGCGATTGCAATTCTTTACTTGGGCAATCCTTTACTTCCGCCACGGGAGGACATTTCTTAATGGACCTACTCGAGCCATCGGTTCTGAATTCGTTCGGAATTACCTGATCGGGAGGTGAAGTACCGAGACCGAGCTCACGGCCAGCAGCAACTGGCCAAAGGCGTAGATGCTGCCCAGGTAGAGGATCGTCCGGTACTTGCCGAGCCACGAGTCCGCGATTATCGCCCCGACCAACGGGAAGAAGTACGCGAGCATCGAGAACAGGTGATAGATGACCGTCGACGTATCCTCCGAGTACATAAGAATCTCCAGGAGGTAGAGCGAGAGGGCAGCTGGAATTTTTGGAAGATTATTTATTTTACCTCAGCTACTCGGGCCACTCGGGCCACTCGGGCCACTCGGGCCACTCGAGCCGCATTTAACAATGTTCACGTGTATCGATGGTTCAAGGGAATACGAGTACGAGTAGCGACGAACAGGACGAACGACTACTTACTTCGCATGCCATAGAAGGAATACCTTTCACAGAACTCCGTGCTGATTATGAAAAATATCGACTTCGGGTAGCCCATCTTCTGCAATTAAAATTTAAAAGATTATTAATAATGGTAATAGTAATAATAATAATGATAATGCTAATGGCAATAGCGACAGTGATACAAAGAAGTTGTGTGTATTGCTTAGTGCATGGCTGTGAATGTAGGGGAGCCAGCCGACTGCATGGATTCGGGGACATTAGAGCGATTGCCAGTCCCGGCCAATGTCATCGTCTCTCAACTTCCGCCGAGATTAATGCTCCAGAGATGAAAGGTCCTCGTCAGCCTAGCAAATGGCTTAACGCTTACACCCGGTCTAGATCCATAGAGAACTACGGGAATGCGATGGAAGCACCGCATTGTTATTCCAATACACGCGCGCATACGTATACATACGAATGTATTGGGTGTCGTGCTTGGAAAATAACGTTAATCGGCAATTATGTCTCAATAATTCTTAATGATGCGTAAGTTAAAAATAGCGCAGATCGTTCAGATTAGGTAAAATTCTACGGGGAACGGATGTTTTAAGGAGTCCTGTTAAGCATTGCGCATATCGTCACTCTGCTGGTTAGGAGATCTCGAATACGAGGAGAGGCTTTTTTTTTATTTTTTGTTCCCGGGCATTCGGTACATTGATGAATTAAATAATTTCCAGGACGTAATAAACAATGGCCGGACCTGATTCGTCTGACTCACGAGCCCGCACCGATTATTAATCGTATCGGCGTCGCACGAATACCTTTCTACAAAATGGTACAAAGCGCATAGTACGCGCGCTTCTGATGCAATTGATAGTACATAGCAGTGCTCTTCTACTGGCGCGAGTCCGCGCTTCTCTAAAGCCCAACGTAACCATTTACAATGCTTTATTAAAGATGCAGATCGCATTATCTTTGTTTGATATTAAATAACCTACGCAACGTTTATCTAAACTCGGATCGGAAAGCGACGATAATTTTTACAACCATTCTATGCAGCTCGGACTCTTATCGCATTTAGGCATCCCGTCGATTTTAATACAATACTAATAAATTGTCGTTCGAGCAATCTTGTATAAACTTCTCAATCTACGCGCATCCGTATATGTCGCTCGAGTTCTTTTACGAATCCCAAATGATAATTCGATTTATAGCTTCTAACTTTAGTTTATATTACGTAACTGCAGCAGTCTCGAGTCTGTAACTACAACTTAAATAGCAGTAGGAAATTGTTTACGATCTTTCGGGAATGTTATGTGCTTTTAATATAATTATCGGCTTCGGGTCGATACTTCCTTGGCTCAAGTGGATTAACTGAAATATCGAAAAATCGTCAAAAAAATAATTTATCTTAAAAGAGACGAGAATTTCTTACTTCCTCACTCGAACCAATTGTTTTAATATTTTTAAAAGGTTATGTTACATAAATCACGTAAATACTTTTAATAACACGAACGTGACAGCTTTTCTAATTTATCATTTACGGTTTATTTATTTCCTCGAGTTCGATTTTCCCTCATTTCAAATCCTCATTACTAACTAAGAATCATGTTTTTTTAAGCACAATTTTTGTTGTTGTTGTTGTTGTTTTTGTTGTTATTTTTATTATTATTATTATTATTATTATTATTATTATTAATCAGTTAAATGCAAATTAATTTGTCAAGTCGAGTTGGTGATATATTTACGTTTACATTTATCAAAAGATTATATCAATGAGTGTTTAGTAAATAAAAGCTTAAGAATTTCGGTTTCTTTTCTTAAACGAGACGTATTATTCTTATTATTATTATTATTATTATTATTATTATTATTATTACATATTAATCGACAGACCGAAGATCATAAAGATTAATAATTTAAGCTGTAAAGGGTAAACTAACCCTTCGAGTCAGAATAAATAGACAATGATATACGAATTTTAAGTACTCAAGCAGATTAAAGCAGATTTATATAAGAATTATAACTTTACTTTATTTTTTTCACAATGCGTGTCAGTTTCTAAACAATCACCGGCAGTTTCCTGTTAATAATTTATCTTGATTAGAAATACTTTTTACGTACAATCATTGGCGCGGGTTGATTTAATTCAGTCACGCTTCATACAAGTCGGAAGTCAGGCTTTAAAGAGTCTGAATGCGATATGTCTAAAAGGTAGTAAATATATTTGTGCTGGAATATCCAATAGATAGAGTTAATTGGAGAAAATACTTTTACTAGACATCAGTATTGAGAAGTTGGCTATGTAAACGCTGTTTCAGATGCTCTTGCACTGATATCAAAATTAAAAGGGTCGTTTACGTACGCGTGTCAGATTTGAAATATTATTTATTCTTACAAATTGATGTCCAAACGATGTGAAACTTCAGTCGATAACGATTGATATTTTTAATAAAGAAAGAAAAAAGAAAAAAAGAAAAAAGAAAACAAATTATAATGAATTAAAATGCAATGAAAAGATTTGTCGGGATACGAGTGACGGTAATTTAAATTAATAATTACAGATAAGTAAATGTTTGAAGGCGCGATTGGAATCGCCAGGGCTTTATCTTAATAACGAATTTTTTAACAAACGGTAATGCGTTCTTTTGTAATTTTATCATTTTTCTTAAGAATGAAATTTGACATTGGCGGGAAACGGTCTCTGATCGCCGGTTATTGGGCTAATCTTAATAATCAGTATAAACTACAATACACAGTCGATTACAATAATAAAATGAACATATAATGTATGAGTCATCTGCTTTGGCTTCTGGTTAAAAATATGTCAGGTTAACGGCAATGAAAATATTCTCTACAAAATAAGGTCATATAGGGAAAAGAAAAAAAAAAAAAAAAGAAAAAAGAGAGAAGAATATAAAAAATAAAAGAAACGCCACAATGACGCCATGATAAAGGTTCCGAGGACCTTGTATGGGGCGATATTTAAATTTTTAATGTACTTTTAAGCAGGTTATGAATACGATACGAGCTATAATCGATTATCACTTCTCAATCAAATGGAATCGCTGCAGTACTTTGTAATTGCATTGGAATCCGTTACGCGGCCACGAATTCGTAGTGCGGGGAGCTTTCCTCTTACGGTACGAGTGACCTTGAAGCAATGGTAATTTAAAAAAAAAAAAAAGAAGAAGAAGATCATCGAAGAGTTTGGTCTGTACGTATCCTGTGTATTGTGATAACACGTGCTCGGCTCCAACTTAAGGCGGCTTCGGAATATAGGGAAATGGACTGGTACTAACAGAAGAATATAGAAAAGAGCGATGTTCGCCATGGAATCGCGAAGTGCCGATTAATTTTAAGGATTAAGGAATGCAGAATGCGGGAATCGGTCGGGCTGGATTACCGCGGTCCGAGCTCAATCGTTTACCGGAACGACAGGCGCGATCGGCAAAGTCCGTGGAGCGTCAGCTGTGCCGAGGAAATGAAAACAAATCAAATAATAGGCTTTGGGTGAATTAAGTGCGGCACGCGCAGACAAGACACACAGACACATGTATTGTCTAATGGCCGATATTAATAATACTCAGACGTTCATTCGTATAGATCGAGACCGAAAACTACGGGGACGACGACGACAATAAGTACAATGAGAAGCTTTCTGTCATTCGTTCGGATGACAATGAGGCGAGTGAAGGGTGTGAGTCAAAGAGTTTCGCTCGTCTCGAGTGGAATAGCCTGGAAAAGCGGAAAGCCTCGTGCGCGTCGACCGATAAGCCGAAACGAGAGGCGTATGCCCGAACGACGTGGTATCACTCTCGACACACTGGCATCATTAATCACGGTAGAAGCAGTCCCAATTCATGTGAGAGCATAGTAAATAAATATGAAGCCATGGGTAGGGTCGCGCGATAAAATACCTGAGCCGTGCTTAGGTACTGTTAATGTCGGTTTATGAAGAAGCGATGGATCGGAGGTGACAATCTCCGCGATAGGATCTACATTGCTCGCGGGGTAGGGTGGGGTGGGGTGGAGGGGGCGTGAGACAGGCAGGGTGAGCTTGCACAGGAAGCGGGAAATGAATCGGTGATCAACGCCGGCTCGAATCGGGCCAGGACTTGGACTCACCTGCTCCTGGGTGTCAACTTCGAGCGTCTCTGGCAATGCCATTTTCGAGCTTCGCATATGCCGCTCTGTCGGTCGAAAGGTAGATCGCGCTTGCGTCCAACCGACCACGAGGCTCCTGTTCTGCGAGAATCAAGTGAGAGAGTGAGAGAGTGAGAGTGAATTAGGGGTGAGAGAGAGAGAGAGAGAGAGAGAGAGAGAGAAAGTGAGCGGAAAGGAGAGAGCGGGAGACCGGGTGACCGGGAGACCGGCTCTGGGTACTACTACTACTGCTACTACTACTACTACTGCCAGCTCTATATAGCGCGACAAGCCCCGTCAAGTCATCCGTCCAACTGCCAACTGCCAACTGCCGACTGAATAGGCGCGCGCAGGCATGTACTGGAGAACGGGAGGCCCACCGGAGGACGCCACCGGAGTTCTCGACATACACGTCATTGGGTCTGAGAGACTAAGAGAGCGCTTGGCAGTCGGATCACGATAAATAAGAGCCGCTCTTAATCCGTTGGACGGAATGGAATGACTTCTCGAGTCTCCGGCGAGGAGAAGTTGTCCAGGGCCGATATCCAGGCAACGAAGATCTTCCCAGACTGATAACACCGAACCGATCTCGGCAAAGATTATCGTTCAAGGTCACTGACTAGTCCCCAATGATCCTAACGAAGCTTCCTTTCCCTCGGGCCGGACTTTCAAAAGCTTCGCCACGCAATGTCCCGTTATTGCGTACCAAATTAATACGTTCGCCGTATATTTTCTTTTTCGCCGTATCTTCGTCTTTTCTTTGTTATTTCTCCCCTGAAAGTACAGGTGAGCTCAGCTCGGCCGCTCGGAGCCTGAGCCGTGGTAACGTAAAATATACTTTAACAGCAGTAGAAAAGCAGAAGAAAAAAAAAGTACAATGTCATAGACAGACAGCAGAGCTCGCATTAATATTAATATAGATTTTCATATTTTCTTTCATATCGGCTTTATTATTCTATATTATCGATGGAATTTTGATAATAAAGGTTCCTCCGAGCGTAGTCGAAGAATACGCAGCCTCAATACATGAGTTAACACGAAAGCGCACGTACGTATTTACATGTGGAGGGAGCCTCGAGTGCACTCGTACGTACCATAAAAATAGAGCACTTTGATTTTTAAAATCTGCCGTAAAATAAATAAAATATATACCCTTTCAAGATAGGGATAAAAGTTTTGTCAAACGTGATAGTATTGCCACTGCGAAAGCAAATATTTATAAAAATGTTAAAAATTTGTAAAAGATGTTAAAGATTTGTAAAAACAAAAGCAAAAAAAAATGAAAAAGAAAAAAAAAACAGAAAAAAAAAAAGAAAAGGGTGAGGTGCATTCGGTAAATTATTTGATAATTTTATCGCTTTTTTTCTTCTTTCTTTCTTTCTTTCTTCTTTTTCGTAACGATATATCTGCCGATAGCGTCTGCTCAGGTGATTGTTATTTTGAAATAACAAATTTTTTTTAGGAAATTCGTGTCCGCATAGACTTGGTAAAACAATATTGGGTTAGGATACTTTAAAAAAAAAAAACGTTTGTTGTAAATAAATCTAAAAGCTCAGGTAATTGCCGAAAGTAGATGTAAGAACAATTATTCAGGGAGTCGTCGAGCCACGGCCTTTATTTACTATTCGATTCGATAAACTTATTTTACGAGTAAGCAGAGTTCACGAGTCGTCGGCGAACCGTTAAATCAACGATTATTCATTTTTCTTTCGCGCCTCGCACTAATCATCCGCCGTACCTCCCTTTCCGTACCGCTCTCGGCTCAATCTCCTTAGCAATATAGCAATATTTGCCGAGCCCTTCCCCCAATAACCCCCGTCGGCCCACTCGATACACTTTTCTCCCCCCCCCCCATTGATTCCCGGCGCTGCGTAATGTCATCTCGCCTCGAGCACGAGCCAGTCCTAAATTCACTCAGTAGCTGCTGCAGGCATCGATAGTTAGGGCTAGAAACTCAAGCTCCTCGCCGTTGGAGCTTCAAATACTCGCACACGACGCCTGACCTATACATACGCGATTATTTAAAGTTTACACACATCCTGTATATAGAAAGTACACTTTCTCTTTAAAGTCCAAAAGAACGAAAGTTGCATTATATCGTGTGAGTTTGTTTTTAATGCAATCGAATGGATTTCTCTTTGCTGAGCTCTTGATCTTCCGCGTAAATGATCTTGACATTCGAGCTAATTTCATGCTCGGAGCCACAAACAGAAGCTCTCCTCATATTGTCTTTCTTATCCAATCGTAAAATAAATTTAATCCGAAAGTATTCTACCATTTCTTCAAACTAAAGCAACTCACGCGCCATTGCTCTTTATTTTATCAACTCGTAAACTCTATTTATTATAATAATTATTGCCAATATCCATTCTATCCATTGCTTACGAAGTAATTCCTCTTAGTCTTCGTCTCAATTAGTTTTTTCGTAACTCATTACAATAAGTACACTCGGCTGATATAAAAAATTTACATTTTTGTTGCAGAACTGCATATACAGAGAGAATAACTTTCATTTATTATTTATCGTTTAAAATTAATTTAAAAAAAAAAAAAAAAAAACACATTTACAATGTCTTGAGGTATTTCTCTCTCTCTCCAAGAGGCTTGATTCTATATTTCTAAATAACAAAGTGAGGAATTAAGTGAAAACAGCATCGGCTATACTTAAACGTGTCCACGCGACTTCCTGCGCAGCATTTGATTTTCCTCGTGATACGAACTTGTAATTGTAGATATAACGTAGGTCAAAATATAAATCCACGTCGATCTGTTAATTCAATTGGTATCAGTATTGTCATCGCTGATTAAGAAACATGATAAATTACACTTTAAAAAGACTGTCAAAATTATCCTGCGTGTACGCGCACGGACACGGTCACGGGTGCGTTTGCGCGTGTATGTATCAGTCGGGCAATCTGTCCAATGATTAACCTAGAATTAATCGAACGCCTGGGATTGCCGATCAACAGACTTTTATGCGTTAATCTGCTCGAAGCAACGAATTCGAGCGCCCGATTTTAATCCAAACAAGTCTCCACCGACGAAAAATACCGCCGTATACGCAATATCTCGTAACAAAAACAACAACAACAACAACAACAACAACAACAATGTATCCTGCCTACGTGCTAAATTGCATAGAAATGCGCGATATTGCAATTGACATAAGCGTAAAGTGTTTTATCTTCATCGCTCGGAATATCTTACTTAAATGGGGCACGAGCTTTTGAGCTCAGCAGTAGCTACATGTCACCCAATGGCAAAAATCAATAGTAATTTTATTTCGACCCTATTCGCCTCTATTCGCCTCCATTCATGAGCTATCGTATGCACTAATAATTCTGGAATAAACAGAGTCAGTCGGCAAGAGGTGGGGAATATCATACGTAACGTCGTACTTTCAAGAAGTTCTTGGTAATATATCAATATAGCGTAACCGGAGTCTAAAAATTTTTACCGAACCTTTTGCAATTTATCGAAAAATCTGTGAAATTAAATATTACAGAACTTTACGAGCTAAGCTCGACTGCGCTCCCCACCACTGCGAATACTTATTTACGCGAGCTTATTATTTTTAATTTGTAAAGCGTATTTTACGGTGACCATTCCTATCGCGGATAAGGAAAATAATTATTTAACCGTCAGAATATTAATTAACTAACGAATAATGACGCGCTTAAAGTGTTAAGTAAAATCTTATTAAAAGCTATGAAAGGATTTTGATCGCACGTTGAGAACTGAATAATTCAAAGCCTATTCCCTATTGTTCCAAAAGTTTTTAAATGCGTGAAAGAAATCTCGCACAAATCCTAATGGCATTATGTACATTTTATTTCATCGATCGATTTGAATACACCTGTAAACGTATTGTAATACGAACTGCATTAATGCCACATTAATTTGTTGGAAAAAATAAATCCATCATTTATTTCCGCCCAATGATTTTCGAGTATAAAATTAACTATTTAATGTATTATTTAATCGACTGATGTACAGAGTAATTAATCTGTTTAAAAATATGAATTCGTCTATGAATTTAATATGAAATACGTAAACATGTTAAATATATTTTTGTAGCTTTTGTAAAAAAGACAACTGTATGGATTATTATAATTAATAGTTATATAAAAACAATGATATATTTAACTCTACTTATCAATAATTGCATATGCTTAATACAAATTTCAAGGATTTTAAAGTAATTTAAGTATAAAAGTAAAAAAATGAATAAACGTAAATCAGAAATCCTTGGAAGTCCCAGGATGTGCATATTCATCGAGCACAAGTAAAATGTAATTCTAATCATATTATTTACTTGATATTCGAGAATCAAAACTTTTAGTTGCATAAAAGGTTTATCGCCTAAAAAATAATATAACAAACAATGGCTGTTCGAAGCGATCAATTACTTTTAATAATCAGATACATAAAATTCAAACGAAATATTAACTTCTTTTAATAATTGATAATTCTTACAGAACCGAATTACTCGTGCTCGGACTCTGCTCAACTATTAAGCTATTAAGCTATTAATATCTAAATATAATAAATCAAAGACTTTTTTTTATCGGTATAGAGCATCGTTTTCTATTTAATTGATGAAATATGAAGATGACGGATGCTTATCTTTCGATTAAATGAAAATATAAAAATTAAATTTTTCTAGAAGATTAAGCCCTTTTTTTGGAAAAAACATTGTCAAAATGTAACAATAGCTTATATTGTATTTAGAGATACATAGATCTATGTATATACGTCTTTGGACGATATCAACAATTTCATTAACCAAGTATGAGAGTCGCCTGTTAATCGTTGCTGATTGAAACTCAAATATTTTGCTTTATCAATACATTTCGAGGCATTTCATAAATACAATCAATAAATAAAGTAATTAATTATGCTCTACAGAGACGAGTAATAAATTATCTAAATATTTTGTTGATCAAGCGATGGGCCCTTTAAATCATCAGTGATCCTGTTTAGCGAAGAATATCCTCATTTATCATTAGATTTATTCTATTAACTCGACTTGCTCGTAAATAAACAAAGTATGGTTAAAAAAAAAAAAAAATCATTTGTGATGGGTCCTCCAAATGAAGAAACGGTGCAATAAACCTCTTAATTTATAAATCAGCTTAATATATTGTTAATATAAACTTACTTTTTAATATAAAGCAGCTCATTACGCAAAACCATAAATTTCAAAATACGTATCTTTTAACCATATTCAAGGCATGTAAAAAGTATGTTCAAGACAATTGATTTCATTAGAGTTCAAGGAAATTACTATTAATACAGGTAGAGAAATAACTTGTCTCTAAAAAATGAAATTGACACTTTCTAGAAATATCGTTGAGCGGGACGTCGAGTACTTCGTGCATGTATAAAACTTCGTATATTCATATAAAAAGATATTTTACTTTAAAAATTATTTCTGAGAAATTAAGAGATTATTCGGAGATTAAAGAGCTTGATTTCTTAATCCTAACGAACAGTAGTAAAGGTACTTAGAGATATTGATTACCATAATGTATGGAATAATAAATGAAGAGCTTCATGATAAGAATAGCCACAAGCAAAGAAAAAAAAAATTTAACCTCCTTGAGACTTTTAAATAATTATCGTCAGAATTCTTTACTTAAAAAAGAAAAAAAAATAACTTAAATCTCATTTGCGTTAATGTATAACTATAAGTGACTCAAGTACTTACTTTCTTTTACTTCATTCGATTCCTATTTTATAACCTTTCAATCACCGTCTCTTAACGTGCGTTATTTTTTAAATAATCAATGTAAATAGAGCAGCCTCAATAGTAAAAAGCATTTGCGAAATAAATAATTACAAAATTAAATGATTCGATGCGTTAGCATTAAAATATTTATCTTTAAAAAACATATTCGTGCATATCGACAGCTTTACACTATCTATTGAATTTTCATATTTTTGGCTGGATTTTTATTAAAATCTAATACGAAGTATAGAAAGAAGCTTCTTCTTCTTCTTCTTCTTCTTCTTCTTCTTCTTTTTTTTCTTTCTTTTTATTTTTTTTGTGTTTTAAAATAATATCTTTGAGATTTAATAATAATATTGAGAATTTTGTTTTTGAGAATACGAATACGAACTTTGATAGATAAAACCATAATTTCGAGATTTAGAATAAACGGAAATTCAAAAGTTCTTATTAAGACATAAATTTAAAACTTCCAAGTTAAGTTAGAAATATTCTCAGATGAAATATTTAATTTACAACAATGGTTATTATAAACTTGTGTTATTAAATTTTATTATTCAAAATGATCTTCGTGAATATAATGAAACAGGTAATAAAGTTAATTAAATTTCAAGATAATCGCAAGAAAGAAGATGCTAAGATTTATTAGGTCTTATTTAACCTACGATAGCTAATAATTATAAATTTACTATAGATTTGCTTCTTCTTCTTCTTCTTCTTAATTAATACACTTGATTTTAATTACGCGAATGAATATAGTCTAATCTAATTCTTCACTCTTCGCTAATAATCCGAGCAATCCGAGTGAATCTATATATCTTATTCCAATAATAAGAAAATTATAAAACGGTTATATTAATTACAGATCAAGTAAACAAACTTTTTACTGCGAAATGAAAAAAAAAAACAACAACGAAAAAACACTCAACTTATGCGATTAATAAATGTATTGTAACAGCATTCAATTGGCTAAAGTGGTATTGGTTTTTTAAAAACTAGTATAATACAATATTTATATGATTCATGTTATCTGGTGATTGTGATCTGTAACAATGTTCATAGATTAGATTTCAAATGACATATAAATTCTTCTTATAACGTAATACCTTGAAATTTTTTGAAATTGACCTGTGCTTTCGAGAAAGCCGTCGAAAATAAATCAGTAAATTTTAATAACAATACTTAAATTATTTTGTATTTTAATATCATTTCCATAATGTAAATTTTTACATGGGATTTGCAATTATAAGGCAAACAATGAAATGAAAAGGGGAATATTTTTCTTTTCTTTACGAAATCGTAGAAATTACAATGTTCCATGCGCACAGATGTAACCAATTAATTTATTATATAACGGAGACTGTACGGTAGAAGAGAAAAAGTTGGATGAAAGGAAAGTAGGGCCTCGAGGGGGTGAGGGGGGGAAGGAGAAAACAACGAAAATCTGAAGTCTGCTTAATTTAAAAATAATTAACAATATTGTTGCTCATTGTGAATTTCAGTTATGACGAGAAGTAATTGGAGCAAAATGTGGATAGAAATGTGGAGGTGTTCTTGTAGTTAAAAAAAAAAATAAAGAAAATACTACTTTATATGAATAAAGTCAACTGGATCTTTAAAACCAAAATCGTTAAATAAAAGGAGTATTAACAATGTAGATTAATGCGGAGCTGCTGATTGTGGTAGTGGTGGTGGTGGTGTTGGTTGTGGTCGTGGCGGTGGTAGTGGCGGTGGTGGTGGTGGTTCCTTCCGCAGGAGAGAGAAAAGTCGTAGAGAGTAAAAAGCCAAGGATAAGCAGCTGAGCGGCACGGATTTCGTTCAAGATACGCCAATCGGCGTCGCAAGTCGTTACCAAAACGGTATTGATACTTCCCCGATTACTTGTCGTCCGACAAGGCTCCGGGGATCAGCGCCGAATCTCTTGCTACGAGCCGACAAACTTCGTATAAGTTTTTTTCTTTTCTTTTTTTTAATAATTTAACGAGAGATTTGCGATCGTTAAAGAAAAAGTATGAAAGGCTGTTGGGAGGGGATGGGGGAGGGGGAGGGGGGATGGTTGTATTTGTCCTGTAGACCTTCGAAATGACAATAAAATTAGAAAGTGCCGCATGCATTGCAAATTTGTCGCAAAAGTTTTAATGACTTCCAGATCTGGAAAAAAGTTTCCCGTTTGCTTTTCACTCAAAATGAATAATAGTCCACGTGTTGATGTGTTCTAGAAACAATTAAACTTGCAGTGAAATTACTGCATTTCACGATGTATGTGCAACTCCAAACAAAACAGCGAATGGGCTGAGATGCAATTATTATTATATATTACGTTTACATTTAAGCGTAATGTGGTAGGCATTTTATATTGCTAACTAAACCATTTATATGTAGATAAAGAAAAAAAAAAGAAAGGTCTAATAAAAATATGTAGCAGTGCACTGTAATCAAAGGCTTACAATGAAATGTACTGTTTCTAAAGTAATTAGTCTTTACGCAATTGTTAAGACTTTGTAAGTAAAAGCGACTACTGCTACTAATGTAATACGTAATGTGCACGAAATTCCTATTGAATGTCATATCAGTTAAAAACAAAATGTAAACGCTCGATACCCGAACTGAACTATACGATTCAGAAATCAGCGAATAAAAAAAAGAGAAAGAAGAAGAATAAAAAACAAAAAACAAGGGAACAAAAAAAAACAAATAAATCGTGCGACAATGTGTCAATCGTGTAAAAAATAAATAAACATCATCCGAGCATTTAATTTTCAAACATAAAATTTATACCTGTAAGGGTTAAAAAAAAAAAATAAGATGTATAATGTTTCTCATCCAGCCCTTGATGGCTCAATTATGCGAGGCAAATCGATCGCGTGCTCATCGGCAAGGATATTACTTTATTCCGGATCTGTCCGGAAGTAAAGGAATTATCTCGTTCTCTATAGCCATGAAAATTAATCATTAGACCAGTTAATGCGTCGTAGGTAGATATGCCAGACCCATGCAGTTTTTATTGATACTACCTACTGATCTTGTCGTTATATTTTATAGGCTTGCGTTAAATGATTTAAATCATCAGCTCGTGCGAGTCGAGTAGGCGAGAAAATGATTTATTTCCTAATCCCTAATCCGTTGGTTGAGAACAAGACAATCAATGCAGAGTATCGATGTAAGAGAGAGGGCTAAGAGAGACAAAGAGAACAATAGGATAAAGATCGATGAAGATCCGGAGGTAGGATGGATGGAAGTGCGGGGAGCTTAGGTAGATTCGAACGTAAGGGCGTAATCGATCTCGTTGGCATTGTCGACGGGCGACCGGAAGGTAGCCGTGGTAAAAGGTATTTAGGCGATGTACGCGAGGCTTCGCAGGTGAGGGTCGTCGAGGTATGAACTAAACACGATACGCAGTAGCAAATGTTCGGAAGTTCGGGGAGTATATTACGCGTAACGTCGAACGCTACGACGGGAGCAGTATGAGACAGGCGTAAGGTATGAAACGTCGGCTGGGCGTACACGAGACGGAACGGCGGACGACGAGACGGCGGCAGGTAGGGACGGACAGGGACGGGAGAGGGCGTCGACGTATCGATCTGGGCGAGCGGCGTGTGCGGGGGGAAGCAGCGTGACCGTTCGTGGCACCGTGGCCACTCTCGTGTCGAACGGGGCCCCCAGTGACTCGTGCGATACAACGTAGTTTACGTGTGCGCGCCCACCCCCCCCCGCCCGCCCGTCCTATCCCCCGTCCCCCGCCCACCTGCCGCCATGGGGTGACTCGGTCCTTCCTTCATTTTAGTTCTCCGCGAGGAGCGAAGCTGCGTTTGCACGAGGACGGGCTCGTAGACGAGCGCTTCCCCGCGTGGTTGGTCGGGCTCGTGATATCAAGTACCGGAGCCGTTCGAATGCCCGGACGGGAAAGGACAGCAGGAGACAGTTGGCCGCGCAACGATTGAGGAGCTCGCGAGGGAGCTAAGAAGAGGCTCCGGAGCCGCGTTATCGGCCATAGCAGATATTGTCAAAAAAGCGGTCGAGTCAACCTCGCGATATCGATACCGAGCTCTCTCACTCTCTCTCTCTCTCTCTCTCTCTCTCTCTCTCTCTCTCTCTCTGTCTCTCTCTATCTCTCACACACACACACACACACTCACTCACTCAGTCTCTCTCCCCTCTAGCTGACTCTTCTCGCGAGCCTCGTCGCCTATGGCCTCCACGACTCCCAGATCGACGTCTGCGTTGACATGCTTTTCCTTATCAGCCTCCTCTGACTAGACATGCCACTTTAATTTAGATGCCTGCGCCACTCGGTAAGACCACTTTCATCATCGACATGCACTGGCTGCTCTTAATTAAGCAACGACGTTATAATGAAAGCATCATCGAAAATGGTCATTGAGCAAGCTCCGCTGCTTTCGCAATTTGATAATGTATTTTAATACAAGTACAATTGTTCATACAGTCGACCTGAGCCACTCCTCTTACATAATTCAAACAAAGTAAGAAATGGGTTTTGATGTCAATAGATTTCAAGGTCCCGTTGATGAAGAGCTTATTTGTCCAATTTGCTCTGGCGTTTTACAAGATCCAGTCCAGGTAATTCCTTGAGTCCGCTTCTTTCAGCACAATCCCTTCATTATTTTCAATCCTAATTGTCTTTTCTCTCTGTTTGTCCTCTCCGAGCGATGAGGCCTCGCACCTTTCTCATTAATGGACTACGGTAGTTTATTCAAATAACCAACGAGTGCTTGTATTTACAACTACTTCTCTTACAGGCACCAGACTGCGAGCATGCATTCTGTAGGCTTTGCATGAATGAATGGATCAATCGACAGCCCACTTGTCCGTTAGACCGCACTCCCATAACAGCGGCGCAATTATTACCTGCTCCTAGGATCCTCAGAAATTTGTTATCTAGATTAAGAATTAAGTGCGATAACTTTGTTCACGGCTGCCAGCAAGACATCAAGTTAGATGCACTAATGGCACATTTAGAAGAGTGCGAATACAATCCTAAAAGACCTATAACCTGTGAGCAAGGATGTAGTCTAATTTTCCCTAAAGATGAGCTCAAGAATCATAATTGTGTTAGAGAATTAAGGAATTTAATTCAATCGCAGCATCAAAATTTAACAGAAATGAGGAGAGAATTAAGTGAGCAGCAGTTTCAACTCAACGAACAAAAGAGAGAGATACATTTGTTAAAAGATTTTATGAGAGCTATGAGGGTGTCGAATCCGATAATGAGAGACATTGCTGAGCAAATGGAACAAGATGAAATAGCTAGATGGTCCGCTACATTACCAAGAGCGAGAGTCACTCGATGGGGAGGAATGATCTCAACTCCTGACGAAGTCTTACAAGTAATGAATATTTCCTAAAACTCTTATTACTCTTTTATATTTTACCAATTTTTAAGTAAGGAAAGATAACGTACAAAAATGCGATGCAGTTTTCAGATCTGTTTAAACAAGAGTCAGTATTCGTCACTGATGAATTACATGATTCATCGATTGTAGTAACATAAGAACAAACATACCTTTTGCATTTCATTGATTATGTTAATTAAATTGTACATATGACTAATTCACAGACTATGATCAAAAGAACCCTGTCAGAATACAATTGTCCTCCGCATGTAATCAACGAATTGATGGAGAACTGTCACGAGCGAAAATGGCCTGTGGGATTGAATTCCCTTGAAACTCGACAAAACTCAAGACGCCAGTACGAAAACTACGTTTGTAAGAGAGTACCAGGCAAACAAGCTGTTATTGTGTTGCATTGTGACAATACGCATATGCCTGAAGATATGACTGTTGAACCAGGATTGGTAATGATATTTGCCCATGGCATTGAGTAAATACATATGAAGTTTAAGAATATTATATTTTTCTATTGATAAAAATGAAGAGAAAAGCACTGACTGTTCGCGTCGAGTACCATAAATGCCTCAGCATTGATTGTGGTCACTAGCTTAAAAAAGCACTCCACTTGAATTGTAATCATGTCTCTATTAATGTTATATTCTTTTTTAGAAGTTTTTCAAATAGTCTTTAAATTGGTTATGCAGAAGAATCTTTCTGTTAATATTAATTTTAGTATTATAAGAAATGTGATAATTATTTTATAAAAGAAAATACAAGTGATCCATTATCGTGATGCATAAAATCCAAAAACAAAACACAAGGTTATGTATTTAATCATACATTAATAATAATAATAATGATAATGATAATAATAACGTTAATAGTAAAGCAATAAAAATGTTAAAAATAATATCTAGATGCATTTTGAGTTGCAAAATGTATAATAGCAATTACTAATTTATGATCTTGTAGCTATTTTAATAGTGTAATTGATATGCAGCTAAAGAAAATATTTTTTTATAGTTAAGAGGAGGTCATTACTTAAAAATGAAGTGTGCAAAATTCGAAAAAGACTATATTATAAACGTTTAACCATTAATTTCCTCATTCTATGAAATTAAAAATATTAAAATTTTGTACTGTTATACATGTTCATTTAGTTTTTAATGAATATTCATTGAAATATCGATAAATTTATTTTTAACACAAATAAATAAATATTTTACAACAATACTATTAATTGTCTGTTATTTATTTTCGACGTACATTTTTAAAGGTTTTTATCTTATTTTTATAATGGTTTGCGGCTTAAAATTCTAGGCTCGTATTACCGCGTACCCCATCCCCCGCACATTATTATGACTATTGCGTTGCATTCATCGGTAAGACAAATTACATTACTAAATTTCAATTTATCAATAACATTGAGTCTTGCACCCCGTTAATGTTGCTATTCAATAATTTATGTAAATAGTAAGTACTTTTCCTTGGATTATAGACATATTTTCTTTCCAAACTCCAAAAAAACTCTAAAACAACCCCAAAAAAAAGTTTCATGTCTGCGACTTGTTTATTAATATTGTTTTAAATCGTAATGTTTTTGTAATATGCTGAGATAAAAGTCCAATTAAAATACTTTTACTACGTGAGCCATAGTTCCTCAACGTAATTCCTTAACAAAAACTTTTTAACGTGAAAGCGTTTAAAAAGTTTTTACGTATAATCACAGAATTATGCATAAAAATACGGATACATTATAATATTCTTAATAACGTTATCAATTTTCATTACTAAGCTCGTTCTTAAATAATTATGTATTTTATTTTTGAAATTTGACGATTTTTAAAGATTACGAACGGACCGAATGAGAATTACTATAAGCCTATAACTTCCTGCTCTTTGCCTTAAATAACTAAAAAATTCACTTCTTATTCATATTATAATAATAATGTTGCATTTTACCTTTAATTTAATTAGCGTTATTTAATACAAGAGCATCGAGATTATTATTTGGATTGGCCAACGAACCTCACCTTCCGAGT
Organism: Ceratosolen fusciceps; assembly: GCA_018883505.1. Taxonomy (NCBI): domain Eukaryota; kingdom Metazoa; phylum Arthropoda; class Insecta; order Hymenoptera; family Agaonidae; genus Ceratosolen; species Ceratosolen fusciceps. The sequence continues at coordinate 8,382,608 of RCIC01000005.1, forward strand.
TCTTTGTTAATTTGTTCAACTCTCTTTCACAACAAATTATACATTATGAAAACAAATAATAATAATAATAATAATAATAAATTTAGCAGAGGGATTGGAGTCCTATTCTACATTAGCTGGACAGTTTTGCCATTGTACTTATTTTCTTACCAAACATTCAAACTTCCTTGAATATCTTCTACATTAAGTGCTCCGCAATATCATTAAAGTCTTCTTTATTCAGAACATTTGGAAAAAAAACAAAATATTGACGGCCATGGTTGTTTGAAGGGCCTGATTATGACCCCGGCATTCCTAATGGCGTCAGGAGATGAAAAATGTTAGGAATTTTATAATATTTACGACGCTCCGGTTTGGTTCAGCAAATTTTTTTTTTTCTTTTTTTTTTTTTTTTTTTTTACCCCAAAACATTGACAAGTTCTTTATTGAAGCGTAAAAATACAATATCCATTTTACGCATCCGAGGTTTTATTGTTGCACGATAACACGAGGGCGTAAAATATTTTTTTTATAAAATGTGCTGAATTTTTGAAACAACGCATATTGCTTTTCGATGTATGGCTTTTTAACATTCTACAACAAACACTCCAACATAACCGATGATTCTTGCAATTCATCTACTATATATATATACACGTAAAAAGTACTGAAGATATCTCTGCATAAAGCATTTATTATTTGTTTTAGATCAAAGAAGGGCTTGTAATAAGTCAACCATCTTCCGGATTATTCGGGTGATCGTTTTCAAATGAAAAAAAAAAAAACGATTTACTTACTCTATCGTGAGCGACACGCCTAATAATTTAATGAAGTCCTTTGAATAATTATTATTATTCTATTTAATTATACGCATTTCCCTATGTAATATAAAATACCAGGGTTTATCTAAAAAATATTTATCTGAAAGCAAAGCCAAAACTAACTGAATCTTCTCGAAACTAGAAGAATCATGCATATCTTTTTAAAAATAGTTATTCACGTCTATTTTCTATTAAAATATTCCAATACTTTATTTTCATCTTCCCTCGAAATTATTTTCTCAATCTACGGTTCTTTTATCGCCGCAGTGGCGATAAAAAGTTTTTTTTAAGCCATTTTTTATATTGATAACATTGTTTGACTAGTTAAAAAAGTTAAATATTCATTTTGTAGGAATTGAAATCGGCAATAATTATTTTAAAAATACGCTGTAATTCTTTTTTACTTTTTACTTTTTATTTTTTTTGTTTTAAATCGTAACTATAAAAATTAAAACTAAATTAAAGCTAAATGGCTCGATACACGGGTAAACAAATGCAGATACTGAAATATCTTGTAGTTAGATTGAGTAAATATTTTTAAAACTTTTCATTAAAAAGAAAGTAATAGACGCGTTACAATGCATTTAGCTTAAGAATAACGAAAGTATTATTCCGTTGTTCTAACGTTCTTGTTCAGTCACGAAAATAGTTCGAAGATACTTATTTAATTATAAAATAAAGAGCGATGGGTATCCTGAGGATAAAATCAACAAGAAAACTCATGGATCTCGAAGATTAAACAGATTAGAAGATTTGCTAATTTTAATACGAATAATTTCTATTTTGACTGTACGACACACGCGCAGAGGCGCAAGCACGCGCGCGCACGCACGCACGCACGCACGCACGCACAACGAGAATATAAAAAGATCTAAAAATATAAAAGCACATATCTTATTTCCGGACAAGAACTTTTCAACCAATGAAGGGATCCAAATTAACGGTCATAATCTCCGAGGCTGCTTACGAAAGCAAAATCAGCTTTTCCTTCATAAAATCTTTAATGACGGGGTCAAAGTGTTCGGTTCCCTGATTTTATGGAACAAATCTCCCCGCACGAACTCAAACCGCTCAACTTTATTATCATCGAATTTAAATTTACAAACGGCATTGTCCACGTCGTCGAGACTTCGCCTACGATAAGCGAATAATGTCATCCATAACGGTAATAATAATAACAACAATAATAGGCTTATGTTTAATTAATGCATTAATGCGAGGGACGTTGACGTGACGCGGTCAGGTTGAAGTGAATTTCATTGCATAAAATTCGGTAAATGTTTATCGAATTAACGTTCTAAGCTAATCGTATGCGATCGCCAACGATTTTTTCACCAATTAGACTGACGATTCGGAGATCCACGATTTACTTATCAAGTTTTAATTTTTTAATTCATAAGTCGATCTTATCTCAATGCGGCACGCGATTATACAATGCAAACTCTTGTTCGCGTAATGCCGCTCATCTATATTTAATAGTGGCAAGCGCTTGATTTCCCATATCAGAAAACTTGAAGCTTCGATTCCAAATCTTATGTCAATTAAGTCCCTCTAGATATATTATAACGATTACGCTGATTTTCTTAATAACTCTTACGACATATATACGTGTATATATATACTGCGACGACAGCCACCGATCTCTTCGAATTCCATAAAAGATATATTTAACGCGTTACCCGGTGGCTTAGATATTTCAGCTTTTGCACTCCATTTCCACGTTCACTACCTCGTGGATGAAATATGTATTCTTACCCTTTTCACGAGTAAATCACAGGAATGGAATACAAGCCTTATTATATAATGCCATTATTGATTACAAGCCCTTCGGCAATGAATAATAATAATATTAACTATCGTATAAATTGGCCTTACGTAGTCAAAGTAACGTAGGCAAAGTGCGGCCGGAAGCACCAAGCCTTCCGTTTATCGTACTAAGCCGCTCGCGGGGATGTTATTGTCATTGACATTACCAACCGTTTCTATTACCAATCGGTAATTTTACGCCCACGAAACAGAAAGTCATGGAAGAAATGCATGGAACGAGTGAATAATAATTTGCACTGCACTGGACTAAAGTCAGCGAATAACGTATCCCTGAGCTGCATAAGCACAGAGAGCGCGATGTGACTGTCGGAGGATACGGATGCAATGAAGAAAGTCGAATCGAGTACGTTATGTCGCAACGTACGCGACGTACGTAACGTACATACGCAACGGAGCATAAACCTCAAGGAAGAGGCTTCTCTCTCTCCGGATCTAACGGATTAGTACGACCTGGCGTCCAGGGTCCACTGGCATCGAGCTTTCTTCTGCTTCCTTGAGTAAGTGCATTCGATCGTATCGACTGCTACTGGTAACGACCGATAGCGACCGATAAGTTCAAGTGTAATAATCTCTTACGAATCGCCCTTTTTACGAATCCATCCACCTACGCGGGTGTGTGATAATGCGTTGCGTCGGGTAAGGCTCGACGTGAGAGCTTTGAGGTGAATTTTAATGAGGGGTCCGGAGCTAATCTCGATAACGAGTAACGAGATTAACGAGTCCGTGCAATATTCATGTGATCAGTCGAATCCCTCTTAATAATCTTAATAATTATCCTTGGCTATTGCCTGGTACCTGGTGCTCGGTGTCTCGGGACGGGCCTCCCTCTCCTGCAAAAGCCCGGCAAACATGATAAACGAGGGGTGGGAAGTGGTGTGCGCCTGTGCGATTCGAGAAACAGAACGGATTATTAATTTCAAATATCGCTTTAACCGACAAATTTATCCAGCCAAAATGAACAAGTACTCCGAGTACTCGAGCTGACCAGTACGAATCGAAGTTATTATCATAGCTCGAAACCCTCTCCCCAAGACACTTCGTGTAAATTGCTCTCGACCAGTCGACCAGAGGCAGCAGTTACCGCGTGTCACGTGGACGGGTAATCGACGATACATTCAACGACGATTACCGATTTACCCTCGCGCTTCCTTGAATCTCCTGCGGGCGCAGACTGCTCAAGTGGTAAATGACGATTCCGCGGTTTGTGCGTTCAAAACGCATTCAAAGCATTTCTTTTGCTTTTTTCATCGCTTGAATGAGATTTCAGAGACCGTGAATCCTCTTTATTAAAGGCCGTGCCTTTATCGAAAAATTTGATACTTTACGAGATTGCCGAAATATTTGCGCTCCCTAAGAGACGCATCGCTAAGACGAATAAGTCATAAATAGCCTCGTTCCAGATAACCGTTATTATGGAAGTTTATTTAAACTCTTCCTCGTAAGGCCGAGTGCTCTGGGCAAGAATCGCTCCCATTGTATTGAAACAGATCGGTGGGAAAAAGTCATCCTTAAGCTTATAATCGGTAATAAGATAAAAAAAAAAAAAAAAAAAAAAGAAAGAAAGAAAAAAATCATTCCAGGTATTTCCGGGGCTCGAGGAGGAGAAGGATGAGGAGAAGGAGGAGGAAGAGGAGGAGGAGGAAGAGTAGGTGCACAAGAAACTTAATTATTGCTAGCAATAAAAAAATTGGCTGGATTGAATGAATCTCCGATGGCAATAATGATTATCTAAATGTCCCGAGCCGAGGCCTCTATTCGCAATTTAACGTAATTTATGTGACGTACGTCACGTAAGGACGGGCCGTACGAACAATTAGCGAATGAAAATAAATGAGATAGAGAGAGAGAGAGAGAGAGAGAGGGTGGGAGGGACAGAGAGAGAGATTGAGCTTGTGCGAGTCGGTCGTTAAGGGTATGGAAAGCTCGTTAGCCTCGCTACCAGGTGAGAGATCCGGTGGCCGTGTGTGGGGAATGCGTGCACAGGGGGTGTGGACCGGTGCCGAGCTCGGCCGAACTCGGCGGCTCGGGCCGAAACCGGGATGCGCGAAAAAACCGGTCGCCCCCGTCCCCGGGGCGAGGGTGTCGCGAGGGCTGCCCGCCACGGGCCTAGAGATCGCCACGGCGACGAGTGGGGGGCTCGGGGTGGGCGAGCGGGGGCTTACGTCGGCGGCGTAGGGATAGCGCGGCCGGGACGTGATGGTGGGAAGGGAGGGTTGTCGGGAGGACAGGGGGGAAGGGGTCGAGAGCGCGCCGGGGCGTTGGACGAGCGTACGGACGGTCGCCAGTCCGCTACGAGAAGCCGGTGCCGCGCGGCTTCTTCACTGGAGACGCGCGCTGGAGCTGCTTTTGGGAGGCTGGGGATAGGAGGACCCGCAAGGTAATGGGCGGCCGTGGCGCCGCGTCGGCGGCTTTGCTGCTCGCGGCTCTGCTCACCGGATGCCGGGCCGAGATCCTGACGCCGCCTTACTTCAACTTGGCCGAGGGCAAGGAGATCGTGGCCTCGGCCACGTGCGGCGTCGAGTCCGCCGGCCCGGAGCTCTACTGTCAGCTCGTCGGGGCCAACTCCGACCAGGAAGCCAACATCAATCAGAACATTATCCAGGGACAGGTAGAGAGGCCAGCGTCTGTATCTCCCTCTTGCCCTCTCCTCCTCGCCGCTCTCGTCCTCTTTGTCTCTGCTCTGCTCCTCTCCTCTCCTCTCCTCTTCTCTCCTTGATCCCTCTCCGTTCCTCTTTCCCCCCCGCGCGCGCGCGCGCACCCCCTTCGCCCCCTCGCCGCACCTCCTCCGCCCGTCCTATCCCATCCCACCCTCGACCCCACCCCTCCTGTTCGCCCGGTCGGTCGGTCGGTCGGTTGGTCGCTCGCTCGCTCGATCGCTCGCTCGCTCGCCATCCTTCCCCGCGCTCGCGTGGACCGCTGTGTATTGCGCCTCTAAGGAACGCGCGCGGTTCGCCTCTAAATTTATGGTATGCTATTATGGGAGGCGTAGAACACTCGGGGCTGTTGCGCACCGCGTGCGCCGCTAATTCTGTAAATGAAGGAAGTCGAAGCCGTCGCCGACGCTGCTTCTCCTGCTTCTGCTTCTGCTGATGCTGCCGATTTTTCCAAAGGGAAACTACCGTGAGCGCTGGCGTGAACGGCGAGTGCGGCAACGACCCCCTCCAGGAACGCGATCCTCGTCGCTTTCTTATTTTATCCATCGTGTCACGTGACGGTCGCATCATCCGAAGACTCGGGTGGCGAGTCTGATTTTTAAGCGTCCGTTACAACCCCGGAGAATATAGAGCGAGATAGATAGATAGATAGATTGATAGAGTGAGAGAGTGAGAGAGAAATAGGGGTGAGAGGGGGGATGGGGAGGGAGGACGAAACGTGGTTATTATAAAACATGCTATCCTCTTTTACCTTCGCTGCAGATACGTACAAATGCATTTTAAAGGGTTTTGAACTCGCATTTTAGCCCGGGAATTTCGCTTATGAATTCAAAGTGCTCCGCGAAATTTAATATCCATCGCGAGTCTTTCGACAAAATATTTCACACTCTATGTTAAATTAGAACTTTTGCGCGTCTCGTTTTACCGCCGCACTCGACTAAACTATTTTGCGCGCGCGCTAAGCAAAACACTTACCGATACGGCAACGTCCTCTCTCTCTCTCTCTCTCTCTCTCTCTCTCTCTCTCTCTCTCTCTATCTATCTATCTATCCATCTCTCTCTCACTCTCACTCTTTCGTCTCGGAATTTTTTACTATTTTGTTGTTTCATTATATATTTTGTTTGGTTCGTTTGTTTTTTGTTCCTGGCGGCGACTTCCATGAATCGACTCATCGACTTAAAATAAAAGATAACTAATAAGGTCCGACGTAAGGAGATAAAAAATAAAGGGTGGGCGGGGATGGAGTAATAGTTTTCCGCGGTCGGTCTTTATGGGCGAGAGTGAGAAAACGTTCGTTTGTCCGTTTGTTGGGAACGGTCGTGTAATATTTATCGCCGAGTAATAGCTTATTCGCTGATTAATGGTCAGCGATACTTGATACAAAGTCGTGTCGCCCGCACTCGGGAAATAAGATCTTCTCTGCTTTATGAAAGCTCCGGGTTGTCTCATTGAGGCTTCGTCGAACGATTCGAAAGGAAGCGATAAGAGCCTGGAGATACAACTGACCCCGCGATAACACCCGGCCCGACCATAATCGTTGCTGCTGCTCCTCCTCCTCCTCCTCCTCCTCCTCCTCCTCCTCCTACTTCCCAATTTTTCTTCTGCTGTTTTTTTTTCCCTTTCCCTTATTAGCCCCGTACCACGATGAACTTGTCCCGATTTACGAAGAGACGCGATTCATGAATTTCAGCAATGCGACTACTGCGACCCCAACGATTCGGAAAAGAGACACCCCCCGGAGTATGCCGTCGATGGAATGGAGACCTGGTGGCAATCGCCACCCTTATCGAGAGGCAGGAAGTACGAGGAGGTCAATCTCACCATCAATCTCGGACAGGTATGTCGGGAACATCTCATCCCATCTCATCTTATCTCGTCTTATCTCGTCTAATATTATTTACTAGCGAATTAGAATAACTTACTTCGTTCGGACTCGCTTATTCCTTTGACAAAGATCCACTAAATCTTTAAGAAGAAGAAGAAAAAGAAGAAGAAAAGACGAAAAGAAAAGAATAGAAAAGAAAACGGCCGAACGCCAAGTATTGATATTTTTAAAGAACGTATTGTAAACGACATCAATCACGAATGGACGTCGTTAGCACACGTATTAGCGTTCTCATAAGTAATGGGGTAATAATTTTAGGACGTTAGGAATGTCCCTCGTAGCTATTCTTTTTGGAAAAGTCGAAGTACGAGGAGAGGGGCGGGCGGTCTCGGCCACGTGTAAAGTACTGAGAGCAGCTTAAAGGAGAGGAAATACGTGCTAGAGGGAGGGGGGTTGACGTTTTTCTCCAAGAAACGAGAAAAGTAATGATATCAGCGATTCATCCCGTGGGCGATTTCCCGTTGAGGCCGCGGCGCGTCTTATCAGGAGCGCGTGACTCGGACGGATGCGCACGATAGCGCCTCTCACAACCCCCTTCCTTATCGGCTTCGAAAATAACAGCCTCCTCTTGGAAGCTCCGTAATCTAAACTATGCTGGCGAGGCAGATACCGCGCGCTTCCCGTCCGCCATGGAAATGCTTGCCTGGTGCACAAAGCGGACGACGCCATCCATTAGTCGGAAGGAAAGGAAAAAAAATAAGAGAGAGAGAGAGAGAGGGGGGGAGAGAGAGTACGTGCCACAGCTTAATAAATATGTGCGGAGCTTCTCAAGGAGCCGAGCCGCACATCTGGTATCCAAACGCTGCCGCTCCCCGCCGCTGCTCGCCACGGCTGCTCCCAAGCCCACGCAGACCCCGCTCTCACGAAAATTTTCTCCAACTATTATTCGTCTATTTTAAAACGAGCATCGAGCTCTTCAAATCTACGAGAGCTCCAACTGCGCACTCGAAAGTCGGGGAAACTTCCTCCAATGTTCTAGGAGTTTTCTTACTCCTTACATATGCTCCGTATTTCAAGAATTAGTCGTTTTTTCTGGCTTTCCTTCCTCGCCCCCTCCCTCCATCCCTCTCCACCTACGCGTCACCAGCACCAGCCCTACCGATTTCTCGCGTAGCTTGCCGGACATCATTTACCAAAGACTTTCTGCCGCTCCAAGCTCGCCAGACAAATAAAATAAAATGAAATGAAACGAAACGAAACGAGACGAGACGTTCTTCTTCTTTTTCCCCCAAAAAATGAGCGACTCGTTAGAAATAAAAATAACGCCCGCCCACGCGCGCGTACAATAATTTGCCTAACAAGATGCCGAGTACGGCGATACTCGATTCCCGCGATAATACATCCTAATCGTGCATCAAGGAATTCCACGTGGCCTACGTCTACGTGCGGATGGGCAACTCGCCCCGCCCGGGACTCTGGATCCTCGAAAAGTCCAAGGACTACGGGAAGAGCTGGTACCCGTGGCAGTACTTCTCGGACTCGGAGTCCGACTGCATGACGTACTTTGGAATAGACAGCCACACGCCCATTACCCGGGATGACTCCGTCATCTGCACGACCGAGTACTCGAAGCTTGTGCCCCTCGAGGGCGGCGAGATACCCATATCGATACTGAACAATCGGCCCTCCGCCAAGCACTACTTCAACTCGACGATGCTCCAGGAATGGACTCGGGCGACGAACGTTAGATTCCGCTTCCTCAAGACCAAGAATCTCCTCGGGCACTTGATGTCCGTCAGACGACAGGATCCGACCGTCACCAGGCGTGTGAGTTACCGACATTACCCTTTTCCTCCTTGAGTCCCGTCGAAGCCAAATGATACTTGGTAAACAACCCCCCGACTTCTCTTTCTTTCAGTACTTTTATTCAATCAAGGATATCAGTATTGGAGGCCGTTGCATGTGCAACGGTCACGCCGACACGTGCGATTCCTTGGATCCGAATCTCCCCAACAAGTTCTTCTGTCGCTGTCAACACAACACGTGCGGGCCTCAGTGCGCCACTTGTTGCAAAGGCTTCGAGCAGAAGAAATGGCGACAATCCACGTACTCGAAAAAGTTCGTCTGCGAAGGTATGCGGCGTTATTTATTTATCCCTTCCTTGACACAATCCCTCTCTCTCTCTCTCTCTCTCTCTCTCTCTCTCTCTCTCTATCTCTATCTATCTATCTATCTATATATCTATCTCTATGTCAGTCTCCCTTCAACGCCTCCCCTCGTTGAACTCATACGCTTACCCGTTGAAAACTTAAATAATTACAAAACGAGCTTGGGTAAAATACTTGTAATTATTATTATTATTATTATTATTATTGTTCTTGTTGTTCTTGTTGTTGTTCTTGTTGTTATTATTATTATTATTATTATTATTATTATTATTATTATTATTATTATTATTATTATTATTATTATTATTATTATTATTATTATTATTATTATTATTATTTCAAACGTAGAGTGCAACTGCTTCGATCACTCGAACGAGTGTATCTACGACCCGGAAGTCGACGAAAAGCACTTGTCTCTGGATATACACGGCAACTACGAGGGCGGCGGCGTTTGCCAGAACTGCAAGCACAACACCGAGGGAATAAACTGCAACCGTTGCAAGGCCAAGTTTTATCGACCGACGAATAAGCCACTTAACGCCACCGACGTTTGTCAGCGTAAGTTCTTAATAACTGCTGATTGAACGGTGGGATCTTAAAAAAAAAAAAAAAAAAAAAAAAAAAATCATATCCCCACCTCTCTCCCCTCGCACCGACCATCTCGAATCTAATCGATTGTATCGATGTATTTAACCAGCCTGCAACTGCGACTACTTGAACTCGACCGGAAACTGCTTCGACGCGACCGGGCAGTGCGAGTGCCGACCGGAGTACACCGCCCCGAATTGCGACTCCTGCAGCTACGGCTACTTCGGCTTCCCCGACTGCCGGCCCTGCGAGTGCCACCTCAACGGGACCTACGGATACCACTGCGAGGCCACGGAGGGCCAGTGCCCCTGCAAGGAGAACTACGCCGGGCACTATTGCAACTTCTGCGCCGAGGAATACTACGACTTCCCTAACTGCTTGGGTAGGACGAGCGCGTTCCCCGACTTGCCCGCGACGCACCCTTACCTTATAATTAAGCCGAGGCTCATTAAACCCTTTCAGCCTGCAACTGCAATCCGACCGGAGCACTCAACAACGTCTGCGACGTGGTTTCCGGAAACTGTACGTGCAAGAACAACTACGGCGGAAGAAGCTGCGACATCTGCGAGAACGGCTACTACAACTACCCGTCCTGTACATGTGAGTGGCCGCGCTTGATGCAACCGCGGGGAGCCAGTAAGTCTCGGGAACCGGTAATCGAGAGCTCGGTTTGTTCGTAGACTGCGAGTGCGACAACCGCGGCACGGAGCCCGGCGTCTGCGACAAGGCGACCGGCCGTTGCCTCTGCAAGGAAGGCTACGGGGGACCCCGGTGCGACCAATGCATCTCCGGCTACTACGGCTACCCCAACTGCGAGCCCTGCAACTGCAGCAGGAACGGGACGTCCTCGGTGACCTGCGACGTCACGGGCAAGTGCTCCTGCCTCTCCAGCTTCGTCGGGAAGACCTGCAACCAGTGCGCCCCCGGCTACTACAACTACCCCGAGTGCACGGGTACGTACGCCATCGAGCTCGTTGCTCACTGCCCCCCCCCACCCAAGCGCGTGACTAACTCTCTCTCTCTCTCTCTCTCTCTCTCTCTCTCTCTCTCTCCTCTTTGTTCCGCAGGATGCAACTGCAACACCCACGGCTCCATCGGCATATCCTGCGACCTCGAGGGCAAGTGCCAGTGCCGGGACAACTTTGACGGCGACCGCTGCGAAAAGTGCAAGGCCAACTTCTACAACTTCCCCAACTGCGAGGGCTGCAACTGCGACCCCGCGGGTATAGCCGGCACCTTCCAGGGCTGCGGGAGCCTGCCCGCCGGCGAGCTCTGCCAGTGCAAGGAACGAGTCGAGGGCAGGATATGCAACCAGTGCAAGAAGCTCTTCTGGAACCTGCAGCCGACAAATCCGGACGGATGCGAAGGTAAGCCGCCAGCGAGCGAGCCCTTACCTGACTTCGTCTACGGGGATCGGATCGACTCACGATACCCGATCGACGAATCAGTTAACAGCGATTAACTAATCTTCGACCCCTCGAATTTCTCTCTCCAGATTGCCACTGCAACATCCCCGGAGTCATTGGCAGTATCGGCGAGTGCGACGGGAAAAGCGGCCAGTGCATCTGCAAGCCCACCGTCACCGGCAGAGATTGCTCGGAATGCATCAACGGCACGTACAATCTCCAGGAATCCAATCTGTTCGGCTGCTCTGGTAAGCTTCTAAGTCGGAAATTACTTTGAAAAGGGTCATTTCGAGTCATTGGACTCGTTGTCCATTGCCCATTGCCCGTTGCCTTTTAACGGGACTCCCGAGTGTATCATTAATAACCCTGCCTGCCCGCCCCTCGCCCCCGCTCCCGCCCTCGAAGAATGCTCCTGCGACATCGGAGGCTCCTTGAACGCCAAGTGCGACAAGGATACCGGGCAGTGCCAGTGCCGCAACCGCATCGAGGGCCAGACCTGTAACGAGCCCATGCGCACCCAGTACTTCCCGACCCTCCACCAATACCAATACGAGGCCGAGGACGGGCACACCCCGAGCAACCGCTCGGTGCGCTACGGCTTCGCCGAAGATCTTTTCCCGGGCTACAGCTGGAAGGGCTACGCCGTCTTCTCGCCCCTCCAGAACAAGATCATCCACGAGATCGAGATACAGAAGTCGTCCCTGTACAGGTTCGTTATGCGCTACGTGAACCCGAACAACGAGCCGATACTAGGCTCGGTCACCATTACCCCGGATAGCCACACGGAGGTCGAGCAGCACTTCAAGGTCCAGTTCAAGTCCAAGACGAACGACCCTTCCTTCGTCACCGTGGCTGGTAAGCGCTTTCAGTCTCCGAGTTCACCTTCTCCGCGCCATCAGACGGCTAATCTCTCGCCGGGAACGCTCGAACGTTTCAGGTGCTCAGGGCAACCTCCCCTCGGTGATGGTAATGAATCCCGGCCACTGGACGGTGACGATCGCCATCGAGAAGAGCCTCTTCCTCGACTACTTCGTCCTTCTTCCCTCCGAGTACTACGAAGCCAGCATTCTCACGCAAGAGGTCAGCACGCCCTGCGTAGTCGGCTACAAGGGCCTGTGCCGTCACTACGCCTACCCGAACCTCACGCCCTTCGACTCCGTCATGGGTACCGGCGGCTACACCGCCGAGAACGACGTCAGGAATCCACTGACCGAGTTCCTCACCCACCAGGAGACCCTCGACGAAATCGACGAGAGCAGGCTCCCGCTGCTCAACGACCTACAGAAGAGGCTCCACTTTGAGCTGACCATCGCCAGGCCGGGCGCCTACGTCCTCGTCATCACTTACGTCACCTCGAAGGAACAGCAGCGCACGGCGACCATCTTCGTCGAGGCCAATACCATAGACAAGGGCAAAGTAAGCTTGTTCATCCTTTATTTCTTCTCTGCGTTTCGATCGCGTGAAGCGATCGCCGCTTAACCGAACCCTTTCCACCAGGCGACTCTGCATCCGTGCAAGTACACGAGCATTTGCCGGCAAGTGGTCACCGAGACTAACGGCAAGGTAGCCGTCCTGAACTTCCCGAGCAACTATGTCACCATAGTCCTCGACGGCGAGCCCGGCAAGGAGGTAGCGATAAAGTCCGTGGTCGCGATCCAAGCGGAAGACTGGTCGATCGATTACCTGAATCCAAAGTCCGTTTGCGTCCGTAAGGACGGAAAGTGCATACAGGGCATGTTCCCCGAGGCCCCGGACGCCAAGAAAATCGAGCTCGAGCAGAATAATCAAATCCTCGACGCGGCCATCACCCCCGACGGCGTATACGACAACAGCTCCAAGTTCATTTACTTGAACAGCCAGGACGTCGTCATCGACATACCGGCCAAGGTCCCACATCCCGGTGATTACGTATTCGTCGTGCAGTATTATCAACCCGATTACCCGGAGTTCAGTCTCGACGTCCTTCTCCAGAACGGAAAATTCTACGAGGCTAAGGTGCCGATGGCCCACTGTCCCAGCAACAGTGGCTGCCGAAGTCTCGTTCGCCAAGTCGACGGTAAAGCATAAAAATCTCGTCTCGTCATTACATTCTATTTTACCGATTATCAATACTTGAAGCTTATTACTTAAAAATCCGACAAGCCTTCAATTAAATCGCTCGGTTAAAATAGCCATTCCTAAAGAAGAGACGAATATATTAAACCATCTTTCTTTTTTATATTATTATTATTTTTTTTTTTAATCTGCTCTACGCAGACGTACAAGTTTTTTTTTTTTTTTTAAACGAAACGATTAAAAAAGTTAAATAAATAAATAAATAAATAAAAAAAAAAAATAAAATGAAAATACAAATACTTGCAGGCAACATCCGATTCCAGCTGATCGAGAATTTTGTTATCACGCTAAAGGAGAATACTGGCCGAAGCATTTGGCTGGACTACATTCTCGTGATCCCGGTGGACCTGTACAGCGACAATTACTTGGAGAAGCTTCAGTTCGATCAGACGAAGGAGTTCATAAAAAAATGCGGTACGAACCACTTCCACATAAACACGACGGTGGAGGGCTTCTGCCGGGACTCGGTATTCTCCCTGACCGCGAACTACAACAACGGGGCTCTACCCTGCAGCTGCGACATCGACGGGACGTTGAGCTTCGAGTGCGAGAAGTTTGGCGGCCAATGTCCCTGCAAGGCCAACATAATCGGACGCCGATGTAACATCTGCAAGACCGGGTTCTACGGCTTTCCCAATTGCCGGGCGTGCAACTGCCCGAGCACCGCCATCTGCGAGCCCGAGAGCGGCGCCTGCATCTGCCCGTCCCACGTGACCGGGGAGCTCTGCGACCAGTGCGAGCCCGGCACATACGGCTACGACCCGATAATCGGCTGCGAGGAGTGCCAGTGCTCGGACCACGGGGTCCTCGACGGCGACCTCCAGTGCGACCTCCTCAACGGCAACTGCAAGTGCAAGGACAACGTCGTCGGCAGGCAGTGCAGCAGCTGCAGGGCCGGCCACTTCCAGTTCCCCGAGTGCGAGAAGTGCGACTGCGACACCCGCGGGACCACCGACGAGATCTGCGACCAGGAGAGCGCCGACTGCCACTGCAAGCAGAACGTACAGGGCTCGGCGTGCGACCACTGCAAGGAGGGCATGTTCAATCTCCAGCCGAGCAACGAGAAGGGCTGCAGCGAGTGCTTCTGCTTCGGCAAGACGACGAGGTGCGCCTCGGCCAACCTCTACCGCACCTACACCGTCGACATGAACAACTGGGACGTCGCCCACGTAAACGAGAAGAACGAGACCGTACAGATACTCAAGGTCAAGCCGCAGGAGTTCAACGAGAACGTCATTGTCGAGATGACCCCGGACATCGATCAGAGCAACATCGTCTACCTCTCGGCCCCGGCACGCTACCTCAACAAGAAGCTCACCGCCTACGGGGGCTGGCTCAACTACAGCGTCGCCTACTCGATCGAGACCTACGGCCACGCCGTGCCCGGCGCCGATGTCATACTCCAGGGCGCCGAGAGCTTCCTCGTGTACAGGGCCGAGGAGCAGCCGCCCTCGGACACCATCTACAAGGCCTCCGTGCAGCTGGTCGAGTCGAACTTCGAAACCAAGCAGAATCTCCGAGCTACGCGAGAGCAAATCATGGTCGTGTTGGGCGACCTCCGGGGTATTTACATACGCGCCACCTACTGGCAGCCCTCGACCCTCTTCACGTGAGTCCCTTACCTTGTATATTAACGTCGCGTAGTACCTCTTAGACCGGCGGTGGGGGAGTGGGTGAGAAAAAAAATAAATCCTTTATCGTCGCAGCTTGTCCCGCGTGACCCTCGACGTCGCGATGGAGACGTACCTCTACAACGCCGAGCTGGCCAGCAGCGTCGAGCAGTGCCACTGCCCGCCGAACTACAAGGGCCTCTCCTGCGAGGAGTGCGCCAAGGGATACTACAGAGTACCGGGACCCTACGGCGGATACTGCGTCAAGTGCCAGTGCAACGGACACGCCGATTCTTGCGACGTCAAGACCGGGATCTGCTTCGTGAGTCCCGATCGCCGAATCGCGTATTTACTTTATTGGCCTTTAACGGTGGTTTTAACAAAAAAAATCTCAGCTTTTCGATTCCCGAAGCCAGCTTTTGGCATTCCAAAGCGAACGCCGTCGCGAGTCCGTAATTTTAAGCCTCTGTCTCCCAGGACTGTAAGAACGGCACGACCGGTGAGCACTGCGAGTTCTGCGAGGAAGGCTACTACGGGAACGCGACCCTGGGAACGCCCACGGATTGCATGATATGCGCCTGTCCCCTGCCGATACCCTCCAACAACTTTGCGCGTGGCTGCGACGTGAGCGACGACGGGAGCCGCATAAGCTGCAAGTGTCTACCCGGCTACTACGGGGCACGCTGCGAGTCCTGTTCCGCGGGCTATTACGGCAAGCCCGACGTCATCGGGGACTACTGCAAGCCCTGCGAGTGCTCCGGGAACATAAACACGAACGAGATCGGCTCCTGCGACTCCGTGAGCGGCGAGTGCCTCAGGTGCCTCAACAACACGTACGGGGCAGCGTGCAACCTCTGCGCCCCCGGCTTCTTCGGCGACGCCATCGAGAAGAAGGACTGCAGGAGCTGCTTCTGCGACCAGTGCGGTAAGAGCCGAGGGGGAACCCGAATCACGATCCCTCGGCACCTGATCACTAAGCTAACCTGACCGACCGACCGACCGATCTCTCGGCGCGGTCCTCGTTATGTCCAGGCATGAAGCGCTGCGACAGCTACGACGGCATCTGCGAGTGCCACGAGAACGTCGTCGGCGAGAAGTGCGATCGTTGCGCGGACGACCATTACGGGTTCTCCTCCTGCCAAGGCTGCCAACCCTGCAACTGCGGCGTCGCCTCGGAGAGCAGCCAGTGCGACGACGCGGACGGCAACTGCCGATGCAAGCCAGGGGTCGAGGGCAGGAGCTGCGACCAGTGCATGGCCGGCTTCTGGAATTACGGGCCCGACGGGTGCATCTGTACGTTCTCCTTTATCCTTAACCGACGACGGCGACGACAACAACTGCTAGTGCTACTGCTACCACTACCACTACTGCTACTACCACTACCACTACCACTACTGCTACTACCACTACCACTACCACTACTGCTACTACCACTAACACTACCACTACCTACTACTACTACCACCACTACTACACTACCACTACCACTACCACTACCACCCAACCACTACCACTTTACCACTACCACTACCACTGCCACTACCACTACCACTACCACTACCACTACCACTACCACTACCACACCACTACCACTACCACTACCACTACCACTACACACTACCACTACCACTACCACTACCACTACCACTACCACTACCACTACACTACACTACCACCACTACCACTACCACTACCACTACCACTACCACTACCACTACCACTACCACTACCACTACCACTACCACTACCACTACCACTACCACACCACTACCACGACCACTACCACTACCACTACCACTACCACTACCACTACCACTACCACTACCACTACCACTACCACTACCACTACCACTACCACTACCTATACCACTACCACTACCACTACCACTACCACACTAACCACTACCACTACTCACCACCACCACCACTACCACTACCACACCACTACCACTACCACTACCACTACCACTACCACTACCACTACCACACCACTACCACTACCACCACCACTACCACTACTACCACTACACTACCACTACACACTACCACTACCACTACCTACACTACCACTACCACTACCACACCACTACCACTACCACACTACCACTACTACACTACCACTACCACTACCACTACCACACCACTACCACTACCACTACTACCACTACCACTACCACTACCACTACCACCACTACCACTACCACTACCACTACCACTACCACTACCACTACCACTACCACTACCACTACCACTACCACCCACTACCACTACCACTACCACTACCACTACCACTACACTACCACTACCACTACCACTACCACTACCACACTACCACTACCACTACCACCACTACCACTACCACTACCACTACCACTACCACTACCACTACCACTACCACTACCACTACCACTACCACTACCACTACCACTACCACTACCACTACCACTACCACTACCACTACCACTACCACTACCACTACCACTACCACTACCACTACCACTACCACTACCACTACCACTACCACTACCACTACCACTACCACTACCACTACCACTACCACTACCACTACCACTACCACTACCACTACCACTACCACTACCACTACCACTACCACTACCACTACCACTACCACTACCACTACCACCCACTACCACTACCACTACCACTACCACTACCACTACCACTACCACTACCACTACCACTACCACTACCACTACCACTACCACTACCACTACCACTACCACTACACTACCACTACCACTACCACTACCACTACACTACCACTACCACTACCACTACCACTACCACTACCACTACCACTACCACTACCCACTACCACTACCACTACCACTACCACTACCACCAACACCACCACTACTACCACTACCACTACCACTACCACTACCACTACCACTACCACTACCACTACCACTACCACTACCACTACCACTACCACTACCACTACCACTACCACTACCACTACCACTACCACTACCACTACCACTACCACTACCACTACCACTACCACTACCACTACCACCACCACTACCACTACCACTACCACTACCACTACCACTACCACACCACTACCACACTACCACTACCACTACCACTACCACTACCACTACCACTACCACTACACCACTACCACTACCACTACCACTACCACTACCACTACCACTACCACTACCACTACCACTACCACCACTACCACTACCACCACCACTACCACTACCACTACCACTACCACTACCACTACCACTACCACTACCACTACCACTACCACTACCACTACCACTACCACTACCACTACCACTACCACTACCACTACCACTACCACTACCACTACCACTACCACTACCACTACCACTACCACTACCACCAACACCACCACTACTACTAGAATTAAGAGAACCCTCGTGACTAATTGTGGATTTTTATGCACGACAGCCTGCGGGTGTACGACCGGGTATTCGCGCGGGGCCTCCTGCAACCCATCCACGGGACAGTGCGAGTGTCTGCCCGGTGTGCTCGGGGAGAAATGCGACTCCTGTCCCCACCGAACCGTCCTTGACGAGAGGAGAGGCTGCCAGAACTGCGACAAGTGTACCCACGACCTGCTCGACGTGACCGACGAGCTAGAAAAGTTCCTCAATCCTGTCTCCAACTCCTTCAAGGTGAGTGCCCTCGTTGGTACAGCTGCTCCAGCTTCTCACGTCCCCGTGCTTTCCAGAATGTCGCCGACAGTTACTTCACCAACCAGCGCCTCGACTTTATCAACGACACCCTGAGCAAGATCGCGCCCGAGGTGAAGCTCCTCGACCCCCGGCGCATCGACTTCGACCCGCTTCAGCAGGACATCGTGCGGCTCAACAACAAGGCCTACGGGCTCAAGCGTCGCGTTGAATTCCAGGAGGAGGACGGCAGCAGCTGGAAGACCCGCGCCGAGAAGAATCTCATGGACGTGAACAACTTCGAGCAGGACGTCTCCAGGGAAATTAACCTCGTCAATGCCATTATAAACGAGGTGCAGTCGCTCGCTTCGAACACGGAACTCGGCAGTGGGCCCAAAATCGACAATGCCCTCTTGCAAGCGCGGGACATACTTCAGAAGATAAAGCAGGTAAGCGGGTCTCTGCCTCCGTAGCCGTCACCCGTGAACGGAAACACGAGATAACTTGAGGATTTCAATCGCTCGAATAGGTGTCGTTCATCAACGATCGCGACAAAGCCAACGATCAAGCGAACCAAGCCAACATCCTCGTCTCGGAAATGATAGGCTACGAGGACCCGGTCAAGATATTCGTCCAAGACACGCAAAACGTCAGCCAAAAGTTGCGGCTCCTGAGCGACCAGGTCGACGACATGTACAACTTGACGCAGGAGGCCGACGACCACGCGAACATGGCCGAGCTCGTCACCCTGGAAAACAAGAAGCGCATCGACGCGAGCATCGTCAACGTAATCAAGAACGCGACCGACCTGACCAACGACAACGTAGCCAAGGCCGACGAGCTTAACACGAAATCGCGCGCCCTCTTCGACGAGGCCGAGTACAACTTCATCAATATGAGTTAGTTGTCAATGATACTATTGGAATAATTTATCCCATAAATTTTTAACGTACATACGTACCGGCTGAGCCGCTTTTCCCGCTGACCATTTGTTTCGCCTGCTCGACCTGATTAATTAGACCCTCGGTCGTGTGCCGCGCGCTTTTTACAGGAAATCACGTGATACCCGGAGCGTCGACCGAGGCCAATCAGAAGCTGAGCGACACGATCGACTCGATCGAGGAGATGCTCTTGGACGTGAGGGACGTTGTGCCGAAGGCGACGGTCTACGCCCAGAGTCTCGACGAGAAGTCCGTGGAGCTGGAATCTCTTCTGACCAACACTCGCAACCTGACGGGGGTGCGGGCCGCGTCCGTTTATCAAAACATCGCCAACAATATCAACGAGGCAAGGCAGTTCGCCCAAGAGGCCTCGAGATCCGCCGACAACGCCACCAACTTGGTAAGATCTTATGTTTGCCATTGTCAGGTACAGCGGCCTCATTGGTTTAACTCGAGCGCAGGTCGACGGCCTCGAAGACAAGAGCATGAGTGTTAAGGATAACAGCGAGCACCTGCTGAACAGCGCCCTGAGCGCGGTACACCAGACGAAGGACGAGCTGATCCCGGTAGTGAACAGCGCCCGCGATTACGATATGCCCTTAATCGCGTCGGAGAACGACAAGCACAACGTCACCCTCGAGCTCATTGTCAAGTAAACGACATTCCTAATTACAATTAGTAGCGTTGAGAGTGAGAGAGAGAGAGGGAGGGAGAGAGAGAAAGAGAGACGATGAACCGATGGATGGACATTTCAGGTCTCTGGGGTCCTTGATCATGCAGGCCTCGACGATGACCGTGCAGGAGGCCTTGAACAACGCGGACAAGGCCGACTTCGTGATCGGCGAGGCCCTGAATAACGATATCAACGGCAAGTTCGACCGGGTGCCCGAGGACTTGAAGAAGACCAAGCAGCTTTCTAAGGACACGTCGGACTCGATTCGCGACATGTCCCAGGCGAACCATCAGCTGGACTCGATAGACTCGATGCTGCCGAGCATACAGGACAAGCTGATGGGCTTGAGCGACAGGCAGCAATCGATCAACGGCAGCGGCAACAGCTTGTACGACAAGATCGAGTCGCTCAAGCGCAAGATAACCAACGCGAGGGACCTCGCCAACCGAATCAGAATCGGGCTCACCTTCTTCCCTAACACGACCTTGGAACTCAAGAATCCGGAGAGTCTGCCGCTTCAGACGACTTCCACCAAGATCTCCGTGTACTTCCGCACCTCCAAGCCCAACGGCTTTCTCATGTACCTCGGGAACGAGAATAGAACGAACATCCCCCGCGTTAAAACGGTAAGCTCTCCCAGTAATTAATTTCTCGTCTGAATACTCAAAGGTGATATACATTACTTTTATTCGAGGGAGGGTAATACGACTTAGCGACAGGGCCCGCTGCGCCTCTTCATTCTTATGTATTTTATTAGAGAGTAATCGGACAAAGTAATTAGGTAGGAGGTTTTAATAAATATTTTGAAAAAATCTTGTCCCTAATATGCACGGATCCATCTCGTAAATCATTTTCAGCGTCCTCTTCGAAAACTCTTAACGTAAAATATTTTCTTACAATCGTATTATTAAAGGTCTTTTAAAATATTGAAGGGTAAATTGTGTAAAAGAAAGCAGTATAAGGAAGATAAGAAGAAGAAGAAGAAGAAGATCACGAGATTTTTGCTGCGGAGTTACAATATCTTTGACACTTTCGACAATCATAAAATGACGATTTTCCACTGTACGTCTGATTTATTTGATTTCCACTCGTAGGGCAATTTGCCTTTATTAAGCCGTTTATTAATCATTTATGAAGCCGGCGATTGGCAAGTTCAATTAAGCATCGCGTCATTTCGATAATATGAGAATTAATTAAATAAACGAGCGTACGATAACTGAGGGGGAGACCAATGATCCATCGTAACGTCGATTCGTTTAACATCGTAGCACGACTTCATGGCCCTCTCGATCGAAGGAGGATATCCGGTATTGACCCTGGACTTGGGCTCGGGACCCCAGCGGATCATCGGCAACAGATACATTTCCGACAATATATGGCGTCAGCTGATAGTCGACAGGTAAGCGAGTCGATGCTCGACGAGTTGTTGATCCGCCCGCTTTCGTAGCGCTCGGCTAATGCGTACGCGAACTGTGCTGCTCTGCCTGCAGAACCGGCAGGAATATCAAGCTCATCATCCGCGAGAGCGTCGGAGATGGGCAAGACAAGAACTACGTGACGGAGCAGTCCTTACCGGGATCCCACTCGATATTCAACCTCGACCAGGAGAAGTCGAAGCTCTTCGTGGGTGGCTTCCCCGTGTCCTTCCAGGTACAGGACGCCGTGGTCTCCTCGTCGTTCGACGGCGAGATGGAGGAGCTGATGATAGGCGACGTGCCCGTATCCTTCTGGAACTTTGTCGACGGGGAGAACAACTGGGAGCCGGCCTTGGAGCGCGACACCCTCGTCAACCTGCAGCCGAACACCGGCTACAGATTCGATCGCGACGGCTACGCGATACTCAGCAAAAAGAACTTCCAACTGCCCTCGGACGTCAAGAAGTTCCGCATAGAGTTCAAGTTCAAGACCTGGGTCAACAACGGCCTCATGTACCTCATGGGCGGGAAGAAGCACTTCCTCTCGCTCGAGTTGAAGGACGGCCACATACTCTATCAATTTGACTTGGGAGACGGCCGGCTCGAGATCACGACCCCGGAGAGGTGATTATTTTTCGGCGCGGTCCCTGTAACCGAGGAAATGAACGCGCAACGTGTACGGATTTCAGGTACAACGATGGCAATTGGCACACGGTCGCGGCCCTCCGACTCGAAAGAATCGGCACCCTCAAGGTCGACGGTAACAATCTCGGCCAAAGCGAGAGTCTGGGTCAAGGGAAGAACCTGGTTTCGACGGACTACATGTACTTCGGTGGCTTCCCCACGACGATACGTCATTCCTACTCGACGGTCACGCAAGTCAGCTACGAGGGCTGCATCGACGAGGTCGTCATCTTGGAAACCTCGATAGACCTCACCAAGAACGTTCAAGCCTTCGGTGTTATGAACGGATGCCCGACCAAGGTCATTATCACAGGCTAAATACATACTTTCATTCAACTACTACCACACGCATTAGTTGGTTTTCTTCTACTTTTTATTTATTCTTCTTCTTCTTCTTCTTCTTATTATTATTATTATTATTATTATTTTTTTTTTTTTTTTATATATAAACGAGAAATATTGTGTTTTTTTAGTTTGCGAGTCTCGTGTCGTTCGACGGCATACATCCGGGTTACGTTAAGTGGGACAGGGTTCAGGTCCCGCACTCCCTGCAGATAAACCTGAAATTCAAAACGCAGTCGGAGAACGGGCTGATCTACTACCTGGTGAACGCGGACGGCACCCCGGTCAGCTCGCTGGCCCTCGTGAACGGCCGGCTGATACTGGACAGCCAGGGCGAGATCCTGGAGAGCAACAGTCCGGATATAAGGTTCAGCGATAACGAGTGGCACGTGATAACGGCGACACACAACGAAACCTCCCTGAGACTGGACATCGATGACTCCGAAGACGAGAGCACCAACAGCGCCCCTTACCCGCAGGAGATCAATAACGGGGCGCTCTACGTCGGCAACGTGCCCGACGACTTCAAGAGGGGCCTGAAGTTCGAGCCGTTCGTCGGCTGCGTCGGCGACACGACCCTCAACGGCGTGATCGTCAACTTCGCCAACGCGACCGAGCGCCCCTACGCTCACCTGTCCCAGTGCAACAGACCCGATCAGATCGTTACCTCGAATCACGATCTGCCGCTGTCAGCTTATCCGACCCTGCCGCCGTCATCCTGGCAAGAACCGACGACCAATGTCGTGGACGTCGGTCCCGGGGTGGAGGATTACCAGGCACCGGGTCCGGCGGAGGATCACTTTCTCGGGAACGACGAGTACGAGACGACGATGGCGCCGATCACTGTTATACAGACAACTTCCCCGGCTCCCTGGCCGACGTCTACGAAGGAACCGGAAACCGTGGACGGATGTCGGCTGCCTCATTATCCGGCCACCGATCCCGATCAGTTGGCCGAGAACGCTTGGAGATTCGGTACCTTTTCGATATTTGAGCGGGTCGAGGGGGTGGTGGGGTGGGGGTGGGGAGGTCGAACGGACGACAGCGCTGACATGGAAAATGAATAGGAAATAATTGGTTTCGTTTAATGTCGATGTGCAGGTACGCAAGAGCACAGCAGGTTCGAGTACGATACCCTCAACGACCGTTACAAAAACGATTTCGACTTCCAAATCGAGATCAAGACCCTTGCCCAGGAGGGAATCGTTTTCTACAGCTCTGATTTAAATAGGCGCGACTTGATCGCATTGTACATTAAGAACGGTCTGGTAAGCTCGACTATCATTACTATTATTATCATTATCATCATCATCGTCGTCATCATTATAAGTTATACATATCGATTGGAGAGTACTGAAAAGCATGAACGTCGACGTCCTTAGGTGCACTACACGTACGACTGCGGAAGTGGACCGGCGTTGCTCGTCAGCGAGAAGAAGATAAACGACCAGCAGTGGCACACCGTGTCCTTCAAGAGGCTCGGCGTCGAGGGCGAGCTCATCGTCGACGACCAGCCGACGATCTATGGCCAATCCCAGGGCACGACTGAGAGCATTATCGTACAGCCGCCCTTCTACGTCGGTGGTATCAACCCGAGCATATCGACCAACGTACTCGATACCATAGTGAGTACTACCCCCCCCCCCAATAACCCGTTCCCTCGTAATTTACCTCCTAGTGGACTCTCGACAAGCTCTGCTTGTTCACCGATTAAAAAGGAATCATTATTTATCCTAGATAATAATCTAGGATAAATAAAGTATTATACGATTAAAATACAGATAATCCGAGTGTCAACAGACCGAAAATGGATACTCGAATATCTAAACACACATTTCTAGCGTCACATACAATCGTGTGTGTGTGTGTGTGTCTCTCTCTCTCTCTCTCTCTCTCTCTCTCTCTCTCTCTCTGAGGTTATCAAGTTCGTTATTCCCACGTTGTTACAATACGCGTTCCATTAAATGGGCGTATCTCAGGATCATGGACGCGCCACTCGTTTACCGAAGAATCATAAAAATAAATTTGTAAAATAACTTTTTTCCTTCTCTAACGTGTTTTTTCTCTTAATCGCATCGGGTAACGTGTAAAATAGCGAATAACATTCCGATACGCCGTTTATGATCAAATAACAATAAATAATAGATAACTGATCGGCATTCGCTTTAATAGAAATAATGATCTATGTCATTCTTATGATTTGTGCGATTTCGTGTATTGTATAATGTCGTGTTTTTGTGATAGAACAGACATGAAATTTGATATTTAAAGGCGGTAAGTGCCAATTTTGAAATTTTTGGCAACTTAATTATAAGATCATTAAATAGTCTTGTAATTTTAAAATATTTGCCCTTGTATTTCACAATTGCGCGATTTGAAGATTTTTTTTAACGGCATTCACTCATTAGTCGGGATTAAGTGATAAAATTGAATTTAAATTAAAATAGTTGAAAATTTCTTTTGCTGCCACAAAAAAAATTGTCCAAACTTCATCTAATATAAAGTAATTAATTAAGATCTCGTAAGCTCGAAGAATATTCAAAAGAAATTCATTCGATTGATTCGATAGGACGCGAGGCATTAATAAAAAGTACATACAATATTTCTTTTTTCCTGCCAAATACATAAATTCTTATTTTTTTTTCTAGGGAATAAACAGGACATTTAGTGGATGCATTCGTAACTTCATGTTAAACGGGCAACATGTAAGAGAACCCAGCGTTGAATATGGCGTTATTCCGTGCTCTAAGCGAGTAGAACCTGGAATGTTCTTCTATCCTGGCAATGGCAGTAATTGGTTTAGAGCAGGTCGGTATTTATTACGTTATTGGTTATAATAAGCCGGCGCTTTATCACAAATTACGACCAAGACGCGTTTGTAACGAATGTGTTTCCAGACGATAAATACACTGTGGGACGGCAAATGGATATTCAAATGGACATTAAGCCAAGATCATCATCTGGACTTTTACTATCGATTCATGGAAGGAATGACCATGTCGTGTTAGAAATGGTCAATGGTACAATAAAGTTCTTGGTGAAGGCAGCCAAGGGACAAATTGAAACTTCCTACGATGCAGCTAGCCCTAACTCTCTTTGCGATGGTAATTGGCATAACATTCGAGGTACGATTATAAACTAGTTTTGTTGCAAGTCAAGAGCTTAAGTTTTTTTAATCTGTGTATTATTTATATGACGACGCCGTTTTTTAATCTGTTTGTAGCTGTGAAACAAAAGAATGCAGTCATTCTGTCTGTCGACCACAAAGCAGCTCCGCCAGGAATTGGTAATAAGAATCTTGGAGGTGTTTTATCAAAGCATTCTATATACATTGGTGGACATCCTCATTTGGAATCTGGTAAACCACTAAGAGGCAGCGTTTCAAGGGCACAGTACGTTGGATGCATCAATAACATCTTCATTAAAGAGCATGCTTATCCACTAGATCCATCACGCATACATGGAAGGGTTGTGGCAAATGTCTGCCCAACAATATAAGCGAGTCTACTAGGATGAAATGATTTAAGACATGTTTTTTTTTTTTTTATGTAATATTAATTATTTAAAAATAAATTTGTCCAAAGAAATTTTTTCATATATTTCAATGCAATAAATAGTGATGTAACACCAAAGTGGTATAAATATAAATAAAATTTATAAATAAACTTAAAATAAAAAATACTTTTCTGTGATTGATTGGCCTAACTTGTTTTTTTAACTTGAATGTATTCTTCTCTTTCATTCCTTTTTACAAGATTCCATTTTATAGTACAATACTGCAAACATAATTGAAGCACTCAATGCAGTTGACATCACAAAATTTCCTAATAACACCACATCTGCAGAGTCCATCAATATCGTAAACATCCTAGCTGCAACAACAAAAAATGTAAAAACATGATTTTGCCTTTAATTTAATTTTTTTGTTTATAAATTTATTATTAAAAAATAAAAAAAAAAACAAAAATAATAAATAAAGAACGCCTATTTACTCAGATTCGAAAGAACAGATATTGCCCAAGTAGTTGATGACACTGAATCCACTTCTTTAGTTCTAATAATTGTCATTAATTGAATTACTTTACTTGAAGCTGATATTGGAATACACATTGGCTAAAATGATTTATAAAAAGAAAATTAACGACATTATATGCAATATTTTAATAGGTTTAAAGGATAAACTTACTGTTAAAAATAATAAAACTAGCTTTGGTATAAGTTCAGTTAGAAACCCTATAAAAAAAATGGAATAGACTAATACTGCTAAAAGTATTTGACTATATTTGTAGTTCTTGTAGCTGAGCACTAAAAAGATCAGAATATACTCTTGAATTAGAATAATTGGATATTCCAGATACAGCAACAAAGAATATCCATTTGTAAAATTATAACATGTCATAATAGTGTAACTGCAATAAAAAATTTTAATTTGATTAGTATAGCTTTTAAAAATACGTCTACACGTATAGATGGTCATCTGCACATGTGCCGATACGTATTGGTTGTGTAAAAATCAATATTCATCTATACAAAATTTGTAAAAACAAACCTTATTAATTCTAAAATAAGACTTTTCAAAGAAATCCCTGTCGCTGATCGACTCTCTAGTAACTTAAATATTTGTGGAAATTTTAAAACACAGCACATTCCAATTGTAACGAGGCTAAAGCTATTACCAAAATACTGTAAAATGATGTTGAATGACATGGTTACTGAGGTTATCTAAAAAAAAGTTTAAAAACGTTATTGAAATTAGGGAAATTGAGCAATCGATAATAAAAAGTAAATTCAATATTCCATTAGATAGACATAATGATTTTAATAAGTATTTTAATAGCTTCGCACTTACGTTATCGATTGACTAGAAAAAATAATCTTCCAATAATGATCCGAAGTGCGTAAGTCACGGAAAAGACATATTGTAAAAGGAATTTCGCAACACTCCAAATGCAATCAAATAATTAAGCTTAAGTTGAAAAGTAGCCGAGTAAGCGCCATGCCAAACGATGAATTTGCAAAATGTGTAGGTTTACAGAGTTGCGAAGTGGCTGTCAAACAGACAGCCTAACCTAACCCCTTCGAGCCAATGTGCTTACCTAACTTTATTAACACTCGGTAATCCTGGCAGCTGCGCTGCTTCCCCATTTTACTCGCGATACATACTTTCGAGGTTATTCTGTGCTCGCACATTATATCTACATCGACTTGTATACTTTTTAACATGCCATAACGTAGGAAAGCAAACAAAGAGACGATAATTCGTTAATGTTCTTCTTATCGGCATTTCTCATTATTTAACACATTAATATTGTATAAGTACGCTTAAGCGAAAAAAAAATATGGCGGTAAGTTGGTTATGCAGATAATTATGTCGGCCGATTTTTCTCGATAAATTAGCTTTATGTTTCATTTATTACGTTTGAAGAGATAGCTTATGCATGTATACATTAAAAAACTTTATGGTATTTGTCGCTCGTAACTATATTGTAAATGTAAACACAGGACGAATGAACGTAACCTACGAATGGTCCTTTCGAACTTTAATCATAGAATGTACTGTTATTGATAAAGCCTTACGATACTTATTATTTTCTTTTGTATTGTATTCGCAAACGTCAACGTTTGCAGTATAATTATTACTTAAATAAAAGAATGTAATAAATCATTTATGATTTTGCTTAAAATCTACAGCCGCCGACGAAAAGCAGTAAACAAGCCACAAGAGGAGCTAAGCAAATTATTGATGAAAATGAATCGACATTAAAATTTTATAGAAATATGCTTTTTGGTTCTCTTGGAATCTACCTTATTTTAATGGGATTATTTTTCGAATTTAATTTATTGTCAACGGTAAGTTAATTTTGGATGACAAGTCTACCTGGTTGCATGATAAAAATCAAGCACATGCCGCAATAATAATATAATAACACGATATTTATTATTTACAGTCGCTTACAATATTCAGTCTTATAGTACTTGTGGGATGTTATCGGTTTATGTGTTACATGACTACAACAAAATACACAGAAACGGGACAAATTTTGGACAGTGGAGTGGATTTAAATATGGAGGGGGGAATAGCCGAGTAAGTTGAAACTCTTGATGCAATATTAAGAGATTTGAGCTTAAGATTGATAAATAAAAGTAAAACCCTTTCAGACACATTAAGGATTTAATAATCCTCACGTCAGGAGTCTTATTGCTCTCGCTAATATCAAATTACATGTGGCTGTTCTGGTTACTGGTAAAATCCTTTAATAGTTTTTTTTTTATAAAACAACATTTGCAGCACGTAGCACAGAACTGTCAGTTGCTTAGTTAATGAATTTTTAATTAGGCACCACTGAGGGCCTTGTGGATGCTGTGGGTTAACATAGTGGGTCCATGGATATTCGCAGAGCCACCAACGCCCACAGAAAAGGATGAGAAGAAGCAGCGAAAGATGGAAAGAAAATTGGCAAGACCAGTTTATAAAAATTACTAAGCTAGATGTAAATCTACACGAGGTTAAGAGAAAAGTAACTGTAAAATTGGTTAGTCACGACTTTTTTCTTACTCGGCTCACGATTTATAAATAATGGCAACTTTTTTTCTTTTTTTTATTAAAGACAGTCTGAAGTAATTGAGTAAACAAAACATCCTAATCTGCTATTGATTTCTTCATTATTCTGTCCAAGAAATTGCTCTTTGACCCCAAATCCTAAATTAATCTCTCGTTCGACATTCCGCGCTACTTCGTCGAATGAAGCGAGTGAAAATGTTTTTGTATACATACGGCCGCTCGTAGTATTAAAAAAAAAGAGCGGCGCAGAATCTTATCTTCCCATAATTGTGCCCGGGAAGCGCGTTTAATGAGGGGGAAAGGGAGACGGGGAATCGGAGAAAAACCAAGAGGAAGGAGGCTCGTTGTTAATGCCTTCCCATCATCGCCGCTCTCTACGACGCGCTCGACTCAGGAAGAAGTACGAGAGAAAGGCGCGGCGAGGCAAGGTGAGGTGTGGTGGGGGCGGGGCGAGGTGGGGAGGAGATGGGAGAAAAAAAAAACGAGAAGCTACTATGGTGTATCCGCGAGAAAAGGCCACGGACTACTCGGTCGGTCGGTCGGTCGGTCGGTCGATCGGACGGGCGGGCGGGCGGTCGCTCGGTCCCGGGCACGAGAATCGCGCGCGTATACAAGAATAATCCATTAACGGTACACGCACGTAGCCGCCGTCGTCCGGGTATTGAACAATACGTAGAAGCCTTTCCCAGGCGGAGATTCAATAGACTCCACGGCTAAGAATTAAAAAAGGGCTCGGCGGCTGGGGCCTAAGGTCGAGGCGAGCGAGTGCATCGGCCGGCCTTTAATTGCTACGGGATAATGCATCGGGTACGCGGGTCTCGCGAGAGAGATGCGGATGCGACGAACGCGTGCGACGGGAGCGTACTGGGAAGGGGACGGGCGCGAGGGGGGGGGGAGACGCACGTGTCCGCGGACAGCAGCGACTATCGTACTTTTCGCCGAGTAATCGCGTGCAAAGGAGCCAAAAGCCGTAATGCGCGCCTCTCGCTTCTTAGCTCGCGATCACCTCGACCCGCGCCGCCAACTGCCGTCCGATGACACCGCTGTTCGCGGGGGTGAAGGAGGCGGGGGCCGTTGTATTTCGCGCGCTCTACTCAATGAACGGCTTTATCGGGTTCGACCGGGGAGCGGGTCGGGGTCGACTCGGGATAACCACCCCCTTCCCCCGATTAGCCCGTGGCGTCGTTACCACCGCGTAGTAAGCTGTCGGTACACAGGGAAGGTGGTGCGCG
Organism: Ceratosolen fusciceps; assembly: GCA_018883505.1. NCBI lineage: Eukaryota > Metazoa > Arthropoda > Insecta > Hymenoptera > Agaonidae > Ceratosolen > Ceratosolen fusciceps. The sequence continues at coordinate 8,413,125 of RCIC01000005.1, forward strand.
TGTAGTAGGAGCGCGCGCCGTTGTTACGAGTCGCGGACGCGGGGGCGGTCGCGGTGGGAGGCGGCGACGGCGACGGCGACGGCGACGGCGGCGGTAGCATTCCTCCTCTCGCTCGCTATTGCGTATTCGTTTTGTTCGCTGTCGAGCGGCGCGCGCACAGCTCGTAGGTAGAGACTAGTAGTAGCAGTAGCGAGACGAGAGCGGGAACAACGCGCTCGCGATCTCTCTCTCCCACACAACAACTCGGACCGTGTCTCTCTATCAATTTCATTCTCTCTCCTCTCATTCGTGTTGTTATACGTCTCTCGGTGAAGCTCTCCGTGTCCGTTGGTCCGGGCCGATAGGCAACCGCGCGTCATGTCGGGCGAGCACTTCTCCCTGGTCTGGAACACCTTCCCGAGGAACCTCTCGTCCGGCCTCTACAGCCTCCTCACGGATGAGCAACTGGTGGACGTAACGCTCGCCGCCGAGGGCCAGATACTGCGCGCGCACAAGCTCATACTCTCCGTCTGCAGCACGTACTTTCGCGATCTCTTCAAGGTACGGCCTATTAATAACAATCGGCCCTCCGACAGTGTCCCATCCCGACCCTCCCGCGGCCCAGCAACCCTCCAAGAGGACTGTCAAGCGAGCCGCGCGTCCCCGTCAGCGCCGCTGTCACTCGTAAACCCCTCCCCTGACGCCCTACCTCCCTGCCGTCCAAGCTAGCCACCCACCACCACCACCTACCCTCGTGCTCTCTCGCTCTCTTCTCTTCTCTTCTCTTTGTGTTTTTGTCGCGCTATCCGCGTTTTATCCGCGCTCGTCCTGACCCTCTGTCACCGCAACGGAACATCTCTCACCTGGTTGCGACGCTCTCGTGCTGAGGAGAGCGCGCGCGCGCGCCTGCGCTTATATTATAACGTTACGCTCGGGTGCGAGCGCGCGCCTTTCAGCCCGATATTTTTGGAGTGCACTCGCAAGTGTGGCGCGCCACTTTGTTTTTCTCTCGACCAGGCGCCTGCCTCCCCGCCTCCTCCTCCTCCCGACGGCCCCACCGCGATCGCCACCCACCACCCGCCGTACCGCGTCCGCGGTCCGCGAGCCCCCTTCCACCTCACCCCACTTCCTCCAAACACCGCGACCACCACCACCACCGTCACCGCCACCACCGTCACCGCCAGCACCGCCACCGCCAGCACCACCACCACCACCGCCACCGTCACCGCCGTCGTCGTCGTCGTCGTCGTCGTCGTCGTCGTCGCCGTCGTCGTCGCGGCGGTCGCGACCGCCGGTCCGAACGGAACGGGGCGAGCCCGTCCCTCTCTCCTACCAGCCCCCCTCCCCCACCCCGTACCAAACTAGCCAGCCACCTACCCAACCACCCACCCGGGAGCTCGCTCATGTGGGCGCTTGCGCTCGCGCCCGTACCTGCGAGCGCGTGTCCGGGTGCGCGTGCGCCGGGACGACCATTTTTAAAGGCCCGCTCCGCGCCTCCGGCCGTCTTACTACGGCTATTTATGGACGTAAATGCCGAGGCCTCGGCTCTCATTACAAGACGCCCTCGCGGCCCCCGAGGCTCCCGCGCACGTGCCGCAACGGAGTCGCGAGGACGACTTTAGCGCGCAGGAGAGGAGACGAGGCGCTTATGCTAATTGAAGCGGGCGGTCAAGCGCGCACGCGCCCGATACGCAGCCCGACTCTCTTTGTCCTTTTTGTTTTTACTTCGACTCGTGTGTAAATGTTTCCTCTCCCTCCCATCCATCCTCCCTCCTCCTACTCCTACTCCTACTCCTACTCCTCTCGCGCGACCCCATGCACGACTACGTTTGTTGCCGCGAAAGCCGTCTCCGCCGCCTTCACCCCCCACCTCCTTTTGTTCTTTATCTACAACAACTACCCCACCCTCCCCAATCCACCTCCTCCTCCTCTACCTCCTCCTCCTCCTCCTCCCCCTCCTACCGAAAGACCGATGCGTCTACTATCAATTATGTGTCCGCTCGCGTTGCAGGGGAACACGTGTAAGCATCCCATCGTCATCCTCAAGGATGTCAACTATCGAGACCTGTCGGCGATGCTGCACTTCATGTACCAAGGCGAAGTCAACATCAAACAGGAAGACATCCCGAGCTTTCTCAAAGTCGCCGAGATACTCAAGATTAAAGGCCTCACGAGGACAAGCGAGGACGACGTGAGTAGTACACAGGACTTTGTCACTCTTGGAAGTCTCCCTTCCTTGTCCACCTTCCCGACTCCAGCGAGTCGCGTTCATTACGGAGACCCCCCCCCTCCTCCTCTTCCACCAGCGTCGCTCCGCCACTCGTGCCCCCTCGTCGTCCTTCTTTTGTCTTCTTCTTTTTTTTCTTTTTATTATTATTTTTTTTTTTTTTTTTACAAATTTCGCCGCTTCCCATAATAGCCGCCTAGCTTCTTACCTTCTTACCCCCCCCCCCCCCCCCCTAACGCCCCTTACCCCCACCCCCCTCACCCCCTCTCGACGTCCCGGTACTCATCGTACTCCCCTCTAATTTATTCATCATCTGATAACATCGCGCATGCTAAACGCCGCTACGCTCACGATTCACGCTTGGAGCTATTCCAGGTCAGAGCGGCCGCGCGCTCCTCCGCCGCGCTCTTTGACTCCTCTCTCTCTCTCTCTCTCTCTCTCGTTTTCGTATATTTTTCCCGCACCACTTTCCCCCGAAGGCTGGCTGCTTAAGCTTGTTATTGTTGTAAGAGGCGCGACCGGCATCCTCCTCTCCCCCACCACCGCAGCCGCCACTTCGAATCGCTTAATTCACTCGAGAACGTAGGCCAACGCGAACGAGCAGCCTTTTTCCCTCCCCCGCCTCCATAACGCTTTGCATCTTCTTTTCTCTTCATCTCTCATCATCTTTCGTCATCTTTCGTCATCTTTCATCATCCTTCATCATCCTTCTTCATCCTTCTTCATCCTTCTTCATCCTTCTTCAACTTTCTTTATCCTTCTTATCCTCTCAACTTTCTTCCTCCTTTTTCAATCGTCAATTCTCGAATCAATTTGAACTTTGATTAAAGCCTGATACTCTAATCCACTTGTTCACGCCCTCGCCAAATCCAAGACTTTCGTTATACCAAATTTATTAAAACTTACAATCACTCATAGCCACTGATAAAAAAAACTTGGCTGATACTTTTTGCATCATTCTAATACGTTGTTACATACATATTTATAGAAGCGAATCTTGTTTCCATGGACCGCGACGAAGCAGCCTGTATTTAATTGTGCGAATGTCTCAATGTTAAGATTTCGTAGAGCATAAATTATTAATAGTCAATAGTAGTCATTCCAAGTTCACAAAATAACGATATTGTTGCCGTTCAAATATTTCCCGGCCTCATTATTATTCATTATAATATATACTTATGTTTATACGCATATGTTTATGTAAATATAAATTTTAGATTTAAAGTTATGACTCATGCCAGTAAAATATACATAACGTCGCCGTAAGATTTTTACAAAAATTGTTATCTATCCAATATGCACCCCGCCCCTCGCCCCTAGCCCCGCCCACCCCTCCCCCCGCGACTATTTTTCATTACGATCCGAACGCCAGCTAAGTTAAGCGCATGTATTTTCAATGCTCACAAATAACAATAACAATAATTAGTAATAAATAATAAATGGTAATAACAATAACAGCAACAACGTTAATAATAATAATAATAATAATAATAATAATAATAATAATAATAATAATAATAATAATAACAACAACAACGATAATAAGTAATGATAGTTATATTATGCATGAACGCAGTAATTATCCTTGATATGTTAAGCTATTCTAATAACGCATACATACAATTATTAAAATCTTTAGCTTTTGTATAAAAAATTTATACAAATCGCTCATGTTTATTTCGAAAATAAATTTGATGTCGTATTTTGTTATCTTTTTCTTGGTATAAAATCGAATGTATCGCTCGGCCAACTTAAAATTATTCATTTTCTATATATTATAACTACTTTCTTTAAATCACTGAATTCTCAATTAGCAGTAGTCTCAGTAATAAAAATACATAATGACATATCGAATAGTCGTAGAAAATATTAACACTCATAAAAATGAAGAGAGAAATAAAGCTTTATGTAAAAGGAAATATACATGTCCTTTACGTATGAAATAAAACTAAATACAGTATAATTAATTACGTCTCGTAGTCGTAACACACGTATCTTGAATAAAAAGAAGAAAAAAATTAGTGAAATGCAAATGAAAATTAATTTTGTGCTAAAAAAAATTAAAAATCAGTCGCAAAAATAAACATTTGGCACATCATCAGTTGGAAAAATTTATGTAACATCTTAAGTTCTGTACTTTTTTTTTTTTTTTCTTTAATCCACCTCTCGAATATTCATTAAGATTTAATATTCAATCTATTAATTATACAATTATTATAATTGAAAAGAACGCAATTTTTTTATTAGCCCGTTTTATTAATTTCTGGCCGTAAGCTATCGATCTTAAATTCCTAAACCAAAATAAAATCAGATTTCATTCCCACCTAATATTTATGTCTTAAGCTTTATTATTCTGTCCCTGAATTTAAATGTTCAAAATTACGAATAATTATCGAAATGACGCTGTGAAGTGCCTATAAGTGCATGTACGAAATTTACATTCGTTTATCAATAATAAATAATTTCAATATTTTAGATTAAATATTGTCAACAGTCGATAGTAAACTAATTTTTTTATCTCCCGCCGTCCCTCTTTATTTACATTAATTATCTGTATAAAAATGTTCAGTTAGTCACTTTTACGTTTGTTTACGTAGTGGATACTTTATGAAAACAAAAAGCAGATATTTACGGCGGAGATATTGGCTAAGATAAAACATTTTTAAAATCAAACGAAAAATGCGATTCATTGAATATACAAACAAATTGAAAAATATTATCTGAAAGAAATTCATTCATTTGAATTTATTCATAAAATCAATTTAAGGTAATTTAAACTTTTTCTCAAGTAGGAAGAAATAGTCGTTCTATTGACTAAACGGGGATTATAACAACACACATGCACTTCTAAATAGTGAGCGCGCGCGCGTTTGCTTATTCCATAACTGTATTTTCCTATCTTATTAAAAACGCGCGCGTTAATTTTCTTATTATTATTGCACTTATTAATGATAATAGTGAAATAATCCTTAATAATTGCATAAAGATTATTTACAGGAAGTCGAAGAGAAATTTTTTGTCTTTGTTTTGAAAAAAGCATAAATAATGTGTATGGACCGATGGGTACGCGCTCGCCAATGTTTCTGTATTTCGATAATCGCTAATTAGTCGTCGTCGTCGTCGTCGTCCGTCGCACTAATTCGAAAAAACTGATGTCAGAGTCATTAAGGAAAATCCTTTAGAATTAGCTATACAGGCGCACGACTACGTATGCATAGCCGAATCTTATTATATAATGCAAACCATACAAAGTAAATTGTACAATTCGAGTAGCTTATATTTGTACATTTCAATTTGTTAAAATTTAATGACTATTTTTATTCATACAAAGAATTCTTTTTTAGAAATAAAAATGTAAGTCATTAAAAGTTGAAGCACGTGTCTTTTCAGTATTACATGTGCGCTTGTCCGCACGTGGATGTCAAAGCGATTGCGCTGATGATATACGAACGCGTATCACACAAGAAAAAGATTCGTCTATATAAATATTTAAATAGCTGTGTAGGTAGATGCAGTTTCTTCAAATGCTCGCAGTATCCGTCATTTTACGCATTTTTTTTTCTGCCGATCGAGGCCTAAACTATGAAAATTAATGCAATCGATTTGAATTACAGGCACAAAAGCAAATAAATTAATATAAAATTCAAGCACACTGTGCCCTTGTTTCATCGTAATTGATTCGTTTATCCGAATAAGTGCTTCTTATTTGTACAACACATTTACATTCTTTTCAATGATTACACCAATACTAAATACATTAATGCGCCCTCAACCATTGTCACCTATAAAGTCAAATAAATATATAAAATATATTATTACAAAACATATCATTAACTTATCAAATTATTTCATTTTGTATACGAAAGAACCTCATTAACTAATCTGAAAATTTCTCTTTTTATATTTCAAAGACACTGTTCGTATGATTTCATGTTATTGCAGCAACGATCAACTCATTCATTATGAAAAAAAAAAACTGGTTGATTTGGGTTTTACATAAGTGGAAACATTCATTTAAAAACTTACAATTTCCTGATTTTTTTTCAATTATCATTTGATTAAATATGAACATGTGCTTGTAAATATGCAGAATGAATCATACACGTGGTTAATAAAAATGATTTTTAACAGGATAATGCTAGTTAACGATATTAATCTATTGATATTAAATGATGTTTAAAGAACAAATGATTGAATATCCTATAACATTTTCAATTTAAAAAAAAAGTTTTTGATGACAAATCAAGAAGGAAATTTTTATAGTTAATAAATAATTGGCAAATGGTTTTAATTGCTTTAATACATTGTTTATGAAAAAGTGTAGGTGTAAAGTAATTACATTAATTACTCATTCTTGAGGAAAAATAATAAATGCATAAATCGATACTATAAATGAACGCACAATAGTATTTAATAGAAAATTAATATTTAACATTGAGTAAAAAGTTTTTTTTTCTTACGAAATATTATTATTATCCACCATTGCATATTATATACATATATATATACAATCATTAATATTCTAATAGTTTTCAAAAATAAAATTATACGAATGGTAGTTGTAAATTGAATTACGTGCAGCAATAAAGTATATAAATGTTTATCTTAAGTTTTTCTATTAAGTTTGTACGTGCAAACATGAATAAAAAATAATATGCACTGATATTAGAGGTAAAAATGTTTATTTTTCTTAGTCAATTCAATAATAAAGCGACAAAAACGAAACGACAAACATTAAGTAAAAAGGCGATATTATTAACATGTATGTAGTATGACTATTATAATCTATAAATAATTACATTATACTTATTATAATCACTTGTGTAAAATATTATTTTCTGACGCGTGTTCTAATATTCGCTATTAACGTTATTTAAAAAAATAATTCGTTTCATGCATATTTGTAGAATATACATTCTTAAACAGCTACGACAATTTTATCACCAAATAATCCAAATAAATTATATAAGTATTTTAAACATTTATATTCTTGCTTTAGCTCTTAATGTAAGTTACTTGGTTTTCTTGTTCTCCCTGTGAATCGTCATGGTTATTAATAATTGAAGTGATGCTTAATATTGATGTCTTCTTACCATAACATAAAAAAAGCAAAGAAAAAAAAACAACTGTTTTTAAAGCTGAATAAGGTATTTATTACAAGTAGCTGCAAATATGGATATTATTTACGGTCGGTAAGGTAGGGCTGGGCAAGAATCTTTTTCTCATAAGTTATTTTTCGAAATGATTCAGAATCCATGAATAAATAATCTTCATAAATATCAATATGCTTTATAAATTATTTATCGATTTGCATGTACTAACAGGCATTTCTATCAATGTAAATAACTCTTACATTGAACAATTTACATCTATAAATATTAATGTTAAAAACGTTTTCTTAATTCCAGGATGAGTCAGAAAGAGATCTCGTCGATGCTTTACCACTTATTCAACAGGAATACACAAAGAATGCATCGACACCCCAAACGTCAAATACACCTGAGCCCTTTTGCGAGCCGTCCAACAGTTGGGGCAATCCTTGCCAATGTATTAGTAAGATGCCGAAGGACGATGGCTCCGTGAAAACGTTTCGGGACTCGAGCGAGTCATTAATAAGTGAAAACCTTACGCACAATGAAAGCAGAGATATTTTAAATCCAGCGTGTCAAACAATGGACGAGGAGCCACTCGATTGTTCGGCCAGCGTCGACGATAATCAAAGGATTTCGACGGACTTTACAGAGTACAAATCCAAAGGGAGCCTCATGAGCCCCGACGTTAAGCACTTGACATCCGAAGTCGAGTGCATCCAGAGGTCGATGGGAGGTGGAAGCGCGTCGTCGAAACTCTCGCACAGCGAGCAAGAAAATATGGATACCATGCTAAATGTACCGATGAGGTACAGCGCACCGGCCTGCCAAATCGACTCAGTCGGTAAGTTGTTCTGATAATTCGGTTCCACAAGGATGATCAATTATTTGAAATTTTTTATTTACCCACAAGTCCATAAATAGATTTAAAGCTTACCATTATTACCATTAAATATAAATAGTTTGCACTTTTTTTTGTGCACGCACCCGGACTGTGCACGTTGAAATGTCGTTGAAAAATAATAAGTAATATATTTACAGTGCGACACACAGCACACAGACCCATCCGCGCACATATCGCCCAGAGACTTAATTAACAAGTGATATTATCGTCGCCGTTGTGTTATTGTTGTTGTTCTTGTTGTTGTTATTTATTATTATTTATTATTATTATTATTAAAACTACTACTACTACTACTACTACTGTTAGAGTTTTCTTATTTGCAATGTGTACATGTGCTGCATACATGTATATTGATTGTTTAAGACGCATAACGATTCTTGGAAAAATAGTAATAAACATGGTGATCTAAGTACAATAATAACATTGTAAATAGTGCTCGATGTCTAATTATGATAAAGTCTCTAAATGTCGGATGTTTGGACAAATGCGTAGTAAGAATTAATTGGAAACAATTGCTGCTTACAGGAATGGTAAATAAATAGTTAACTGTAATAAATGCAAATGCGAGAAAAGCATTAGAATATAGCCCATTATACGTAACCGTAATAATCCTATCGGATTTCATATGCTTGTAACGGCTCATCCTTATTTGAACGAATGAATTAGTGCAGGAGCAGGAGGAGTAGGGGCAGCAGCGGCAAGCGGTAGCGGTAGCTGTAGCTGTAGCGTAGGTAGCGAGTCCCCGCGTTCGACTCACGGTCATGATGCTTCTCTAGGTTTCCACGAGACGGGGACAACGTGCGAGGGCGACTTCGGTCACGAGCAGTCCTCCTCGAGTTGCGGCACAGCAGGAGGCGGGGCCAGCGGGAACAACGCGAGCAAGGGCCGACGTACGGTAAAGGGCCTGCCGGGCAGCAGCCTCTCCCTGGAGACGACCCTCCGTGTCATATCGGAACTCGGTCCGACGATCCGGATGGAGCGGGGCAAGGTCATCCGCATGTACTCCTGCCCCTGGTGCTTGCGCCACTTCACGCGCAAGGAGAATCTCAAGCTGCACGTGCGCTACATTCACGGACCCCTCGAGAGCCTCACCTGCAAGCTCTGCGGCAACAAGTACAAGAACAGCAACAGCCTGCGGGTCCACTCGTATCTTTACCACAACGCTCAAAGGAACAAATCGTCGGCGACGTCCTCGGGCTCGCCGAGCACGGGCGGCGGCAAGCCTTCCGTCGTCGGTGGGAATGCTTGATAACGTTTAATAACGCGTTCTCCCCTCGACGCACCCCTTCCTCCCGCCGCCCCATTGCCACCGATCCGCGTCCCCACTCCCCTCGTTACCGCCGCAACCACTTCGTTAACTCTTCTACTCCTCTACGTTCACGTCCCCCTCTTTCACTATTTTTTTTTTCTTTTCTTTTCTTTTCTTTTCTTTTATCTTGGGCTTCGCACGATTAATGCACGCGGGGAGATGGTTGGGGGGGGGCGAGGGATAATAACAATGGCGACACGTGTTTACGTATATAACGAGACTTAAGCGAATGCAACCAAGGCACTAATTACATTCATATTACATGGGTTATTAAAAGAAGAGTCTTCCGAGCTCACGAGAGCGGGTCTTTAAAAATTAAATAAAAATGAAGCCTCCGCAGGCTCACGGTGCCCGCTCACAATAGCGAAGGCGCGCGTGCGTATCAAACGATGTAATGCCTGTGCGGGGCACTCGGGGATAAAATGCACCAGGAAGTGCGTGCGCCTGAAATGATACGAATGCTCGGCGTGCGGCGCGTGTATGTGCGTGTGTGCGTGTGTGAGTGAGCCCTCGCGCCTATGCGCGCCTGGAAAAATAGGGCGAGGGCGGAGGAAGGCCGAGCGGAAGTAGCCAATGCTTATAAAAGAGCGATGGAGAAGATCGAGCAAAGGAGGCGTGACGTTGAATTATCGAGCCACCTGTTCTTCCTGCGAAACAACTTCATCCTCGCATAATTTCGATATACCCATTCTTTTTTCTTACTCACTAAAGCCCGGGAAGAGCTCTGACAATCCGTTATTATTTTATAGAGAACAAAATATGTGTTGATTACACTGATCCCCCCTCTCTCTCTCTCTCCCTCTCCCCCCTCTCTCTGTCTCGCCCCTTTCATTCTTTGTTTTTTTTTCTTCTTATTTTCTTTTAATGTAAATAAAACACACCTTGTTATTGTTAGAAGCTATAAGAGTTTATTCAGTGAAGAAACATTATTTATGTCATTGCTTTATTTAAAAGTCATAGAAAGAATGCCATTTCTTACTAATATCGTGGTTGGTTTTTTTTTTGTTTTTTTTTTGTTTTTTTTTTTATAGATAACGTATAGTATTTACAGTCGATAAATACGTCGCCTAATGATTGTTCTTTTAAATAATAGTATGTGTAATTATTATAAATTAACGTCTCTCGTATTGCATGGCAGAGATCGGTAATTTAATTTTGCTGTCACGGCTCAGTAGTAGTGTGTAGCGTATTAACTAGTGCTATATATACAAAATACACAAAAATTTTATACCGACATGAGACAGGTGTAATCGCTACATAATTCTAAAAGGAAGTACAAATAATAGTCGCAGTGGACTTTTCCTCCGGATATTTATATAACAAAGCTGACGTGCACGCAAGAATTAAGAGTTAAAGACACAGACAAAGATTAGTGAGAGGAAGGAGACCGGGACAGGGGTGGGAGGGGGGAGAATATAAAAAAGCTTTACACACTATAAATAAATAAAAATTTTATACACATTATATAATAAAGGATTATTTGGAAACGCGTCGAAAGGCTTCCAATATAATGTTAAGAATTTTTTAACGCCGCCGAACTATCACAAACGCCGTTATAAGTCGCGCGGTCGGACGCGGTAAGAAAAGTCTGGTAAGAATAATTTTGAATCGGGAAGCAGGTTCGTTCGCCTGGTCTCGCAATCTTACAGATTAAGGGAAAGAAGGCTACTCATGGGTCGCTATGTTGTTTCTCTCTGTGCTTCGTGTGTCCACCTGTGCGTGGCGCTTACGTGTGCCTACGCGTGTACGTGTGTGCGTGCCTGTGTGGATAGAAAATGTGAGAGAAGGTGAAAAAGCGCGCTCGTGAATACATGTTACGCCGTGTTGTATGTTTCTGTGTGTGTGTGTGTGTGTGTATGCGCGTGGGTGGGTAAGTGGGTGGGTGGGTAGGTGAGTTCGCTCGCGCTTGTAAACGCGTTGGTACGTGTGTCTGACGCGTAAAGCTCTACGCGCGGCTCTCGTCAAAATCACAATGTGCGAGTGTTCGCGATGCCGCTCGTCATATGTAGTCCGACGGGCAAGTGGACGCCTCGTGAATGGCCGTCAATCTGTAATGAGAGGCGCTCTCGTATACGGGCGGAGCGTCGCCCTCGGGCATGACCAGCTGCTGGTGGACCGAGCTCGAGCTCAGGTCGCTGTAATAGGCGCTGCTCGGGGCGCTGCTGAGGGTCGAGGGTCCGTCCGGCTCCGCGTCGCTACCTGTGTACGCGGTGTTCTGGTAGGAGGGCTGCTGACTACCTCCTCCTCCTCCACCACCCGAGCCCTGTTGCTGCTGTTGCTGTTGCTGCTGCTGCTGCTGTTGTCGCTGCTGCTGCTGCTGCTGCTGCTGGTGCTGCTTGTCCGTCCCTGCGTGATGGAGATGATGATGATGGTGGAGATGGTGGTGGTGGTGGTGGTGCGACGTCGGCCCGTTCTCGTACATCTCGTACTCAGGCTCCTCTAACCTGCACAAACAAGCGAATCCGCGTGATGAGTGGCATAGCGAATTATGCCCTTAAAAGATATTTTCTTAAAAAAATTTTGGCTACGCGAGCGTAAAGGCTCTCGTCGTCTGTCTCTACCTTATTTTTTATTATATTTCATTGTTTTAGAATTTTTTTTATTTATTTTTTTTTTTTTTTTTTTTTTATCAACAATTCAAGTATTTATAATGAAAGCAATGCTTTTTGAATGTAACACAGAAATCTTATATGTATATACGAACACACACATTATATATAATATATATTGAAAGTGTATAAAGGCGTGTATGTGTATTACACAGACGTTAATATATACGGGTGCTAAGAGCTTTTTTAAAGTCCAAAGTCTCGATAGTGTATCTTTTTAAGATCAGAACAAAAATTTCTACAATAAGATTGATACTAATATATTTTTGTCTCTAAATACTATTCAGCTATATGTAAACAAGTATTTTGATACACAAGATTATACGTTGAACGTTACTTTATTTTTACTGCGTGAACTAATAATATAAAGGCTCTCTTATCTCTTGGAGAATAAGTGATTTTTTAATGCGTAATGGTATAGCGCTTACTAATATATATATATATATATACACATATTATTATTATTATTATTATTGTTATTATTAATTGTTTATATGTTTATTCTCATAATTTACTTATATTGTTATGATTACTATAATTGCATTAGATATTAAAAATATAATAATTTATTACCATTATTTTATACCTTAAATAACTTCAGCAAATTTATCATAAATGTATAGCAAAGAAGATATATATACATATACATATACATATACATATATATATATATATTTATTTATAATCGTTATATAGGTTGTTTATAAGAATGAAAATTTATATTAAAAGGGGCTTCCTGCAATTTGCCTTTAGCTTTAACAAAAACCGTAGAACACAATATGCAGTAGAATTAATTTGTAAAAACTTTTGACTATAGTACATATATATATGTATAAATACATAAAAATAGAGATGTAGGGTGTAAGAGTGAGTTCTTATTATTATAAGTTGAAAAAGGTTTCCTATCAAATGAAACCGTTATATATTAAATTATTTGTAATAAATGAACTTGTTAGTTTCTCATCACTAGTACAAACCATGTATACATCTGGATAACTTTATTATTATATTAATATAACCGAAATCGAATAGATAGTAAATAATAATTTATGTTAATGTAAAATGAAACGAATGATAAATAATGTCCGTATTAATTTGTGTTATAACCGAAAAAGAAATTCGAATGAAATATAATAGAATAATTAAAATTTTTAATTACACTGACAAATATATAATGTTTTAATAAAAAAAAGATTCAGAACGGATGTATTTCTTATAAAATAAAAAACCTCCCCACAAGAACTTGTAGTACCGCAGATAATGTGGAATTTTTATCGTAATTTCTTCCTCCAATATCAATTAATGAGCACATTCATTAATAATACGTGGCATTGACGAAAATTATATAAATTGTTTATCTATGTATAAAACATTATTAATGATCGTGTGTTATAATAAAAGCACCGTGAAAAAAATACAAATGCAGTATAGGTCTTAATTATTGTTGTTAATTATAAATTGAATTTAATGGATGAATTTTCAAATAAAAATAAATAAATAAAATAAACAGATGAATAAAGAACTGATGAACTTAATAAAAAGGTTGTAATTGCGGCTTACGTACTACAATGAATTTTATTATTAGCTTGTAAATGCTCAAGAACCGAAGAAATATCGAATTAAGCACGCAGAGAGAGAGAGAGAGAGAGAGAGAGAGAGAGAGAGAGAGCGACGAAAGGAGCGTCGATTGGATATAACGTAGAGAGGATCCGTGGGTGGGTGGGTGCGTGCGTGCGTGCGTGCCTGCGTGCCTGCGTCCGTACGTAAGTCGTGTGTGTAGGGTAAACGCAGTAGAGCACGGGAGGAATTTTGATACGCCCTTTCATAAAATAAAATATTCTGTGAATAGAATAAAGAAGAATTTTACTATTTAAAAAACTTAACGTACATTTGTAACGCTTTGTTCGAGGAAGGAAAAGACCCATTCTAAAGTTCATCAGAGCCAATCATCATCATGGGGAGTATTTGGTATCGACAACTGAAAATAAGCGTTTTATTTTATTTTCCTTTCGAGAGCCTATTATTTTTCAAATAGGCACCAAGTCTACAGAAATAGAAAGATATATATATATATATAGAGAGAGAGAGAGAGAGAAGTCAAATCACTCGGTTTATACAATAAATTTCAAGTCGGTGAAAGAATCCGAGTACGAGTGAATTGTTTTTTTTTTTTTTTTTTAAACATTTCATTGGGAGGTTCGTTCGAGCCCGCGGCATCCGATAAAAGCCATTGAATCCGGTGAAAAAGTACTGCTGGCACTATTAATTTAAAGCTTAAATAAAGAAAGGCACGCACTCGTCTAGGAAGCTGTCAAAAGACTTTCTTTCTTTCTCTCTCATTCTCTCTCTCACTCTCTCTCTCTCTCTCTTCTCTCTCTCTCTCTCCTTTCTTAGGCCCTGAGATTAGTCAACTTGACACCTCCTAAGACTCGGAAGGCCGAAGCTCGAACGGACGCGCACAGTCAAATGAATTTAGCCATGCACAGCCGCACTTAACCATTCACACGCGCACGCAGCCTCACACACAGCTCCACAAAGTAGTGCAACCACATAGATAGATAGATATATCGTGTGTGAAAGAGAGTATGAGAGAGAGAGAGAGAGAGAGAGAGAGAGAGAGAGAGAGAGAGAGAGAGAGATAGTGAGGGAGGTAGGGAGCGGGGTAGGTCTCTCCACGGCAATGACGACATTCTCAAGTGGAGCGACGGGGGCAACTGCGGAGCCTCACAGCAAAGGACGTTTTTCCGAAAAGTCGCTCCACTTGTGAATAAAGGGCCATTGTATTTGTGGAGACGGATCCCGGTCCCGAGGCTCGACTCACCTTTGGCTGTGTCTCGTGCAGACCCCGGACGAGCCGTCCTGATGCTGCCTGTGAAGGCCGACGGCGTCGAGCTCGTGGTAGTGCTTGTCCTCGGAGCCGCTTGCGTAGCTCGCCGCCTGCGAGTCCAGCTCCGCGTAGAGAGCCTCGTCCGTCTGCATGTGGGTGTAGTGGTTCTCGACGGGTAGGTTGATGGCTCGCCGATGCTGGGGCAGAGTCAGAGAGGTGCTCACGCATCCTGGCGGACCTCCACCACGGCGGGAGCCCAGCCACGACCAGACGTTCACGTTGTGTCCTGGGGGATGACCGAAACGTGCGTTACGACTAATTCGTCGGGGGACGGAATGTCTACGCCAGCGACGAGGGCGATGAAACGTAATGGGGCGGGGGCGAGGGAGGGGGGCTGTCCCTCGTACCCCCCGATCCATACTGCAATTATCCTTGCCAACAACCGTCATTAGCCTCGGCCCTTACGCCCTGTCTCGCCCCTGATCGTCATCCCGGGCCATTCGAAAATGGATGGGCACAGAGAATCCGTTAACCAGCACCCCGGTCCAGAGTTCTTTTATCGTTGCTCTCGCCGTTATTGTTCCCACCGCGGTTTATATAACGGCGGTCAAGCGGACGTCACGAGGTCGCCCTCCCCCCGTCACTCGTTTCGTGCGCGGGTCGTTAATGTTCGGAACATTTAATCTTGACAAAGCAGTGCTCGGCTCGGAATACTGAAAAGATGGTGAAGCAGGAACCGACGACCGGCTCGCGGCAGAGAGGGGCGGGGGGATGGGTGGCGGCGAAGAAGACCGGTGGGTGGGAGTCGTAGAATCCGGTGCTCGTAAAGTTTTTATCTCTCTCTCCCTCCCCCCCTCTCTCTCTCTCTCTCTCTCGAGGCATCGTGGGTCGATCGAAATACCGAAATAGTCGAGGATCGCACAATAAACTCGTGGCTTTCATTTAACAAGTAATGACCTCTGGACGTCTTTCGTTAAAGGACAGGTAAATAATACGCAAAATCTGTTTATTATTCTGAGTAAGCGAGGTCGGCTCGCTACTGGCTCGTCGTCTCTACCGGGGCGGATTCGTAAAGCTCGGGAAGCTCCCCCGTTATTATAACCCCCGCGCAGAGGAGGAGAGCGAGCCTCTATCGATTTCGAGGTCGTAAAGTAAAAGCTCGCGCCTTGACCATACGTCATTCTCCGTATAAGTGCAATTAAAGAAGGTAATTATGGGCTTTGTTATATATATATCCAGTCTAGAAAACCGATAAGTGAGTCGTCATCACCGAGAGCTCCTGCGATGCGATCATTAGCAACGTCGTTCTGCCTCTCCTCCTCTACCTACTGTCTCGCTCCGGTCGTCGACGGTCCCCTTTAGAAACCGCCCCCGACAGCCATCAACTACCAGTGCATGTCATCCAAAGGCACCGCCCATCCCAAATAAGTGAAATTCCAGGCGAGCTGCCCCCCCCCCACCGTCGTCCCTCGCGTCACTGTCGTCGAAGTTGATGCTGCTGCTGCTGCTGCTGCTACTATTACTACTACCGTTGTTGCTGCTGCTGTCCAATCCGACCTCAGCTCAGACCACCCACCCCCGATAATCCCATGCCTCGTTACCCCTTAGCGGGGGGCCGATAAGTGAAATGCAGTATAATACGCACCAGGGTTGGGCGCAACGTCGTGATAAGGCGGCAGCTTGTCCAGCTCGAGGGGCGGCCGATCTGGTATGACAGCTAGGCCCACGGACGCCGTACCCAGGACGACTCCCCCGCCGGGGTTGCCGGCTTCCTGGTCCCCAGCGCGTTCCAGCTCCATACCGCAGCAGCTCGCTGCACGTGAAGATCGGGGAGCGTTAACCACCGAGGCATCATCATATGCACGTGCCCGGGGAGCGGGCGAGAGGGATAGAACGGATAAGGGCTGCTCTGTAAGAGGGTTACCCTGTACGGGCCCCGGTAAGGGCTAAGTGATTGGGGATATTGGGGAGGGGAGGACGGGGGGGGGAGAAGAACTCGGCCTTCGATATTTCTATACGTATCTGTACGTGTGTATATAATATAACGTCGAGGATCCACCGCGTCCGTCCCTCAATTTCAGGCGTACAATGGCCGGCAAAAGTCGAGGTGGACCCGTAGGAGAGCGCGGTCAGGGAGTCCGGGCTTCGAGCTCGTGCTCTCCCATACTTTTGTCAGACAGTGTACGCGAGCGCTCATAATCCCGTGGCGGCTTCATTGTGCCTCTGTCATAGCGACGCGTCACGGGGCTTTCAGCCGTTCCCCGTGCATCTCCCGGCGGACGCCCGAGTGGGAGTGGCGGGTGGCCGAAATAAAACGAACGCGCACATCCACACGTTGTACAGAGAGAGAGAGAGAGGGGGGGCGTGTAAGAGTACTCGGGGGCCTGAGTGGGGCACGGGATGTCATCGGTAGAGGAAGAGGGGGGGTGTGTGTGACGAAGGGCACAGCGAATTTCACTTTTTCATCGAGCCCCGTCCGTCGGTCG
This sequence comes from Ceratosolen fusciceps, assembly GCA_018883505.1. Lineage (NCBI taxonomy): Eukaryota > Metazoa > Arthropoda > Insecta > Hymenoptera > Agaonidae > Ceratosolen > Ceratosolen fusciceps. Next base: position 8,430,556 of record RCIC01000005.1, read on the forward strand.
CCCTCTTACCGGCCGGGTTCACGGTTGCCCCCCCCGCCCCCCACCACATTCTCCCGACCGTCACTGGCGCGCACCGCGCGCTTTTTTAGCCTACCGAGGCAGCAAACCTTCCGTCGTGCCTCGACGGGCGTCTTTCTCCCCCCCCCGCCCAAACAGCGGTTTTCCCGTGGCCTAGGCCTCCTTAATTACCGAAGCCCCCGCGTGTACCGACGGGCGGGCAGCTCCTCCTTGTAATTCGACAGCGGCGGCCAAGGCCACGCGAACTTCATAACCCGCGCGGATCATAATGCGCGCTCCCACTTTTTTTCTTTTTCTCTTACCTACAGTGCCTCTCCCCCCACCCACCCGGTCCATCGCTATAACAGCCGCCTCCGCCGCCACTTCTAATATAACAATAATGGGAATAATAATCATAAAAGCGACGAACAGGCGATCATAATAACGAGAACCCTCTTCCCTCCTCCAGGTCGCATCTGCGCCCGGCCTTTCTTCTCCAGCAGGCCGCTCTGGTTGCTGCCGTTACCGTTTTTTTTTCTTTTTTTTTTTTTCCCATACTTATCCACCTCACTACCCACCCCCTCCCCCCTTTGTCTTACAGTGGGCCGAGCCGCTCTCTTTTATGACGGCGATGACAGCTCGCGTCATTGTGCGGAATACTTCAACCCGTTCGATTCATGCCCGTGAGAGATCGTTCGAGCCCGAAATCTTCCCTCCTCCCAAAGCCCAATAACCCCACGTGTCTAGTGTAACCCACCCTTAAGCCCCTGACCGACCTCTCGAATTATGATTATGATTATTCTCGTTATTATTGTTGTCGGTTCAGTCATTGTTGAAGGGACGATCGCGTTTCGGGATTTCGCGCTCGGACGGACGGGATAGATGACGTTCCGATGACGTGAAGGAAGGGCTCCGGGTGGTATGGGTAGAGAGGGTGAACGGGGGGGGGGAGACTGGATCTCGAGGAGAAGTGGCGGCCGTCGCAGTGTGCAAGTGACACACGCGCGGCTCGAGGAGTCCGCGTTAAAGGGTTGAATGGCGATAACTCACCTCTGCCGGCGGCGCTCTTAAGCCTCCGACAATGGAGGAGCGTGACCATCACGACGGCGCCGATGCCCGCCGAAATCAGCGAGACTATCACCAGCGTGAGGACCCAGCCCAGCTCACCAGGTGCCTCTGAAACAAAAGGAAGGAAACAAATCAAATAAAGTCGCATCACGTCAGCACCGGCCTACGTCATACAAAGTACCGCCGCTCCCGGTCCTCCCGCTCTTCCCTCTGCCCTTCCGCTCTCATTCGCCACTCCCCCCCCCATCCTCACCGCCACCTTATCATCCGCAATAGAGACGCCTTATCTAGCCTATCTCGCTCCTTCTTATAAAATATTCATTAGCGAGCGCTTGTATTAGGCTGCGCTCACCCGGAATACGAAACTCCTGCCGCCGAACCCTCATTTTTTATACCTATGCAGACACCGATCCATATATGTGTGCATATGTATCTATGTCCATATAAAAGTACACAAGGGAGATTGCTTCGAGCGCGCATAAATTAGCGCTAAGTACAATAATAATAATAATAATAATAATAAATAATAAATAATAATAATATTATTATTTATATAATGACAACAATACTACCACTACCACCATCGTCACCACCACAACTACTACTACTGCTACTGCTACTGCTACTACTACTACCAATAACAACAACAACAATAATAATATTAATAATAATAATAAATGATGATTATGCGTTCTAATTCTTTTAAGGGGCGTTCGTAGAATACCGCAGGATTTCCGAGAACCATTAGCCGTGCGTGCGGCCGGCGTACGGTCGTGGGCCAGCGACTAGTGCCTGGTGGGGATCGTAAGTGCGGCGAGGGTAGGTGGGTGGATGGACGGGTGATAGGTTGAATGGGTGAATGGGGTGAATGGGTGGGGAATAGAGCCCGGCTCGACCGGGACCGCGGGAGATGATGGAGGAAACTAGGTGCAAGACCCCGATGGCGCGGGGGGAGTGGCGCGGTGTGGGGTGGGGCGAGTAGAGCGAGGCTAAACATAAATTACCGAGAGAACAATGAGGGCAAGGAACACTGCGCAATGAAAGTTGGGCACAAATGTTTCTTTACGGCTAGCTGAGCTTTCGCTCCAAGGAAGTTCGAAGCGTTAAGAATCCGATCCCCGGCCGCCCCCGCCGCAGAAGCCGCTTCACCGCGGAGGCTCCTCTCGCGGCTGCCGCTCAAAAAAACTTCTCCGAAGCCGGCTGCTCACGGCTCGTCGCCTCTATCTAGGCTCGCGGATTCGTACATGCGCGGGTAATACGAGAGCTCGTTCGCGATAGCGCGCGCGCATAATAAGACAGTACTGTAGGAGCGGGAGGAGCGGGAGGAGCGTTACGCGGAGACTCGGGTAAGGACGCGAGGCCGCAAATTTACGGAAGGGGCTGGAGGGAGGAGAGGTGTAGTGCAGGTGCGCTGCTCGCACCCACGGAAAACAATGCCGCTGCTTTTCGCGAATGCCGCCAAGGTAGAGGTAGAGTCTGAGAGAGCGAGAGTGGGGGGAGGGGGAGGTCAGAAAGAAAGAAAGAAAAAAAAAAGGAACAAACAATGCGGTCTTTTATGACGCCGTCGCTCCCCGGGGAGTGCGAGCTAGCGAGTGAGCAAAAGAGTCATTGACGATAATGATAATGGGAATGGCGATAAATTTCACTTTTTCTCTCCTCTTCCTTTGGACTCGTTCGGCTCTCTCTCTCTCTCTCTCTCTCTCTCTCTCCCTCCCCCCCTCTCTCTCTCGAGTGGATTATCCCTCTGGAGGCTATTTCTATTTACATTGCCGTACGCGGGATAGCTCAGGTTGTTCTCGGGCGTATATGGCCAGGTGGAAAATATCACTGCGCTCGGTCAGTGTCGGGCCCTTCCGGTCCGCCGAGGAAACGTGTGCGCGCGTATCTTGCACGTACGTGTATCTCTTAAGGAGGCATGTCAGAGCAGGGAGGAGTGAGGCGGGTCTCGGTAAGAAGAGGGTATCGCAAAAACTTCTCGGAGCTGCATTGCGCAAACGGTCGGGGACAGATCGCCGGCTTTCTCTCCACCCCATCCCCCCAGCCCCTCATGACCGTCGCCCCATCCACGGAACTTTTACATCGGGTAAACGACCATATTGTTACGCTATATTTATGAAGCGGCCGAGGCTAAGTTCCAAGCGGCTCGCTCGGCCTTTTTCCTCGCGGCGCTAATCGTTTATTTGGAGCCCGGCGCGCGAGCAACGCGTCCAAGAATTTATACGAGGAATGCACTTTAGCCCCAGGTCACTCGGGCCTCGATATATCCCTGCCAAGGCTCGAGCCGACTCGCATTATTTAGCCAATGCCGAGTAATAATTGGAGGTTGCTCGCGATGAGCTCATTTGTAGCCCGAGATCCCCCCCCTCTCCCGACCACGACTTAACATTCACCCGCCCACGAACGAAGCACCACGCAGGCTAATTAAAATCGTCTTGTCCGGACGGGCTCATCGACGCCAATAACTCCGCACTCCCCGGTTATATCTTCTTCTTCTTCGTCTTCGTCTTCGTCTTCCGGGCGATTTCTTATGATCCGCAGCAGCAGCAGCAGCAGCTGCTGCTGCTGCTGCTCCCTCGTTCGACCCTCCGTACATAGGCGAGGAAGTCGATAGGACTAGTTCCCTAATACTTTACCCCCGCTCCACCTCCCACTCCACCGCGTGAGCCGCATGGCCAAGTAGTCGCTTAAAAATTACTTTTTAAACGTCAATTTGGCTGGGGCCGGCGGCTGGGGATACGTACGGCGAATTTCGAGAAAACCGACTCGCGAGGAGGAATTAAAGCACAGCGAACGGAATACGTAATTCTTTAATACAACCCCTCGGCCCATTGGCTCACGTGCGCCAAAGTGTCTGCACGTACGCGTCTACATTCCGACGGGCGAATAAGGTGAGCACGCGTCCGTCCGTGCAAAAGGAAGGAGCGGCGGCGGCGTCAGCGGCATCGGCATCGGCATCGGCATCGGCAGCAGCTGCTCCTCTCATATCGCTATCGACTCGACGACGGCTCGAAATATTTCTTATCCGCACAATACGTGTAATAACGGCCGCGAGCGCGCGCCCGAACGGCCTTCTTCATCCGAGCGAGCTGCCGAGTCTTAATTCGCATCGGCGGCCACGAATCACAAAGTCACCACCCCGGCCCCTCTCATCACCGGCTGTTTACAATGTAAACTAATTGTCTGCGTCGAACGATACAGAGAGAGAGAGAGAGAGAGAGAGAGAGAGAGAGAGAGAGAGAGAGAGGGTGAGAGAGAGAGAGGGTGAGAAAGACAGAGAGCGAAAGGGAGAGGGGGAGGCATGTGAGAGAGACGAGGACGCGACGAAAAGTCATCTACAAGAAATAGTAACGGTAATAATGATAATAATAATGAAAATAATGTGGCATCGGTTGATAAAGGCTTCCTCGAGGAGGTTGAGGCGCCGAGAGGGAAGATCGGGCTAGCGAAGAGGGAAATCCGCTTTCCTCGAGCGTGGAAGATTGATAATATAAGCCCGACAGTGGCTTATCAGCCGGCGTCTCATCCTCCTCGGCTTTATCACAGGCCCGACATCTCGAGATCCCTTTTCAGGGGGTAGTCATTCAGACACCCCCGTCAGTCTCTAGACTCGAGGGAAGCGTGACGCTTTGCCCTTGTGAAAAGGCGCGAAAGGGAAAAAAGCATCAGTCGGTGGTGTAGACGGAGGGCGAGGAGGTATAGTAACAGCAACAGCAGCAGCAGCCGACACGATCACCGTTGCCGTCGCCGACACCCGCGCTCGATTTCAGCCGGGGCGAGAGATACGGGGGCCACCGACGCCATAGAGGAGTTGTAACCCCTCGCGGCTGAGGGCAAGTGCGACGGCTGTTGGATATAATGGAGCGACGCCCCGATCCCCCTCTTCCACTGACGTATCTTTCGATATTCCCTCACCCAGGCTCCCTCTCTCTATTCTTTCATCGTTTTATTAGATGCGCTCGCGCGGAAACCAGAATTTCCTGACGTGCGAGTGCAACCGTACATTACCAGCCGACGAGACCGCCGTCACCGCCGTCGCCACCGCCGCCACCGCCGCCACTGAACACGATGCCGTTGTTCCTACAGCCCCTGACGCCCCGAACCCGATGCTCATCCCATCATCATAATAATGGCTATGATAATAATAATTATTATTATTATTAACATTATCGTTATGATTTTTATTATTGTTATGAGGATGGTGTGGTCGGCGGACCGCGGGCCCGGCTGCTTTCATGTACGTGTTCCGCTCGCGCACGCGCACCGCTGTAATACTGAATTACATTTTGCGTTAGGGGATTACATAGCCGATGAATTCCGCGGTACGATGATTGGTTTGATGGGAGGCCGCGGAGGCCGTCGGCAATGGCCCCGGCTGTAAAGGCCCCGCGCGGTGCGGTTCCCTTTGCCTCATTCCTTTAAATTATTGGATTATAAAGAATGTCGTCGTGTCTCGGTTATCGCGCGTACCTTTACGTCATAACCATACGGCTCGCCGAGGAGCCGTCGCCCGACGCACTTTCGGATTTTAATCAGCAGCGCGGCCTCCCCCCCCCCCGTTCAACCTCCCCGCGCGCCTGGCCATGCGCGCGGCATGCGCGCGCGCGACGATTCGCCGACCAAAGATCACGGGGACGTAAAAAAAAAAAAAAAAAAAGAAATGAATGAAGAAAAGAAAAGAACGAAGAAGTGCGGATCGCTTTATAACGCTTTCTACGCGAGGATACTAATTTCGTACTAGACACTTTCATCACCCGACATAATAATACGTTCCCTCCGAGGTGAACCGTTATAATTGGATAAGTAGGCTAATTTTTGGCATGTTACTTCATCCGTAATGGCGGTGCCGGTGATCGCCACGAGATGCGTATCTAGCTAGCCAGGTAGTCGTCCTCCGGTACCTCAAAACGGTCAAATTTCCGAGAGATTAATGCTCGGTAGTCGGATTACTCGGGGGCCGATCCTTTCCCCCGCGTTTCCCGCTAATATTTAAATGCGCAGTGCTCCTACTTTCCCGATACGGGTCCTCGTTCCCTTGCGTTGGGGAGGGAACGGTCCAGCGGCGTGATGCGAGAGGGGCGCAGGGAGGGATGATGAGGGAGGAGGAGGAGTAGGAGTAGGAGGAGGAGGAGAGAAGAGAGCTCGCTCGGGAGTCAGGGGGAGGAAGCACTGGTGCCTGCCGGCTCTCACCTCGGTAACGCGGTGATAAAGATAATGCCGTCGGGTCCCTCTCCCCAACCCCCGTTAAACCCTTCATTTGCTAGGAGAAATAAAAGACCCGGAGGAATAAGGATATCGAGAGATGGAGCCGTATCGCCGTTCCTGGCAAATTGCCGCTAAGCGCATGCAACCACTGCCCCATTCCCAATAAAGCACCGGCATAACTGCGATTTAGCCCTCGTGTAAGCGAAATTACTAAATTACCCGAGCACGAATTCGAGTGAAGGAGTGAGTGGTGGTAGAAGCCGTGGATAGAAGCTCTCGATATAAATATATATATACATATATATATATATATACACACACACTCACGCGCATATACGTGTACATATACGTATATATATTTATACGCGCATACCCGTGTGCGTGCCTCTGTGGCAGCGGGGGGTGGAGGGGTGGGCATGTGCCTTGGCAGGGAAACAGGTGCGATTCGAGTCTTTCTTCTTCTTCTTATTCTTATTCTTCTTCTATCTTTCCCTCTCTCTCTCTCTCTCTCTCTCTCTCTCTCTCTCTCTCTCTCTCTCTCACCACCGTTCCCTTTTCGCGCCTCTTTCCGTGGATCCTTGGCAGCTCCCTACCTCTCCTCGGCCTCCGGCCGCCGAGTGAACTTACGTGGCTGAGTTTCGGCGTTGCACAAGGCTACTACTTCTTCTTCTTCATTGTTCCCGGCGGATCGTACTTTCACACGCCAAGTCATTCCGTTGTTCGATTGGGGCTCCAAGATTTATGTGGCGCAAAGCTCCTCGCCGCTAATTCACGTGGGCTCGTTAACGCGACGCTCTGCCCCTCTCAGCCCTTCACCCGCCATTAAAACTGATCCCCCCAGGTAACGTGCACTTTGCGTAATAGGGCGCCGATGGATTATTGCAAAATACAGTTGGCCCGCGCCCACCCCCTACAAAGGCCGGGGATTCCGCCGACGGTCCCACCGGCCATTCCGCCAACGATTCCGCCAACGATTCCGCCAACGATTCCGCCGACGATTCCGCCAACCGACCGCGCTCGCCTGCCCAACCACCGCCATTCGACCGACGGACCTTTTTTCGTAAATATTTCGGCCTGAGAAATTTCTCTCGCTCCGCCTCGCCGGAGGAATCCTCCCGGCTGCCGGAGCGCGGCATAAAAGATTCGACGTCCTCTTCCCGAGCGGTTCCCTAACCGAACTCCTCTCTCCCCCCCCTCCCTCAGCCCCTCCCCTCCTCACCCATCTGCCATCGCCCCGCCCGCAGCCACCCGAGAGCCGACCTTGTCTGCCTAGCCACGGCTGAAAGAGGGACACTGTACGCGGGGAGAGCCCGCAGACGTTAACCTCCGAGAGGTAGGCAGGCACTAGTCACCGCCGACGACCGCGTGCGCGTCCCGAGATTGACGCGATTAAGCCATCTGTCAATGACTTCTTCCGTCGGCCGGCGTTAAAATCATCCTTAATCTCGGCAGCGGATAGGTAGGTAGATAAGTAGGTAGGTAGGTAGGTAGGTGGGTAGGCAGGTTGGGAGGTTTGGTAGGTAGGTAGATTCGAAGGAAGGAGGAGGGCCGCTCGCGCGCACGATGGGCGGCCGTTTTATTTTATTTTATTCTCCCTTACTCTCTCTCTCTCTCTCTCTCTATATATATATATATATATATATATCTTTCTCCCTCTTCTCTTCTCTCTTCCCAGGCTAAAACGACGAGTGCCGATGAAGCGATTATTGTCGCTGGATCCTAATTGAGCGATTATCGGATCTGCGAGTGACGCGAGCCTCTCGCCTTTGCGTACAGCTCGGCGCCCTCCTCCTTGGCACGTTACCCGCAGCCACGTCACGAAGCACCCAATGACAATAATAATTCCGGGGCTGGAGGATCGTCGGTCCCCCGTTCCCGGTCCCCCGTCCCCGTCGCCATCTAAGAACGCCTATCCCAGCGCCACCGCCGTCCGCGGCTCATAACTTTTAATTGCTTTTCCAATTGGCGCGTTGTGCGCGTCGGGACGAGGCACACATAGCCGTGATAAATGTCAGACAGGGGTCGGGGTCGGGGCCCGGTGCCGTTACAAAATGAATAAAAGAGAGAAAGAAATAAGAAGCCGAGGAAAAAGAATGCACGGGAGGCATTTTCAAGAGTCACCGCAAGCCCGGGAGTCAATTTATCAATGGGACGATAAAATCGAACCCTCGCCGTCGCAGGAACGCGAGGAGGGAGGAAATCTCGGGGAGGAAGGATCGCCGGCATTCCCTCCCAAGATAGAGAGAGAGAGGGAGGGAGAGAGAGAGAGAGAGAGAGAGTGGGAGAGGGAGATAACGCGCGAGGTGCGCTTAATCCATTGAGGAATCGCGCGATTTCGCGGAGGTGCGTCCCGCTACATGAGTAACGACCCGTCGTATCACGGCCGGCCGAGTGCGAGCGCAGGGGGAAATGAAGCGGCTCGTACGGAGATAGAGAGAGTGGTGGGATGGGTGGGTGAGAGAGAGAGAGAGAGAGAGAGTGAGAGAGAGAGAGGGGGTGAGAGGGTGAGGGGGAGGCTGGAGGGAGGGATGAGGATCGGCGGCGGGTGGGGGGCGAGGTGGCGGGCGAGGTGGGGGGCTAGATCGCAATCGGACTCGCTTTTGAGATCGACTGCCATTGTCCGGCGATTTATGCGGGACCCGAGCGGAGGAGCCTCGTTGATCGACTCCTTTGAAAGCGACGGGGCAGATGCTGCGTCCGGGGCGAAATCTCGCCTCGATTTACAATGCGCGTGCGAGATAGAGAGCGGCAGGGGTTTCGAGGGTGGGTGGAAGGCGGGGGAGGCTAGAGTAGGAGGAGGAGGAGGGGGGGAGGGAGGAGGTGGCGAATCTGCCTCGCGCGGTTCGCTCACGGATAAAGACAATGGCTCGTTCGAGAGGCTTTGTGTCGTGAATTTCGTGGTTATCCCGATCGATCCTCCCGGCAAAGTCGTTCAGGCTTAGGATGATTCTGCGCGAGGAGGTTAATCGTTACGCCGGCTCCCAGGGACATTTACATTTTACACGTCCTCTTTACGGTAAAACGGGGCGCGCATCAGACACGCCGTGGAAGAGATAAAAAGAAAAAAAAAAAAAAGAAAGAAAAAAGGTTGCTGACTCCCGAGTCCCCTGCACTTTGGCTACGTCGACGTCGCGTCGAAAGTAACGTAAAGCACTTGCGACTCTTTTTGTCCGCGCTTACGAATGGACGCCGGGCGAGAGAGTCAGAGAGAGAGAGAGAGAGAGAGAGAGAGAGAGAGAGAGGAGGGGGTGATAGATAGAGTGACGGAACGAGGAGGTCGGAATGGAAAGAGACTTGGGAATAAGTGGAGCACGTGATATATTTAGATAATCCTTCAAAGAATTTTCCCTCAAGTTCGAGCTATAATCCAACGACATCTGTTGAACGTTGAATTCGTTTTTTTTTTTTCCACCTCCCTCCTCGGTCGCCACCTCCAGTGCCGCGTCCTTCGCGTCCTCCATCCAGCTCAACCACTGCTTGGTCGCCGTTCTTCTTCCCTCGCTTATCTCCCGTCCTCTTATTTTAATACGGGGCCCCGCTTCTCAAAGAGACACTCGGCGACCACTAACCAGTTTGCATTCAAAAAACGATTCGTTTCGGATAAGCATTCAGGGCTTTCGACGCGCGCGTTAAAAATAAGTAATCGGCGACGAGGCGTGATTAAAAATCCCGACCTCGCCTTTCCACCGGCTGGAAAAACGTACCTTAGCCTCAATAAGGCGATCGTTTTTCTCCCACCTCTCTCTCTCTCTCTCTCTCTCTCTCTCTCTCTCTCTCTCTCTCACTCCTGGTTGGTGGCTCGTATACGGTGGGGAAGCCGTCGTCGCCTCGAGTGCGGGACCGCGTGCGACCGCCGGCTACGGTAGCACCGGCTCCATGACCGACGCCGCGCGTTCCTCGTCCGAGGGAAACCGCGCGCGCGCGCTCGGCTCCGTCATTGTTATTGGTAGCGATGGGATCTTCCGCGGCCCTTTTCCGCTCGCCATTTATTCTCGCCGCTGCGCTCTCGGCCTCGCAGGTGAAACGCGGACAAGTTGGCTTATCGGGCCAACTTAGCGCGCGCGCTCTCCCGCTAACGTCCAGCCTGGGGCATATAAATGCGCGCGCGCGCGCGCGTCCCCGGCCTGTATAAATCAGCGGGGAGATCGTCGCCGCGATGCCGAGGCTGACCGACCTCGCGAAATTATTGGGAAAATCTGTTTTAACGAGGAATCGCGCGGCCGTGGCGGGGAGAGACGACGACGACGACGACGACGACGACGACGGTGTGGGTATGGGTGGGGGGGTCGACGAAAAACCTCTTATTATCTATTCTTTATTCTTTATTATTTATTATTTATTATTATTGTTATTATTATTGTTGTTATTAGTGGTTAATATTTTTGTTAAATGAGGATCGGCCGTTACTGTAAACTCGTCGAGGTAAAACTCTCGTATCGCAATAAAGCGACAGAATTGAATGGCTCGAGGTTTTTATTTCGCTCGACTCCCGACTGAATAAAAACTTTTATAACGATAAGATATAATCTACGAGTGCAACATTCTAGAAGTTCAATTAAGAAATTCCTAGGAAAAATTTATATCAGGTTCTACCGGTTTTGCACACAATGAAAAAGTCGACAATCCTGGAAAAGGAACTTATCGGTGAAAAATTGAGATCGACTGCTGCGGAAAAAAGGATCGGGCGAGATGTAAAGCGGGAGAGAGGAAGACAGGTTAAAAGTTGTAGGCGGATTTATTTTGTTTGGTAAGCAGGGAATTCGCACCGCTGAATAAAGCGGGAGCGATTTATTCGAGGGAAAAACAATATCCGCAGCCCGAGAGCCGAATGGATATTTTGATCCACATAAATATTATCTTATCTCGAGATCGGGAATTACCGCGGATCGATAAATATTGGCTCGGAGTTGTCTTCGCGTTCTCAAAAATAAAATCACTATAATGATTTAAGGGAATGACTCTTCGAGATTCGAATCAACTTCGTTTAGCGCGTCGAAAATATTTACTCGTCCCGTCCCCCGTCCCCTTTCCCACCCCACCCTGACAACCCGTGTCCCGTACCCAAGTACCCGGTACCCATAATAATTACCCCGGGGAAATTATGAGCCCGGCACCGGGCCGGCGAGTTAATATTTTTTAAATTCAATTTTAATTCGGCGGTGGCTGCTGCTGGTGCTGCTGCTGCTGATGATGATGCTGCTGCGGCGTCGGGAAAAGTCAGCGTATAATAGTAATAATAACAATAATGACAATCATGACAATAATGACAATAATGACAATAATGACAATAACAATAATAATAATGATAATAATGATAATAATGATAATAATATGAGGGAGCTGTAGTGGCCGAAAAAGTAATTACTACCCGGACGACCGAATGGACTTTCTTCTTGGCCTTGTGGCGCGCAAAACTGTAAAACACGGGCCGGAGCGCGCGATATCACGAAAATGGATTCATTATTTGGATCGTTAAGTTAAGCCCAAGGCCAGCAGCGCGCTATCTCCGCAATAAACCAAGGAGAGATAAGGCACCAGGGGGTGGACGGTTAGGCGCGACGCTTACACAGACGCCCGACGCCGGGACGAGGATAAATGCGTTCGTAGATAGAAAGTTAATTTATTTTTCAGCAGACTTACCGAGCGTTCCGTCCAGGGAGAAGGAGTACCTGTCGTTCCTTAACGCCCAGGAGCAGAGATCGCAGGTCGTGAGGCCGTCGGTCGGGAGAGTCTCCTCGGGGAGGTAAGGCGGCCTCGGGGGCGGAGGCACGAAGCTCCCGACGACGGCGAATAGGGAGTCGAGCTCGTTGCCGAGGCTCGAGTAGTAGAGTAGCTCCTCCTCGGCGACGCCCGCGAACCAGTCCATGTCGCCGGCGTTGGGACTCACGGGGCCCGCGCTGCTGCTGCTCGTGCTCGTGCTCGTGCCGCTCGTGTTGGTGCCGCTGCTCGTGTCACCGACGCTCACCTGCAACCAAAGAAACCGACTATCAGTCAGGTCCGCGTGGAAGCTGGAGGATGGATCAAGAATCGCGGGGCAGGAGGGAGGGACGCCTACGACCGGGGAAAGGGCCTAAAACGAAATCGGATATTCGGTGGCGGGGATAAATCGTCCCTCTGATTATCGGGGACTCTCCTCTGGGTTCCCTGCCCTGACCGACACCGCAGCCGCCTCCTCCGCCTTCTCCTCCTCCTACTCGACATCCCCGTCGCCCATTGCACCACAGTCTCGCGCCATTCTTCGATTGTCGATTCATAAGGCCTGGGATCGCACGCAGATTGGCAGGCTCATTAAAGGCATCGCAATTATATGCCGGGTTTATAGTTCAATTACTATAGGCGATGGCCGAGGCTGTGGCGGCGGCAGCGGCGACGGCAGCGGCGACGGCAGCGGCGACGGTATCGGTAGCGGTCTTATCGGCATAATAAACCTTAAAATCCATGTCAAACTGGTCTTTGACGACGTCGACGACAAACGCCGCCAAGGAGCGACAGTCCCTTACTTGTCCGCTGATTATATTTATTTTTATTCTTATTCTTATTCTTATTCTTATTCTTATTCTTATTTTTATTTTAATTTTGATTTTTATTTTGATTTTTTTTTTTTTTTTTTTTTGCCACCATCGGCCTCTCCCCTCCGATGATTCCGTTAAACGAAATCGACGAAGCGTCTTAATGCCCGGCCGATTATCTTGGCCGCAATAACTTTCCACTTTCGTTTATGTCCAATAAAGTCGGTGGTAGCCCCGCATAAACCAAATCCGTCGCATGGGAATGACATTATGGAAAGCCCGGCGGGATACAGGGAAAGTACATTAGCTGCAAGTTAGCGACCGCGGCAGCGGCGGAAACGGGAGAGCCCCGACGTCACTCTATGCATAGAGGACGAGGAGAGCGTCTCCTGGACGCGGACGGACCTTCGTGCGGTTGGAGGAGGAGGTGGAGGAGGAGGTAACGGCCGCAACTGCAACCGAGAGGAGGCACATGCGCGCGGGGACGGCCGTGCTTCCGTCGCCTGTAATGCAAGCGGCGATGCATCAATGGCCGACGGTCGGTTGTGGGAGAGAGAGAAAGAGAGAGAGAGAGAGAGAATGGAAGTGGAGATGTTGGTCAACGCGTTTTTTCGACGTCTCTCGCGAAGCGAAAGGAACTGGAGGAAGAGGGTCGGGGTCGGGGTCGGGTGGAAGGGATCGGCGACGAGAGGCGGAGGATAGACGAAGATGGAGCGACGCGGTGACGACAACGAGGACGACGACGACGACGGCGGCGGCGGCGGCGGCGGCGGTAGCGGTTGCAGCTGCCTACAACCCGTTCGTCAGTCCGTCCGTCCGTCCGTCCGTCGATCCAGCGCAGCTCCCCCGAATGACAGTAGTCGAAAATGAGATGCACTTTCTCGTGCAAGGCTATCATCGGTGGCTTTCCCTCGAGGTGAGCTGCTGCGGGCGTCTCTCCTCGACTCCCAGAGCAGCCGGCCTCGCAGCCTCCGCCAGCCGCCAATATTGGATGGCGGACGAGGCGGACGAGGCGGACGAGGCGGGCGAGGGCGGGAGGGAGGGAGGGATGGCTCCCTCTTGAGCGAAGGGACGCGCAACCGCTGTTCTCGGCACATCGTTAAAAGGATGGCCCCGGGACTCGCTCTCGCTCTCAGTGCTTTGAGGCCCGGGCCGTATATAACGGATAATTGACAGCCGTTGGGCCGCCGGCGCTCGCTTTGCATGGACATTGAATCGCGCGCACGAGCGCAACGAGAGGGGCACCGGCGAGCCAGATAGATCGGATCGTAAATACTTGAGCCAGCGCGGCGGCTGCACCTCGCCTCCTCCCGCGGCCCCTCCGACTCCCACCTACAGTTTCCGCGCAGCTACACTCGTCCGAAAAGGAAAACAAACGCCTCGGGCGCAAGCCCTTCCTCCCCAATGGGATACGTACGTAGCCAGTGTGTAGCGGTCGGTCGGTCGGTCGGTCGGTCGGTCGGTCGGTCGGTCGATCAGTTGGTTGGTCGGTTGGTCGGTCGATCGGTCGATCGGCTTATGGGCCGCTCCCGATGATGATGCCGTCCTAGCCACGGTGACCGGGGTGGTGCGTGCAAGTATCGAGGCGTTCGCGCTTTTCCCACCCGAGCCCCTCGCGCGAATTCATAAGAGCGGAAGCGCCCAGCCATTATTACGATCCTTTGTATAGGCACTCCTAAAACAACGCTGTGGGTGGGGGAGTGGGGGGACCGGGGGGTGACCGCGTGGCGTAATTGGCTGAGGGGGGGGGAGATCTTGCCGAGCTCAACGAAACATGAGCTAAGCTGTCTACCAAACAATAGATCGATCGATCGAAACGTCCGCGCTGCCTGGGAGCTAATCAATTGTCACTCGGTGCCCCGCGAGAGCGGGGGGGGGGGAGGGCGACGAGGATACCGGGGAGAAAAAAGTTGTAGCCCCAGGATTCCCGGGTACGCGCTGATAGTCGGGCGGAGATAAGGTGGCAGAGGCGGCGACTCGAGGACAATGGGAGGAGGCGAGTGGGCACAGGTTTTCGTCGTGTCCGGACGATGACGGGGAGGATGACGGGGAGAATGACGGGGGAGGAGAGGATGATTCGTGAGGCCGCGTGAAGAGGGTCGACCGAGCGAGCCTCTCGTCGGAGACGGCTCGGATTAACTCTCCCGAGCCCCCTGGCCCCTCGGCCAGCCATCGGCCGTGCCGCCACAGGCGAAGGTGGGACAAAAAATACGGCGCTTTACTTTACCGTTAAGTCGATTGGTATAACGCGGCATTATCGCGCCCGATCGGCCCTCGATAAGGACGATTATATTCGTGGACCCGTCGCAAAATGACCGAGGCGAATTTCCGATTCTTTTGATACTTTCCACGTGTCCCTCCCCTCCCTCCTCCCACCGGCCCTTAATCGTAGTCCCACGGATTTTACTTGAAAATTTTTATTAACCATTAATACGCGCATAATGAAGGTACTTGTCAAAGACATGTATTACGCGATCGGTTGCCGATCGTTCTCCCCCCCCCTCTACCCCCGCCACCGCCGCTGCCGCCACCGCTCCCGACACCGCCATTCGCATTCCGTACAATAATTAATGAAAATAGAAAACGGGTTTGCCAGTCCTTTGCCCAAAGCCGACGTTAAAACAAAAGAAAGGGTCAAAAAGAAAAAAGAAGAGTGAGCCTCGCGGACGAAGAGAGGCGCGGAGGCTGCACCAATGGGATTATGGTAAAATTTACTTGGACAATTACGCAACGGCCACGCGAGCTCGCCCCGGTCTTCCAACCTCGGAATCGACAACGTTAAATAAGTTTGCTCGTAGAAGGAGGTAGAAGGAGAGGACGACGGTGGATCGGTCGAGTCCTCCGCCCCCGTCCGACTAATTACTTGAATAATCGTTGTGGGGAGTTGGGGCGAGCTTGAAAATCCAGTTAGAAAGTGCCCGGGCAATTTAATTCTTTAGTTTACGTTTGTAATGAAGATTATTCCCGCAAATAAGAGGGAAACGGGTGTAACGTAAATTTCACGGCAACTCGATGGCACGATAAGGGGGCCCCCTCCTCCTCCCCCCTCCCGCCGCCGATAACGATATTTAATACAAGAGAGATAGTGAGTGAGTGAGTGCGTGAGAGAGGGGGAGGGGGAGGGAGAGACAGAGAGACTCTCGGCAGCTCGGTCCCTCGGTCGCTCGACCGCGCGCAGCGATAAGCGCGCGAAATATGCTTGAGCAAAGCCCGGCCGCGAAGCGAAAAATTCCAATTTCCGTCGGATGCGGATTCCTCGCTTTGGCGGCGGCGGCGCGCGCGCGAATGCGCCTATAATTGCTGGAGATACGCGAGCCTCCCGAGCGAATGATTATTACTAAGTGACGGGGATTATATAAATGAGTACAAATGGCCGCCGCCGTCGCCGCCGCCGCCGCCAGGGGGATGGGTCGACGACCTATAGGAGCCCCTCTGTCCCTCCGTCCCTCTTCGCCCTGCCGCATTGCCCGCACGCGCAATTATTATTATTGTCCTTTCGCGAACGAAATAAGTGATATCGGCGGAGGAGTAGGAGGAGGAGGAGGGAGAAGTAAGCGCTTCCGATTAAGTCGCCCCATGTTCAAATGAACTCTCCGCGATCGAGCGGCTATTTTTCGATTGTTCTTACTCTCTCTCACTCCCTCCTCCCGGCCCGCTCAATCCACCCGACGCTCACAATGGTGTCCTTCTTACGTTCCTCATTGTTCTTTCCCTCTACCTGTCGATATATATTTTTCTCCGCGAATTACATTCCTTCCTTATACATTTCAATACACGTCCGCTCTAAGTAAGTAGCAATCGAACTGGCATTCAATTTTTTTTTTTAAAATTTTTTTTTTTTTAATTTTTTATAACTGTCTTTTATACGCTGATTGCACGAAACGTTTTTATATTGGGAAGCAACTTGCCGACAATAATACTCTCTCTCTCTCTCTCTCTCTCTCTCTCTCTCTCTCTCTCTCTCAGCTTCCACTCTGAGAATTACTTATTATCCAATATTCCCTGGAAGGATCGGGGAAATCCTGAAAAATTCAATTTACCAACATTTTTACAATATATGTTTACCGCAATACCACCGTCCCCTCTTTCTCCCCCCTCCCCCTCTCCCTATATCTCTCTATCTCTCTATCTCCCCGCTACTTCGCATCTTTTTTATTTGTATTTTTCAGTTTTCCTCTTTCATCTTATCCTCCGTTAATGAAATACTATTGCAGTTCTAAATCAATTCCCAAGCGAATGCAGTTACAATGTTAAAGTATATCACTTACGGGGCTAAAGCCCTTTCTTACTCCCCTTGTAATTCCAAAACTATTTTACTAACCGTATTATATAATATTCCGTAGGCATAAAATATTTATATCCGTCAACTGGAAAAATTGCCTTTCCTCCGTCACTTCCACCCCCAGTCCCATTTCAAATATAACATTATTATTACCTTTTGCTTAAATTCCAAGAAATTTCAATTACCCTTCTTAATTGGATATCGGGTACTCAATAATCTTTCAAATTATTCATTCATAGATCGGCAGACGCAATACTACTAAAATGATTAATACATATTACAGTAACTTTATATTTTTAGAAACATTTCCCGCCGCGATGTGCTTAACGCGCGTGTAAATACGTATAGGTGAGCAGAAGCAATAAATTACGAAACTATGAAATACATCAGATAACTTCTTAAATATGTCAAATAATTATCTTGTTAGTAATTTTAATTTATAAGTGTCCTTATTTTATTGACAAGTTTCATTATTTTCATAATTAATGTTGTTTAATATTTAAAATTCGGTTACTCGTGGCTCTTATGGACGTGGTAATTAATTCAATTGATTCGCAAAAGGCAATTATAGGATTTAAATTTAAATGACTCCAGTCAAGCCTCAAACATAATCTCATTTTTCTAAATATTTGTACAAAAATTAAAAGAGACAAATCGTCCCGCTCGTTAAAATAATTTATTTATAACCAATGTACACGGGATTCCAAAAGTTATTACTTATTACTTATTACTTATTACTTATTACTTATTACTTATTACTTATTGCTTAATGCTTAATGCTTAAATGCGTGCACGTCCTAGGCGCGTATATTACTTTTTAATTAAAAACATTTTTTCTAATATATATTTAGAAGTTCATTGAATTGTATCGATGATATTTCCTTTTATTTAATAACTTACATTTTAATGAATTCCTAAATCCTTTTTTCATCGGAAAATATCCAATTACAGTTAACATGGGCTTTATATTTTATTTTTCCGGTTCGCTAGCGGGGCTGACGTTTTACTACGTAGTAATGAATTAATTTTTTTTTCATTATTGGTTCGCAACTATCTAATCCGATCATCCGTATTTCGAATTCTTTTTCTATAAAGTATCGATTTTACGTACAATTCATTTAAAGGATATGAGCCTAACGCTTAATAAAGTATTACGATATGTAATTATGTGCGAGTGGCTCGTTGCCTTTATTTTCATTACATTACACATTAAGTTGATATTTTACTCATCGGCCCGGTTCTCATAATCTTTTTAACTTTTCTTAAACCAATTCAATGATTGTAATTAAATTTTTCTGTCTCCCTCCTATCGGATATCTAAATTCCTCCGCCGCCTCTCTCTCTCTCTCTCTCTCTCTCTCTCTCTCTCTCTCTCTCTTTAAATATATTTTAATCAGATTTTCTAAGCACGTTCCGCCTGATTTTTCAAGATCAGATTTTAAACAATTTTTTATTTCAATGGCTTGAACTATCAGATTTTTACAAATTCTTTTCATCTGTATTCTCATTATCATATTTTAACAAGTTCTTTTTTCTTTTTCTTTTTTTTTTCAAATTTAATTTCCCACTATCATATTTCAACTAATTCGTTTTCTTCTTTTCTGATTCCTTCCTATCAGATACAACCAACTGTTTTTCAGATTTGTCACTATCAGATTCAACCATTTTTTTTTTCTTTTTTCTGTTTTATTTCTTTCTGGAGCAGCTGGTGGTGTCTTTACCGATTTCAACTTATCGTTAGAACAATCAGTCTCACTTTACATTAAAACGACTTCACTCTTTCTCATTAAAAGGCTTAAAACTAAATAATTTATTCCGTAAATAATTACCCCACTATTTATATATATGTATATATATTTGTATTCTGCAGCTTGCGCATTCTTCGGTGACTTTATATTCAATTAAAATATCCTGCAATTTTTAACCAAAATTATATCTTCTATTAATATTATATAATTACGTTGTATAATGAGAATTTGAATATTTTCGTTTCTACCTTTTAACATTTTATTTAGTTAAATCGATTCAGTCCTTGGCTTTAAAATAAAAACCGGTATTAATGCAATATATTAGTATGTTTGAACACTCAATTATGCGATTATATTTAATTTCATCTTGTAGTATTGTACTTCATAATATTTAAATCGACTGGAATAAGCATTAAATGGCAATGTCTAATTAATAAAGTGCTAAGTTTGTGTAATTAATTGTCAGATTGCAAAATTTCTGCCGAAATTAAGCGATTACAAAAGCCCACTGTATCCCAACTTATGTACATTATGCAAAATGTATGCCGGTCTCAGTTTTGTGAGTAAAAGCCAATATTTGTAGAACTATTTCGAAATACATTGTTATCGATATTAAATTTAAACTGTGCATTCCTGATTGCATAATACGGCGGATCGAATACTGTATGCATTTCAATGAAACACAGATATTTGAATAGCCGGCAGCAGTTACATTTTCTTCATTAGATTTCAAATGGTAATTTCAGTTATTAATCTTTAATGTGAGCTTTACATTGTCCATTAGATATTGCCCGTTAATCGAGATCGGATAAGAGTACGAAACTGTAGAAAATTATTTTGTAATAAAAATTTTTATATCTTTTTTCATAATATCTTCTTCCGACTTCGTACGCGTGCGCACACGCGATGCTGTTGATAAATTACGTAAGAAGAAAAAAGCTTGTTATATGCCCTCGAATGTTTGATAACGTAATTTGTATAAAAACAAAAAAAAAAAAAAAAAAAAAAAAAGAAAGAAAGAAAGAAGAAAAAAGCCTAGAATTCAAATTCCGTATTAAGAACCTCGTGGATTTTTTTTTCTTTTAATTTGTATGCTGCTATCCAAATAGCTGAGTTGTAGCCATTAACTTAATGTCTCAATCGGAGTGAAGGTAATTTTCTCAATCTCTCGTATTTTCCTTATTGACGAAAGTCATATTTGCTTCTCGGAAACCTGCGGTTTGCGGTCGGCCATTACCAATTCCACGTATTGAAGGAGGTGACTCAATTAAATAGATGTTTCAGTCTTCATTATATTTTGATACACTTTCCAATAAATTATTCATCACACCTATTGTTTATCTCCTGATCGATATTATGTTTCTTTTTTGCTCGAATCATTCTGAGCTCTTTGTACTCCATTCAAATGCCTCGTCATATCGTAAGCCCCGACTAATCCAATGTGTTCGTTCGGTCAGTAAATTTCGAAACATAAGCAATTAACAATCGTTATAAATAATGCCACGATCTACGCTATGATGTAACTAAAAAAATCGATGATTAAACAAAACCGAAACTTTCGAAATATCATTAGACGATGTCGAATTGCGGAGGGAAGTATCGGATTGGATTGGGTTCGATCGGATTCGATCGGATCGTATCGCATCGGATCGGATCTGATCGGATCTGATCGGGTGGAATCGCCTCGTCTTCTCATCCCGCCGAGCCTCTTCTCGCCTCCCCTCTCCGCAAGACTCGACTCGACTCGACTCGACTCGACTCAATAAGATGTAAACGTTTACTTTTATTGAAAGAATGTTAATATTAGTTTTCCGGGGTTGCGATTGGATCCACGATGCGGCACTGTTTTATTGTTTATGAATTATGGTACTAATATAAACTTTGTCCGAGCAATCGCATCGCGGGACTAACAACTTTTTCTGTCGCTGCTCCTTCCTTTCTGAGAGACTTTCTTTATGCCTTTATTTATACTCTCGTATAACTGTTGATCTTAGTTTGTTGATGGATCATTCATTCCCTGAATATTCCGAGAGTAAATATCAATCGGTTTTCATAATTTGAAATCCCACTCTGAGAGCAATAAAAATACCTTTACTAGTTGGAACAAAAAAAAATGTGTTGAAAGCAAGAGATGCAGAGATGCATAGAGGGAGAGAGAGAGAGAGAGAGAGAGAGAGAGAGAGAGAGAGAGAGAGAGAGAGAGATAAGGCCGTAGAAGACGATAGGCCGGAGCGTTGCGTAAATATCCATCTGGACTTTTGGAACAATTAGACCGTTTACATCGGGCCAGTTTTGTAGTTTCTTTTGCGGAAAGGCCGCGGCTCTCAGGGAAGAGGCTCGCGCGTCTTTTCCAGTCCTGGAGAAAAGTACCCTGAAGAAGGTTACGTAAATAGACGCGCAGCTGTTTGCCCATCCGCTCGTAAATCACGTTTATATTCGCTGAAAGGGTCTTTAGTCGGCCAGTAAGGCTTTCTCTCTCTCTCGTTCTTACCCTCGGAGTCTTATCAGTCCCCTGGCCGGGTCGATAATAAACACTCGGCATGTTTACAGTACGATAATTAGTGGCGGGGCCCTTTCCCGGGAAGTTTTACTCCATCCGACAACCCAATTACCAATGGACGCGGCGCGGACTCGTTCGTCATAAGTATACGAGAATGAGAAAAAAACTTTAGCCCGAAAATTCAGTTACTTTGAAGGCAGGACTAAGTGCCGCTTCCCCCCTCCCTCGCCGTCCATCCCCCGCTGCTCGCTCATTCACTCGTTCGTTCTCTCTCTCTCTCTCTCTCTCTCTCTCTCTCGGGATGCTGCCAGCTTTCTTACCCGTCGGTTATTCGGCGCAATCTCGACGAGGGAGATGGAGGGAAAGAAGGCACGTAAGAAGGTCCGTCCGGTGCTTTCCTTTCACCGTGCCAATGGCAAAGAGCAGGGAATCAAGGCACCCGAGAGAGAGAGAGAGAGAGAGAGAGAGAGAGAGAGAGAGAGCTCGGCAGCGACGGCGGCGGCGGCGTCGGCTCTTCCCCAGGCAAACATAATGACTCAATCCACGATCCGGCCTCCATCCCTCCCTCTCTCATTCGCCCAGCCGTTATCTCGGCTACTTTGCCGTGTCCTCCGACCCATCTGTCTCTCGCTCTCGAGCGGTGCATTAACTCTTCCGCGGACGCAGCTTTCCCTTTGCCTCTCTTATCTCCGCCGGCGCATGAGCTCCTCCACAACCCCCCTTCCTCTTCCGTCCCGACGCCGCCGCTCAGGCTGATTATTGTTATTAAAGCAGAACGGAGCCGTTTGATTTTCCCACCGACGATAAGACGGGGCTCGCGGAGGGTCTGGGGGAGGTCCTCCTCTCGTTGGGATCGCGAACATCACTTCGCTTGAGGATGATCGAGAGTAATCGAGCCCGAATCAGCTGTTGTTGTCTTGCGTTGTTGTTATTATCATTATCATTATCATTATCATTATTTTATTTTTATTTCTATTTTTTTTTCTAAGAGAGCGGCGGGGCAGCGGCTCAATTTCAGCGGATAGTCGTACGGAGGAGAGGCTCCGCGTTGGAGGCCTCGACGACGTCTCACTCGGATGGAGCCGGAGGAGAGGTAGGTAGGTGCGCGGCCGACGAGGTAAGCCCCGTCGCGGCCCGGGAGCCCAATAATAACTCAACGCCGCGGAAAAACAAACGCCAGGTGGAATGGATGAGCTGTCGGCCGAAGGAAGGGTATATACGCACCGAGGCGAGATGATATCTCCGGCTCCGTGGAGGCTCGCGGTGATAAATGCGCGCGGTCCGGCAATGTCAGGTGGAGGGCCCGTGCATACTCGTTCGCCTCGTCTCTTTGTCTCCGGAGTGAATCGATCAAGAGGGAGAGGAGGAGCTCTGCTGAGTCAGGGCCGCGGCGCCCTCGTGGGACTCGGGGGGCACAGGGACCGTCGACCGGTGACGGACCGTTGCCGGGCGACTCGGGCCTCAGGCAGTCAGGCAGGCAGGCAGGCAGGAAGGCAGGCAAGCAGGCAGGGGAGTGGGTGGGAGGGAGTTGCGATGTCCAAGGGGGCTGGCCCCGGAAAAGTCGGGCCTAATGGAGATATTATGGGCGCGGCGTGGTGCCGAACAGCGGGGCGGATCATGCGCGGACTCTGCGGCCTTCGCGTATATACGTGGGGCGGCCACGTGGGGCCCTAGAGAGCGAGAGCGCGAGCCGATAGCGATCTGCGGGGAGAATGACTGCGCGGCTCCGGACATCCTCTGGGCCCGACGGCCGTCGTGTATCGTGTCGCGGCCAGGTACGGCTCGTAAATCCTGGGGGTGTGTACCGGCTGGCCATCATCGCCCCTTTCCGCGGCCGTAAAACGATACTCCCCAGACTTTATTGCGCGCTCGCCCTCCTCCAGGGCAATAGAATAAGCCCTAGCGCTAGCTCGGGCAACAGCTCGTGCGTGTATGCATAAATATAAATATACGTATAACTCTGGGCAGCATATACGCACATATAGTGGCAGGGAGGGGTAGACGGTAGGGCGAGGGAGAGGTGAAATTTCCGAAAATACGGCCGGAGCAGACGGCAAGTGTGATCGGTCGATCCGTCGGGGTCAGTTGTAAAGCGGCGGCCGAGACCTCGCGAGGACGATCCGTCGGGGATTCAGAGAGGGAGAAATAGCCCTTAATGGCTGATGAAAAAGCAAACACTGGCCGAGGGACTCGGCGGCAGTGCCCGTGTGGAAGATTGCTCGGTTCTCGCCAGGTTATAAAGGTTAATGAGCGCGCAGGCGCAACCTATTATTTCGGTTCGCCGTGCTTCGCTCCTTACCCCGGGCTGCCCCTCGCCGGAGCCGAACACCTAACCCCGCGCACCCTACTTTTTGACGTCTCTCTCTATCTCTCTCTCTCTTTCTCTCACTCTATCTATCTATCTATCTATCTATCTATCTATCTATCTATCTATCTATCTATCTATCTATCTATTGGTCGGAGCGCGGCTCACTCCAAATATACTCGCGGACTCGAGAGCCAGAGAGTATCGGAAGTGGTGGGGCAGCTCGTCGGCTCGTTCGCTTTTCTCGGGACTCGGGCCCCGATGTAGTGGGGTACCTCCAGCTCGGACCACAAAAAAACCATAGAGAGAGAGAGAGAGAGAGAGAGAGAGAGAGAGAGAGAGAGAGAGAAATTGACTGTGTGGACGGGCAAGGGACGGGCGGGGAAAGTGGCAGACCTTGAGCTGCCAGCACAGTGCTAGACATCTTCATCCTGCGCCTCGAGCCATACGCTTCCAGTGAAGAGCCTAGGCTCGATCCTTCCTTCTCTCGTTCTCTTTCTCACCCGGTCACCCTCCCTCCACCCTTCCGCCCTCGCTCAGACGATCCTCGTCGGCCCCCTCCCACCTCATCAAGCCATCGAAGGCTCTCGCTCCCTAGCTCGCTCTCGGCCAGGATGTTCGGGGTCTGCGTGTATCCAATTTAATCCGATCATATTAGCTGTGGCGAAGCGTAGAGGCGAAGCTTCGTATAATCTTCTCGTAAAAGATCGACTCTCCTTCTCGTGCTTATCGACGCGCGAGCGGGGAGAGAAAAGTTATGCCCGCCGCGGCAGTTGCACTTGTTTGGTAGAAGCAATATCGCGGCGGCGGCGGCAGCGGCGGCGGTGGAGGCACATGCGAATGGTTCTAAAATCGACGTTTCTCGATGATTATGAGTAATAACACTTTCCCGCAAGATACCGCAGACTTTTATTCTTCCCTTCCACCTTACCGCCCGCCCCCCATACCCTAATCCATTCCCCCGCACCGGTGCACTTTATATACTTAGTATTTAAGAGGAGCGGCGTCAGTGGCGAGCCGACCCTCCGCGCTCCGAGGATGATGTCAAGGGGGGGGGCTAAGGGTAAGGGTAGGTAGATAGGCAGTTAATGGGGTAAGCGGGGACTGGCGGTGGCCGGGGGAGGGATGGAGGTGGGCGGGGAGGGGGGAGGGGGGAGCAAGGAGGAGCGGGACTCGATCTTTATGTCTTAATAGGGAAAACAGGTATCGCGAGGGTATTCGGCTTTTTTATTCTCGTCCGCCTCCCGACTGGCTTTTATAAAATCGATGCAATTAAGGCGCGCTGCGGCTATCGCGGCCTCGGACTTTTATTTATGGTCGCCGTGGCCGATCCGGGGACGCGCGTTTATCGCCGCGTATTGCCGCGCTCCCGGGTGAAAAAGTAGTCGAGGCGCGATCGGTGGGAGTTAATAAATAAGGCCCGGCCACGGGAGGAGGACACAGGCATCCCTGAGAAATAAACAATTTGTGTTTTGTATGCGAAGGGGCCTCTGACGTGCCAATTATGAGTCGGGGATACGTCGCGCCGACCCCTCCCTCGCCCCTATAACCGTACGCCGAGCTTTTGTACCATTGCTCCGGGATCGTGGGATTAATCGCCTTTTTTCGGCCCAAGTAGCCCCGCCGCCTCGCGGACCGTTGCCCGTCTCGGACCTCGTAGAGACATCCCGACGTCAACGGCGGCTTCGCCGATTGCGGTGCCGATCCGCGCACCCCCCCCCTCCGCCTTTTCAATCGCGAATTAATTCGCCGCGAGGGGAGTCTGTTATTGAATATCTGCGGGAACGCTGTCGCAAGAGGCTTTATAAATTCATTAGACAGAGCCGTCCCGCTGCTCCCGGTAGGCGACACGGACACGGGGCATGGCGAATTCAGCAATAAAAACAAAAAAACCAAAAAAAAAAAATATCAATGATTTTCAGCTAGTAAAAGAATAAATTAACATATCAATTTCCGTGGCCCTGCATCATTATATGAATTTCCGCGCATTATAAATATTAATGGCGACGGCGGCATTGCTGTAGAAAAAAAAAATAAATAAAAAAAAAAATAAATAAAATAAAAATTCATTTGCCTTTTTAATTAATTAATAAATGGCGCACGTGAGACTCGGCGTCTGTCCGGTTGCTTTTCATAAATACAAGCGGCTTCGAGCTCCAAACTCGTTCCTGCGTTACACATTGTACATTCACTCGCGACATTTTTAGGCTTTTCGCTCGAATGTCAAGTCTAAAAGATATTGCGCATTCGTTTAAATATAAAAAGGAGCAGCGGCTCGTTGAGCATATTACGAATGACATTTAAGATTGCAAAAGTGATATTAGTGAGTTATCGATCGTAGGAAATGCTACTCAAAGTGACACTCTCCGATCTTGGGCAACATTTCAATATTATATGCCATCGTTATTACTACTCCTGTCACTATTATTATTATTATTATTATTATTATTATTATTATTATTATTATTATTATTATTATATTATTAATATTATTAATATTATCATTATTATTAATATTATCATTATAATTATCATTATCATTGTTGCCGTTGTTGTTATTGTTATAGTTATTATTATAATGAGTTGCGGCGGACGTTGATTTTTCAAGCGTAGCAGCAGCGTATCAAAGTTGAAATCGACGATCGCTAAATATAACCGTCCGAGCTGCGAAAACCGAAAGTAAATGGGTAGAGCTAAGATCACGTACAGAAGAAAGATGGTAAGAAGCAGTGAAATAACGCTAAGGATTACCGGAGTGTATAAAACATCAATATCTTATAATGGAAGAGGGAAGAAAAACAAGTTTCTTTAGCAATTTCTCAATCGGCGAGTGTACTTTTGAGTAACTCTATATCCCTCTACTGACAGTTTTTTTCATATCAATTATAATATCTACGCATGTATTTATAACTAACCGTGCGCGCGCGCGCGCGCGTGTGTGCGGGGAAATATGGGAGCGTGAGAGTGAGGGAGGGATCGCGCGAGCGTGTACACACACGTTGATCTAATATTACAGGCGGGGCTTACACATGTAAGACTTGACACTTTGATAAGCTGTAGGAAATATTAATTAAATTAGCTGTTTGCCGATTAAATATTTACGAGCGCTTACGTGAATTACATTTTGATTGTTTCGGAGTATTATTAAGTTGGCGATGGATAATTGCGGAGCGGAGCTTCGGCAATAAGGTCGCGGCCGAGTCTCCGACCAAAGGGAGGAATAATAAAAGCTTATCAAAACTAAAGAAGAAAAGAAGAGAGAGATATTGAGAGAGAGAGAGAGAGAGAGAGAGAGAATATATATATGTGTATAAGTATATAAGTATACAGTCATAGCTAGTTGTATAAAGCGGAAAGAAGAGAAGAGATCGAAATAATCTCAGGGGAGCCGGGGCTTTAACGCGCGAGAGGGCATCATCGCGCACCGCGCATCTGTCTCGCCAATAAAGCGCACAAAAGCTGTCCTGTCGAGTTTCTCATGGAACAACAGAGAGGAGGAGGCAGGGGACTCTCGGTACATGGCAGGGACCATAAAAAAATAAGAAATAAAAAATAAAAGAACGGCGGTGCGGATGGCATTGGTGGTGTTAGTGGGCTCGCGACGGGGCGGGGAGGGTAGCAAAAGAACGAGGTCTTTATCTCCGGGGCTCGTAGGTCTCAACAGAGTCGTCTAGCTCGCGAAAAATTTCGATTTAACATTGTCGATCGTAGGAAATTACTCGAGCTCAAACTAACAAACGGACCATCCGTTCCGGGGAATAACGGCAAGGATGGTTCCGTCGGGGGCAGCGGGGGGAAGAGAGCGGACCGAGAAGCGACAAGGAGGGAGAAGGACGAGAAGGACGAGGAGGCGGTCGGGGGAGGATGAAGAAAAAACTGTCGCCTAGAAAATCGCGTCCCGCCTCGGACGACTTGCTGCACCGGGGAGAAGAAAAGAAGAAGAGACTAAGCAGACCCTCGCAGCCGGCGACTCGCCGATATAAATTGTAAATACGGATACACACACGTTGCCGTGAGCCGAGAGCCGATCGTGATCGACCAAAGCCCACGGTCTCGGGAATTTCCCTCGATTAACCACGCTTAACCCAGATGCATGCCAAAGGATCCGCTCGGTGCGGATCACCTTCCTGTCCCCCTCGGCCCGCCCTGTCACGCACCTTTTGACAAACGCAGCACGCGCGCGCACAAAAATTGCCGATCGAAGAGCGGTGACGAGGAGGATGAGGAGGATGAGGAGGATGAGGAGGATGAGGAGGATGAGGAGGATGAGGAGGACGAGGAGAAGGAGGAGGACGACACGCATGAAGCGACGTCGGCGGTCCCCGGCCGCGGTCGTTCACACAGAAAAAGGAGACCGGCGCTGGTGATGATCGTCGTGGTGATTGGTGGTAGTGATGGCTTGGGCGGCGGCGATGGCGGCTTTGCTCGGCGATTGTCGTCTGTTCTCTCGAAAACGTGAAAAGAGCTCGAGCAGGCTCGTCGTCCTCCGCCGGTGGGGACCGGCCGGCTCAGCCGTGTAGAGAAGCCGAGTTTTCGGCTGATTAGGCGTGAAGAAGCGTCACGCTAGCTTACAGAGTGAGAGAGAGACCGAGTGGGGACACCGGCTGCGGGAGGGAGACGGTGAGGGAGAGGGAGCGGGAGCGACAAGGTGTAAGGAAGGGCACGGGCCAGGAATAATGAACGCTGGGAATAGGATGGATGCTTGCCGTGGCTACGGAGCAGGGTCACGGGGGTACAGACTAAGAGAGAGAGAGAGAGAGAGAGAGAGAGAGAGCTGGTGGGGAGGGGGCAAGGATCGGTTCGGTCCCCGAAGCGTAAAAGCCGAATTGTCGCACGGTCAACGTTTCAAGGGACCTACGCGCGTCCCATTATTACGAGCAATCGAAGCCGCACACGTTTTCGCCCCGACGGCGTGTAACGTCTCAATGTAGGTCCGGAGTCTTAAGGAGTTCCGCCATCGGCTTTGCGGGGGTGGGAGAGGGACTACGGAAGAAGAAGGGAAGGGACCCACCGCAACAATGAGAATCGATCTGTCGCACGGGCCACGTCGAGGAATAAATACATGGCGGAGGGTAAGGCTGGTTCTACCTCGGCCACGTGAGGCCCTCGGCCGGCCCCACCCTGGAGGCTCGGAAAAAAAATTGGAGTGGCTTACGTCGACAACGGGCTCGTTAACCCATGACGACGACTACGACGAAGACAAGGACGGGCGACCATGGCGAGTGGAAGAATAAAAGGACGCAAGAAGCGAGACTTTTGCATTCCGCGTGGAACGCGCCGGTGGGCCAGGACGATCGGAAAAATAGAATACGGTCGGCAGGTGGTAGCTGCGATCCCGCCACCACCGTCGTCGTAGTCGTCGTCATCGTCGTAGTCGTCGTAGTCGTCGTCGTAGTCGTAGTCGTCGTTTGCCCCGTTGCTCCGTTGCCCCGTTGCCCCTACTGCCGCTGGTGGCTAAGGCCAATCTCCCGCTCCTTCCGCTCACCCCACCTACCACCCTTTTAGCTCCCCTTCGTTCGCTCTTTGAAGATTAATGCCGCGCGCTCATGCACCAAGCGAGTAGAGTAGCCTTGCCTTCCTTTTGCCGGTGCTCCCTCTCCCCCTCCCCCAACTCCCATCCCTCCTCTCTCTCTCTCTCTCTCTCTCTCTCTCTCTCTCTCTCTCGGTTCTTTCTCCTCTTTCTTTCCCGTTGGCGCGGTCTACCTCGATCTCGCCCTCTTCTCTTTTTGCCGAGCAGCGCGAGAGATCGAATGTACGATCGGCGTGTACGTGTAAGTGCGAGTAGGCCACCAGCAAAGCCGAGACCACCTCGGGACTATCGTCGGGGCCTCGGCGCGCAAAAAGAGAGAGGGATAAGAAGAAACGGAGGGAATGCGGAGAACGGAGGACGAGCGAAGCACTGTCGGCCGACGAGTGAGAGAGGGGCGGGGGGCGGGAGGAGAAAGAGAGAGAGAGAGAGAGAGAGAGAGAGAGAGAGAGAGAGAGAGAGAGAGACAGGGAGGATAGGGAGCCGAGGTTCTGGCTTTGCCGAGACGTGGTTTGGTGCGGGGCGTAAGGGGGGCGGCGGCAGAAAGGGGATGGTGGGAGAGAGAGAGAGAGAGTGAGAGAGGAGAGAGCCCACCCGAGGCAGAAGAATGCGTGCAGCCGGGAGAAGCCGACGAATGATTTTCGGGGGAGCGCTCTGAGCAAGGTTTGCGAGGGTCCGAGTGGCCGAGGGGCCAGTTACGCGGCGCCCAGTGCTTTTAACTGATAAAAAGTGGTGCGGACTCGGGGGGCCGGATGGATGCATGGGGGTATGGGGAGGCCTTGACGCGGGACCGCCGCCGACGCTGCGGGCGCTGATAACGAGTTAATCGACGGCCACCGCTCCCTCCTTTACACACTCCGCGCGAGTGAGATGGAGCTCGGCATAAGGCCCGGAGCCCCGTATCACCCTCGGTCCCCCTCCCCGACTCCTTCCTCTCGACACCGATCTCGCTAAATCCCCAGGCGAATTCCACACAAGGCTCAAGACGCTTATGATTTCTTAATTACACGGCTGAAATCGAGCGGCGCGCGCAAAAGACCCGCGACCGCTCGCTTTTACGAGCTCGTTTCCGGAATCCTGAGCGCTGGTTAAGAGGCTCGTCGGCTACGGGGACGGGGGCGGGTAGGCGGGAGCTGGTAGGTGAGAGAGAGAGAGAGAGAAAGAGAGAGAGAGACTACGGGGCCTGTTTATTGCTCGCGGTGATCGATGTCCTCGCGCCGAGTTAGGAGTTGGACCGGACGCGCGAGCGCATATTTTTTTTCCCTCGCCTTTCCGCGCGTCGAAAAGTCCGGGTTGCGGTGTCTGGTCGTAGTCGGTCGTAGTCGGACCGTCCGACCGTCCGACCGACCGGACTCTCTCTCTCTCTCTCTCTCTCTCTCTCTCTCTCACTCTCTTCCCCCTGCCATCCCCCGCTCCCTCCATCGTCCTACCCATACGATGAAGTGATTATTTTCTCGGCGACGCTCGTTTACCTCGACGCCGACTCTCCTCTTTTTCCTCCCTACTCTCTCCCCCCACTCCTCCTTCCTTCACTATTCGACTACGGTGGCGGCAACGGCGGTGGCTCTTTCGTCCCTCCCTCCGTCCCCCCCTCCGTCGCCCAACCTACCTTTGCGCAACCGTTCGCCAGCCTTCTTTTTCGTCTTCCTCTTCGCGTTTTTTCATTTTTCGCTTCTTTCGCTCGGCCGCTCGCCGCCGCTTCTGGTCTCGCCTCTTCAGCCGAAACGGGTCTATTTCGAAAAGTGGAAGCCTGCGCGGAATAGCTGCGGAAACTTTAATTAGATATTCGCAAAAAGGACGCCGGCCCTACCGTGGCCGTATTAATTGGAGCAGATGCTACTGCCGCTGCTCCTCGTTTTCGACGGATCAGCGGCTCCTAATGCCCCTTTTACATACAATGTAGAATTCGTGAGCATCCCCCCCCCCGTCTTCTAGCGCGGTCACCTCTCCCTCGGCCTCCTCCTCCTCACCCGCTCCCTCTGTCTAGCTCGGCCGCAACAGCTCCTGGATACTTTTTGCCCCGACAATGGCCCCGCTACCACTACACGACTTCATCAGCGGCGCACGAAACCTGAGCGCGTGGACGCTTTCAACAAAATAGGTACTAGTTTTTATCGAGCACCCCCCCCCCACACCCCGAGGCTTGTCAAGCGTCCCGGTACCCTGACCTCGACGACCTGGGTTACGTTTGATCCGGGAACACGCTACAATTCTAATATTCCCATTATTTCCCTGAAGTATGATGGGAGAATGACAGAAACTCTCGCCCGCGCACACGAACCAACGCAGCAGAGGCATAGACGAAGAGAGGACTGTTGTTAAAAGGGGATTTGGTCGAATGCGATGAAAATCTTTATGGTTTACGTGAGTTGACTTTCTTGCGGCCGAGACATTATTCCGTAGGAGGACAAAGGGAGAAATGCCAAAAATCGTGGGTAGGGCCGCCGCTCGCCCGGGTACCAGGTGCGCGCCACCTCGAGCAAGTAAAATGATTTAAGTGGAAAGTTTTAAAGTGTATTCAAAATATGTCAATAGGATCAAGCTTTCAGAATGTGGCCACGAACAGATGTATATGAATGAATCTTGATGGCCCGCGCCGATATTACATTGAGTGGAGGATTTACCAGACGATCTAACAAATTTGTCGTCCCGTTAAATAAAGCCAGGCCAGCTATAGCGGCTTTTTAAATGGACGATTATTATTATCCCCTACTAGTTTCATCTACGCGTATCGTCCTCCTGAGCGCACCTCGTACGCGGCCCGAGAGATCTCTTTTCGTCCCCCGCGCCCTACCTCCCTCCCACTCACCGCCCGTCCTTTCCATGTCCTCGATAAAAGCGCTTCTTTACATTACGTACCTTTATTGAATCCTGCAATTTCCCGTCTCCCTCTCTCTCTCTCTCTCTCTCTCTCTCTCTCTCTCTCTCTGCCGCTGTCTTTCTCTACCACCACCACCAGCACCACCACCACCAGCACCACCACCATCACCGCGTGCCGCTACTTAATACGAAATAACACTTATTTGGGCCAGCCGCTATTCCGAGATACATTAACTCGTGTTTATTTACGATATGCCGAAAACGACTTTATTTATCCTGACCATTAATTCCATACCGTTATTACGCTCTCCTTCATTGACAAATTACCCGAAACAGGTATCGAGAGTTCATTAGCGAGTAAGAAGTGCAGGGATTGATCACAATATTGAAGATCTACCGGCGCCGGACCGATCCACTCCCGCCGCGGGATAAAAATAATCAGCTCATTCACAACAAATAAAAATTTCACAATAAACAGGGAAAATCCCAACAAATTTTCGCCCCTATTGTACACGACCAGGGAACAGCTTCTCTGAATAAGTATACAAGAAAATTTCTGTCCCTACAACAATGGCGCTCCTCCGCCGAAAGCGTTTCCTTTGTGCGTCGCTCAACGCTTTCGTATTTTTATTCCAAATAGCCCCGCGGAGACATTGAATGGCCCAGTGGACAGCAGAGGAGCCCTCCGTCTCTTTTCACTCCCCCCTCCCCTCCCCACCCCTCGCCCGCGCCACCTACCCATATCATCGACTTTTTCTGGCCTTTCTGATCTTTCTAAGCAAGAGCGACGACGTCTTTCTTCCTGCCTGACAATTACTGTAGTAAAACCGTGTCGCCAAACCTAATTAATAAAAAGAAAATGGTAACGGGAACCCGGACGATAGGGAGATAAATAGAATTGACGCAATCGCGATAGAGAAAGAGAGGGGTTACGAAGGCGAGGGATATATAAATAAATAAATAAGTAAATAAATAAGTAAATAAATAAATGAACGAGAGGAGGAAAAAGCAAACAAATCCACGCCCCGCTGCGGCACCGCTGACATTGCAAGGAAGTTTGCCCGCGTAAAGACGAAGGAATCCTGTTAACTTCTTTTATGTATTTCCGACGGTATTATTAACGAGATTTCGAGCGAGTAGTCGTGATTTCTGGGAAGGCTGAGCGCCAAAGAGTATCTCTCGTACTAGCCGTAATCAGTCAAAGGGATAATTTCC
Organism: Ceratosolen fusciceps; assembly: GCA_018883505.1. Classification (NCBI taxonomy): domain Eukaryota; kingdom Metazoa; phylum Arthropoda; class Insecta; order Hymenoptera; family Agaonidae; genus Ceratosolen; species Ceratosolen fusciceps. The sequence continues at coordinate 8,463,729 of RCIC01000005.1, forward strand.
TCGAGATACGAAATATTCACGAGCTAGTGATTTTATTGGATGGTCCCCTCGTTGGTCTCCCCGTTGCGGGAGGGGCACGCACCCCGGCTGCCCCGTGCGGCCGTCGTGACCTCGCTATGGTGGAGCAAGGGCCGCGGGGAAGAGGAAAAGCGTAATGCGATAGGAGCCCTGAAGAAATATAAGAATGTCCGGAGCGTCGGGAGCCTGAGCTTTCTCGTAGGAAGCGGCGGCGCTTCTCGGTAAGGCCGCTTCGAGTGATGGATCAATTACGGAAGCGCAGCGGCGGTACGGCTCGGCGCCTCGACGCCGTGACCGGAGTAGCCGAGCCGAGCCCAGCGGAGCCGAGCCCAGCGGAGCCGAGCCCAGCAGCCGTACACGATAGCCGGCCAGTCAGTCGAGCTAGTGGTGTAAAGAGATGGGGGGCAACAACAACTTTCCCTGGCGAGCAAAAACCTAAAATGTGTATCAATGACGGGGCCGAGTAGTGTAAAGTAAGTAACGAGTTGTCGAGGAAGTATTGAAAAGGCCTCCCCGCCGCTCGCTCCCGTCCTTCTTCCCGTCATTGTTGCCGCTGCCAGTCTTACTACGCCACTGTTACTGGGACCACTACTACTTTGAGAAGTCGGGAATAAGGAGCTTCGCGTCGAGGCCTGCCCATCTAAATTTCCCTGCGGCTTTTCTTCCCGTCGTCCTTTCTCTCGCTCTCCCACCACCACCATCACCCCCCCCCTCCCGTACATCAGCCGTACGTCGGTCGTACATCAGCAGTAGGAGCACCAGCGGCAGAAGCCGCAGCGGCAGCAACAACGACAACGACAACGACAACGACAACGACAACAACAACAACATCACCATAAGACGTCCTCCTCGTCGTCACTTCTTTTCTCTTGAGGCCGGCAACGGTTTGCCGCTCTCGCACCTTAGCCATCCTTTCTCCACCCTCCCCGATCCCTCGCGACTTATACCACGGCTTTCTTTTTTTCTTGCTCCTCTTTCTCGCCGCTTCATCGCCTCCCCCGGACTCGCTCAGACCGCGGCGCCTTTCATCCCGTCACCCCGTTCACCTCCGCGCCCCCGGCTTTCGGGGTCGTCTCTTCATCCCGCTCATGTGGCCCGACAGCGTCGGCTGCTCTTCTTACTTTTACTCCGCAGGATCATCCTTTTTTAACAAGCGGGGGAACCCCTCCGAGGCGACGAGCCGCGACGGAAAACGCCTTATTACCGCTCGACCTGCGGCTTTATTACTTTCCCGCGGCTCCTTCCCAGCCAGGGCGGGCCACGGCCGTTCTCCTTCTCCTTCGTCTTATTATATTCTCCTCTTCCTTTTCTTTCTCTTGCACCTCTCCTCCAGAACGGATTACTCCACCACGAGTCGACGCTCCCAGCCTCGCTCGTTAATTATCACATTGTGTGCGCCCCGAGGATTCAGTCGTGCCGAAAATCGGGGGGAGGAGCGCGCCCGGTGAGAAAACGAGTTTCACGCCGGTCCATAAGGGCTGTTGCTGTTGTTGCCGTTGCTGCAAAGCTGCAGAGCTGGAGAGCTGCAGAGGTTCGATGGCGCTCCCGCTTCTCCTTCAGACTGCCGTCGCTGCTGCCCTTCCACCGCTTCCCTACGCCGTTCTGTTTATTTAACGGGCCTCGAGTGCTTTTCCTCACGTAACCGACACACCCCCTGTGTCGGCTGAGCCTCCGTGTGCGACAGGGACGAAGCGAGGTGTGCGCTAGCATTCGGGGCGGTGACGAGGAGGTGGAGAGGGGGAGAGGTGGGGGGGGGCATGCCCCTCTCGACGCAATGACCCGGCGAATTAGATTCGTCGGAATTAATCGGAGTCGATTGGACGGGATCGTTCGGCCTATGGCGGCACTCAACCGACCGCTCGTTACGCTCTTTTAAATGAGCCCGGAAAATTAACAAGGCCCTCACGGCGATAAATAATGAAGTCATGTATACAGGAATTTCACGTGGATCCTGGTCCACGTCGCCGACGCTTGGGCCGACGCCCGCACGGTCCCCCGCACGGTCCCCCGCACAGTCCCCCTCACAGTCCCCCTCACAGCCCCCGTCACCCTCGTCGTCGTCGTCGTCGTCGTAGTCGTAGTCGTCGTCCTTTTTACGAGCATCCATCCGACGAGCAACATAAGAATTCACGTTTATTGCTCAAAGTTATAATTTCTTCCGAGTCTTCCCTCAATTGTCAACAATTTCAAAGAGCACGATCAAATTACAAGCTATAATTGCGCTAATAATACAGCTACGAGGAAGCGACCAATTTACTAAGATTCTCGCTGCAGTTTATATGCTAAATCCAACGGCCAGTGCAAAGATAATTATCATATGTGCTTTTATTTAGTATAAATTACAGGTTAAAAAGGGATGCCGAGTTCATTTGCGGAGAGAAGGAGGCAAGAATGGGCCGAATGTTTATGCTTTCAAACTCTATTGTGGATATATCCTTGTTCACGAATTTTCCCCGTTTTGTATTGTAACGTGGGCCGCTCATTTCGCACGGCGTTTCACCGAATAATCTCTTTTCGACTAGAAAGGCGAGGAGAACTAGAAAAGACGGCCACCGCTACGTGTAGGCGTAGTCCGCCCAAAGTCCACATTCCACGATGTCGGGGAGGCTCTGCTAACGATATTTTACCCTCGAGTTAATTACGTGAGCAGGAGGCTATTTCTTTTCGAATTATTATTTCAAATTGTCAGTGGGAAAAACAACATAATGATACAGCTGAATGTCTGAGAGCGGGCACGCTGATGCCCGAGGAGGTTACGGAGGAGGAGGAGGACGAGGTGAAGGAGAAGGCGAGAGATGAGCATGAGGATGAGGATGAGGATGAGAAGGCAACCGATAGCTACGCGATCACCGGCACCTTTATTAAATGAAGCCATCAGTGAGCAGATGCCGAAGAAAAAGATGTTTTCTTAACGCCGGCACGTGATTTCCTTTTTCACGGGAGGCAATTATTTTTCAAAAAGGAGGCCGTCCCTAAAGACCATAAATTCCATAAAGCGAAAAATCCATGGCGGACACGTGAAAAATTGATTTACGTCGTTACCACGGTACCTATCACGGTACCACGGGGAGCAGCGGGGGCAGGATTAGCCGCCGTCTCCGCCCCTCCACTCCCCAACCCGACTCTTGCGGTATGTGCTGCCGTCGAAAACTCTTGCCTAAAACTCGAAAAAGTGAGAAGTCATTAGGACCACGACCATTAATAATCGAGCCCTTTCTCTAAATAATAGGCAGCTCTTCCTGGCCCCCAGATTACCCGGGCTCGAAGTAATCGGCGAGTCGAGTTCGGGACGGGATGGAGTTGCGCACGGAAATCCGCTCGGATAGAGACTGCGCGCGTGCGTGCGAGAGAGAGAGAGAGAGAGAGAGAGAGACGAGACGATAGGGATAAGATCAGAGAGTCGGGAGGGTGAAGGTAGGGGGGATTGGTTGTCCACCGGCCATGGCCAAAGAAGGTACCGAGCGTAACGGGGCAGATATCAGGCCCGATAAATAAATAAATCGCTCGGATGTTAGGATCTTCCTGCTTCTAATAGCAGGCCGGGGCGGCACTATCGGCGGTACCCGAGTAAAAAGCAGGAGGAGAGGCAGCCGCCGATTGTTTTCCCTGCGTCGCACAATACATTAGCCACTCCCCCTCCTGCCGCCGTTACCACCGCCGCCGCCACGAGTACGCGCAATCGTATCTTCGGCCATTCTTCGTCAGTATCGGGCCCGAGCATCGGCCTCGCGCCCAATATGGATAAAAAGCGCAGCCGACTCCGCAGCCTGGAGGAGAAAGGAAAACTACCGGGGCGCACTTTTCCATTGATGCCCGGCGTTCCTCATATTTTTTATATTCATTTGTCCGAGACGTGGGAACCTCCTCGCGTAGCATTAATCGTTAAAAACTTGCGCGTACATAGACGGGCGATGAGTATGGAGGATGGGGGGAAGGGGAGTCGGAGTCCCTGCCGGCGTAATACGCGCGCGGCTAAACTATAGGAAGCAGAAGAGGATGAGAGCGAGAGAGTGAGGCCACAAGGAAGTCGGACACGCTAATCGCTTACACGAGAGCTATAGCCGCTGCTAGTTGATAGCGCGTACACCGGTTAGAGAGAGAGAGAAAGAGAGAAAGAGAGAGAGAGAGAGAGAGAGAGAGAGAGAGAGAAAGAGAGAGAGAGGTGGTTGGTTGGTCGGTTGGCTCTCACGGCGCGACGAGATGCATCTGCGAGGCCAAAAGGAGAATCGCACCGTCGCCGTTGGAAACTTGATGCCTCCTGCACCTTAATAACTCGGAAAGTGGTAAAAGCGTCGCGGGAATGGCTTTTAATTTCAAGCCGTCTATCGAGAGAAGCCGAGAGAGGTCGGCTCAATCGGACGAGGAGAGCGGTGAACGGAGAGCGGAGAGCGGAGAGAGGAGAGCCCGTGCCACTTTCCATCGGGCCCAGCGCGCGTCTTCTCCCACCACCATTTATATCCACTTCCTCCATTTATATCGACCGACAATAAAAGCATCGCTTTTCCGGGCAGAGAGTGCGCCCTTCATTCCCCCGCTATACTTGCCAGGATTGGAGAAATTAATCCTCACGCTCTTCGTTCCGACCTTTAACGCGGTTGGCTCATTTAATTAGAATTCACGCTCTCCCTCCCTCTCTCTCTCTCTCTCTCTCTCTCTCTCTCTCTCTCTCTCTCTCTCTAACGCTATCTCTGGGCAAACAGCATCGTACGGGGATAATGAAGCGCAGCCCCCGCAATGGAAAAGGAAACGGCCGGCGATCGGAGGGTTGGGCGGGGCGCGGAGGTTTTTGAATAAAGCGCGCACTTTCCGCGGAAATTGACGGGAGCGCGAGTCCAATTATCCGCAGCAATCAATTGATTTAATAAGGCCAAGGAGGACGGGGCATTTTCAATTGGGGCCAGAGGCCTCGTGCTGACGCGACGCGCCCGGGCAAGTCGATTACTGATTTTCACTTGCGATACGACTAGTTTGGCCAATGCTGCCGTCGAGGCTCTCTCTCTCTCTCTCTCTCTCGCTGGCTCGCTCTCGCTTTACCGTCTCGCTTTACCGTCTCGAGCCCTACTCATGCCCCGGCGGGGCGACGGGGGAAGGAGCGGGCAATCAAGATTGGCTCCGCATTCATGAATGCTTAATGCCTCCGGCACTTAACGAAGAATAGAATTACCGCGTAATAAAGATGTAGAAAAAGCTGCGATTCACCGGGTACATTTTTTTTCAGATATATCAGTGGCGAAACGTTAAGTGGTGAGTATCCTTCTGGAAAAAGAAGAGCCTCCGCCGCCGCCGTCAAGACTGCGATTGGCTTAGGATCCAGTTGGATGTACGGACTGCGGGACGGACCGGTGGCGCCTTTTTCGGGGCGGCGGCGGCGGCGGGGAGGGGGTATACTTGCCGTGGCTTTTCTATCGTGGAACGAAGAAGAGGAACGAGGCTCCCGAAGCGTGAAAATGCACCCGGGCCGCGATACGAGGAATTTCTCACCCGACGACGGCCAGCGAGAAACCTATGGTGAAATGTGACACGGTTCACATATGCCGGCCCGGCATTATGGGATATACTCTAGCTACGAAGGGGCCGAGCGAGCATTCTGTCCCCGGTATCTCCTGCCACATGCTGTCTGGCATGTACACACAGTAGTAACTAACGTAACGAATTTAAATAAAAGAGTCTCTATTCCCGCACTCTGTTCTCGAGGAGAAGCGAGAAAAGGTCGATGGAAAAAAGGGGCCGTGTGGGCGAACGTGAAAAATTATCCCCCCCCCCTCTCTCTCTCTCTGTCTGTCTGTCTATTAACGAGCCCAAAACTACTAAATGCGCTCTCGGTCCTGCTGCTCCGCCTAAGAAGTTTCTCAAATTTTTCAACGTCGTCGGGGCAGGCTTTTTTTGACTTTTCGCTCGACGCTGCTTAGCCGATAGAAACTGCGTCGAGGGGCGGGGGAACCAGGGAGAAAAGTCTGCCGACACTAGATGGCCAAGCAGCGGGGAGGACGAATGAATCGGGGACCGATCCGGCCGGACCTCGGACCTCGGACCTTGGGCCTCGGGACTCGGGACTCGGGACTCGGGGCTCGGGCCTCGGGGCTCGGGGCCCAATATCCCCGAGACAGTTTTTACCGGCAGCTAATAATTGCCCGGTGCGCGGACTCTTGCATCGTCATCCTTGTGGCGTGAGCGGCCAGCCCCTTCACGACTCAATTTCATAGCCGGTAAAGTTACACGTAATAATTCCGTATCGGTCAATTAACGCCCCGCCGCCACGTGTATAGCGCCCGGGCTTTGATTGGGCCGCGGAGCGCGACAATCACGGCCGCCGGATTATAATTATGCGCATACGCGCACACGGGCACCTTCTCACCCACTACACCTACTTACCTATTCTTCGTACGACCGACGCACGAGGTGGGGAGGGGGGGACACAGAGGTCGGCGGGCCGGGGGGAAGGGTGGAGGGAGCGTAAAAAATAAACAGGAGAACACTGACAAAACCAACAAGACGAGAAGAAAGAGGGGGAGGATGAAAAAGAGACGAGTGCGTGCGCGTGAATCGCCGGATTCCGATCGTCGGGACAATGCATCATCCTTGCCGTCATCCCATATGCCGAGGGTATGAAGCTGCGCTTTCTAAATCATGCGAGCGAGCGAGCGAGCAGTGGGAAGGAGGCAGCAGCCCCGAGCTCGGACATCTTCGAGTTCGGTTGTTGGCGGGCCCGGCGGCTCCTCGGCGGGTGGATCGGGCTTAGGGGGGTACGAGGGGGCGAGGGAATGGAGAGGAGTACGTGGAAACGGCCGTCCGTATTAATTGGCCTCGAAATCGGGATGGACCGATAAGCTCGGCATTGTTGCCAACTCTCCGACTCACAGAGGCGAAGGACGTGGAGTGGGGCCTTATCTTATCGCTTTCCCGCCTAGTTGGGAAAAAGCCCGGCACGTATTCCCAAGTGGAACGTCGCGTTATGAACGCGGGGGGAGGGGGGAGGCAAGGGACGCCCCGAAGTTCGAGAGCGAGCCTCAAGCTCTCCCCTCGTGCCGACGACGACGACGATGGCGAGGCCGACGACGACGACGACGACGACGACGACCAGGTTCGTCATCCTTGCGCCTCGAGTATATATGGCCGCGCGTCACTCATATGCATACATTATGCATGAGAGATGTCGAGGCGACAGATGCCTGGCGCTTTTCCCCGAGATCTAATTAAAGGGCGACGCGGCTCCTCTCCCACGCGCTCCCATCGCCTATTATCCTTGAGCCTTCTCCCTTCATCCACCTTCACTCTCTCTCTCTCTCTCTCTCTCTCTCTCTCTCTGGGCCTCTTCGTTCCCCGCTAGCGGTCGACCACCGCCGCCAATAAATCGCCTGGCCTCGGGGCATCGAGGAAATTGCCCGCACCTCGGCGTGAGTAAGTGAGTGAGTGAATGAGTGCGTGCGCGCACGCGCATACATACAGTCACCCAGTCGCGCCGGTAATACCCCGTGTGAAAATGGCGAATGCACGAAATATCGGGGCCAGTGCACGACTACGGCCTCGCACAGTCCTCGGATGCAAATTTTCATAATTGCCAGCCGGAGCAGCCACCTCGCAATTATCGAGTTTGCGGCGGCATTTTTCACGGTTGGCGCTCCAGCTCTCTCTCTCTCTCTCTCTCTCTCTCTCTCTCTCTCACTCACTCCTCCTCCTCCTTCTCCTCTACCTCCGCCTCCTCCTCCTCCTCCTACTCCTCGACTTGACTTGTGTTCACCGGCTCGCGGCTCTCGCTGATGATACTGACGATGACGATGACGCCCCCGCCAACCCCGCTCGCGTGAAAAACGAGCCAGACTTTAACCCCCCCCCTCCCCATTCCGGGGCTGCGACTCGAGTCAAAGTTCGAGCCCTCGAACATCCAGCGACGAGAAGAGAGCACGGGGTGAATTTACGAGTAGGGCGAAAGGTCCGGGCCACCGGTTGGCTCGAGGACTTGGGGATGGGTGAGGAGAAGCCGAAACCTGGAGTGGAGATTTATACTCGTCAGGAGTGGGAAACATACCGAAGAGATCGGCGTAACTTGATATAAGGGACGTCGCGCGTACTCCTCTGGAAGGCCTGGTTGGTTGCCAGGGCGACCGGGAACGGCTCGGGATGGCGATTTGTACGTCGCCCACGGGACTTTGTCGAGGGCTCGACTGACGCCTCCGTCTCCTCCTCGGGCCTTCCATGGGTTCACACGTGGCCATTGGGCGGACGGTCTGTGTCTATAAATCAGTCCCCGGGCGCGACTCGGAAATTGAATTTGCCGGTAGAGACGTGGGCGCGAGCCTCTGGAGCCCGTACCGCCGCCCGGACCCGGGCTACCGGCCGGATAATACGACCGGCTATTGGCCTAACGAGGACCGGATTAATTATGCGCAATTACCGAGTGGAAGTCTTTGACGAGTGCGCGACGGCCTCATTTATATTGAGCGATAATGGCTGGTCATTAATTTCCATTGGCTCATACGCGCTTTTGCAATTAAATCTGTATAAGTACGCGCGCCGTCCGTCTGCCCGTGTGTGTTTGCGCGCGCGTGTCTATATGTACATATATATATATATATATATATACACACACACACACACACACAAACGTATACATATATCTGCGCGGATTGATGGTCCGACGGTTTTTTGCCCTCCGACGACCCCTCCCCCCACCACCCGCTCACGGTCGCGCTCTCTAATTGGCTAGTCCGAGGCCCACGGCTACATAGCCTTTCCAGTCCAGCGTAATTACGAGCGGGGCTTTATTTAACGGCCGCGAGTATCTCGACTTGTCGCTCCGGCTATCCGGACACTTCCGGCCATGCGGGCCCAAGGTCAGCGGCACCGAGGGATTTTTCATGGTATCGGCCCCTTGCGCTCTACCGCGTCTCTATTAAGCCATTACCTCTTTCTCGCTCTCGCACGTGCTCGCACGTACGCACGCACGCACGCACTCAAGCATACAGTCGCGCTCCCCGCCTATGCTTACTCCTCGTCCTATCCCTCCATGGTCTCGCCACCACCCTCCCCTCCCCCGGCCCCACTCTCATTCTCGTCCCTCATCATCGTTCTCCCAAGACATCTGGTGAAACGTGCCGGAGCCTCGCGTAGCCCGTTAACGAGACTCTACGGGAGTCGTTGAAAGTTTCGCGTGACTTTGACAGCTTAGGCCGGAAATCTTCCCGGAGCTTAAGCGAGTTTCAACGGGCATTCCGGCTCTAGGGCCAAAGGATAACGTTACGACCTCTGGCATCCTACGCTTCCGACTACCATCAAACGCCTGCCTGCCCCCCTCTCCCGCGGTCTCGGCCCAAACCCTCGGCCCTCCCCCCGTACCCGGCGCCAGCCTGTGTTTTGTTGTGCGTAGCGGCCCAAGTCATGTGCCAGCGGCGATCAATCTTGCCGCTGATACGCTTGCCTGCCGTTATCGTAATTGTATTAATAACGATACACCGCAGTGTAATAATTCATGGCATTCTCATTATACGCGAATGTCGCGCGCGGACCGAATAAATTCCCTGTAATTGATTCGCTAGCGGTACCAAAAACTCCTACGTGCGTGCGTACGTACGCCTTTAAAATGGACCGCACCGAGATGTCGTGGAGCGGCTCTGTTGGGACGGTTGGGAGGGAGGGGGGTGTGTGAGTTTGTGGTGGTGTTGGTTGATAGAGGAGGAGGGGCGTAGGGGCGCCGTTTTGCTTCGACGCCGTGTGCGCTTTTGTAATTACATCAATTATTAACGGGGGCGATAGAAAGGGAAAATAGGCAGCGGCCCCGGATACCGAATTGACGTTGATTTTCTATTTCCCAAGGCGCGCGCATAATAACGAAAGCGACGAGACAACGAGGAAAATTGTGCATAAGCGAGGCATTAATTGAGGATAAGGATAACAAAGTATATTGTTGCCGCGGGCGAGAAGCCTCTTCTTTGCGTGTGTGCTTACGCTCTATAGAGACATGTACCTTGGAGGAGGAGGAGGAGGAGGACGTCGAAAGGATAAGTGGGAGAGAGAAAGAGAAACGTTGGTACGGCAAGTTGAGTCAGCAAAAAATGGCGACGATCCCTACATTTGATTTGTGTCGGCCATTTCTCGACCTCACGATTCGTACTCCTCGACTGCCCCCCTCCCCCACCTTCCCGCACCAACTATCTATCACCGGCGCTCTCTCACTCTCACTCTCTCAAATTTCTCACTCTCTCTCTCTCTCTCTCTCTCTCTCTCGAGGGTCTTCCATTAGCCGACAAGCAAAGTTGTGAAAGGGTTTTGTCTCGGGATGTCAAGATACACGTACATACACCGATACGAAGGATAAATTGTGTACGCAGAGAAAGAGAGAGAGAGAGAGAGTGCCCTCGTGAAAATTTCATCTTAGATCGAGAGAACTTCACTTATGTCACAGGTATGATTGGACGTTTTCGGGGAGATAAAAAAAAACTTAACGATTCAAATGTTTCAATTTCGTTTTTATAGCCGATTCTCCCCTCCCCTTGCCCAACGTCACCACCGTCGCCGTGGCCACTCGCCGCACGTTTCATTTAACCTTACGTTAGGGCCGGAAATTGACCAATTTTGATCGTAACCTTCCTTCATGTAACAATAGTAATTTTCATTTGATACTCGATCCCGAAATGTGAGCCATCAGCACCACCACCACCACCACCATCAGTACCACCAGTACGACCACCACCACCTACGGCTCAGCCATTTAATTACTGGCTTTATTAACAAGATCGTTCTTCGGCAATTCGTTAGCTTCAAGGACTTGAATTATTGATTATGAGCGGCTCGAAATGCGGGCAAACACTTTATTTATCCATTTATCCATTTATCCATTTAGCCATTTATCCATTTATCCGACTCCTGCGCCCCACTCCACCTCTTTAATAATTGGACCGCGGTGTTCAGTGATGGTGCTGTGCTTACGGGGAAGGCGTCGCGTGCTTCCGGAAAACGAAATCTTAATGGCCTTTTAATTCGAGTTTAAATTAACGTCGACCGAACGATCGACGGCGATCGATCGGCAAGGGCTGCGCGGGAATAAGCGGCTCGTGAAGGAAGAGGAACCGGTGTGCGAGGAGGGAACTGAGAAGGCATCCGGTCGAGCAGCGCCGATCTAGGGTTGTAAAACCAATGAGGTATTGGCCCGTGGAAACGCATTACCCCCACCCTACCAAAACCACCCACTCTAACATACACATAGGGACGTAAGCACGCACGCACGCACGGACGCACGCACGCAAGGAACTTACTTAATCATCCTCGAGCAGAAAAAATCAGAAGCATCCTGATTAAAGGAGGCCGCGATACGGATTGATTTTTATTGCATTACTTATCTCTGGGCCTCTCACCGTCCCGTGAAAATATGAAAGTCGATTATCGTCGGGGGGATCGCGGCTCCGGGATGGGCACGGTATGGGCCCGGAACAACGCTACAGGAGGGGAGCCTGCTGTGTTGCGTCGACAGTAGCGCGGGCCGCATCGTCCGGCTTGGGTAAACATTATAAAATGAAGCAATAGAAAAGTTTTAGTGGTCAACTTTTTGTTATTTGGCTCGTAAAGCATTTATAGCGGACTTTAACGGCGCGCATTCAAAACATCGATCGACGGTGCGCGAAAAAAGCCTCGGCGGAGAAGGGGGCCGAGATGGAGTTGGAGGTGGAGGTGGAGGTGGAGGTGGAGGTGTACGAGGAGGTGGAGGAGCAGGTGGAGGAGGAGGTGGAGGAGGAGGGGCCATTAAATGGCCCATCGCGCGGCGGCCTTTCCTTTACGCGGAGATAGCCAAAAACGACAAACAAATAAAGCGTCCGTGGCATCCGGATGAGGAGGGGAAGGGGGAGGCGGTTGGAGGCGACGGGTTGCACGTGCGACCGCCGGTGTTCCATTTGAATGGGCGACGCATTTGAATGCGCGCCTGCGTTCAGCGGCTCGCGCCCTTCCACCCGCCGCCCTTGTCCCCTATCGAATACGCGAGGGACATTATACTACCAAACTCCGAAAAAGCGAGAAAGGAAGCGCGCGCGCGCGCGATATCGAGCCCACACGCCTTGGGAAAAAGTCGACGCACTATTGTATACCGATCGCGTGGCTTGCAAATGAGGGAAGAGGGTCGCCTCGCGCGCTCTCTCACTCTCTGTCCTCCCTCCCTCCTTCCCATACCTCCTTCTCCTCCTCCCGGCCCATTCTTCCCCTATATCGCCGTGAATGCAAGTTAAACGAAGATTTATACACCGCGAGTATAAATATAAACAACAATATGCAATCTTGGTGCATTGTCCGCTCAATGCGAACTAATAAGCGCGCTCTCTCGCGAGAAGTGCTTCCCCTTCTCTGTCTCTCTCTCTCTCTCTCTCTCTCTCTCTCTCTCTCTCACTATCACTCTCTCTTTTTAAGGTTCTTTACGGTCGGCATCATCGGCCGCTCGCTCCTTTCGTCACGCTGAGATTTTACACGGGCGATAGTGCGACTCGGACTTTCCTATTGTTTACCGTGTCGTTACGTATCCCCTGCCCCCCCCCTCTAGCCGCGGTTACAGCACCGGCAGCTCTCACGCAGGCTAATCGCTCGACAACTCAATCTGTTGGGGAACCCATCTGGTGGCGAGCCTCTAAGCGGAAAAACCACCTCGACCGCGGAAACGTACCGCGTCCGCGGTGTCGTGGCACAGGTCGCGGAGCATGCGATAAGGGGCGGAGCGGGAAGGGACGGGGCCAAGCGAGCGCAGTTGCGCAGATCGTTAACGGCTTTGTGTGTGTGCTCCCTCCTACCCCCCTACCCCCAAACCCCGGCCGGCTCTCCTCGTCTCGCGCTCTTGAACTTGGTGCGTGCTTTGTGGGCGTACGGGTGGATCGGCGACGGCGGGAGGGTGGGCGACGGGGGACGTAGGAGTTGGACGAGGAGGGATGGAGGAGGGGAAGGCGTCGTGTAGTTACGCGCCGTTTCCTCGACGATAAATCAGACCGGGGAAAAGACCACTCGGGGCGCACCTCGGCGGCTCCGGCCGACCGTCGCAAGGTGCAAAACCGGTGTGCTCGCCGGGGACAATGAACAGACCGACGGGAACGCGGCAAAATGCTTTTAACGTCAGGACTTTGATGTTCCGTCATCGTCGTCGACATGAGCAGGTAGCGGTAAACGTACAAGATCGGCGGAAATCGGTGCCGATCATTAGCTCCCTCTCCCGCCCAAAACCCCGGTCTTGAGGGGGTACCCAACATGACGGGATTCCATCCTCATTTATTCGGGCTGTTTGTTATTAATGTCTAAATACTCACACTCAAGTCTTCCATACTGCAATTGCCGAGGAACATGAATACCGCCGCGCCTCGTTATCCTCCTGGGAGATAATAAGGACGACAGTGAGCGTCTTAGGTCCAGCCTGGCCTGGACTCGGCTGCTCTCAACTCTCCTCTTCCTCCTCACCTGCTGCGCCGAGACATCCTCCGACTCGGGATTAACAACTACTACTCAGTGTCCACGCGCGCACGTAGCGGTTAAATTTAAAAAAAAAATAAAAATAAATAAAAAAAAAAACAGAAGAAAAACAAAAGAGGCCAGGGCGCTTGTCAGCCGCCGGCGCACATAACCTCCTCCGGCGTTCCAGGACACTCACTCACGGCTACCGCAGAAGTCGACGATTACAGCTGCTGGTGGCACCGGGGGCGCCCAGGTAAGGACATGCTTCGACCCCGCGACAGGGTAACGATGACGAATTTTTTAACCCGAGAGTGGGGTCGGGTGAGCTCGGTGGCTTCTGCCCGGTATCAAGCGACGTCGAGGAAGGCGGCCGTCCGTACCGTGTCGATAGGTAGCTGGTGGTGCTCGAGACCGCGTATGGGCATTTAAGTCTCCGGCCGATTGACCGAACGCGCAATAGTTCCTCCCCCACCAATAACCTCGTTAAACAGAGTGTGTTTGTCTCTCGATGTGTCCTCCCTAGCGAGCGATCGCCGAGTGCACTCTGGTACCCAGGAATCGGCTAGTCGCCTCAGTTTATCGTGAAGGGTGGCTCGGGGAAGCGTACCGTAGACCCAACGTCCGAGCCGTTCGGCACTAGCCAGTCGACTGACGGCGACGCCGCAGCAACACGCGCGCGCTGCCGCTGCCGCTGCCGCTGCCACCACCATCACCACCGCTACGGCCACCACCGCTACGACCACCGCCGCTACGACCACCGCCACCACCGCCACCACCACCACCACCACCACCACCACCATCGCCATTGCCATCGTCATCGCCATCGCCATCGCTGCCGCCTTGGCCGCCGAGGCCGGGGCATGTACGGCGGGTGCCTTCCACGCGGACCTCGGGCGGGGAAAGGTAGTGCTGGTGCTGATGGTGCTGCTGGTGCTCGCGGTGGAGACGTCGGCGACTCGTCGATGGAAAGGGAACGGATCGGGTGCATGTGGCGGGGTGGCTGGGTGGAGGGACGGGGGGGGGATCCCAGAGCTCCTCGCCGAGTTGCCCGAACTTCGCGAGTTGCCCCGTGCCCGTGAGCGCGACTCCCCCCGCCAAGGTGGCCTGGGCCCGAGGGTCCCGTGTACCTGTGCGCGCCTACCTGCGCGCGCCCCTATTTATGAGCGGGCTTATCGCGCGCGAGGCTCCGCTGGATATTGATTTCGGCTGATGGCCAGATCGGAAACGCGCCGCTGCCGCAATCTCGTAATGCATGTACACTGCCGGGAGGTATGTGCGGTCGCCGGCCGGGTGTGTCGGGCGGAGGGGCGGGGCGGTGGGCTATGTCGGGGGGGACAGGGGAGGTAAGCACCGCGGCTGATCCGAGGTTCTCGGTACGTGCACCGACGGCAAATAAGCGGAAGGCGGCGAGGAGATACCATTATTACGTACACACAAGATATAAATTGTTGCCGGCTGCATATAGCGGCAGGGGGGCGAGCGGAGTTTGGTTGGGAGGGTTATTGGGGGGGGGGCAGTATGTAAGGGGAATAAGGACGGGTGGGAGGTGATCCGGGGAGGTGCCTCTTTAATTATCGGGTGGAGTTGATTGATTTTTCCTCGGAGTGATTTTTTTAGGCCTCTCGTAGCTGTGCGCCCGCGTTCGAGGGCCCGTCGAGCGTCAGAGGAGGGGGCCTGGTGGCGAGGAGCAGGTGAGCAGCGGGGCCGAGGACGGGAAGGCAGCGAATGAGTTATCCTTTCTCGCGGGCCGGGGCGGGCAGTAAGAAGGACCCGCCGCGGGAGTGTTTCGTTTTTATGGCTTTGCTGAGCGTCAAGAGGTGGGGCCGCGGTGATGGGGGCGGATGAGGGGCGAGGGGGGAGCGGCACCGATGATTAGAATATCCTTTAAGAAATTGCCTTCCCGGTCATGAATATTTAAAGCTGGAGCTTTTGAATATTAGAACTGGACGGGCATTTGAATTTCGGACCGAGAGCCCGTATTATCTCGTAAAATCCAAACCAATGCCTTTCGGGCCTTTCGATCCCTCTCGCCGCTGAACTTTCCACGAAAAATTATCGCCAAATTCAAAATCTCCTCTCCCTCTCGGACTTTTAAAGTCGCTGCGGCGGACTCTGCTCTGCATTTACGGCTTGAAAGCATCGCTGAAAATTGCAATTTTTTATCTCACCCCTCCCCCTCCCCCGCTCCGCCCAACCAACCAAGCAACCAACCAACCAACCAACCAACCAACCAACCAGCCAGCCTCGCCAAACTCCTCGCCATCACCTGTTCGGACTCGAGATCTACTACGTACCTTTCCTTCCTCCTTTTCCCTCTGCTTTTCTTTCTTCTCTTCATCTTTTTTCCATTTTCTCGAAACGTCCCACCCCTCCCCGCCCGCGCAGCATTTTTCTTTTCTTTCCTCGCTCCCACAGTCTGGCGAAAATAAAAGTTGAGAATTTCATAAGCTCATAAATAGCGTAGACCAGGATGATCAAATTAAAAGTTTTTTCATTACAAGTTACGCGCTCTAGGTGCGGGGGAATTCGGATTTTTCAGTTTAAAAAGTTTACGATTCCGTATCTCGGGCAAGGAAGGGCAAACAGTGTCGAATCGTGGGAAACGTCTTTTGTTGACATGTATTAAAAGGTAGGTCGCGAGCCTCGCGGCTCCTCCTTCCCTGACCCCCCCTCCGCCCCTCCCCCCAATAACCTCTGCCACGATAAAGAAAGAATGTTTATTTTTCCGTGCCGGGAATAATGCCTTTCAGAAGAAGCTCCTACGGCCTCCTCGAGAGCAGCAAGTGCAAAGCGGCAGTTCCCGTAACTTGATAAATAACACGGATCGACGACCCTGTCGTCCTTATAAGGATAAGGAAGGAAAACGAGGGAAGAGGCGCGCGATTGGCGGGGGCAGGAGGGAGGGAGGGAGGGAGGGAGGGAGGGTGACGGAGGACGACGGGGCGAAGGAGTAAGAAAGGGAGAGAGAGAGAGAGAGAGAGAGAGAGAGAGAGAGAGAGAGAGAGAAGTTAATTTAATAAAGGGAAAGTGGATGTTGTTGAAAGATAAACGGTTTTCGATATCAGGTAACTCAAACGGCTTCATAAAATAGTCTGGAAAAATTATCGACTCTGTCCGCAAGTATCATCGAGCATAATATGATTTTCGACGGTAGTAGGGAAAGGTTATTTTAATGCCAGATTGGCATGAATAAATATCAATACGTAATGCTTTATGAATAACAAATTCCTACGGTCTATCAATTTGGCCTCCTGCATAAATCCCTACAGAATTAAAAGTTTATTATCGCACGGACAGATAGAGAGAGAGACAGAGTGAGAGAGAGGGAGAGAGAGTGAGAGAGACAGAATGAGAGAGGGGGAGAGAGAGTGAGAGTGACATAGGGGGGGGGGAGAGCGGGAGAGTGAAGAGACGGCGGGTTGAATGGAGGATGGAAGAAAGGACACGGGAGATAGATCGAGGGAGAGTGAGAGGGGGAGAGGTCGTAAAAATATCGAAAATTGGCTCATTTTTTATGTCCGTCCTCTTTAGGCCGGGGATATCACCGTAATAAGCGCCAGAGAAGGTATTTCGATGTAGCTCGCGAGCCAGGAGCGGCGCAGCCAGTCCGGGCAGAGCAGCAGCGCACCCTCATTTGCATGAAATCGCTCGCTCCTCGGAGTGATACCTTCTTCTGGCCGGCGCGCTGAGTAGAGCCGTCGCGCGCCTCCCCGCTGGCTCGAGCCAGCTGCCGTGACCCGGAACGCGCACATCCGTCATTGGGAGAGGAGAGTCGCGCGGGGCCACGCGACACTCGGCGACCCCTCGGCCGTCGGGACGTCGTTTCGGGATGAGGCCGGCAAGACGGCCCGTCCTCGTGAATCAGATGGATAAAAAAAAAAAAAGAAAAGAAAAGAAAAAATCACGCGGCGATCCGCCCGGGAGATAATACGCACGGGCACACATAAAACAAGGAAGAGGAGTCGGATGCGTCTCCGGAGTTGTCTCCGCCTCTAACAAAACTATTCGTGTCGATGGTGTTGCCGGGGGATTTACGGCCCGCTCGCACGTATACGGAATCGCAACCTCGATCCTTCCTACTCCCCCTACAACTCCCCTGCCCCGTTCACCCGTCTCACGTAGCGCGGAGCATCGCAGACGGCTTGCCACCGCGACCTCCTTACCCGGTCTAGTCGGCATACGAGTGTCCCGTCCACGAGTGACTAGCGAGGCCAGAGTTTAATTAATCCGGCATAATTTTGCCGGCTGCTGCTAATCTTTTTGATCTCCCACCCTCGTCTCCATCTCCATCTTCCTCTCTATCTCTCTATCTCTCTCCGTCTCACATTTTATCCGGCACTCTCACCCCGTCTCTCACGGAACGCTTTGAGATGGAGCGCGAGTAAATTTAGCGCACCGAGCAAAGGAAAGAGGTCGGGCTTGCGCCCTCGTGCGCGATTCTCCTAACTACTGGCAAATTAATGACCACTCGAGAGAGCGCGCCGCTGCCAGGTCTCGCCGCCGTCGTCGTCGTCGTCGGCGTCGTCCACCTCCAGGTCGTCGACGACGGAGGCCTTTCCACTTACACGGAATTCAAATTCTTCCCGTCGAAAGGAGAGCTCAAGCCGTCCCCGAGAGTGCCAGAGCTCTCCGCCTCCCCCCCCTCTCCCCCTCCTTCTCCTCCTCGCCGTCCTCCTCTACGTCCCCCTTCACCTCCTCGCCCGCCTCTTCACCTCGTCGGGCACTAACCATCCGGCGCTGCAGTACCCCGCGAGGCCGCCGAAGCGATAATTATTCCCCGCGGGCGTGAAAAAGCTACGCGGCTTCGAGACTCTGCGGAGCGCCTCGGCCACCGTTTCCTCCTCCGGAGCTCCGCCGGGTCCGACGAGTTCAAGGCAACCATCCATCCATTCAAGCATTCCAGCTGTGCTTTAACGCCATCTCTAAGTCATTACCATCCCTCGCCGTCCCCGATCCCTCCTGCCGCATCCACTTCTTTTTATTATTATTATTATTATTATTATTATTATTATTATTATTATTATTATTATTATTATTATATATACCCTCGACCCCTTGTGCCTTTATTATTACCTCTTCCCTTTTCCTCACCTTTTTTCCCCTTTTCCTCGGCTCGTTGGCGTTGTTGACCCTGCCATCGCTTTCCGAGCGTACCTGTCAACCTACTTTCACTGCCACCGACACAGGCACCGTCACCAGCACCGTCACCGCCACCGTCACCGCCACCGCTTGACATTGAAATTGGACAGCGTACTGAAGGGGTTCGTCACTGGGGCCACCGTCGCCTCGAGACACGACTCCGACCATCCGAGGAGCCGGCTTCAATCTCGGGCCACCCTTTCCACGCAGACCTCCACCTCCCCCCCCTCGCATTCCCCTCCCGTCCCGTCGCCCCTCGGTAAGCGAAGCGAAGCGAGGGCTTTGGCTGGATCGATCGCTCGATCGAGCCAGTGACGTCGGGGCCCTCGATCGGTGGACGATTTCACCGGAACGTGCCGTAGGAAGCCGTTCTTCCGATAGCTCGGGCTCGCCGAAGCCGTTGGAGCGGCATAAACGGGACGTCGGGCCGTCGGGACGTAATTAAGTCGATCGAGGCCGCGCGCGCGCGTTCACCCGTCATAAGGCCGGACAGTTCCGGGCTGTAGCGGGATGGAGAAGCGCGGCTCCCCGTAAAAAAGCGACTCGGGTTACCGTTTTCCGGCAGTCATTAGTCCCGTGAATGCGCGCGACGTCGATACACGAGCGCGATAAGAGTTCCCCGGGCCACCGGCCTCCGGAACCCCGCCGCCCCTCGCAGACTCGTCCCTCCCGTCCCTCCCGTCCCTCTACCTACCCCTCCTCCACCTCCTCGTCCCTCATCGCCGAGCAATTACGCGAGCATCTACACGCGAACAATAGCCGATAACCGATCGAAATCCAAGAGCGCAAGGCCACCTCGATCGAGTAACACAATGGGACCTCTGGGCATGGGCATAGGCCTTCCGCCTCCGACTTTACCTCCGCGAGGGCTCTATCCACGATCGAGAATTAGGAGTCGATTGGCGATGCGTTAAAACGATACTCGGCTCGGCCGGCATTGTTGTAACGGCGAGCGGCTCGCGGAATAGCCCGACCAATAACCTAGGTGTCGTCTGGCCAGCCGCAGTATCCCGTGCAAGTAAGTCGAGACGAATTCTTCGGTGCGCGTCTTCGAGGTATTTTAAAAGCCGGGCTCGTTCTCTCCTTCTCCCCCCCCCCAGCCACACCTCGTCCTTACCCGCGGCCACTTGTCACCGAAGCGCGCTGATCCACGCTGACGGCGGGCCGGGCGAGGGGGCGAGGCCGGGAGTAGCGACGGGTAGGGGACGGGGCGACGACGACGACGGGGGACCCCGGCAACTTTTAATCCCTCTGCCTCGCTGTCTGGGAAAGCCCGGGGATAATGGAAAAGCGAAAGGGATAATTGCCGCGGTTACTGGCGGCTCGCGGACTCGTCGAGCTTCCGTCTATCCGTCGAGCTTCCGTCTATCCGTCGAGCTTCCGTCTATCGCCCTTGTAAGGGTCGCGAGGGAGGGAGAGAGAGAGAGAGAGAGAGAGAGCGAGAGACAGAGGGGGCGAGCGAGGCAGGTGGTTGCGGGAAGGGGGCGAGGGAAAAGCCAAGATAAATCACCGACTCGGCGCGGTCCCTCTTTTCAGACAGATCGGCCACCGTCGGGGACACGGCGATACCTCGACGACGCTCTTCTTTTTTATCGTCTTCCCTCTGTGGAAGAGCGCGCGAGAATTCAGAGGAGAAAGGCAGGGAGACGGGGAGGCAGGCGGGCAAGCAGCCGGGGTAGGAAGGCCCACCCTGCCCGGATATTTCCATAAAGGTGGCGAAGGGGGAGGTCGCCGTGAGCCACCGTCGTTGCCGTCGCCTGCACCTTGTGCGGATTCTACACGTGTAAATCCCTGACGTGTTTTTCAGACACCCCCACCTCGCCATCCACACACTCGCTGGATCTTTCTCTCTCTCTCGCGCTCTCCCTTTCCGTCTCCGTCTCCGCCGCCCCTGTCTCTATCACCCGTCGGTCTTTCACTCTTGCCGCGACGGCAACGAGCCATAGACCAGCATCATCGCGTGACTTTCGTGCTATCCTCCACACACATGCCCTCAACCCTTTCCCTCATACTTCTCGGTCTCGTCGCCGTCCTCCCCCCCCCCCGCCTCACGCCTCCCACCTTTCGCGTCTCGCGTCTCGCCTCTTCTTCCTCGCCGCCTCGTACCTCGCCCCGAGAGCCGCTCTCGCCTTTTTCTTCCCTTTCTCCCTTTTATATCTTCTCTCTTTTTTTCATTCTCTCTTTTTTCTTTCATTCTTCCTTCCTTTCTCTCCTCTTCTTTTTTATTTTTCACTCATTTTTTTCTTCTTTCACCTTTTTTGCTCGCGCACACCCGCATTCGAAATACAGCCGTGTAATTATGAGCGTATTGACGTTTTACAGTACTTGCGTTATCGCGACGGCTTTTAGGAATGACGGCCCCACGTATCGATCCCCTCAATACTTCTAATTCCAAGCGAATCTCGCAAATGCCTAATTCTCACATTATTCATATTTCCATTTCCCGCTACGATCCCCGTGCTTCCCACATATACACAGTCCTCATTTGTTTATTTTCCATTCGCAGCTTATTATCGATTGTTTTAGGCATCACTGACGCCGACGACATAAAGTTTAAAGGCTCCCCTCGTGAAAACGGTCCTTTAATTAGACATTACCTAATGATTTAACACTTGCGACCGACTTCGTCCACTTATATCCGTGCACGCACGCACGCACGCACGCACGCGGGCACGCACCCACACGCCTATAGATTTAAAATCGAAAAATCATTACATACCATCTCTCTTGGAGAATCCAGTCATCGCATGCGCTCATATACCTTATGCTGTTCGTATACGTACTCCACTCTCTTATCTGATTTAAAACTTTACTGTACATTTAATTGTTCTGCACTTTTGTAACCTCTTGGCATTATTTATTAAGATGCCAAAGATTTATGTCGTATATTTTAGAGTTTAATTTACAAATGACGCTATAATGCACTCACTTAATATCCTTTTTACTTGGCTGGAAATCGACATTTCAAACAATTTTATTACAACGGCATTTTATCTAATATTATCAAGCCTTAATATTATTATTATCATCATCATCATCATCATCATCATCATCATCATCATCATCATCATCATCATCATATTATTATTATTATTATTATTATTATTATTATTATTATTATTATTATTATTATTATTATTATTATTATTATTATTATTATTATTATTATTATTATTATTATTATTGTTATTATTATTATTATTATTGTTATTATTATGATCATTAACGTTAATTGACGTTTCGAAAACCGGTACGTATAATTAAACTATTAATATTGTGGATTATCTGTTGATATTTTTCCTTTATATCGTGTTCAAATGGACTTTTAAAGTATGGGAAACTCACTTTTACCTTAAATATGCCGCAATTATCAGCGGCATTTATTGCCGCGTTCTTTAAGTACTGCTCTATTAGTGGTTCTCTTTTTTCACCAACCTAATTGAAAGACTTTTAGTAGTAATGATAAGGAAATTTTCGAAAAAATCTGTCGAAACGACATTTTTACGAACGGTGCACCACGATATATTAAATAAACAGCTGTTTATTTAAATAACAGCATATAAGAAAGTTCCCTCTCTAGGCTTATCGTCGAGGCCATTAGTTAATTATTTCCAGAGAATATTACAATGCCGAGAAAGCGCGAGCAATGCCGGTTATTGGTTTGGCCGGCGGGTCGAGGGAGGAATCAGCAATAGTAGCTTCGGCCGCGAGTAACTTATAATTTAGCGATTCTCGGGCTCCCGCTTTGATAAAACTTTAATTTATATGTTTATGGATAATGTATACACGTGTTTGGAATTTACGGTGAGCCGTAAGGAGGACTCAATCTATAAAGAATCGTACTAATAAAAGCCTAATTTAAAATAAATAGAGAAAGTGTTGAAAATTCTTTTTCATTGAGGCTCGTTGGGGCTCTCGAAGGCCCCGTGTTTTATGACTTTATTGATATGGCCATTATACAATCGGCAAGAGGAAGCGGAGTTCTCTGGCGAGCCGGGCCCGAGTCCAGGCGAAGCTACAAAATTAAAAGTATCAAGGTCATAAAGGCAGGCAGGCAGGCAGGCAAGCAGGCAGGCAGGCAGACAGGAAGGAGGATTCTTTGGTTAATCCTTGCAGATAATCACGTAGCGTGGGCTCAATCAATAGTTAAACCAAATTTCGAATTTATTGCGGCGCATAAATAAATTACGGCTCATGATAATTTACTGCGCGCGCCGCTGTCGCCCCATAAAAATTCTCTCCCCGGGGCCCGAGGCTTGTAAATCCTAATGAGCCTATTCCACATTATAATCCTCGATTATGGACTTGCGCGAACTTAACGAGCGCGCTCCGCTCATTGAAAAATCTCCCCGGTTTTTCAGCCTTTAAATACTAGAAGAGTTAGTTCCTAGGCTGTAAACGGGTAGGTCAGTTCCAGAATGACGGAGCTACCACTACCCCCGGGAAAACGGGACGTGGAGAAAACACGGGGTACACGAAGAAAAAACTTTCCTCTATCCTTTGTGCGCGCCCTCGGTGCATAAAATAAATTTAAAATAAATTTTTCTCCAATCTCCGGGGCACTGCTCCTCCGGCTCTTTTTAAATTCGTTATTCTTGTAAATCAGTTGTGTATATTCGTTAAAGGCAAATAAGATTAACTCCACGTCCAATTACGCTTTGTCTTTCCTAATAAAAAGTACTTTTTACCTTTTCTTTGTATTCTCCTCGTCATCCTTTTCTACTTCTTTGTTGCTTCTGCTGTTGCTGCTGTTGCTGTTGCTGTTGCTGCCGCTGCTCTTCTTCCTCTTCTTCTTCTTCTTCTTCTTCTTCTTCTTCTTCTTCTTCTTCTTCTTCTTGTTCTTCTTCTTGTTCTTCTTCTACAGCTTCTACACTGCTTCTCCTCTTCGCTTTAAGCGAGATTTATTATTCATAGGGTTCGCTTGAAAATTGGATTTCCCCGTTATAGAACGCAGATAGATTTCTGCTTAAAAGAGTCATATCGGGACAAAGAAGTGTGTTTAATGTTAGGATTGACGGGGCGAGATAAACGTGCTCATAATGTCAATTTATATTTCAACCGAATTCCAATTATCTCGGTCCGCGAGAAGTTTGCCCCTTTATCGCCCGGACTACAATAATAATAATATATATATATATATGTGTGTGCATGTATGCGCGTGTATGGATATGTATGATTTTATCAACAATACGGGATAGAACGAGTGCCGAGCCTCAGCGGCGCATATTGTTTAAAGACTTTATTCTTCTTACAAGTACATTGTTTTCTGGATCGCAGATATCTTGTCGCAAAATAAACAGAGGCCCGTCCGAGATAAATTATTTTAAAATTAGCTGCCCGGCCGGGAGAGCGAGTAATTTTCGAAAATTGAGCAATTATTCCGTTATTACCATTGGGATTTTAACTTTTGCGGGAGCGAGAGGGAGGGGAAAGCTCGTGCTCTGGGAGTGCGTGAAAACAAATTGATACGAAATTACGACGGTAGCTTTGGGCAACAACGCTGCTCTCGGAGCTTAGCTCTCCGCTCTCGCGGATCCAGCGACTCGACAGTTATTGTAATGAACTCTCTTCCCTCCGTTCATCCGTCCCGCCTTCCCCGACCCCCGTGCAGCA
This sequence comes from Ceratosolen fusciceps, assembly GCA_018883505.1. NCBI lineage: Eukaryota > Metazoa > Arthropoda > Insecta > Hymenoptera > Agaonidae > Ceratosolen > Ceratosolen fusciceps. The sequence goes on from RCIC01000005.1 coordinate 8,487,912, forward strand.
AGAGCTAAACCGCCACCGCCGCCGCCACCGCCGCGACGGTCGCCAGGTCCCTCGCACCCACGACGACTCGTGGAGTGACGGCGGGGACGGCGGCGAAGGCGGAGAGGCTCCCGCAAGTTATGCGAGCCTTCCACGTGACGCTTCATCCGTGCGGCCGTGAATCCCCCGGTGAAAATTGGCCAGATTTCGTGGCTGCGGCGACGGGGGGCGGGTACAGAGAAAACGAGGGCTAGCCAGTGATGAAGAGCGGGATAGGGAAGGGAAGGGAGGAGACAGAGGGAAAGGCTGAGGAAGGGCCCGAGCTCGCGTGCGCGCGTGTGAATAACTCGTTTGCCGGCCGAGAGCGCGTAATGACTTTATCTTTCCGAGGGCCCCGTGGCACTTTCTTCTCACTCGCTCGTTCGCTCGGCCCCCTTCTCCCTACCGACTTCTCCCTCCCGCCCCGCCCTCGTCTCACGCTCTCAGCCGTCCACTCGTTTTCTTTGTTTTACACAAGTTTGCCGAGCCGTCTCGAGCGTTTTTCTGGAAACTCACGGCCTATGCATACTCTCGAGCGCACACGTGCGTCCCTCTCTCTTACCACCGCCACCGCCACCCCCCCCTTACTCCTCCTACTCCCACCTCCTACCCATTCTACTACTCCATCCCTTCCGCGCAACCTACCCTCACTAGCTCACTCTCTGCGGCCGTCTGGCTGTGTAGCCGTAGACTGTAGCGCGCGCGCCTCTGCTTCGTCGCTTACGTGTGGCTGAGGCTGCGACCGTGTAAGTGGCTGCTGGCGCAAGGAATAAAATTCCGTCGAGGAAAAGAAGACCCGGTCGGCTACGGCGGCGGTGGCGGCGGTGGCCGGTGGGGCTGCAGGGGGGCTGCGGGAGGGGGAGGTAGCGAGAGAAAGAGAGAGAGAGAGAGAGGTTGAACGCGGGAATGGTGGTTAGTCGTCTAATGCGCAGGGAGGGTAGAGATGATGGCCAAAGTCGTAACGTGTGCCGTTCGAACACGGCCCAAGTTATGAAACAAGTTTCTCACCTGCGGCCGACGGCGGCACCGAGTAATAGCAATGGGTCGCGCGCCGACTCGTATAAAGAAATAAAGAAAGACGGAGCGAGTGAGCGAGCGAGCGGACGCGCGTTCGCGCGCGCGAAAGTGAGAGAGAGTGAGAGAGAGAGAGAGAGAGAGAGAGAGAGAGCGGGCGGGAGTTAGGGAGTTGGATAGGTGGGTAGATGGGTATATGGTTAGGTAGGTAGGTAGGTAGGTAGGTAGGTAGGTAGGTAGGTAGGTAGGTAGGTAGGTAGGTAGGAGCAGGTGCGGAAACCTGGTCATCGGGCATAATGACTCTATTTCAGCGCTGGGATTCGCGCCGGCAGCGCTGCCGGAAGCTGTTGCAGCCCCGCGCCTCCTATGGGCGGGGTTGGTGGCCGTCGGTGGATGATGGGAGGGGGCCAGGCGGGAGGGGGGAGGGGCGGAGGGTTGGGAGGGAGCGCCAGATAGTTAGCGTTAGACAAGTGCCGGGACGTTTGGAGAGGCGCCGATTTCGTTTTTTCCTTTCTCCTTTTTTCCCTATGGTTTGTTTGGTTGTTTTTCAGGACCGATAGCGAGGATCGGGGCCCCGGCCACACAGGGGTTGATGACGGCCAGCTGAAATCACTGGATTCGCCGAAGCCGAGATCTTATCGGCTTCTGTCCGTTTCTTTCTCTCTGCGGAAAGTAACGACGGCGAGCGTCCCTCGATCAACAGCCTTATCTTGGGAAAATACGTAGAATTACAATGCGAGTGCCGGTCTAACGGGGAATCCGAAACCTCGCTTCTTCTCTCCACCAAAGCAATGGCTAAAATAGATCCCGATAGATCCACGCAGCCGTCCAGTTCTTAATAAACGGAGGAGCGGATTTTAAGAACCAAGAACACGGGGACCGCGAGGTATTTTTGTAACCCCCTTGCGTCCGAGCAGGAGCTTCTTACGTAAGTCGAAATGTGGGGATCGAGTTAGAGAAGAGGAGGGCTCATGCCTCAAGGAGGGCCTTTTTATTTTTGTAACTCTAATCTTCCCATGCGGTAGACGATGCGGCGGGGAGGGACGGTAAGCGTTTCGGCACTATCTTGCCTATGCTTAAAGTTATATGGGCCTATAAACTGCAAGCGACTCCGTATTAAAATGTTACGCGTGCGGCAAAGAGAAAGACTGGGTCGAAGGGCGGGGAGGGGCGGGCGAGCGTATGGACATATAGGCCTTTTCTTATGTCGCTCTAATGATTTCACGAGAAAATGTTCCTGAGAAAATATCCGAAACACCGAGAAAATTCCCAATTACGAAGGCCCATTCGTTATGGGGTTTTTTACGGAGTCGAAGTTTTTCCACGCCTGGTGAGCGCAACGCGGCCCCTCGTCGTTCCTTTCTTTCCTCCTCCTCCCTCCCGCCTCGCCCCCCCGCTCCCCTCACCAGCCGCTGTATTAAAAATACATCGGCATTATATTGTGTAATTAGCTTGACATCGATTTTCTTTCCGAGTTAACGCGTACGCGGAGCCGCGCCAGGCTAAAAAGAAAAGAAAGGCCTGGCTTCCTCCTGCTCCTGTCACGGGCTTTGCACAAGCTATCGACCGGCTTCGAACTTGCTCTTCAAATACATTTTCCGCTCGCTTTCCAATCCGGTCGACGGATTCTTGAAATACCAGCTTAATTGGTGGTGGCGGGGATTGGGTGACGTGGGGTGGGTGGGGTGGCGGGAGGGTGGAGGGGCGGCGGGTGGGGGGCAGGGGGAAGGGGCAGGGCAGGGGGGGCAAGTAGAGTAGAAGGAGGCGGAAATAAGCGCCCCCTAAGACTTTATTCTTTCCCAAGTGACCTGAAATCAACGTGCCGGGAAGCGATATCTATTCCGCCCGGAGCGTCCCGCACAATGTAAATAATGCAAAAGGACCTTCGAGGCCGAGGGAACAATTATCCGAATTATCGGTATATCGAGAATACCTCTGACCCGCCTGTAGCGCAGTATACGAGGCTCGTCGCTCGGCCAATAAACGGAGCAGCGAGTCGGCGGGCTTTTCCGGGAGCGAGGTTTACGATTCCCCGGGATCGCGGTGCTTGGAGGGGTTAAAAAAGGAAGAAAGAAAAAAGGAAAAAAAAAGGAAAGAAAGAAAAAAAGAAGAGAGAGGAGGATATAAGGTAAGCAAGAAAAGGAAGAAGGGCAGAAAAGATAACAATAATAAATAAAGTAACGTGGCCGCGGCGAATCGTCGTCCTCGAGTTTTATCAATGGGCGGCCCGGGGTTATTGGGCTAAAGTCCCGCTCCCGCGCATCCGCTCCGTTTTCGCGGGGTTTATTGCCAGTCGTAAGGCGCACTCGCGCACCGATGGGCCAAGGCGTACGCGGGCTCGTAAACCATCCGAGCGATCGACGCACTTTTCCGGGGGCAGGGGAAATTTTCGCGGAACCCAAGCAGCCGCCCGTCTACCTACCCAACGTTACCGCGGATTCTCCACCCCCCCCTCTCTCTCTCTCTCTCTCTCTCTCTCTCTCTCTCTCCCGCACCGGCTCGGCTCCTTGCGTTTTTGCTCGCGATATCGGAGGAACCTCTCGCCCGGGATGGATCAAACGAGCCTTCTCCGCCTTCTCGGAATCACCGGGCCCGGGTAATGGCAAATTTCTTACAGCCGCCGCGTCTCAATTACCGCGTTAATCTACGACTACTCTCGGGCGCCCTTTGCTCTCGGGCTCTTCCTCTCCACGACCTGACTCCTCCTCCTCCTCCTCAATCTCCTCCACCAATCCCTCCCTCCCTATGTCTGTCTGTCTCTCTCGCTCTCTCTCTCTCTCTCTCTCTCTCTCTCTCTGTCTCTCTCTCTCTACGTCTCTACGTCTGTACGTCTGTACGTCTCTCTGTATGCTTGGATCCCTCTTGGGCCGGAGCTTGTCCGCCGTAGCCGGGGCACCCTCCTTCCTCGCCTCATTGTCCCCGCTTAGCCCCCCGGGAGTGAGGGAGCGTGTGCGCGATCCAATTAGAGGCCGTAGCTTCCAGCTGCGCTCGCGCTCTCTCGCCTCCGCCCCGTTTTTCGGCTCCTCGGCCCGTGCCATTTGTTATGCGGGGCTAACGTGCAATCACGCCTCGGAAATTATAACTTGGGCTTTTCAGACAGGGCCGCGACCGGCTCCGATCCTCGTCGGAGGTGGAGGAAGGATGGCGGGCATGGGGATCCCGTCCAAGGCCGATGTACTCCCGAGAAGGCCGAGCTACGACAAGGACAGCAGGAGCTTCAAGCAGATCGTCCGTTACGTGTCGCGGAGGCTCAGGTCGGTAGACGCCAAGGTCGACCTCCTAGTGCGACAGGTCCTCCAGTCGGGGATCGCCTTCGGGACCATCGAGAGGACGCCCGACGGGAAGTATCGACTCGTTCAGCCCAAGCCCGTCGGGCTCATCTTCCAGATCCTCGATACCGATGAAGAGTTCAGCAGCGGCAGCTCCACCGAGCCCGAATGAAGCAAGGACGCGGACTCTCGCGATCCGACCGGGTGTCGCCTCGCCACACTCACGACTCTCAGGATCGTGCATAAATAATGGGCTCGCCCAGTGTTCGCTCGGCCACCCCCTTTCCTCTGAACGGGGAGCCTCCGGCCACGGGCCCCTCTTCCCTATTACCAACTCTAGCCAAACGATGTTTGCACAAGTCGCCCGGAGGATGACGTTTGACCTGGAAAACTCGTCCCCTGTACACGCCATCAAATAAATCCGAGCTTTGTGTGACCTTTCGCGACCACGAGTGATTTGACGCCCCAACCGATGTGTTGTCTTTTATTGGTCCTCTGAACGACTTACTCGGGACTCTTCTCACCCTCTTCTCGCCCTCTTCTCTCTCTCTCTCTCTCTCTCTCTCTCTCTCTGTCAAGCTCTCGCCTTTTGCCCTACCATAAAAATCTAAGCACCCGAGGGACTCGCCCTGAAATAGTGATGCATTGTGATGTAGCCGCTCGGGAGGAAGGTGCGCAGCTCCTAATTGCGGCGATGAAGAAAAACGCGCGCCAGGACGCGAACCGCGGCCGCTCTTCTCTAGGCGCCCGGGCTCCCAGGATGAGATTGAGGATGAGAATGAGAACGAGAACGAGAACGTGAACGAGAACGAGAACGAGAGTGCCTTGTTAAGACTCCGCCGCTTAAGAATTATTGCGGACTTGCGTGAGACGGGAGTTTCCATTGTTTGCCGAATTTCGGCGGCGCTTTGAATTCTCTGGAGGTTCCCGCCCGAGCCATCGATCCCTACACCTCAAAAACGATGATAATCTCCTCCGATGGGCTTTACTACTCGTACACCACACTCCACTTTTTAAAACTATACATTACGTTATTTGCATAAGCTATTAAGAATCGCCTCCTCTTCGTTTTACCCTCACAAATTAAGTGCTTCTCCCCCCCCCTCTCTCTTTCTCTCTCAATGATCCTCTCCCTCTAACCGTTCTCCCGTCCGTCACCCCTGACCGCCACGCCGCGGTCCTTACCTTCCTCTTTGTTTTGTAATTCCGTTTACGTTTTACCATGCGCATCATAAAAAAATTCCAATATACGATTTATGCACGATTGAAATGCGTGTGTCTGTGTAGAGGCGCACCCAGTAGACTGTGTGCGTCGTCGTAGACGTGCCTGTACGGCGGAGGTGTTATACAAAAAAAAAAAAGGCACGATGAAACAAACTGCTCCGTCGTACGTACCCACCCCTGCTGTTACTGCTACGTACACACACACGCGCTCGCGCACGCACGTACGCGCATTAATATCATGAAAAATAATACGACAAATAATATCTTCGAGGCCATTTATTCGCCGCTAAAATGAAAAACCTATTAACATTCACTGGCCGAAAGAACGGGCGGTGGAGGGGGGAATCGACCTGGCCAACAATCTCGCCGCTTTCCAGGCGAGGAAGAGTGTTTTACGTTTGTTTTTAATCGAACGGCCACCGTCCACCGTCCACTCGACGCTTCGTGGAGTGCTTGTGGGGCCGGGCCGGTGGCTAGGGGGTTAGGGGACTAGGGGGCTAGGGGGCGGGGGTCAACGATGGGGGAAGAAAGTCAACGAAAAGCGACGTCCCTTTCAGCGTTTGGAACTGGTTATAAAACCGGCTAATTATTGCGGCAATGGTCATAAATCAAGATTGGTTGGCAGAGGGGCGCGACGAGGGAAGAACTCGAAAGCGAGAGACAGCCCGGCCGTATCGTATTTCCGGGATTGGAACTAGACGGGGACTGAGAGGAGGCCCCGTACTCGCAGCGGCCGGGTCGGTAATGAGCCTACCAGCGATATCCTGCTCTATCGGCGATGTGCCTACGGGGCCGCGTCACTACGTGTCTCGCGGCGCTGCACTTGATCGGTAGGGGGAACTCCCCGGTAGCCGTAGCTCAGGTGCGCCTGCCTTGTTAAGGTCGAGGCATCCTGTGTGCCGATACTCTGGAAGCGTGGACGTTGGCGGCAGGGGGCGGGGTAGTCGTGGTCGTAGCCATGGTGGCGGAGATAGCGACCGTTGTTCTTGCTACTCCCGCTACTCCCGCTACTCCCGCTCGCGGTTTTACGAGAAAATGACGAAAGTCGGCCGCTGGAGATTATCGCGGACCTTCATCGGCCCCGTTGGGAGTCTAGGCTCCTCTCGCCCTGTCGACTTACATTGTTGTTACGCTTATCGAGGATCGCGACCGGTTACTTACTACTACATTTTTCCCCGACTCTCTCTCTCTCTCTCTCTCTCTCTCTCTCTCTCTCTCCTCCCTCTTACTCACCGTCTTCGTTCCATCTCTTTTTAAAGAGGGTCGGTGAAGGCGGCGAGGGCGGGGGCGGGGGGCGAGAGCACGCGCGCCTATCTTCATTAGGAGCGCTCTTTCAAAAATTGTCGGAACGAGCTGGCTTAATCACCGCCAGGGACGAATAAATAGACGGACCGTATATCATAATCAGCCGGGGTAAATAAATAAATATCGCGTATAATGGGCAACGATTTAATGCGAAATTCCCGGCTACTTAATTAAGTTATAAATAAATCTAGATTCGGTGGCGAAATTAATGTTTGTTTGCCAGTCGCGCCCAAATAATGCCGAGCTGATAAATAAAAATCCACAGATTGCAGAGGGCGCGGCCTTATTCCTACCCTCCCTCCCGACCCTATCGTGCCCTGCCCCTTCCATCGACCCCCATACGATTCCCCTCCCACTCGGCCGGCACCCGTCGGTTTCATTAAGCAGGACCAATTACCCCTTAGCCGAAGAATACCTGCATGTGTCTCAGTAGTTTTCAACCGAAAACTTGTTTACTGACCGAGACGACGGACCCTCTATAACATCTTGATTAAAAAAATTGTTTCAGTTAATAATAGGGGCGTTACCCTATTCATGACTATAGCATTTTTTAGGACCAGCGGCGCATTTTTGTCGAGAGCAGCTGTATCGGACGAGCCGACAGAGATATCTCACTTTAAGCTCTCGTAATAGCCTTATTCTCGAGGCGTCTGCAGCCCTCGTCGTTCCCCCCGCCCGCCGGGGCCCGAATTCCCTATATTAGGGACGAGGCGACCCTTCCATCCGTGCTCGGGCCGCGCGAAATCTCGCCCCCTCGCCCCTCGCCCTCTCCCCCCGCCGCCGCCGCTGCCGCTGCCGCCGCCGCCACCGCCCCCCGACATTCGAAAATATTCTATCCCGTCTGTCACGTGACACCCCTTCGCCACTTTCATCGTCCACCCCGCCTCCACGTCCCCGCGGCCCCACGCCCCCTGCACCCTACCTTTTCGTCACTCCCTCGCACCGCCGCCCTCTACGACCCCTCCGTCCCCTTCGATCCCCCCTCCATCCCCCTCCGTCCCGCTTCCCCGAATAACCCGTCATCCCGGCCAGCAACGTCACCGTGTCCCTCGCCCGCGCGCGCCCTATCCGTCCCGTGATCGAGGCGAGGGGTTGCGATCGCAGCCGCTGCTGCGAGTGACAGCGAGCTCGCCCCGGTGGAGGCCGACGCGTGAAAAAACGGCGCAGCCAGTAGTGCCGGAGGTCGGGGCGGGGCGGGGGGGAGGGAGGAGCTCTAGAATAAAGGGACGATAAAAGAAGGAAGGACAGGTTTGGCCGGGTGGGTGAGTATCGATTTCTCTCGAGGCGGTCTCGGCGATGCGCCTATCCACCTCCTCGCGCACAGGGGCTCTAGGGCACGCGCTCACCCGGTGTAATTGCCAACGGATTTATGCCTCGGCGCGCAGGATATAATTGGCCGGCCTATTAATATTCCTCAGCGATGAGGGAGTAAAAAGCGCCACGTCAACGGGGTTCCGGAACTACCGGACAGAAGAGCTGCGAGACCTCTTCTCTCACGCGCTCCCTCTCTCTCTCTCTCTCTCTCTCTCTCTCTCTCTCTCTCTCTCTCTCTCTCTCTCTCTATCTCTGTCTCTCCTTGTCTGTCTCGGTCTCTGTCTATCTATGCCGAGAGGCACACTGACCGCCCTCGGACTCCACTGGATGCGCGGGACGCGCAGAAGGAAAATGCATATCTGCCACGTATTATCTTGGCTTCCTCTCGTTGCCAACTCCCTCCCACCCGCCACCGACTCCCTCTATTTATCGTATCTTTGAGCAGCTCGTCCCTCTCCAACCTCCCGCACTCGTCGCAAGAGGCGCAGCAAATAATCGCCTCGAGCTCGAATTCTTAAAGGACGAGTGGCTAATTTTCAAAACCCGCTCCCTCTCGCTCCCACTCACAGCCTCAGCCCCGGCCGTTTTCATAATTATTATTATATATATGTATATGTAAATACATATGTATATGTATATTTATATATACATATATATATACATATATATGTATATATATATATATATATATATATATCTGTGTGTGTGTGTGTGTGTGTAACTCTTGCCGAGAAGCCCGGACCTTTTGCTTCTCTTTTTCACCCCAGGTAGTTTTACGTGTCGGAAGAGACGTTTTTCGTACGTCAGTTGCTACAGCTGATTATTATACTTTCGAAATTACGTGCTGCGTTTATGTGTTTATCGTGCTGTTTAGCAGCTAAGGAATGCTTCTTTCGAGAACGAGTTTTCGAGCATTTTTAAATTGGAAAATGTTAATGCTCCGACGAATTCATTAACCTACAGTCTACACGTACATTTCGCTCAAAGCAAAAAGCTCCGAGGAGTCGTAGCTTTCTTACCTTTCTTGAAAACCAATTCTCACACAAGTTTTTACATACGCCCTGATAAATTCCGTATTCCCTATTTATGCCTCAGAGAATACCTGGCTTATTATTCTAGGCTACGACAATTACTCAACTCCGGCACCAACTTTTCTAAGAGCCTATTTTTTCTTTTTTCTTTTTTCTTTTTTCTTTTTTTTTCTTCTCATATTACATCTGTCCTCCTGTCCGTCTATATAAAATAAGAAACCGTTTTCCAATTCCAAGAGCATGCACGTGTGCGTGTGCATCTACATGTATTAATAATATCCGAGATACGAAACACTTGCGAATTTACAGTTAGTGTACGAAACATCACTCAAACGCTTTCTATTCTTATATATATTATTAAAAAGGAAGAGTTTAACAGTGCTCGGAGTCGTATCGTTAAATGTTAAATTGTGTACGTACTTTGTTAGGAAAATTGGTTAGAACGTAGGTACGAAGTAAGTAGATTGAAGGCTCAATGTAAAAATATTAAGCGAAGGCAATTTGTTGCAGAGAGGATACGCGTCGTATATCCCGTGAATATGCATACGCACGCGTATGGTGCGCAAGTAACTGCGCGCTAGACATTAGCGAAACTTATATTATAAACCTAATATATTTCTCTTATCTTTGGGCGAAACTTTGTGAACAAGATTTTTGCTGTTGAACGTAGGAGCATTTATTAAGCTTTTATCATCCGGACTGATAAATATTGCCCAACAACAGATAAATCGTAAAAATAGCTTTAAGTACTTTTAATTCGTTAGTTTTTCTCGTTCTCCTGTTGCCTTAATTGGTAAGGGCGCACGACTGAAAAGCGCATTAGCGGGGCCGGCGCTCTCCGGATGATTAATCGTACCGGAGGCTGAGGCATTCGATGAGGGCCGGGCACGAAAGATCGAAGGGACGGGCTTTGTTTAATTAAATTGTAGGAAAGCAAAGGGGAGGAAGAACGTGCCTATCCTAACTAGCGCTAGCCTATCCGAAAACACTCTGACGGTTTCCTAGTTGTAGTGGTAGAAAGCAGCCGGAGCCTCGCACCCTAATCCGTGCGCTTAATTTCTCATTACGCGTTCTCAGCTTCACGGTTTCGTGAGCTTTTTTTCCGGTCTGCCCCCCGTCGGCCCGCCCCTCCTCAATCAGCTCCTCGTCCAATCTCATACCGAGCGTCCGTCGATGATCATACATACGCGCGTGCGTACCTATTGAAATGTCTTTGTAAGGCGGTTGGGGGGAGGGGGGTAGATGGGCGCACGTCCCGGAGCCGCAACGTGAAACCACGAGAGGGCCGAGGTCCCATTCAAGGGATCTCGAGCGATAAATGCTGATGCGCTTTCCGGACTCGAAGCGATTTCCCTCGGCGGCTGAACTATCGAAATAACGCGGACCACCGATGCGTTAACCGGGCCGCTCGCAGCTACAATCCATACGTCCGCATCCATTAGAGTCGGCCGATAGAGATCGGACGGCCGGAGTAGCGTATCCGTTACGTCGAAAACAAGCCGGGACCCCGCTCGGATGTTTCGAAAGCGAGGAGATCGGGTCTCGAGGGCGGCTACCTTCCGTGTGCCTCCACCCCCTCCCCCCTCCTAACCCCGGTGCCCAAAACAAACGATAATCCTCGGGCCCATCAAGCTAATCGGTCGTTTTCTGTGCTTGGCCAGGGGGAAAAGGAGGAGCGCCGACCAAGGGCGACTCCGTCGGCTAATCTGCTCGAGTGGAAAACCACGTAGTCTGGAAAACGAGACTCGGTTCCTACCACCCCTCACCCCCCCCCATCCCTCCGCCCCTACGGCCCTCTCCCTCCACCGTAGCCCCGTACGCCACCAATTACACCTAGTCCTTACGAGAAGAGGAGAGAAACAAAGGCAGCTGAGGCAGAAGAAAAGGAAGGAAGATAAGGGAAGTGGGAATGAAGAAGAAGAAGAAGCCGCTGCTGCTGCTGCTGCTGCTGCTGCTGCCGCTGCTGATGATGATTCGGCTCGGCCGGAGGAAGATCGTCCTCGGGCATACCTGCTCCCAGGCCAAGAGTCGTCGCCCCTTATCTCGGGCATTAGTCAGCCTTGTCACGGCGGTAACAAATGAGTAGCGGCGGAGACGAGCGCGGCCTATCGTGGGAGCTAATCGTCGGCTAAAATCCGGGCGACCCGCGACGACTGCCGGCAATCGCGGACCCGCATCTCTCGACGATGCGTATCGTTCGACGAGGCCGAGGAGAGGCGCGGAATATCTCGCGGGGGCGGGCGGCCGTGAAATGATCGATCGACCCAACGATTGGCCGCCGATAAGGGCCCGCCGCTTCGTTTCCGCGATATTTCCATGTCCCGTAGCGCTTCTGCCGTTGATCATTTTCTTATAAAGCTCGCTGCTGGATTCTTCTTTGCCTCCTACTACTCCCGCTCCGTGGCTCATTCGCCCGCCACGACGGCGGATTGATTCAAATTGATGGGGCAATTTGTTGCGCGCGGAGCCCCTCGGCCGAGATCCGCGGACCTCGCGGAGGCCGAGCTGCTGCTGCTGCTGCTGCTGCTGCTGCCCTCCGTTGCCTCCCCTCCGCCCCGCCCGTGCCTAATCCACCGGTAAGTTAAGCGCTTTACCGGGTAAGCTTTAGCTAGACGTCGGTAGCTTTCGGGCGCAGCAGAGGCAAGAGGAGGAGGAGGAGGAGGAGGAGGAGGAGGAGGCCTCGAGTAGTGGTTAACGGAGCTCGCGCGGGAGCGTCGTCCCACTAGGTGCTCTCGGAAAGTTATTACGGGCTCGCGGACCCGGTATAATGCCCCGAGCCCGTGCGTGTCTCCCGGGTAATCCGCAGCGCGGCCGGGGGTAAAAATTGTCGCAGGATCGTAATGTGTTGGGAGTCGGGAGGCGCGCGCGCGCACGTGTGTGTGCGCGGGCGTGTGTTTGTACCGAGGAGGACCGACCGGTGCTTCCCTCAAAAGCGAATCATTCTCCTGGTCGCCGAGCGAGATACGCAGGAGGCGAAACGAGCCTGATTACCAAGTGTCGAAATGCCAGGCTATCTCGGCTTCAACATCTCCGAGCAGCTCGTTTTACAGCAAATTTCTTGGTAATTTTAATGAGGAAATTTCCTTCGCATACTCGAGATCGGTGATAAAGTTAACGGCCTTTTGTATTTCGCTTTTTCGACCTTACACTTTTAGTTATAAAAGTCAGCTAAAACTGCTTTTTTGTATCTCTCCGAGGGCGGCATTATCTTTCCATTATACCGATTTTGAGAGACCGTTAAAAAAGAAAACAAAGAACAGCCGAAGGGATAAACAGAACATTTTTTTCTCCTACGCCTTCATCCCGCCGGCTCGGCCGACCCTCTAGCCCTCTAGCTTCCATACCCTTTTTCCCTGAAACTCTCAAAGTGTCATAACCCGCGCAGATAAGCCACGCCGGGGAATGGTTTTAGACGGCTTTTAGGCCATTCTATATTTTTTCGAGCGTTTTTAAATACATTTTGCACGCGAAGCCGCGGTGAATCATCGCGGATAATTTTTTCCCCATCACGGAACGTATCCGCATAAATAACGCGGATCCCGTGCTCGGGTCTCGTGAAAAGAGGGAATGCCCGGGCCCCGCGTTACGAAAAGTTGAACGTACCAGAAATTAGTTTAAAAGCCAGAACTGCTACTAACGTTTCTCTTTACCGCGCCGCCTTTTACACATACAAATACATAGACAGACAGACAGACACACAGACAGAGAGAGAGAGAGAGAGAGAGAGAGAGAGAGCGGGGAAGGGAGATGGAAAGCGGGGGAGGGAGAGTAAGAGCGGGGGAGGGAGGGAGGTAAGCTCCTGATCTGCCGGGGTAATTCAGAGGCACTCGAATCGATAAAGCGATGAAAAGTTTTTTGCATTCCCGAGTTATAAAGTCCGCCGGGGAAAGCGGCGGTGAGTGCGCGCGTGATTGAGACGTCGGGCGAGAGGGGGTGGGGGGCGGAGTCGGGGGCAGAGGGAGGAAGGCTATTGGGGAGGCGCTGCTCCAGAGAGGGCAGAGAGCAGCATTAGCCTCGGCCGCGGATAAATTGTCTCTCTATTAATAGTTTCTGAAATCAAATAATACCCGACGATTAAGCGCGCTTTCATAATTCACGGTGCAGATAAATCAAATGGCCGGCAGGCTGGCCGTGCCAGGGGCCGCTGAGGCCTGTGTGCCGCCGTGACGGTGGCGAAGGTTCAGTGCCGCCGGGTCGTCCGGGACTCAGGAGGGGGCGGGGGGGCGAGGCGGGGAAGGAAGAGATATTTTTATCGCCGCTCCGGAACGTTTTCACCGTTGGCTGCGACGGCCCGAGGTGTGGCAAGGGGGGACCGAGGGAATTGTAGGGAATGGTGAGCGGGGGAGGGGGCGGTGCCGCCGATACCGGACTTATGAGAATTTCGCTCTTTCGCTCTTTCGCTCTTTCGAGAGAGAGAGAGAGAGAGAGAGAGAGAGAGAGCAGGGGCCCCTGATTGATTCGTCTTATTACATTATATATACATTTTGCTTAATGTCTCCATTTTTCGAGGCTTAACTTTTTTTCGCCTCTTTTGAGATACCGCTTCCGTCGCCGATACGTGGAGGGACCCGCACTCGGACGGTCCGAGAGCCTCCTTTAATGAGCCGGACTTTATCGGATGTATTTGGATAGAGCGCGGAATCGTTGGGGCGACAAGTTCTTGAAATATATATTTGCCGAGTTTCATTAAAAGCCTTCGGCGAAGTAATGCACTCTCGGGTAATGCACTGAGTGCCATTACGTCGGGAGGGAGGACGTCGATGCGCCCGGGGCAAGTAAGTGTCAATAATCGGCGAAGCTGCTTTGACGACGGGCATTAGATGCTGAAAAGCGGTCGCGGTCGCTGTCCTCCATAACCACCCCTCCACCCCACCCCCTACCTACCCATCCCGCCGTACGTCCCTGTCCGTCCCTGTCTGTCTCTGTCCGTCTCTGTCCGTCTCTGTCCGTCGCTACCGGTGCCCGTGTGCGCCCGCGTCCGCCCGTGTACGTACATCCCACGAGTCGTTGGGGACGTAGGGGCGGGTGTGTGGGTGGGGATAAATGCCGGGGCATCGGAGCAAATTGCCTCGGCTGTCACGAGTAGTTGCTCGGAAAAGCGGCCTATCCGGGACCAGAAGGCACGACAGATTTCGCTTATTACCTCGGTGCACGTCTTTCCCAGGCGATGCCTCGAGACGATGTAAAAAAGCGCCGATGTTAAAAAGGCGAGTCAAGGTTGGCTCGTAAGGTGCCTGTGGGCGAGGGATGAACGGCCTCGATCCCACCTCTCGCATAAATAATAGCTGATCGTGGAATAGAAGTGTCAAGAGCCGGGGCTACCACCTGGGCCCGCGGGGCCCTACGAGCAGCCGTGAATATTAATTATCCGGCGAACGGTGGGTCGGTCGGTCGATTGGCGCGGAGATCGGTCGGCGCTGGGGTGGGGTGGGGCCGGGTGGGGAGGGAGGGGGGGGGTCGGCCGAGGATCCCGAGCCGCCGATAACGTTTAACGACATTGTCTCGCGGTAGGGACGCAAGTGTGACTGCGAGGCGGTTCGGCGCGGCTATTCCGGAGAAGGCCCCCGGGCCTCGGGGCTCAGGCAAATATTTTCATTAGATGAGGCCGCGATAAGCCGAGTCTGCGCCCCAATAAAAAGCAGGCAGGTCCACCGACACGGGCCCGAGTGTTTGTTTTAATAGTATGGAACAAATGTTCACACGATACAAGATAATTTCTCGGCTCTTTCGGCTCGGCTTAATTCGGGTTTACGTGAAATTAACCGTGATGCCTCCGCCTTTCTTTTTTCTCCTCCGCGTCCTCCTCCTCCTCCTCCTCCTCCTCCTCCTCCTCATCCTCCTCGCACCCGCACGAACCTTAGGCCTACCTTGCCGAGAGCCCCCGTGGATTTACGCGCGTAGTCTCTCGGCTGTTTTGCCCTCCCCCCCGTCGCCACTCGTTCATCCTCTTCGACGGAGCTTTATCGGAGCGATGCACTCCGATCGAAAACTGACTGGAAGCACATCTAGCGGCTCGGAATTATTATTCGGCCCGTCCTTCGAAGACGGCCGGTGCGCATCACGGCACGCTCACGGCAAGAGTCCGCTCCGAATCGTAAAAACACTTTCGTAAATGCTACAGCTTTATGAAGGGAGATTAATTTCTGAATAAAAGCGAGCGCTCGAGGAGCAAGTTTTGCTTTTTAGAAATCCCAGGCCCATTAGCCTTGTGGCTTGCATAATTTCACGTCGCCCGGGATATTTATTCGAGGAGTAATTGCCGACATTTTTTTCCCTCTTTCGCTTTCTCAAGACTGAATTATTTTCAAATTATTGCCATGATGAATTGTCATTCTTTTCACGAGCTAGACCTCCGCCTCCCTCATCCCCCCCCCCAATTTCCCTGCCTCCCTCCCTCCCTCCTTCCCGCCACCGTTGCCGCCGCCGCCCACGGCTCGCCGCTGCCTTAACCGAAACCGACCAACACGAGCGCAACGATAACAATAAGAAGATGCGGACGAAGAAGAAGAAGAAGAATAAGTAGAAGAAGCAGAAAATAATAACAACAAAGAGGACAGTAATAACGATAATGATAATAAAATCTAAAGAATGATCCAGAAAAGATTGGAGCGCGTTCGAAGGGGGGGAAAGGTCGCGACTGCATAAAATTTATTTGAGTACTTAGGTAAGCAGAGCCGCATTCGAATAGCTGCCAAAAACACTGGCGAGCATAAAACTTTATTATAGAAAACAAATTTAGATAGCATTAAAAATTTGATGGTCCCTTGGCGGAGTAATCGTAACGTAGGTTAAGGCATTTATAAAGCCTTTAATACATTGAAAGAGAGCAGGCATAAAGCAGGTATGAGAAATACGCTCACCGATAACGCGTAGACTTCTTGTTAAAGTTTAATTAAGCCTTTAGCGTGTGGGAGGGCCGGTTGGGCGGTTGGAATAATGTCAGGAGGGGGGGGCGGTAGGGAGATGAGTGCACAGACACAAATCGACAGTGCGTCGAGCCATTTACCCTCGACTTGAAGCATTTCCAGGTAAATCATAACAATAACAACAACAACAACAACAACAACAATAATAACAATAATAATAATAATAGTAATAGTAATAATAATAGTAATAATAGTAATGGTAATGGTAATAGTAATGGTAATAGTAATGGTGAGGATGATAATGATAATAAAGCCATCGGAGGCTCGTGGAGCTGTTAAATCGTGGTGAATCGTGGTCGGGGAGCCGAGCGCGAGCGAAAGAGGCCGAACGAATCCATTTGGCCGTTAAAAGGACGAACACGCGCTTAGTCGCAAGTTCGGTTTTAAAAGCCTCGAGCGACCCCACCTCCGCAATCGTTATCTCGTGACGCAGCCGCGCGACCACTCGCTTATCTCGTCCCCTACACCGGATTACACCGGGCGCTCGTGTACGGACTCGTCGTCGGCTTCGATTTTCATGTCCCGATCCCACGGCGCGTGCGACTCCTCGAAACCTGAAAGAGCAGGTTCCAACACCTCGCCAGCAGGTGCGCCCGCGTCATCCTATGCCGAGCGGCTCCGACGCCATTCGCACCAAACAATCCCCATCGTTATCCGGTGTCCGACATACGCGCGGATCCGCAGCCGCGCCTCTCATTCTTCTACTCAAATAAGCCGGCGACTTTCTAAACACTTTGTTTAATATCCCGGTTTCGAAATTCGCAGTCATACCGGAATTAGAAAGTCCTCGGTCCTGCGCATTAATTAGGTAGCGCGCGCGTCTACGCGATCAAACTAAGAAGGTTTAGAAAAAAGGCGGCCCAGAGTGAGTAATAGAGAGAGAGAGAGAGAGAGAGAGAGAGAGAGAGAGAGAGAGAGAGAGAGAGAGAGAGAGAGAGAGAGAGAGAGAGAGAGAGAGAGAGAGAGAGAGAGAGAGAGAGAGAGAGAGAAGGCATAAAAGCTACGGTCGCGATGGCTCTCCGTTACATCTGCCCCCGTCCCTATTGCTATCCCCCCCCTACCTCCCTCGTACTACCGTCCAACCGTCCCCCCAACCTCGTAGCCCCCGGTACCGTCCTTGTCCCCTGGACACCCTTGGGAACCCTTATCGCGCGCAGATTCTCGAAAGGGAGAGTCGTAAAAGACGCGCATTAAATGCTGGATGGAAGCGAGGCTCCCATCTCCGGTCGAACGAGCGAGCACGCGTATTTTATCGCTTGGAAAATAGCGAGAGAGCAGCAACGGTCCCCGGATGCGAGTTAACGCGAAAATTCCTCGTGCCGGCGGTACCGCGGGGGAGGATATTGGTAGCCCCGGCGCGGGTCAAAGGTGCGTCAGGTTGATTTAGCCGGTGCGTCGGCTCGACGTCTAGGAAGCGAGGCCGGCCTGTGACGGAGTTGGCTGACCGTTCTCGAGACGACTCGTGGGAGGAGTGTAGGGGCAAGGGATGCAAGCCCCCGAACACTTGTCGCGCGCAAATACACGCGCTGGAATGCGTATAAAGGGCTCGTGAAAAGTGAGCATTATTGCTGGAGGGTGGCGGTGGGTCAGTCGAGTGGGGCAGGAGGGAGGCGGAGCGGACGCGCACGCGGGCACAAGACGCCGAGAATTCGCGGCCCCGCCATTAACGACTCGTCACGCGTAATTTATGCGCCATTAATTAGAGAGTCGTAAAAAACAAAAGCGCTATAAAACTATAAAAGGTCCCTCGGCGATGGTGGTGCTGATGGTGGTGGTGGTGGTGGTGGTGGTGGTGGTGGTGGTGCTGGTGGTGCTGGTGGTGGTACGCGTGGTGGTGGTGTTGGCGGTGGTCCCTGGGAGGGCCGTGGAGGGCGGTAAGAGAGAGAGAGAGAGAGAGAGAGAGAGAGAGAGAGGGAGAGGGGGGGGAGTCCTGGCCGTAAAAGACAGACGAGAGAGCAGCGGACGCGGCCCGGCCGCGGATACGTCGCGAGCGCTGTAATAATAATCCTCGGAACGAGGCACGGACTTTTTTAATTAGGCTTGATTTACAGGCGGTGCTGGGAGGGGCTGGGGTAGCAGCGGCAGCTATTGCTTGCTGCTTCGCTCTCCGGAGGCGGGAGGAGGAAATCTCCCAGAGGCGGCGACCCGCCGCGCGCACTCCCGTACGTCTACATTAGACTGGTTTTCGGCCACCGGACACGCGAGGATTAAAAAATGCGCTGGGTAGGGGAGCGGGCGGGGATTGAGGGACGAAGAAGGAGGGAAGGGTAGGACGATCGCGCAGCTCTAGTCCATGATTCGGGCGTAAAAAAGTGCGTTACGAGCGGCATGTGACACTTTGGCCGGTTATTTAGTGGCCGGCGCTCGGCTCGCTCGACTCTCTCTCTCTCTCTCTCTCTCTCTCTCTCTCTCTCTCTCTCTCTCTCTCTCTCTATCGTCCCGGCTTATTTACTAGATAAATGAGTCTATATAATATATAGATATATACATACATATATATATATATATATATATATATATATATATATATATATGTATGTATGTACGTATGTATGTATGCACGTATGTATGTATGTATACCGATATTTACGGTCGCGCTCGGCAAGGCCTTTTTAATAGAGGCGTCGTTCGGTGCCTCATGGATGCGCACGCTGCATTTTATGCGCACCGGATACACTGGCGAGCCCGAGGCCGTCCGGGCGCGACTTTTCCCGGACCCGCGAGAGATCGAAGCCCGAGGTCATTTTATACGTAAAGGCCTCCGCGATTTGTCAGGTTGGGGGTCATTCCCCGTGCCCGGCCAAATGAAAATCCGCCGGCTTAATAATATACTTGTTAGGAATATTTATTTTTCGGGAAGCGTACCTTTTCATTACACCGAACGAACAATGAAAGGCCATAACGGCAGTCTATCCTGGCCAGCGCACGACCGCCTCGGTAAGAAACGAGAGAGAGAGAGAGAGAGAGAGAGAGAGAGAGCCTTCTTCGTATTTCGCTTTTTATTTATTAACAAAGTCATATTCCCCTGATTATAAGTTACTTTCGGCCTTAAGTATACGCTTTTGAGTAAAAAGATGCAAATCCCGTGGATTGAAGATGGCGGCAACGGCAACGGCAACGGTTACGGACTCTGACACTACGAGATTTGGACAATTAATTTCCGTTTTTCTTGAACGGGGATCGTTTTGAAATGCCTCGGATCCGAGAAAATGTAGTTATGCAAATCGCGCGGCTGTACAACTGGCTCGCCGTAGACGAAGAGAATGAGACAAAGAAAAAGAAATAATTTTATTTGCGAAAAATGTTTTACAGATTAATGACGTACACGCGTGCATTTTCAATGAACTGCAGATTCGTTCCTCTGAAGATGTAAACTTGTATGTAATGATCGTCGCAATAAATTCAAAGGTACACTGTGAACCCGGAAAAAATATCCGCCGATGTATATTAAAGATGAATAAAGTAGTTTTATGATGTTTACATTATGTAAGACCGAGTCGTTTGCCATTACCCTTATCCGCTCCACCCCGCCCCTCCCTCCCTCTCTCCCCAATAACCCCCTGACATTAACATTGTTTGCCTCTAATAAAATAACTTAGGGCCCGGTTATTTCTCACGCCCTTCATAAACAATAGGAAATATGCAGCGCAGGCGCAGAGAGAAGCAGTCGAGTCCCGACCGAAAATGCAAATACTTTTTACCCCTCCCCCTCCCCATCCCCCCTCTCTCAGCCGCCAGTTATGAGACTCTACTTTCCTTATTTGACTCGCACACTTGCCTCGGCGCTTCTTCTGACGGTGTAAACATTTCCGGGGGGTCCTGATTCGGCACGTTCCTCAATTCGAGTTTTGTTCGACCTGGAGAGCGAGACAAGGCCACAAGGACATACCATTGGACCGACTGCTGGAACCTATAGTAAACTTTAGAAATTCAAGGCTCGAGTAAAACTTCAATCAGGCGCGAAGAACCTGTAAAACTCTTATTTCATCCTACTTACATCCTCCTTTCACTCTCTCATCCCCTTATTAATTCGCTTATTTATATTTATTTATTTATTTCTTTATTTCTTTATTTCCTTATTTATTTACTTATTTATATATATGTATATATATGTATTTATTTATTTTCTTGTTTATTGTTATTGTTGTTATTAATTTATAAAAGTGCGAGCCTATGAAGATCGCGGGACCGATTTACTGCATTGCACATTCCTATAATAATAATAATTCAACATTGCGCTGGCCGAGCAAACAGCTAGAAAATATCAATATACTTTTTACTTAACTTGCATAAATGTAACTGACGCTGACGAGATCAAATAAGCTCAGATATCCTAGGCAAATGTATTACATTTAAATCCATGAATTAATTAGGGAAAAATTCAAGAAATACGAGAAGCTTCATAATGTTTCATACTTCACATACTGACACGTGAAATAATGTAATTTTTTTTTTTTTTTTTTAGGAAATTGAATGTAAAAATGCTTATTTGAGAATGCAGGAAATTTGTAATTAAAGATAGAGAGAGCGAGAGAGAGAGAGAAGATTTTTTCTATTCGTACAAGCAATCGAAATGTTAAATACAAAATCGATTCTGATGTGCTGAAAAACATGTATCTTATCAGATTCGATAAGTGAATACTTGCATATACTTAACGTATCGCAGATCTTGATTTACATTTACGTTGCTTTTTTTCTTTTCTTTGTTTTTAATTTTTCATCCGTTGGTAGGGTAGGATTTTATTATTATTATTATTATTATTATTATTACTGTTTTTTTTCTGTGTTTTTTTTTCATGAAATCAACCATCTAGTATGTTCCAAATAATGGAGTGTCTCGCTCGGCTTTATGAGAATAAGCATTATTTAAAAATCCCATAAAACCGATAGGAAAAATAAATCAATAACGTTACAAGCGGACCGGATATATAGTATACAGTACCGCAGTCTCGATAAGATCAGCACATCCCCATGATTGCAACAGCTGTTCTATAAAGATATCACTCATTTTAAATCTATCGTAAAATTTATTGCAGGCGTTGCTCAAACGCCAAATAAAAACTACAAGCTGTATTAAAATAAATGATTATACGCATAAGCGTAATAAATATACGATGGAAATAAATAAATAAATTAAATAAATAAATAAATAAATACATGAAAGAGTGAATGAATGGATGGATAAAAGGCAGGCGAGGATGGAGGTGAGGGAAGAAAAAAGGATACGCATAACAAATTAGTTGCAACAACGTGGCCTCGCATAACCTGGATAATTAGCAAAATGAACTCGTGAAAATATATCAAGGAAAAAAGTGATTAAAATAGTAGTCGCGTAATGACTTCACGTCGACGCATCTAAGAGCTTAATATTTTTAAAGTCACGAAATTACACCGCCGAGACTAATTTATACGTTTCACTGCCTTTTTTTGTGTTTTCGAATACACAGCCGAGGAGAATTTAAGTATTAAAAATTGTACTTTACAAATTAAGCCAAAGTTACATTACTATCGGGGCATAATATTTCAAATATTAATTTGCTTTTGAGAATTCATATAATTGAAATGAATCATTGTCAATTTTTTAAGCCCTGAAATTATTACTCTATTTATTATAAAGGATTTTTCATCCAATTAAAAGTAAATTAGTTTTGATAGATTCAATGGGGAGGGGGGGGGAGCGAGACGATTTGAATTAAACGAAAAAAACATAAAGACCATCTCTTTTAAGCTTGTTAGAATATTAAAAACCAATATATTTAAGCGTTTACGTTGAAGCGAGTACAGAGAGAGAGAGAGAGAGAGAGAGAGAGAGAGAGAGAGAGAGAGAGTAATGGGATATTTAGCTTCGAGGCCGGAATACCAAAATTGCCAAATCGACGTTTGTTAAGAAGCCAAGAATCATTTATTCTTATCGCGAGCGTTTTGATAAATGTTTTTCAATCAGTAGGTACAGAGACGGCAAATGCCACGGCTAATGGATTTGGGAATCCGCTGTTTGCCAATAAGAAATAATACTTTGATAAGGATACGCTTAGAATTCGCGATCTCTTGATGAAAGTACGGCTCGAGGTATAATGGGCTCAAGCACTTATAACT
The DNA here is from genome assembly GCA_018883505.1 of Ceratosolen fusciceps. Classification (NCBI taxonomy): domain Eukaryota; kingdom Metazoa; phylum Arthropoda; class Insecta; order Hymenoptera; family Agaonidae; genus Ceratosolen; species Ceratosolen fusciceps. Next base: position 8,510,109 of record RCIC01000005.1, read on the forward strand.
TGGCAATTGCAGATCTCATCTAAATCTTCCTTAAATTTCATATTCGAAAGGTGGAATTACAGGGTAGTCGGAAAGAAATGGTATTAAATTTTGATAATATATTAGAGTATAATATCTGGGTCAGTAGTGAATTCACTTCTTACTTAATAACTCCCGGGACTACTTACTCCACCGACTTTTTCTTCAATGCGAGTAATTAAAAAAGGACACGGTAGGACGTTAATTTATGACCTGTGATATTTCAAAATAATCAGGGCTTTCAGGTTGCAAATCACTTACAGAGCGCGAGGCAAAAACTATTAAGCAAAATATACAACGGGGACGCTTTGAAAGTCTTGCTCGAGATTAGCTTTTGTCGTCTTAGCTTGTGCCGATAATGATATATATATATATATATATAGAGAGAGAGAGAGAGAGAGAGAGACTGTAAACTTATTCGAGTGTACGCAAAACATTGTCGGCTCTCGCATGCGTTCCCCCTTGCACACATTTCCTATTCACTTTGTCCTTTTTCCATTTTCTTTTTTATTCCGCTGCACAGGGTCTTTAATGCCCGGATTTAAGTGGATCTACGCGACGCGGAAGATCTGTTATTTTCGAGCCCGAGGAGCGCACCAACACTTAATTTCGAATGTCAAAGCCCATACATTTTATTATCGAGTTAATACGTATTTTAAGTTTTAAATGCAACTGATTTTACAGAGATCGGCGAGAGATCGAGGGGCTGCGAATTCGCAGGTAATAGGTTTACAAGTAATCAGAGATATATTGTTGAACCGATGCCGCTGCGGAGGAGCTTTTGACGCAGCACTCGAATTGTTCCTCGATTTCACAAGGGTGAACGACTCTTGGTGGGGTACGAGGTGGAGCAAGGGGTACAGAGAGAGAGAGAGAGAGCGAGAGAGCGAGAGAGTGTGTGTGTGTGAGAGAGAGAGAGAGAGAGAGAGAAAAAAGTTAAATGCTTAAATTGTAGTTTCATTAGGAGTTCGGGAAAGTTAGTAAATATAAGTTTATCTTAGCGTCAGTCACGGAGAGCCAAGGCCCCGGGATACTTTATCAGAGCCATTCAAGATTTCCGATAGATTCAACAAGGCGACACGCTATCACCTCCCTTTTTCAATTTAGTTTTGAACTACGCTATCAGATTTATAAGGAGGGGAAAATGTGTCTCTTTAAAGGCCGTAATTTAAATCCCGGCGTACGCAGATTATCTAGATTTAATTGACGATAGTGTAGGGAAACGGTCATTTAAAATACAGCTCCCGTTCAACAAAGATTACGGAAAGAAATGGGGTCGGAGGTTAATGGAGAAATGACTAAATGGATAATAAGCCTGAGGAGATTGGATCAGTTTGTTTGATCGAAGCCTAGCCCGTCCTTCGGATAGATAATTAACTAACCGGGCCCCGGCGAAAAGGATTTAAAAGTTTTATGATTATAAGCTCCGAGCGGCTCTTGCGTCACCGGAGCTTTGAAATTCGAGTTCCTTTTCAAAAGAGCTTTTGGAAACAATCATTTTGATCAACGTCTGTCTGACCCGGCAAGCCGTGCTTTCGATAAAACAGAAAAACAACACGAATCCGGGGCAAATTTTATAGGTAACGCCGCGCGAAGCCGAGGCGAACCTCCTAGCGGCATAAAGCAAAAATTAAATTACGAGACAAGTATTGCATTCGAAGCATTTTTTGTTTTTTTTTCTTCTTCTTCCTCCTCCTCCTCCTCCTCCTCCTCCTCCTCTCCTCCTCCTCTTCTTCTTCTTCGCTATAAAAGCGCTGCAATGATGCCGAATTATAAACATAGTATCAGTCGAGTCTCGAATTACTAATATTATACGAAGCCAAATACTGTTAAAGTTATTGTATGCGTTATGATCGACAGTATGGAATAAATATACTCCGCTTGATTAATGATTGAGTAATATTGTATTCCGAAAATATGAAAGTTATCATATTATATAAACAAAATTGAAAGATTATACTCCCATTTGAATAAAGGCCATCATTCCTTTGTACATCTAGATATTTAATAATATACCCATTATAACAATTACGTGATTATCGTCGAAAGTGAAAAAACGTCGGCATTTTATGCATTTTATAAAGGAAAAATTTTATAAACTGTAGCGAGCAAATTACTTTATTACACGAATGCGTTTCATTATGAGAGGAAACAGAATGAATTAAAAAAAAAAAAAAAAATAAAATAAAACCGCTAACACGCATAATGAGCATATTAAATACTTATGTTTACATATCCCGAGGATAATTAGAAATTACGTAAAGTATTTGTAATTAAAACTCTTGGCTTACACAATAAAATAAGGTTTTAACGATTAAACGGAATGTGTATTTATTCGAGAAGAAAAAAAATAATATCCACTGCAGATTAGATACGGAACGACAGCTTTTGAATTTTTTATTAAATTTTATTTTTCCAACGCACGATTGTTGCTGGCCATAAATTATATAAGCGTTTTTATAAATTCACTTGTCATACAGTGTAACGAGGCTATGTGACGACTTGCGTATATATGCAAGCTCATATATATGTAAATAATAAAATAGTAACACGTCATGATTAATCCAGGCTTACAGTAAGCGATTACATAATAAATTATCATTATCATTTATGTATATTCTACACTCGAATTTTTAATCTATTTGTCAACTTATAATAACAACAGCAGTAGTATCAACAACAACAACAACAACAACAACAGCAATAGCAACAATAAAGCAACAATAAAACAATTTACGATTAGAAGAATAAACCAAATTTGCTTTTAACTAGTGCACTAACAGCGTAATCATTATTTCAATTAATTCGTCCACCCTTTCGGTTTAAATGTACAAAAGAGAGAGAGAGAGAGAGAGAGAGAGAGTGTGTGCGCGCGCGCGTGTGTGTGTGCGTGAGTGCGTGTGAGACGGGGTGGGGGTGGGGTGGGGGGAATTGATTCGAAATTCGTTCGAGGCCTGCAGCGAGTGACGTTCGATTCGAGTGGATTAGGTAAAAAGAAAAGTAGAATTTATTTGAGCAATATATTAACACTAAAGAGCCATTATCTTTATCGTTTATTTTATAGCTTTAAAACATTGTTCAAACAAACAACAGTAATCGAATATGTATGAATGGAATGTGTACTCAAGTCCAGAATTTATCGCATTAATTTCTTTAAAGTTACGTACGCCGTTGGCATTCGCAGGTACGTTAGCTATAAATGAAATTTAAAAAATTATAGTCAATCAAATAAAAGTCCAAATTGATGTATGTCTAAGTGAATTTGTCCATTTGATAACCCCAAACGATTATTAAAGTCCTCTTCCCCTCTTTATTCTCCTCTCCTTTTTGTCCCTCTTTTATGAATCTTAAATTTTACATTTAAATAAATAGAAATAATTTACTTGCAGATATAAAGTTTTCGACGACCGCGAAGTGTATAATATTTTTAAGTGCATACTAATTTAAACCAAGTAGATAATAATTTTAAGTGGCTACATTATGAATAAATTTTTCCAATTTGAAACTGGGAACGTAAAGGTCCGATGCTACAAACCGACATAAAGATTTTTTACGTATGGCCAGGCATATAAAGTCAAGCAGCTACACGAAATATGTTTAAATTCAATAAGCCAACCAATTTGCCGGTAATTTGTTTTCCCTTAAATATTTAATTCGTAATGCGATGCCTAGAGATTGACTATTAATATAAATAACGTTAATGTAGCGTAGAAAGAACGTAAATACGGGGCAAAATAAATAATGAGAAAATGTATTTGTTCAGGAGTAAAAAAAAATAAAAAATAAAAAAAAACGTACGAAAAGGACAGAGAGAGAGAGAGAGAGAGAGAGAGAGAGAGAGAGAGAGAGAGAGAGAGAGAGAGAGAGAGAGAGAGAGAGAAGGAATTCGAATGCGAGGCACGTTGTCCGACTATTGCTAGTGTCTATTGCGATGGCCGAGTGTACTTTTATGTCCATGCGTTCACGCGTGATATTAAAAGAGAAAAAGGTGCAGGCGTGGGAGTGAGGGAAGGAGGGCAAAGGAAATAAAAACCAGAGCATCGAAATAAAAGGAGGGAAAAAAGCGTAAAAAACGTATATATGTATATATAAAAAAAAAAAAAAAAAAAAAAAAAAAAAAAAAACAAAAACAAAAAGCAACAACAGCAACAGCAACAGCAACAGCAAGAGCAAGATATAGAAAGAGGAGTAACAAAAGTGGAAATAACTCAATGAGGGCGGTGAGTAATATTGGATAACAATATTTCGCTTCTTGCACTTCTTATCGGCGGAGGATCGAAATAACAATGGGAGCGTAACGAAGGGATCGCGGGAGGTCGGATAATAAAGGGACGGCGGTGATGAACGGGGCTTGGGGGGAGGGGGATAGGCGCATCGCCGGCGAATAAAGCTGATTAGAAAAATGATGAAAGACAGTTGAATATTCATGGGGAGCGGGAATGAGGACCGAAAGCGAAAAATGGTGGAGGTGGTTTAACGACGCGGCGACGGGGCCGCCCCTGCCGGGTTTCTCACGACTTCCTGGCCAAAGGTATCGATAATCGAACGCCGAAGATCCGTGGAGACGTTGAAAAAGGAGAGGGAGCGCAGATGGCGTCACAGATATAAGCGATTTTTATCCACATTCATCGGCTTTTCGGGTCCGTCATCAATTATTTAAGCGGCGGTCTCTGCTCTCCGCTGCCCTCCCTCCCTCCTCCCACCCACCCAGTCCCAGTCCTCGCCGACCGCCCCCTCCCGCCGACACCGTGCAAAACAAAAGGAATGTGTGCGTGGATAAAGCCCGCGAATGCTGCGCGGGTGGGGGGGGGGTCAGGAATGGAGGGACGGACGGCGGCGGCGTCGGCGAGAATCCGGTGTTGGTGCGCGCGCAGCGGAAGGCCGAATGACGGATTTCGCAGGCGACGAGAAGGAAAGGAGAAAAAAAGAAGCGATAATCGATTTCACGCAGCCGTGTATACTTATACACGTATATTATGTGCACGCGCGTCCATACGTACGAGTATACATACGTATGTGGCTCTACGCGCCGTTGAGCGTACGCATGTGTACGTATACGGAGGTATAAAAAAAAAAAAAAAAAAAAAAAAAAGGATCGAGAGAGAGAGACAGCGAAGGACATTGCGTCGCTAAGTTAAAACAAAGGCAAAAAGCCATCGGAGAATTTATTGTTTTCTGTGCTCCCGCAGCTTCGTCCCTCTCTCTCTCTCTCTCTCTCTCTCTCTCTCCCTTTTCCTCTATTGCGGAGCTCTCGTTTTATGTCCCTCGTCGTTCCCTTTGGGCCTCGCCGTCGGACTCCGTAAGAAAGAGGAGGTGCGCTGCTTTGCATAAGAAGACGAAAGGAGCCCCGCTGTCTCTCCCTCTCCCTCTCCACTTTTGCGAGAAAGCCGCACCGGCGCAAGTCATTATGCCAGTGCGTTCGATGGCTTTTCATTCGCCATCTTATTATCTCCCTCTTTATCCCGCTCGAAGCCCCCCCCCCCAGATGCGTTTCTGCAGAAATATCCCCGGCTTCGTCCTATAGTGCGGTTTTGTGCCTGCCCTCTATGTTGAAGGAAGAGGAAGAGGAGGAGGAGGAGGTGGCGTTGATAGGATAGGAGGGGGTGGAGCGGGGCAGGGGCCGCGGGGGGGGTGTAAGGCACGTCGCTGGGAATATCGGGGCGGGACGGGCGCACATTATTTCCGGATTTTCTTTTTTCTTTGACGGATGACCTTTCCGGAATGCAATTCCATTAATAATGCAATGCAGATGCTGGAGTTATCCGGCGGCTAGATCCTTACGATAAATCGGGATGGAATTTGTGCGTCCACGAGGCGTCGACTCGCCGATGTCATTAGTCTGTACGGCCGAAAGTCGTTTATTAAATACATTTTCCCGGGGCCTTCGGAGCTCATTACTTGCAAACGAATTTCTTGCCACCCTCGTTGTCAAACCTCTGGGTTTTTGCTCTCCAGCGCTGCACTAGCCCCGTCACCGAATAGTTGTCCCCCCCCTCTACCTCCCCCTCCCCTACCCTCTCCACGTCCCGGCACATTCCTCCTATGCGATGCCTCCGCGTCGAATTCGAATCGAATCCCAAACTAAAGCATCACTTGTTTCGCGCGGGTTATTTCGTCGTTTCTTTGTTATTCCCAAGCTTCACGCCCCTCCCTCCGTCCGACCGTCGTCGGACCGCTCTTCCCAACCCATCCGAAGCACCCCAACCGTTCTCCACCTCCCGACACCCCGTTTTCGTGGTACGCCCTCGGACAAAGCACCGTCTCATGCGTAAGCAATCGCTCTAAAACTTTTCGGATTTATCGCCATTCCCACCGACCACTTTTAACATTCTTATTACTTTATTACTATTACTATTCTTATTATTGTTATTATTATCATTGTTATTATTATTTTTATCATCATCATCGTCATCATCATCAACATCATCATCATCATCGTCGTCGTCGTCGCGATAATCGTCGTCATTGGGATTATTCTTATGAAATGTGCCCCTCGTGAAAGCGGGGCACGCGTGCGACTAATGGCCCCGGATAATAGAAAAATTCTTAGTTTTGCGGAAAATGCAGATGGTATTATGGGCCGAGGAACTGTATTACCCATAGAGCCTATAAATTGACGTATCGGGAGCTGGGTGGAATAGCGAGCAAGACGGATAAACGGGCCGGCCCATTGATTTTAACCACCTTCCCAAGTGCCCCGTACGAAAGCATTTCTTAATAAGTCGGTATGGTTGCGGGCCGTAGGTGGGGTAAGTGGGGTAAGGAGTGGGGTTGCGGGCAGGGGCGGGGATCGTCGGCGTAGACGGGGAGCACGCGCGGCCAAGGATATTTTGATAATATATAATAAAGAGCCGCGTGGAGGTTATTGGGGGCAGATGGGTGGGATGGGTGGGACAGTCCGAATGGCGGAGTCCCGTGTACCCGTAGCCAAGGCCGAGAGTCCGCGCACGTGGTCGCACAATACGGTCGAACAATGTCTACGTTGGCTACGTCGAGGCTGGCCGGGCGCGGCGCCCTTAAGCCAAAGCCGTTATTGGGGCTCTGGCATTGTCGCCCAAGCCCGGGAGTGACCGACGAGTAACCGGCGAGTAACCGGGGAGTAACCGGGGAGTGACCGGGGAGTAACCGGGGAGTAACCGGGGAGCGATGAGGGAGGTTATTGGGAGGGAGGGGTTAGGAGGAGGAGGAGTAAGAGGAGGAGTAGGAGGAGGAGTAGGAGGAGGAGGAGGTGGTGGAGTGGGAGGAGGAGGAGGAGGAACGGCCCATTAATCCGAGAGATCCGCAGGAGCAGAGGGAGTAGGAAAGAATGTTGGCTCGGGGCCGGGTGGACGTTGCGCGTCCCGGTTGCGATCGAGCGCTAAATGAAAGGAAGCCGGTGACAGTGGGCGTCTGGACACGGGAGTAGGATGGGCGCGTAGAAGGCGAAATAAAAGCGCGAAATACGGGGAGGAGATACTCCGGAGAAGAATGGACTTGGCGAGGAGTCGGGACCGACGCTGACGTCGGCTCCGGGGGCTGGGGGGAAGGGTACGAGCGAGGTGGACCGATCGTACCGCGAGGGAACGCAGAATGGACCGAGTCCGAGAGAAAGGGAGCGTGGCGGCGACCCAATGGACCGGCGGGAGGGGCGGGGGGTGGGGGGGGCGAGCAGGCAGGGATGGACGGACTCGGGAGTACGAACGAGCGGTAAGAAAAAGAATGCCGCCACTGCCGCTGGAGCCCCGGCTCCTCCGCCGTTTCTTCGGTAATAAAGGGACATCGGCCGCGGGAACGCTCGCTTCGAACGGAAAAAGGGTCTCGCCGCCAAGTAACGTATGGGGTGTCGAGGGCCTCGGTGCCCGGGGCTGCTGCTCGAGGTGGCGATGGCGGGCCGCGTGGGGGCGGGGGGAAGGAGGGGGGGCGTTTATTGCCTCGGTGGAGATGTACGGGCTGCCGGAGGCGTGCGCCCGCGAAACAAGTGCCCGAGCACGGAGTCGGCGAGCCGCGGTGCAGCGTATCTTAGAGATACTTGGCATACGGGGACGTGGGAGTCGCAGATTGATTGGGGGATCGATAAAGTTTGAGGGGTTATTGGGGTTATTGGGCTTCCGTGGTCCGATGCACGAAGCGTCGGGGGGATGCGCCTGCGCTGAGAAAACAAGATAGCTGCCAGGTTTATCATTTTTCGTAATGTATTCAAAGTCCCGGCCCCGAATCAATAATGCATAAGCGTCGGCGGGGTGCGGTGGAGGGAGTGGGGCGGCGTTGGCGGTGGCGGTGGCGGTAGCGGCGACGTTCTATCGGCTTTCGGAGAAAAATGGCATTTAAATGGCCGGCCGCCGCAGCTTCTCGCCGGTTATTAATCACCGGGAGCCGTTGGAGATGATGTGCTTTAGGAGGAAAGCGCGGCACGATTAAGACCTTCGGTATCCGAACGAGGCTCCGACGGCTTTTACTAGTTTTGTCATGCTAATGCTCCAGACTAATCGCCCGAGCGAAATGCAGCCAATCGACTTGGCGCACCGCAGCGGCCGACTTTTTCCCTTCCCCCATCCCATCCACACTTTTTTCTTTTTATTCTCTTTATTTCTTCTTTATTTTTTTCTTTTTTATTTTTTTTTATTTTTTTTTTTCCTTTACTTTTTCCTTTTCCTTTTCCTTTTCATCCTTTTCCTTTACTTTATGCAAAGCCGACGACTGCATAAAGTTATTGCAATGAGGCTGCAAAAAGTGGCGATATTTTTGCCGAATCTAAATTTCAAATTTGTCGGCCTTCACCGCCGCCGCCACCGCCGCCCCCTTCCCCACCGCCGCCGCTACGACTAGAAAGCGCGAGTCGTAATGGTACAAATTTTCAAAATTTCAACGCCCGGCCTTTTAATTAATCGGGGGGGGGGGATCTCGCATGTGCCCCGGCTCTCAAGTGTTTCTCAAAATTACCTTGTCTTTATCTTTTAAAAACTTCTCACTTCATTAAATCTTCGCTGCCGTCCCCCGCCGCCGCCGCCGCCGCCAGCGCCTCCCCCACGGGGACCCAAAAGTCCAAGTGGAATGACGGCCCCTCCCCTGTACGAGTCCCCGCGCCCCGCCCACGGAGAGGAGAAGTTAAATCGAGTGCAAGCGGGGCCAGGTCGCTGCTCGGTCTGGCCCCCCTCGCATCTTCTCGGCCGTAGCGAGTAAAATAACAACTTCAGGGAACCGTCGGTTCATTTAAGTAATTGAAATTAAGGGAAAAAATAAAACAAATATTAAACAAATATAAAAGAAAAGTAGAAGAAGAAGAAGAATATGAAGAAGAATATGAAGAAGAAGATGAAGATGAAGATGAAGATGAAGATGAAGAAGAAAGGGTATCGTTTTTAAGCGAAAAGCGCAATTCTCTGGTTCGCTGGGATTTCTTGGAATACCTTGGGACGTCAAACACCTAAACTCGAGGTTATAATATTATTATTTCGTCCGGGGCCCCGGAATCGGCGGCGATTCCCCGTAAAATACAATTTCATAAGTCGAAATTGGAGAGGAGCCCGGGCACGGCCGCGCCTCGGCTTGGAAGACGCCGAGCTTTCTTCGCAGAAGAAACGCTATTCCGTACTAATTTGTCATTAATTCACTTTTTGCCGAGGGAGGAGCCATTACACGCGTCCGCGTGGTAAATCGAGGCTGAACGGGGGCAATAAAATATCCGGCCGACGTCGAGGAAGCTAAAGACCCGGGGAGTATTGACAAAAACTTCTTCGGCATTCCCGAGCCCCGGGGCCACGTGAAAATCCCCACTTCCTTCCAGCCCCTTGTCCGGAATCCACGTTACTGTCGGAGACGAGCCGCCCCCGCCCACGGGACCCAAGTCCCCGCCTGCGAAAAAGCGCGAAAAAAGGGAGCGGAAGTGGCGTGGCGCGCGCTCTCCCCGTTCCCGGATTCCGTAAAATTCCTCAGCGGGTGCTCCGCCGAGGATGGCCCGGGACTGTGCGTGTGCTGGTTAGTGGCGGTTTAGCCAGGTGATGTGTGGCGTGAGGGGCGGGTGGAAGATGGGTCGGAGGACACGGAGCAGGGCAAAAAGGTCCCAGGACGGCTACCGCGGAGGGTCCAAGATTCCAAGCAATCAACATAGCTGGGTCCTCAATGCGGCCCCCTTGGCTCCGATCGTCGTCGTCACAACCCGCCCCCCGCCCGCCCATCCCGCGAGCCATCACCGGCCGCTGCCCAAGAGAAGAGTAGCTCGCGCAGGTGACGAAAGCCAGCCCCGGCTGGCCTCGGCAATTTAACCCGCGCATCCCTCGGCGTTTCTTGTACACGGCCGTGAGGGAAAAACATTGACTCGGGGAGGCTTAATAAAAGTCCAAATATTAATTACCGCGGTGGCGCTGGGCCCGCCCTGAATATTCAAGAGCCCCGGCGAGAAAAAGCCCCGGTCAGGCAGCTTTTTGCTCGCGGTTTCTCTGGTTTCGATTCGATTATGCATGCCGCACACGGGGCCCGCGATCGATAAAGTGCTCGGGAGCCGCGGCGGGTGGCTGTGGCGGCGGCACGGGGACCAGTCCGTCGGTTACGGGCGCGCTGAACATCAGGGAGGACCGGGGGCAGGGGGGAGGACGAGCGCGGTACGATCGCGACAGTCGGAGTCCCTTTGATTAATTAATAACCTCGGCGCGCAGCGGCGGCAATTGGATGCCGAGGCTTTTTTCCCTCGGCCGTCTACTTCGCCCCGAGCACGGGGAGGCTGCGCGAGGCCCCGACGATCGACAGGGGCCCCATTAATTAAGGATACGGAACATTCCATGGAATTAGTGGGCTGGATTTTTTAGCAGCACGCGACGCGCCTGCACGTCCGCGGGCGCCCATTGTTTTGCCTCGTGATCCTAATGAACTGGGACCGCCGCGATTTCAGTACCCCGCGTCTGCTTGGCTCCCCCGTATCACCTACCCCCTCCCTACCCCCTCCCTCCATCCCGCAATTCGGCCCACGCCGTGCCGCGAGCCGGGGCTTGAATATTAATTCCGAATTGGTCCTAAGGGCGAGGGAGGGATTGAGGGAGGGAGCGTCGTAGATCGTGGTGCGCGTGGTCGCGGCGAGCGTCTCCAGGACCCTCGGCGTACTGGATATTGTTTGCGGACCCGTCACTTCCCAATGGGCTATCAACGTTTTAATCGGGATCAAGCTGTGCTTACGCCCAGAGTAAAAACCAACTACGGCCAGATCGCAGCATCTTGATAGCGGGCCCGCAGCACCTGCCGCGTAGCAGATGATCTTAAACAAAGTTTATCGTTGCTTAGCGGCGATATACGAACGGTCGCTCCCTCCCGCCCTCACCACAAATCCCTCCCCATACCTCTCCTACCCGATGCCGTGAATATTTATGGCCCAGGAATTTTCCATTGTGAAAGCACCTTGCTTCATTTTTTACGCAAATACGTTCTGCATAATTTTCAGCCTTAGGTACGTAGGTAGGTAGATCTTGTAGGTAGGTATATAGGTAGGTAGGTAGGTAGGTAGGTAGGTAGGTAGGTAGGTAGGTAGGTAGGTAGGTAGGTAGGTAGGTAGGTAGGTAGAGATGTAGGTAGGTAGGTTGGGAGGGAGGTTGGGAGGACTGTAAGCCGGGAATACCCGTTAGCTTCGCGTCGCTTTGCGGAATTGCAACAGTGTTGTCGGTGAGTGAGTCACTTTGCGAGCGCGGAATTCCTCTCTCGCTCAGTGGCTTTATTTTCTGCCTCGTTTTTCTCTCGTCCGAACGGCGCTCGGCTAGCGTGGGAGGGGTACGTATCGCGACCAATGGCTCAGGGTGGAGTCGGCGATATCCTCGTACTCGCGTTAACCAAACGTGCGCTCGTATTTTACGAGAGTTAGAGAGAGAGAGAGAGAGAGATGGAGTGAGAGAGAGAGAGAGAGAGAGAGAGAGAGGGAAGAGAGAGAGAGACCCCCCCCCCAATTCCCGGACGTCATCGACGAATATCATCAAGCCGCGCGTTCGCCATTCCAATTGAAATTGCAAGCTTAGAAGGGCAACTCGGCGGCGCATATACCGAGCGAGGGGAGCGGGCCGAGGGGCCGGCGCTTACTAATTTATCTCCCGAAATTGCGTGCCGGCGTGCACAAGTGCTCCATTGTCCTTATTAAGGATAGAGATGCCGGGAGGCCCTCTCTACACATCGCTCGGTGTGTGCGATGATTGCAATCACGATACCGCCAATCATCCTTTGCATAGCGCGGGGCCTTCGAAGGACAGCGGGGCGGGGCGGCGCGGGGCCGGGCTTTATTGGGGGATACGGGAGAGTATGGTAGGTGGGCAATCGAAACGTCCCTCGTTAAATTTTCATCGCCGGGAGGAGAAGCCGCCGGCTTCCCGGCCACTTAACAAATAAGCCTCGATGGTAAATAATCGCGGCCGCATCGGGAGGCTCAGTTCTGTTTGCCGACGCACGACATTGACATTCGTCGGCCAATAATCCCGCCTACTCCTGTCCACTCTACCTCTCTAGGTCCCTTCGTCTCACTCTCTATCTAAATCTCTCTCTCTCTCTCTCTCTCTCTCAAGCTCTAGCCGTACCGCCGGCACTCCCCGGGCGAGCTCCGGAGATCGCGCGTCGATACGTACGTCCTACATCGAGCCACTCCCAGCGGGTGTCCCCCGCGGAAAATCTCGACTCCTCGGCAAAAGCGGCTCGGTCCACGAGTCACTAAATCGCCCGTATCTCGCTCAAGTGCGTCCGAGAGCTGAAAAATGACCTTACCGGTTTCCAGGACGTCGGACTCGGTATTTTCTCGCAGCTCTGCGAAAATGCTTACCGGCGATAAGACCGAGGCCGAATGCGTCGGCCTCCTCCGCCAGGAATTTCTGGTCGCGTGAGCCTCGGCATTATTAGCCGCAGGCACGGTCGGTAGATGGGCTGACGGGGGCTGACGGGGCTGACGGGGCTGATGGGGCTGACGGGGAGCAGCGGGGGACTGGAAAATTAGCGCGGTCCACGTTATCCTGGAGTCGGTCTTTCCGCTCGACTCCCTTAGTCGTGGAACAAATGGAAATGGTCCGCTCCTCGGGGGCGTCTCACCGACAACAAAAGCTTCCCACTAATATCTATTCCACCCCCCCCCGAGTGCGTTAACCCTCCATCCTGATTGCGACATCGAAAAAAGCACTCCGCGCATTTTTAATAAAAATGGGATATTTGGGGTAGCAATGGCTGCGGAGAGATATGTTTACTTTGCGAACGTGCACGTGCTCTGCTTCCAAAGTGAATTTCCTCGATTTATTAGAATATATCGTCCGCGGGAGGGAGCCCCACGCCATTATATATACAACAACAACAACAACAACAAAATTAGAATATAATACAACGGAGCCGCGAATCTCGCTTAAAAAACTTTTTTAATCAGCGCGCGTATTACAACGGCAATGAAGTTACAAGCTATTTAATCATCTTTGTTTTCTTGATTTAGGGCTCGGGAGCCGCGACTTTTATTAGCCCACTTTTCAAATAGTCGGAAAAGGGTCGACCTGGAGGAGCAGTGGGGGCTGAGTCGTGGGGCAGAAAAGAAAGGGCTCTATTAGCGCCCGGACCCCGCGACGCGATTAATACAATCCGAGGGAGAACTTAAGGACGGCGACGCGTGAGGGTCTCGAGGCCGGGGCTTTAAAAAACTTTGTCGGTCCACGTGTTTTTCGAATTACGGTCATATGCTATGCGCCAGGAAACTCGAATTACGCGCAGCGAGTCCGAGTGATTTGTAAGTTTAGCAGAGGCGGAACCTCGAGGCTGGCCGACTACCCCTTTGACCCTCCCGCCGCGTTTGAGGATTTCGTGCGATATCGGGATGATTGGGTGGCGATAAGGGATGTGACGCGTCGCGGAAGGGCCGTCGATAACCGGCCCCGAGGGTAACCCGGGGATACGTTGACAGCCGGCCGACGTGCGGAGTCGCATATCGATAAGTTTGAACAATAATAACAACGGGGACGTATAAGGAGGGGTCCGTGGACGTTCTTCCGGGATCCCCGTCCCCCGTCACTGGGAGGGACGCGGCCCCGTGACACCGAATCGGCGGCCGCGATACCGTTTCGCAGCGCAGCGTCGCAATGCGCTTGGAATACATGAATAATTTTCTCTCTCTGGTGCGCTAATGCCCGAAAAATAAAAGTAAACAAGAGGCTTGAGCGACGTCGACGTCGGGGCCCGGGCAATTTATTATATCTGCCGCGCTCGATCGCATTTTAATAACGACACGTCCGCTGCCATAATAAAGACTTGCCTCTCGCCGGCGATACCAGCGAGTCTGAGACATAGAGAGACAGAGACAGAGACAGAGTGTGTGTGTGTGTGAGAGAGAGAGAGAGAGAGAGAGACTCGTAGGCTGAGACAAAACCTTTTCCCTAAGGTTTCAGCTAAACTCCGCCCCACAGGTACAAACTGAGAGAGCGACAGAGAGAGAGAGAGCGACAGAGAGAGAGCGACAGAGAGAGAGAGAGAGAGAGAGAGAGAGAGAGAGAGACAGAGAGAGAGAGAGAGAGAGAGAGAGAGAGAGAGAGAGAGAGAGAGAGAGAGAGAGAGAGAGAGAGAGAGAGAGAGAGAGAGAGAGAGAGAGAGAGAGAGAGATTGCTGTCGAGGGCAAAACATCGTCGGGCCCGGGACGATATCGCGGTGCCTTATTTCACGAGCAGCGCCAGTTTTTCGCCGGTTTATCGAGAGCCGTCGTCCCCCACGCGGGAATTCCGAGAGCGGTAATTCTAGCGCTGCCCGATAAGCGACCTCCTCTCTAGCCGGAACCTCATCCTCTTCTCCTCTCCCGCCACCCCGCCCCAAGAGCAATCTCGGTAATGGATGCACGAGGCGTCGGGCCTCGCCAAGTATGTAGGCCGCCACTGGGAGAACCTCAGGAACTCCGGGGCCGAATTATATTATAACCCGATCTCCCGCCTCCCCGCTAAGCAGCAGCGGACGCAGGGCCGCTCGTCGATACTTTTTAATGCCCATCACCTAGTACCACGGGGCATCTTACCGGCTCGTTTACGTCCCGGACGGATTCCTTTTCACTGGGCCGTCCGTCAGTTATAAAGGGAAGGGTGGAGAGAAGAGGAGAGGAGAGGAGAGCGGGAGTACAAAAGCCAAGGATAAATAAAGCTTTTGAGCCTGTTTTTTTTTTTCTTTTTTTTCTTCTTCTTCTTCTAAAAGCACTCTCACTTCCTTCAAAGCAAACATATGCTGCGAAAGGATAGGATAGGAGAGGAGTGCCCGGACCTTCGCTTTTCCAGACGTTATTAATGCTAATATTCCCTGTGCTGCCGGCCACGCCGATGAATTTTAAAGGCCCTTCCTTCCTTAGCTCGACCTAATCCTCTTCCGAGGGGGGAGCCTCCTTGCCGCAGTCCTTGGCTACTACCGCTCCCTCGCGCCGGCGAAAGAAATATTTACTCGGCCGAGGAGGAATCTCGGCGCCCCCGCGGGCCGTGCCGAACGAAGGCTTAATTAAATTTTAACGCTCACATTCGTATTTGCATTTATGATTGAGGGCGGAATTTGTCTTACCGCGTTACGCGGCCCCCTTCGTACTCAAACGCAACAATAATCCGACGGAATAGCCGCTCGCTCCGGCGGTTTAATAACCTCTTCGAGACGTCTCTATAAAACGGAACCCACTCCCACCACCCCACTGCGCCACCCCACTGCGCCACCCCACTGCCCCACCACCGCCCATTTATCTATAAACGGGCATTTTTATGTATTTTAACGGCCCGGCGATTTATAATGCCCGCCGCGCACCCGCCCGTCTACGTGTTGGCCTCAAGCCGACACACAAGGGGGCCCGGCTAAGCTTTCTAAAGATATTAAGGACCAGCATCCATTTATTGCGAAAAGCCAGTCGCACGTTCAGGCACGGATCTGCAATTACGCATTTTTTTCCCTCTCTGCGACCTTTTTACTTTGCTAAACACTGAAAACGGAAAGTATACTTTTTCCGCGTCCATTTGAACAATTAATTTTAATTTGAAAGTCGGCGGCGTTGGCGTTGGCGGTGGCGGTGGCGGTGCCGCAGGGGCAAGGAGGAGGAGGTGGAGGTTGGAGGTGGATGAGGAGGAGGAGGCAAAGGAGGAGGAGGCGGCCTGTGCCGCGGAGCTTTGACAGAACGCCATTAAACAAAATAAATTCGTTTAGGAAAATCTTGGCGAGGTAGCGCGGCAATTGAATTAGATATCCCGGGGGGTCCTCTGAGACAGGGACGGGACGGGAGGGGGGATGGTGGTGCTTAGGAGAGCAAAGGAATTCCCCGAAATATTACAGATGCTCGAGACTACAAAGTCGGATGATTGATTTTCGTTTATAAGATATTTCTCGTTAAACTAATGTAATTCGTGAAATTTGATTTCATGCATGCTCCGATGCCGAGTGGCAGTTCCACATGGAGGATTTTCCGCATTTTCAGTTTCACGAGCATATATTCTCAAGAGGAAATCGGAGCGTCGCCAAAGTAGACGAAGAAGTATAAGCGGCAGAAAAAGAAGAAGAAGATGAAGAAGGAGTAAGAGGAGGAGGAGGAGGAGGAGGAGGAGGAGGAAGAGGAGGTGTAGGGAGTGGAGGTGGTGGTAGTGACGGCGCAGCCAGAGATGGAGTAGGGTCATCCGGAGAGAGGGAACGGAGACGACGACGACGACGACGACGACGACGACGACTACGTAGACGAGGACTACGTAGACGAGTACGGCAACAACGCCAACGGCGAAGAAGAAGAAGAAGTAGAAGAAGAAGAAGAAGAAGAAGAAGAAGAAGAAGAAGAAGAAGATGACGGTGGTAGGGGAAGTAAAAGATGAAGTACCGAGCTTAGGGTCGGCAAAGAAGTGCTACGAGTCCACAAAGGTAAGAGTTTCCGTGTGTCAGACATGTCTGATCGAAATGTACTCTTTCCTCCCCGCCAGCCCGCCAACCGCCTTCCCCGCCATCCGTCCCAAGAGGGCCCGAGATTTTCCTTCGGCTCGAGATAATTGATTCTCGGAGCGGAGCCGAGCCAATTCTCAGGAGCGGGGGCGGTGGCGGTGGCGGTGGCGTTGGCGGTG
This sequence comes from Ceratosolen fusciceps, assembly GCA_018883505.1. NCBI lineage: Eukaryota > Metazoa > Arthropoda > Insecta > Hymenoptera > Agaonidae > Ceratosolen > Ceratosolen fusciceps. The sequence continues at coordinate 8,527,145 of RCIC01000005.1, forward strand.
GCGGCGGCGAATGGTCGAGCGGTGAGGGGCAGGGTAGGCTCGGGTCATATCTCGGCGGATACTCGGGCGTAGAGTAGAGCGGAGAGCCGAGCGGGGCGAGACTGAGAGGCGAGGCGGAGAGGTGAGGCGGAGCGGGGACAGTCGACCGCCTCATCATCAGTAATTATTCTCGCGACAAAAGGGGGCGGGGGCAGAAGCGGAGTGGAAAAGCGCAAGCGAAAACAATCGGAGCCTGGACAAACATCGAGTCGGTGACGAGGGGGCAATAAAGTGAAAAAGAAGAGCCGTTAACGTACACTCGTAAATAATTCCCGGGGTCGTATGTATATACAATTAGCGAGTGCTTCGGCACTGTGAAAACTTGGAAGTTATGAGCGACAATTATCTCGCGAGCGTCGGTACGAAGTCCCGGAAGAAAAAAAGATAAAAGGAACGTTGGGAAAAAACAAGCAACGCGACTCCCCCACAAAGCGCAACATTTTTTTATTCTCGCTCGCTCGGCCATCCCTCTCTCTTTCTCTCTCTCTCTCTCCCTCTTGCTCTGCGCCTCTGATTCTTTTTCCCCCTGCCCTCCTTTTTTCTTTTCGTTTCGCATCGGAGGGACCGCAACGAGCGTGGAAAAAAGGAGGTATAAAAGGAACGGGGGAAAAAACACTCCCTCTCGCGGCGTGGCGAGTGGACGAGCCTCGCCGATAAAATCAGCAGTCCGGCGAGGGTGGCCAGCGGCGGGAGAGGTGGGGTAGGGTGGGGGGCCACACAGAATGAGAAAACGAGAGCGCGCGCGCGAGCACGAGAGACAGAGACGGATGGATACAGAGAGAGAGAGAGAGAGAGAGAGAGAGAGAGAGAGAGAGAGTGAGAGAGATTCGCGCCTGCTGCAACAGCTGCGGCCTCTCCCTCCGCCCCCTGCACCGTGACTCTGCGTACATCCATGCAACGAGCACACAACTAGCCGGGAGGACACAAAAATTCACGTACACGAGTGGCCGGGTGTGCCTATATATATGTATATATATATATATGTCCTCAGGTACTCCATCCGTAGATTTTCGGTCTCGGATTTATACGAACAAGCCGAGTCCCGACGACGTGTCAAGTTCCGAGCCGCCACTCGCTTAATTATCAAATAATTGTCATTTATCTGCTGCTGACCTCTCGCCCACCCCGGTCCGTCCTCGCTGCCGCCGCCACCCCTCGCCATACCGCACCAGAAGCCATTAAGCTACGGATCTGAGTTTTGGTTAGTTTACGGGACGGTGCGGCGGGATACCGCGACCCAGGAACGAGAGATGGAAGTCTCGCGCGCGGGCCGAGTCATTAATGCGCCATCCCCTGGAATCCTCTTAGGCAAGTTTCCCCGGGTCGTCGAGGGTCGGAAAAGGCGCCGGCTGGTTTCTGCCAGAAATATAAAGCCTCGCAGGAGTAGCGGGTAGCCGAGTTAGCGACGAGGGTGCAAGGATGAATGGGTTGGGGGAGGACATCGGGTGGGGGGGGGGGTAGTTGGAAAGGGGCTGGAAAGATGGTTGGCTCGATTTTTGAAGTAGGATAAGCCGCCCAACTCCCCCTGGGAAATATACTCGGCATCATCGCGAATGCGCACCAGTTCGCTTATGCATATATGCACCGAGGACTTTTTCGCATGGCATAAGGCCGAAAGCCGTTCTCCGATCGCTTTTTACGATCCGCGCTCTTATGCAGATAGAGGAATCCGGAATGCGAGCCTGCTCCCGACCGATATTCGCTTCCCCCGGCCCTCCGCGACCGCGTCTATCCCCTGCGCACAATAGTGCGGGGGATTTCGGATTCGGATCCTCGCTCCCCTTCCTACGGCCCTATTTTAACTTCCCCGACCCCGCCCCCCGCCCCTCCCCGACTTCCCACCATCGCCACTCCGTGGCCCTCTCATCTTCGCCCAGCTCATCCTATACCCCCCCCCCCAACCCCTCCCCTCCCCATCCCATACGCCTGCCTCAGCAACGTAGAGACGAACGATTTTCATGTGCAACAAGACGACGAGCTAAGCGGATGCTATTACCCTCCCCGGCCCGTCCCTTCGATATCCCCTCTTCCCGCCTCTTGCCGCGCGAGCCGTGCCCGAGCGACGCATGTCCGACCGTAATGCGAGAATAGCCGATGCGCCCGTAAGTATAACCCGACTCTCGCTCTCGTAAAGGCGCAAGGGTCGCTTTTAATTACGCGCGCCCTTGACGAGAGACGAGGCCTCCCGAATAATTGCGACGCGCTCTTATTAACACACCTGCTCCGGAGCCCATTAAGGGGAGCCTCGACACCTCCCGCCCCATCCACGGGGAGACACGAACTCATCCAGACTCCCTTTAAAAACGAAGACGTTGCTAGGCGGCGATTGTCGGGGCTCGCGGGCCCGTATTGGCGGCGCGGGGGGGGGGCTCCTTTGTCTTCGAACGTTCTTTAGATTCGCCGTAATCCCCTGCCCCTCGGTGCCAATCGAGTCCCAAGAGACCCGGGGTCCGAAAATAAACCGATTCCATCTTATTCGGCTTTTCCCGACCCTCGCGAGCCCATTCATCCACTCCCCTCCCCACTCTCTCTCTGTCTCACTTTCTCAGTGTCTGTTTAACGGCGGATTCGGTGCTTTTCGGGGAGGCCGACTCCCCGACGGAAATGACGTCGCGCTAATCTGACTTTTCTGATATCAGAGGGTGAAATCCCAGTCGTAATCCATCCTCTTCTTTGATACCCTACAACGGAATAGAGAGAGAGAGAGAGAGAGAGAGAGAGAGAGAGAGAGAGAGAGAGAGAGAGAGATTGAGAAAGAGACTGGGGGTGGGGGGGAGAACTAGAGAATTTTTTTTCATTCCGCGAGAGGCTGTTGCACGCGTGCACCTCTTCCACGATTTCCTGTACTTTATGAGCGCGTGTTTGCCTGGGAAGGAGAGTCTAATGGGTTTTCTTAACGCGCTCAACAGGACAAAGACCGGCGAGCCTCCGCCAAAGTAATTTTAGTTAAACGAATATTGCGAGAGCCCCTCTCGGGCTCCTCTTTTATCTTTCTTCCCTTTTCCGTAGCGGGTGTCTCCGGGGCCGGAGCAGCCACTCGAGCCCTAAGACACACATATGAATATTTTATTTCATTTTCCCCGAGTCGGATGAGAAGGAAAAGAATAAAATCATCCGCAGCTTGTGAAAAGCTGCAATTTATATTGTGGTGATACTACTGGTTTATGCTTTCGCTCGTACGCGGCGCAGCATCCGAGCCGAGGCTTCCACTAAAATAATACATACTTACCTTTATCCGCGTGTGTGTATGCTGCGTATGGGCGGGGGCGCGAGGCTCCCGTAATCGCGGACTCGGAGGCAATCGACCCATAGGTGGATTTAATTTTCGGGCTATAAATAAATATACAATGCCGACTGGGCTTAGAAAATTAATTTACGGCTAAGTGCCGGGATTCGCCTTTTGTTTTAATAAATTATTCAGGAAACGCTATTCGCTCGAACGAAAAACTTTGCCGAGCCTCTTACTTTATACCTCGGAGGAGGAGGTGGTGGAGGTGTTGGTGGAGATGGTTGAGGTTGTGGAGGTGGTGGAGGCGGCGGCGGTGGCGGCGGCGGCCTTCGGATGTAAAAAAATTCCCTTTTATTTTCTCTTTGCAACATAGCCTCGCCTCAAATGCATCTCGGCATCTCATCTTTCAAATATATTCAAACCTTGTATAAAAATGGCGGGGGCGGGTGGTTGGTGGAGGGGGGAGCGACGCGGAGGAGAAAAAGCGTATCCCTTACACTTTGATAGGAAAAGGTCACAAAGCAAATATTTATTACGCGTGTTTGAAAATCCAAAGCAAATGTTCTTTCCCTTTCCCCCGGTGCTCTTTTATTTCCTCGAGCGTCGAAATTAGTTTTAATATTAAATGCATTAAGCAATAATGAGCCACCGTCCGGCTGATTTGAGGCAAGAATTTTATATATTAAAAAGGCAAGTGTGTACTTATAAGATTACCAATAATTTAATCCTAATATGGTCGAGGAGTATTATAATAATGGTAATAGCGGACGGCAAAATAATTCCTTCTTCGTAAGCAATCAATTATAATTTTAGTTAAACTCGAGCGCATTCCCCGTAAATTTAGAATGGCTAAGCCAATCAATATTATCGGAGCAAGATATTAAATGTAAATAAGAAAAGGTAAAATCATTAGATCACGGTTACGGTTTATTGTTGAGGCTCGGTGGGTCAGGGGGTCGGGGTGGGGGGGGGATTAAGAAGGTGGAATAAGTTGAGTGAGTGCGCGTCGAGCGATTCGAAAGTAAATGTTGGATAAAAGCCATCGTTACCACGGGAATGCTCAAGTATGCTCGAGGATGCTGGTGGATGCTCGTGGATACTCGTGGATGCTCGTGGATACTCGTGGATGCTCGTGGATGCTCGTGGATGGTCGTGGGTGCTGGAAAAATGGATTATTTTAAGAATATGTTTGCACTATTTTTCGCTATCCGATCATTAGGGCCATTAGGGGAATTTATTATTGAAGCCATTGATAATGCAAGTGAGGAATTCGAGTCTGAATAATTCAATGGGCTTGATTAATCTAAATGAGAAAGGCATTAAAGGATGTCAGAGTTGCCGGGGTGAAAATAAAAATTCCGCGCCGAGAGAAGAAAAATCCAAGAGCCTTTAACGATCATAAAAATTTGTGATGCAATTGGAAAAGTCGAGAAATACAATTTGAATGAATTTGCAAATAAGGTATTAAGATAACGTAGAATCTTAATACCGCCTTTCTGTTTTCGTGGATTAAGAGAGGCTTTCTTTCTTACTTTATTTTTTTTTTTTTAAGAAAGGCCGCCCTCAACTCTCGTCTCTCGGATCGGAAGCCGAGGATCGGAATAAGGAAAGGTCGAAATAAGTTGAAAATTGTAGATTCGAGAGTGACGACGAGATAATACGGTTGTTGCCAGCCTCCTTGGCATGAATTAGAAAGGGAGGGCAAAGGGTCTATCTCTCTCTCTCTCTCTCTCTCTCTCTCTCTCTCTCTCTCTCTCTCTCTCTCTCTCTCTATCCTTTGAGATTATGGGACGGCCGTGGCGTGAGGCTCGCGCACGGATTCTTCTTCAATTTTTTTTCTTTTTCTTTTTTCTTTTTTTTTTTTTCAACATTCAATAATAGGAAAATTATCGTCAGCGAGTGGGAGTCAATTTTGGAAACGTGTTTTGCATCCGGATGAAATTCAAATCAGCGGCGCGTTCCATAAAATGTGCGCGACGGCCAAAGTACTTTCCATAATAGTCGAATTACTCAAGCGTTGGAAAGTTTTCAGAGTCGCGGGTCTGATAAAATATGCGGGGTGCGGGGTGCGGGGGGGGGGAGTAAGAGGAGGTGGAGGCGGAGATATTTCCTCGACAAAGCCTAATACACACTTTATCAACGGCAATAAGGCCGATTCATTAAACGGCGATCGAAGCGCGTAGCTTGGGAGAACAAAATTGGTAATACGATAGGCGATAAATTCATCGAGTGCAGTCCTCGTATCAAATTCATTCGGAAATCCTCCCGAGAAACTGATATCCAAACGGTAAATTATGTCTCACGGCGGAGCCCATTAATCCAGCCTCTTTATTTTCCCGATGAGCGGCCGGGAAAAGGCCGCTCGCCAGATGAATGGGAATCGCTTCTTCACGCTACTTCCTCGATCTCCGGCGACGGGCGGAGCGCGGGGGCGTAGGGTACGCGGGAGGAAACGGGACGGGTGGAGGGCCGAGGCAGATATCCGCCTCTAGGTTTTTAAAGTGGGCGAGCGGGTGCGCCGGCTAATGGTTCGATCACGCACGGGAGCTGCACCCGGGGGCCGAGCTCCGGGGTGTCACGCGAAAACGGCCCCGCGAGTTCAAGGCCGCGGCAACGCGTACGAGTCGCACGCGATGGATTCTGCGCGGATGCTCCAGTCAACTATCGATTGTCCGTTGCGCCGGCAAAGTTTCTGGAAATTAACCGAGCGCGCTTATCGAGCCCTCGCGACCGCGATATCCCTCGAGGATCCCGACGCTCCCGATCCTATGCGTCCTGACGTTTTCTTCTTCTCTCGCTACCTGTCCGGGCTCGCGTTAATGGGCCACCTCGCCGACGGAGCCGCTTCCTCCGTGATCCTCCGCCACGACCCAGCCCTCGTCCTCATCCACGTCCACGTCCACGTCCTTTCGACTTCTCCCGACTACGTTCACCTCGTTCCCTTTCCCTAGCAAGCGCTCCTGCGCTTCCCTTCTCCGTTGACTCACTTCTCCTCCTCGCCGCGGCCCCTCAGCCCCCTCAATCCAGTAAATTAATTCAATTTTGAGCCTGAGCTCTAATAACTCCCAAGGGCTCGAGCACCGGCCTCGGCGCCCATTGGCTGCCCGACGATCGATTACGCGAAGGAATTTCTGGGCCCCGACGCCCAGTATTCTCCTCGTCCCTATCAATACTCCTCGTAACACGACCTTTTATCAATATTCTCTCGAGTGTATCGGACGGATGCTCCCGTATGCGCGTGTACGTGCGCGGGAACATTGCTGTGGCAGTTGGCCGCTGTCTGATATGGGGGGAGGGGTGTGGCAAGGGACGTCTCGGCTCGTACAATGATGCATAATTGCCGTGGCGAGCCGTCGATAGTTATTAAGCTAGAGCCAGATACACGTAGACGGCCGAGGAGCCGGTGTAGGAGGAGGCGGTGTAGGAGGAGTAGGAGGGGGCGGGAGGAGGACGAGGAGGAGGAGGAGGAGGAGGAGGAGGAAAGGAGCATAATAAAGTTCTCGTGAAGGAGAGGTCGACTCGTAACCCCCAGGACTTTAACGGCAATTATTCCCGTGCCGATCGTTCAAGCTCCCCCGGCGGCTACTGCATTCTCCTTTACGTTAAGCACCCGACTCCTTTTCATAGGCGAACCACCGCAATTACGGCCTCCTCTATCAAATAATGCCTATGTTTACGCGGAACGTGGATCATGGGAGGCGAGCCGATGGCCAAGCGCCCGGGCATCGCTGCCATAAAGTCCCGCGCGTACGCGTGCATGGGGTACGTACGCTGCTCGAGGCTCCTGTCTAGCGGTGGTCGAAAACCATTCGCGGGGATGACGCGTCCGTTTATCTGGCAAGCGCCATCCCCGTTGACGTGGCCGAATAATTGGCGGAATTAAAGAGCGACGTGATCGGGAATCGCCGGAATGTTCCCGTTCTTGTCTCCCCCCCCCCTGGCTACCCGGTTTTGTTGGTGGCGTTGGTGGCGTCGGTGGCGTTGGTGATGGTGATGGTGGTGACGGTGGGTGGAGGACGGTGGGTGGAGGATGGTGGTTGGCATGGAGGCAGGGGGGAGGCACCGGGGGAAAGCAGGAGGAGGTGGCGTGCAGACTCGGGGCGTGAGCCGTTAGCCATTATTTACAGTTGCCATATGCTTAGACGACATAATTTAAGCGTGCGCTGCTCGATTCCTCTGCCGGCAGAAATATTTCCGGAGCAGTGTCGCCGCTTCGGAACGGGGCCAATTATTCAGGCTCCCTTTCAACTTTAAATACCGATTATTTCTCCGAAAGGCTTGAATAAAATAAATGGGCATCGCGATTCAATGACGGGCCTTATCGGCCATCGGGGCCAGCCTCTGCCTCTGAGGAGGATTCCGGGAGAGCCGACTCCTGCCCCCCCCCCTTGCCGGCCTCTGTGGAGCACACGCTTTAATAATTCGGCCAGGGGGATCCGATAAAAACACCGCGTGGCCTCGGAAAAAATGGGGGAAGGGGGTGGCGGCGACGGTAAGGGGCGACGACTACGAGGCCTAATTGAATTTCGCCTCTGCGTAATACGATTCTGCAGCTCGCGGCCCGTCCCGCTAATTCCTCGAACATTTACAATGTTTTAATGAAAAGATCGGGCTTTATTTTGATATACGGCTGCCCGCGGAGCCGGAGGTTGGAAAAAATGCGCCCGAAAGAGGAGGAAAAAAGGCGCGCGAGCCACTCGTTACGTCGACACTTTTTGCGGCCCCGGGTCTATATAAAAATCGCCGGTCTTATTATGCAAGAGCCGTAAACGAATTTGAGGCGACGGAGGGGTGGGATGGAGGGGGGGGGTCGCGCGCCGACAAAGGGGTCGCCGGCTCGGGGACCCGCTGATGGGTGGCGAGAGGCGGATGGTCGCGGAGAGGGTCGGGCGAGGAGCAGGAGAAGGAGGAGGACGCCGGGAGAAAGGAAGAGCAAGAAGAGCCGAGAGTCGAGGAGCGTCTAAGTGTCTCGAGCGGACAAAAAGGAAAAGTCGTCGAGAAAAAGAGAAAAAATTGTGAAGGTGGGGCGAGGCCGAAAATGAAAAATCCCTGAATTATTAATACGCGGCGATCGCGCGTGCGCCTCGGCCATTAAGCAACGTCCGCGACTCGAGGAGGTGGGATGCCCCGCGGTGGGACTAGCTCGGGTGGGGCGGGACGAGACGGGACGAGACGAGAGAAGACGAGAGAAGACGAGAGAAGACGAGAGGAGACGAGAGGAGACGAGAGGAGACGAGAGAAGACGGGACGAGGGGACGAGAGGAGCGACGAGGCCGCGTGGGCGCTCTCCCGCGCGCGGTCCGTCTACGTCGGGATGAGAGACGGTCGAGGGGGCCCGAGGGGAGGGCGCCGCCTGACTCTTATCATCGACGGCTTTTTGAGTTGTCGTCGAGCCGGGGCACCTTTGTTATTAGGAGCGGGAGCTCGTAAAGCAGACGCGCATCAAGATGCACCTACGCCTAGGGTACGGGGGTGGCTCGCCACGGATAATTACGGCCTCGCGCACACCTGGCAAGTTTTACTGCCGCGCGGGGTATTAATTTTCTCGGTATCCATGGGTCGTCTCTCTCTCTCTCTCTCTCTCTCTCTCTCCCCCTCAACCCACCTCACTCCGTCCCTGCCTCGGCGTATAGTATCACGACATGGACTCCACCCCCCATCCCCTCCCCATACCCTCCCCCGCCACCCCGGCTGGAAGCGGCGTGAAAAAAACATCGGCGACGGCCGTACGTCTGCAGGAGAGCCGATCCTATCGCGGCTGCCTCCCGGTGTAAGCGTCGGGGCCGCTCCGTCGACTAATAGAATACTACCCGGTGGCCGGCAGTTGCTCGGCTACGAGGGGCTAATTGATCGAGGGAAATTCTGCTGCGGATCCCCGCGACACACGTGCGCTTCCAGACAGAGGCATGTTCCCGCACGCACACATGCAGCTGTACAGACGGGTAGAGCCCTTCTTCAAAGGGCTTTTCCTTTGAGTTTTCGCCTTTTGATGCGGCGAGCCGACCTGGATCGATAAGCTCTCTCGTTTCGACGAGGCCGTCGCGTGGCGTCTCCCCGCCAAATTGCGATTCAAGTGCTCCTCTCCCCCACCCCCTCCGTCCCGCCCTCAGCCTACGCCTGTATTCTCCGTGTCCGACTGCTGGAAACGAATCGAGCTTTTAATTTACGGATTTTAGGAGATGCGCGCGGTTCGAGTAGTCGGCGGCGTCGCGGCCTCGGAGGGGCGGGGGAGGCGCCGCGGCGGAAGAGGGACCGCGGCGAAGGGGTATCGGGAGGGAGGGGAGGGGGCACGGCGGCACGAGGAAGCCTCGGCATTGGTCCGGCTCGGTGAGACGAGTCTCGCCGTCCTCGACGTTATTACGAAAGTAACACGATCAGCGAAACGGAAGAGCATTACTTTTTCCTGAACGAGGTAAACGACGTGTAAACACGATCAATTAACTTTGAAATATCGCTGCTTACCAAATGTTCGAGGGACGGTGGGAGGTGTGGGGCGAAAAACGATCAATTCCCGGTGAAATTTGGAACACGAGGAGCCCATCATTTATTTTAGTGTTTTTGGGTGTGCCGAGTACGTTGATGGTCGGCGGTAGGGCGAAGCGGGGCGGGGGGCACAGGGCAAATAATAATGTCGTCCCATTACGTGTAGGGTAGATCGCGAGGAGCATTATTCGTTATTTATTTGTTTAATTGGGCCTGCGTCGTCCGCCTAGTTTGCGTCGTCTCCTCGAGCCGAAGACGCATTGCGGGAGAGACTTTGCGTGCCCGAGGCCGCGAGGATATCGCTTTAAGCTCCCAGGCTTCCCGAACTGCAATATTCCGGACTCACCGGGTGCGGCGCCGAATCCGATTACATCCATTGGAATTGCGCAAAACGCGGGTAGCGCATTAAATTATGCGAAATTCAATTAAAACGTAGACAATTATTAGCGAGCGAGCGAGCAAGGCGCTTACCGAGGTGGGGCCCTAATCCGATTGGAAATCCCCGGTACAAGGGAGACTCCGGTCGTGGCGGGTGGCGGGTGGGGCCGGAGGGGGGGTCAAATGTAAGAGATCCCGGTTAGATTGCGCGGTACAATTCAAGGCCGATGCGTTGCACTTATTCCCTCCTCTCCGATGGGCCTGCACTATGATTCGCGCGATAGCGTAAGAGCCATCGTCGGGGAGGAATGCGCAGTGGCAGTGGCAGTGGCAGTGTCAGTGACAGGTAAAGAGGAGAATCGCGGCTTGGCGAGTTCAGGCAGGGGGTGGGGGGAGACACTTTACGGATAATCCAGGTGATACGGCGAGTTCGAGGAAAGAGAGATAGAGCGAGGCGATGGATCGAGCGTGTCAGTGGGAGGGGACGGGGGCCGGACGGTGAGGGGGTTAGGAAGAAAAAAGGAAATGCCGTGCGGACATGAGAGCGAGGTATCCCCCGTGGTATAAGGTATAATAATGGCCAGGAAATTAAGGAAGGGAGCGCGTGCGCCCGGATGTAAAAATACAATATTCCGTCGTGTCGAGTATGTTTATGGTCTCGGTCCCCTAGTCGGAGGAACATGGAGTCGCGGTCGAGTCACTCAAGCGGGACTTTTATCGTGCCGGCGTTATCGAGGAAATCCAGATAGGGCCGATCTCCGGCAGTGGTTTACGAGCCCGGGCAAGCTCGTGTTTCACATCCGAGTCCACTGGGCTCTCCCCCCTCCCTCCTCCTCCTATCGCCGTATATATATATATATATGTATGTATGTACGTATATATATTTATATATCGTATCCGCGGAATCCTAGCGACCCGGTGGTCCCACGCACCCGAAAAGCTTCGCTCTTAATGAGCCCCGATCGGGAGTTTATAATTAGCCGGTACGGGGGAGAGCGAGGCGAGGAGAGAGGCGGAGAGAGAGAGAGAGAGAGAGAGAGAGAGAGACAGAGAGACAGAGAGAGTCAGAGAGAGTGACAGGGGGAGGGGGCGGATATCGCGTCTTACCGGGCGCGGATGACTTTGACTGACGATCGCCATCGGTGCTACCGATCGCTCCCTCTCCGTTTACAAGGCGCACACGCACACGCGCGCGCCCGTCCCTCGGCCGCTCGCCTCGATTGTCTGTCTTTTGCTGCTTTATCTCGAGCTTCCCTTCGCGTCCGGGGCCGTGACAGCGGCGACTGGCCGGCTAGAAGCGATAGAGAAGTGACAAGCCGATAATTGATCGTAGCCCCGAGTGTTTACGAGCTAAAGAGTAGATTATTTTTCGAGCATTCTCTCCCCCCCCCCCAATCCACCTCCCGCCCCTACCGACAACCTGTTTCCACGTATTTATTATTCTCGGCCTCTTCCTTTTTGCCACTCACCCGGCAGCCCCTGCGCCCCGGCGGTACACGTACACCTTGTTCTCCCCCCCCTCCCGCCTGCCCGCCCGCCCTCCGCCGAGCTCCACGCGACAACTAAAAAACCAATCCTCCGACCGGAGAGATATGATAACGCGGCTTTTTAATTGCTCCGAATCTAGTAGTCATTTTAATCAGTCGTCCGATCCCTCTTACCATACCTCCTTCCACCCCAATAACCTCCGTCCCTACCTGCTTCCTTTCCACTAGCCTCTCCCCCCACTCCACCCCACCCCAACCCACCCAACCGTCCACGGGCTCTTCACGGCCAGCCGAATCTTCGGCTTTAATGCCTCCGGGAGCCCCAAACTCGTTCTCCTCGCCTGCGCACTTTTTATCCTCTTTTCTTTTCAATCAATTTCCGAATAATACTCGTTATTTTGCACCGCGGAGGAAACGTCGCTCAAATAATCCTTAAAAACTGTTGGCTCGACCGCTCTCCCTCGTACCCCCCCCTCCCCTCCCATTCCCTATCCAGTTCTCCTCCGGCTCGCCATTCAGTCGCGATCCTATTTCCTCGAGTTTTTCGTCCCCTCCTCTCCCCCGCGTCGGCAGCGTAAAGTATCGCAATTGGCCGAGCGACGTTCCTTTTTCGTTTTCCCAGCGAACGCGCCACGAGCGCCGCTCGCCGTCCTCAGTCGAGGGAACAAGCGCCGGCATTCAGAGGACTCAATTAACGCTGCTGAGCTTTGATTATTACTGCGTCTTCGAGGGAATCCTTAAATTAAGCGGCATTAATTAAGAGGGTCGTCGTGAGCCTCCTCGACGGATAAAAATACCGACGGGTATTTATAAATACATAAAACCTCAACTAGGCAACGACGATCCGCTCCCAGAGAGGGACGAGGAGGAGGTGGAGGAGGAGGAGGAGGAGGAGGAGGAGGAGAAATTTGTCAGTGTACGTACATTGGCTGCATAAGGAGATTACGCCTCGCCGCCGATGAGAATAATCCGCGATGAGAAATATAATTGATTGAATGCATGGTAATTAAGCGGGGCAATAGGAGCCAGGTCTCGTTACCCTCACGTGGCCTATACCTGTTGTTTGTTACGCTCGTGTCGGGCACGAGTTAATCGTTGCAAATCGAGATCACGCGAATCGGCCGAAACGATTGCTCTCTCTCTCTCTCTCTCTCTCTCTCTCTCTCTCTCTCCTGTCTCTCTCTCGTCCTAAAACTCGTACGCGGTGCCGCACTCCAATAGGTTTCATTAGATTCGATCGACTTTACCGACCAGATTCCTATCTGATCTGCTCGCAGCCGCAACCGAGCTCGTCTGCTGCTCCCTCAGCCTCCAATACTTTATCTCCAAGACCTTCGAGACACGTAATTCTAACACGTCCCTTGCGCAATTTCAGACTCCGCGCAGCTCCGTAAATGGAACAAGTCGCTCGAGCGATTAAAATTTCATGGGAATACGTAGGAGGATGCGCGGATGCACTCGTTCTTTTAATTGTCGGTAATTGTCTTGCCCTCCCCCCTCCCCTCCCCCTCCCGAGAACCCGACCACGCTCGCCCCTCGGCGCGGTCCTCGTAATACGCGTCCGTCTCTCTATTCGCCACGTTTCATCCACGGCCAGCGGCCAGCGGCCCGTCTCCCGTCTCCCGTTACCCGTCACCGCCCCTACGGGCCCCTTCCCCCTCCCGGTCCCTCGCCATCCACAATCGATTCGGCCTCGGTACACGGCGCTCGCAGCCACGGTACAGCCTTTCAGGGAGCAGTGACTGTCAATTATTTAATTAATCAGCGCGTGCTTTTGGCCGGTTCACGACGAGCTTCGTGTAAAGAAGATGGAGAAATGGTAAATTATCGTAGATCTGCGAGTCGGGCCAAGCGGCGTAACAAAACGAGCCTCTGATTCCTACGGGACTGGCATTATTGCCCAGCGGGCGACGGCGTCCATCGGCCGTCCACGAAATGCAAGAGGACAGGAGGAGCGGTTGAAGTTTCCCCTCCCCCGAGTTAACCTAGACTCTAATGAAGGATGAATGAGATGCAGGAAAAAGGGACGAGCCACATAGCCAAGCTCCTGCTGTCCAAGCCCATCGACCGCTCTCACACTGGCCACAGAACCAAAATCGTCATCGTGGGCTGCAGGCGCGTGGGTGTGGCCATCGGCATCGGCATTTTATTTAAGGTTAACCAACGAGTCCCATCGTCGCCAGGCTCACCGGCTCAACTCATTCTAATACATCCGCTTACTCACACGCGTTCCTAGTACCATTACGTCCTATGCGCATTGACGCACGTAGCCTAATAGCACGCGGAGTGGAGAGGTTAGGAGAAGAGAGGAGAGGAGACGAGAGGAGAGCGCGAGCGATAGAGATGGAGTGAGAGAGAGAGAGAGAGAGAGAGAGAGAGAGAGAGAGAGAGAGAGAGAGAGAGAGAGAGAGAGAGAGGGAAAGCGCTCGCGGGAGCGTTTAAGCCTCGTAATAAGAGCCGGGGGAACGGAATAATTCCCCTCGGAGTCGCGTCCAGATAAGGAAGACCCGAGGATCATTTTCGCCGACCCGAATGCTAAGGTCTAATGAGCTAATCGCGCGGCTAATTACGGCAGCACAGGGTTCAATATCGCCTCAATTATTCTTACTCAATACCGTGGACGTTTATCGCGCTCGGGGAAGAGGCGAGAGTGGCGCTTTTATCAGATATCCCGTTCCCGGTCCCCCGTCCCCCTTCCCCGTCGCAGAGCCGCCGACACTTTTCGGCAGCCGAATAATCGACCTTAATTAAAAAAGACGTCGATTTATAGTGGGATGCGAGTGAACAGGTTCGGGAAAGTTCGGGGAGTTAGGGGGCAGCCTCCTCCGATGGGCCCCGAGTAAATATTTCCGCGTCCGCGCTCCACGAAATGCCAATGTTAATAGACCCTTAACAGCGCCTCCCAACAATGCCCAAATACGCGTTTCGTAAGTTCCCCGAGTCTCCCTAATTTATTTGGCATGCCGCCTCCTCCCTCTGCTCCGCCGCCCCCGGCCAAGGCTCAGCCTCGGAAGATCATAAATAAGCCGAGGTGTCCCCCCCCTCTCTCCCTCCCTCGCTTGCTCTCTCCCTCCCTCGCTCGCTCGAAGCGTACTGCAACGAGCCTCGCGAGTCGAGGCGCGATCTGAAAACGCCGGGGATTCCTCGTTCCTCATCGTAATGAAAGAAGCCAAAGTAACGTCGCCGCCAGAGAGGAAAATTTCCCGTTAAAAGTCTCGCAGGGCTTTATCCTTGGCTTAATCCGGCTAACTGGCGCCGCCGCTCGGGCTATTCCCTTTCCCCCAGCCTCCCCCCCTTACCATACCGTCCCGTCTCCACCCTTCCCAACCACCCCCCTCCCCCCTCCCCGCCCGCCGCTACGCCCTCCTCGTTCTGCGGGTGAGCGAGCGAGCTCGTCGAGAGACGGCCCTCTGTATTAGAGACGATGACCGACCTTGCAGAGGCTGGCCTCGGAGGTCGTCTTCATCGACGAGGACGAGCAGCTGGCGAGAGCCGAGGCGGAGGACATGGCCCACGCGTCCGCGTACCTGGGCTGCCCGAAGATCCGTGGCACTAAGGGTACGTAAGCCAACCAGGGTACGTGAGTAAGGAAGCCGATTACCTAGGGACCGAGGCTAACCCAGCAGGAACTGTCCATAGATTACGGGCGAGCGAGGGAGGCGAAGGTGTGCGTGATAGCCACCGGACCCCAAGACCTCTACCAGAACAAGGACCACTACTTCCGCGCGTTCAAGGAGGCCGTGGTCGGAGTGAGCAGACACGCGCCCCTGAGCATCCTCCTCGTCGTCAGTAATCCAGGTGCTTAGCCGTGGTGGGGGAGTATGCGAAAGTTAATACAGGGGCTAAGAGTTTGCCTTCCCTCTTTCAAGTGGACGTCCTGTCGTACTACGCGATGAAGCTGTCCGGCTTCCCGCCCAATCGCGTCATCGGCCTCGGCACCTTAGTCGACAGCTGCCGACTCCAGTACTACGTCGCCAAGGAATTGGGCCTGTCCGCGAGCTCCGTCCAGTCCCTGGTCATTGGCGAGAGCGGCCCTACTTCCGGTAACGGCCACACGTGCTCATCAGCCCCCCCACCCCATCCCACCTCTCACTCTCTCTCTCTCTCTCTCTCTCTCTCTCTCTCTCTCTCTCTCTCGCCACGGCTTCCTCTAGCTCTTCCTTCATCTCGCCGTCGAGGCCTCATTTTACCATCGCTTCCTGTCCCCGTGCCCGGGCTCCCAGTATTCATTACCGTAATTACGTATCGCGAGCGCTCGACGCCGTCCTGTCAAGCCCGTACCCGTGGCGATGATGGCGCTCGTCGAAGCGGCAGCCTCTTCCACTCCCAATTCTTAACAACGATTTTTCATTAGCCCCGAGTGCTTAATATTCTCCCTCGCGGCGCGATAGATAATCCTACTCGAGGCGATAACCCGGGAAATTCCAACTTCCTGTAAAGAAGACTCTTAAAAATTCATTTAAAAAATTCCGAAGCTGAAAATTCACTTAGCCATTTTTGTTCCCCGTCGAGGCTGTATACCGGCTTTAGTTTACACCACAGCCCCTCACCCCCTAAAGCCCCTATGGCGAACCCAACTCGCCTACTCCTGCTCGGTACGCGTCGGTCCAGCAAAAACTGCCTTTTTAAATTTCTAAAGTATACGTATAGGAAAGTGACAGGCGGTAACTGCGGTAACTGCGCTATCGGGCCGGCTCGCCATCCTCCCTCTAAGCATTACGAAACGCAAGTGCAATTAAAGCCGAGCGAGTGCACGAGTGAAGGTAAGGCGAGTACGTGAAACAATGAGGGAGCCGAAGATTTAGCCTGGCGCTCGCACGCGCTATTCTTTTCGCGCGCTCGGGCCCCGTCACTACCAATGTACCGGTACTGTGTACTCGCAGATCCAGCCGAGGAACATTCCTTAAGAAGAAGGGGACAAGAGGAGGGAGGCAAGGTGGCGAGAGGGCCTCGGCTTCACTTGCCTCTCGCTAAAACGAGATTCGAATCGGCTCAAATCGCTAATAATGCCAGACGCGCCAAGCGCTCGCCAACTGGATTTCATCTTGTTAACAGATACAATAAATCTATCGAGGATTTTTGTATGGCCTATGGCCGTGCATCGTCCCTCCTTGTCTCGTTACAGTGATCTGCCGGTCGATGCCACCGATAATATATCTCACGATTAAAAAGATAACTCTTACGTAAAGCTGCGGCGGGAGCGTTTTCTTCGCTGGAAACACGGGATAACGTTGCGCAAGTGTGTTTATTTATAAGAGGCCCCGCGAGAGAGACCAATTGCGAGAATTGTCTTTACCCCCCCCCTTCACCCAACCCCTCCCGTCCCCTCCCCCCGCCAATACACACACTCGCTCAGTCTTTATATGCCTACCTCCCTATGTACCCCTCCTGCCTACCCGTACTAACCCGCTACCAGGCCGACCTGAGCCCCGCTTACCCTGCCTACCCTGCCGCCCCTGCCGACCCAAACGCCCCAACCGCCCGCCGCGTGCACGTGCGAAATCCGGGAGATTTTCTTTCAATACGCCAGGAACTTGCCGAGATTCGAGGCCCGATTAGCTGTTCTATGACTCTCGACGGGCCTTCGATAAAATGCCCGATCGCAATAATTCTGTATAATAGATTAATGCTTCCGTGCGCCCCGACTGTTTTATTTACCTAAAGATAAAATAAAATTTCACTTAACGGCACAGCGGTACCTCGTTACTACTACTATTCTTATTATTATTATTATTATTATTATTATTATTATTATTATTATTATTATTATTATTATTATTATAACTGCTACCGCTGTCGCTGCTCTTACTGTTGCTATTGCCATTGCTATTATTATCATCATCGCCGTCCTCATCGTCCTCGTCATCGTCATCGTCATCCTTATTATTATTATTATTATTATTATTATTATTATTATTATTATTATTATTATTATTATTATTATTATTATTATTATTATTGTTATTGTTATTGTTATTATTATTATTATTATTATTGTTATTATTATTATTATTATTATTATTATTATTATTATTATTATTATTATTATTATTATTATTACTGTTATTGTTATTATCAACATCAATATTATTATTATTCTTACTGTAACGGGGGGACGCTGGACGGAGCGGCGGGCAGTGATTTATTGATCGTTACACAACATTATGTAACCGGAATCGCTTCATCGGCCATTCGGCATCGAATTAAATCTAATACTATTATAATTGCGTTCAAGGGACGGATAAAATTCCGGTCGCGAATAAATTTCAAACTATATAATGCCGGGGCATTAATCATCTTCTACAATCATCTTATATATTAAATACTGAGGGTTCGGTGACGAATTGTTGGACTTGGGAGTGACGGCGGCCGAGGCCGGAAGCTGACCGAGCTGCCTACGATTGTTTCGTCGTTTCTATTTGCATTCCCGACATTCAATGCTTATCATGATTATATTAACTGGACCTGCCGAGAGAGACGCCCAATCACAATAAGCATCGACATTGATGTTTGATCGCAAACTCATTAAGCTTTTTAAGCGCGAGGCATCGAGTGCCGCTACGGAAGAAAATAGGAATTTATTTCCCTCCCTAGGACCCATCCCCCCTCCCGACCCTCTCATCGTCCATTCTCCTCACGGTCGAGTACCGAATGGCAGAAATACACTTGTAAAGCTGCGGGGATTAAGTCGGCAGAGGAAAAACGGTGGCGGGGCGGAGTGAGGAGGCGGCGGGAGGGAATAAAAATGACGAGTACGAAAAAAATGGAAAAGAAAAAGGGGCGGGAGGGGCCGAGGGAAAGAGGAGAAGAGAGATGTATCGAAAATAGGGCGTAAACGAGCTTCGAGCCTTTATCGAGAGTAATAATTTTTATTTTTATCGAGCATTTTACAAAACGCTAAGCCCGCAATATTTGTGCACTTTTTGTCCTGGCTTTTTTTTCACCTCATTTTTTCCTTTGTTGAGATTGAGCGAGAGGGAGAGAGGATGGGAGGGGAGGGGGAAGAGAGAGAGAGAGAGAGAGAGAGAGAGAGCGCAGATTATATGCCGCCGACTGGTCGGAAAGTCATAATACCCGGTCCCGGCCAAATCACTTAATACCAACTCGGATAAAGTTTGAATTTCAAGTGGGTCCGAGTCTTAAATTCCCCCCTACTTGGGACATCGGGGCGCGGAGGGGGCTCGGGGCTTCCAGAACCCGGCGTCCGATAAGCGTTAGATAAGCCGGGGAGCCAGCCGTGCAATAATTAGCGACAATATTCAAAAAGCCTCTCGATATCGTTCATCCTGCGCAGAGCGCGAGGGCGGGCGGACGGGCGGGGAGTGGGGTGTGGGGGATGGTGACGAGGCAGGCCGTAAGTGGAGCCGTAATTTTTTCCTTTTTGGTTGGTCGCAGTGCCGGTATGGTCCGCCATCTCCGTGATGGGCATGAAACTCAAGGACATGAACAAGGACATTGGCCGGGACAACGACCCGCATCACTGGGCCGAGATCCATGCCAAGGTCGTCAATTGCAACCAGGATATGATAGCCAGGAAGGGAAACCACTGCTGGGCCGTCGGCGTATGTGCCTGCGAGATCATCGAGGCCATTCTCCGTAACACCTGCGTCTACCTCGTCGTCTCTACCTACGTCAAGGTAAATCAGAGGGTCAATCGAACGGGTAAAACGAAGTAAATAAAGACCCGGGCCTCTGGGTCACCTCCGCCCCGTAATAATAACGTTTTTCCAAGAATACCTCGTACGCGTAACTCGGTATCTCTTCCCTCGCCCCACCCCAACCCGCCTCGCCTCACCCCGTCCGGCCCCACCCGACCAAGTCTTTTCGCCGGACACTACTACACTCCCCCCACCTCAGCTCTCGGCTTTCGTTTTATTTACGTAAGGCGTCGCGCGTCGAGGCCTCGCTCGCAAGTGGACTAGGCCGAGGGTAATGGATACTCCGCGTAAGAAATACGCGCGCTCGGTTCCCATAGGGGATATGTACGGGCGAGCCGGAACCGTTGCTGCCTCGAGGATTTAGTGCTTCGATATTCCCGTCGTAGCCGGGGTCTCGGCCCCGACGGATAAGGTGACTCGAACTTTTACAAACTTATGTAAATCTCGCGATAATCCGGGCAGTAAAGTCGCGAGAGGTCGGCTTAGCGAGGGTAGCTGCCGCGCGCTTTGAATAATCGAACCGGCACGGCGGCCTCGTTATATCGGCGGAGAATGACCGCCGCCCCCCGGGTACTGGCGGTCGTGGTCGTGGTCGTAGTCGTAGTCGTAGTCGTAGTCGTAGTCGTAGTCGTGGTCGTGGTCGTGGTCGTGGTCGTCGCAGGGAAGCGGGGCGGGGTGGGGTGGGGGTGGGATGGGGGTGGGGGTGGGGAGTACGCGGCAGACTCGCGTCGGACCCTCTGGTATTTATATCGGGAATCGAAATAGCCGGGTAGTAGTATTTCAGGGGGAAATCCCAGTCTCCTCTCGGTCGAATGTTGCGCGGCGTTGGAGGATGAGTCGGCCCCGGCGGATGCCTAGATCGCGGGAGACTGGAGGACCCTGTCGGGTGCTAGAGAATTTCAGTGGCGAGGCTAGAGGCACACCCCGATGAAAAACGCCCCCCCCCCCAGAGCATAATGTTTGCCGAAGCGACTCGTGTCGGCGCTCGGCCGAAAATAAAAGCCAGCCATCATAGCCCCAAGCCCCGGACACCCGGCCGCCCGTCCGTCAACAGTGAGACTCGCGACAACGACCCCGCGGGCGGGGAACGGTCGTGACCCGAGGGCTTCTCTATCACTAACCAAGAGGAAATATTGACAGGGCTGTCGTCATGGCCTCGAGAAGGACGTGTTTATGTCACTGCCATGCATCGTAGGGAGCGAGGGCGTCCTATCCTACATACGTCACCTATACACCGAGGAGGAGCAGGAGCTGACCACGAGGTCCTGTCGTAACATTTACGAGAACCAGAAGATCCTCCTCGAGAATCTGCAGTAGGGATAGGAGGAGTTCGCCGAGCCCCGGACGTCGAGGAAACGAGGTGGAAGGAGGCGGACGGAGTCTTCGGATCGTCGGCCAGAACTCTCCCTCACCTGAGATAGTCATATCGAAACAGAGAGAGAGAGAGAGAGAGAGAGAGAGAGTGGACTTTTTCGTTAATAACCGTCCTCCCGCCGCGATGGGTATCCTATGTAAATGCTGTGTATTATGCCTGGGCCTTAATTGGCGGTTGGCCCCTTATACCCAATAAATACTGGAAATTAAAAGAAATTTAGTGTGCATTGTTTGTTTATTTATCCGATAAAGGTGCGTCGGTCTGAGCGTCGATGCATCCGAGACTCCCCCCCCCCCCCTACTCCTCTTCCTTCTCATCCCCCTCCCTCGGCCCCTTCATCGACTAACCGAGGCGCTCGTCGGCCCATTTCTCATTTAGAGCCGAGCGATCCTGGAGGCGTCGGCACTTTGCCGATTCGGCGTCAATCAATTATAGCCTGCGAGTTTGGAAGGCCAGATAAGCGCTTAATCTCCTTTTCGCCTTGGCGACGGCGGACGTACAAATTGCCCACTCCAAGTGACGTACCAATTAGGATCGCGCACCCTGATAAATATCCCCGCGGACGAACCCGCGCGCCGCTCTCTTACCGAGCTTCCCGTACATTCGACCCTCCACCCCCCCGCCCTCAACACCGTTCAATGAAACCACACGCCGCTCTTATCGCGAGGACTATTCTTCTCTCTCTCTCTCTCTCTCTCTCTCTCTCTCTATTCTTCCTCCTCCTCCTCCTCCTCCTCTTCTTCTCCTTCTTCTCTCGGTCGTCTTTGTTTATTTTTAGTCAAGGGCCAGCAGCTGCGCGCGGTCGCGCTCTTCAAAGATCCGGATATCGATGACCTGGGCCGAGGGTTAGAGGGAGAGAGAGAGAAGAAAAATCCGCCGGTTAGGAAAAAGCATTATCCTCGTCGAGTCCCAGAGTCGGCCGCCTGCGTTTTAATCCCCGGGGCGGCTATCGACAGCCTCGAGCTGGCCCGCGACTCTGCCACCGAAGGCTACAACAGCCCCGGGGCGATTTGTCAGGATTACCTACGCTCGCGGATTATCGTGCCACCTCTACCTCCTTCGGCCGAGCCTCGGACGTCGGCGAGAGCAAGAGGGCGCACTTGCCACGAGGACCACCTGCCGCTCCTCGGCTCGCGGACGGTATCAGTCCCGCGAATTCATGCGTCTTACTTAAAGTAAGTACGCGGAGGCCAATCCTGATTAATGCACTCTTTTTGCGGGCCGATTATGTCCGCGCGAAATTCTTAAACGCGGGACTTTCTTTATTGGGAGCCACGTCGGCGTCCTCGGGGGCCGCGATACCGCGTGTTCCGCGCGACTCGAGTTACGGCCACGACTCGTAGGGGTCCGGATCCCTCTACGCCCTCGCCTTCGCCCTCGCACCCTCTCTCGGGCTCTGACCGCGCTCACCTTGCATAATGAGGCCCGAACAATGACGTATAATACCGGACTGCGACTCTCCCCCCCGTCTCACTATTTCTCTCTCTCTCGCTCTCTCTCTCTCTCTCTCTCTCTATATATATATATATATATATATATATCTCTTCTTCTTCTTCATCGCCCCGCTGACGACCTCCGTTCTATGCATTACGCATGGCCTATCATTTTTACCCCCGGCGATGCATGACAAAAGTATTCGCGCTCCCCCCCCCTCACTGCATGCTCTACGTATTTTATTCAGGAGGCGAAGGATTCTGTCCCCGGAGGGGCACCGAACCAACGGACACGACGTTTAGCTGCCCGCTACCGCCACTACCGCCTCCGGCCTCTCCTCCCCATCCCTACTTATTTGCGCTTGGCCAAGGGTTACCGAGGAGGAATGAAGAAGCCGGCCTCTGGGGCCCGTTAATTTTTTCATTTTTTTTCCCTGCCCCGGCCAGTTATTTTTAACTCCGAAACTAGCTTTCAATTAAAAGTGAAGGGGCTAGTCGTTTGCGAGGATACGCGATAAGGGCGAAGCTACCTTCCAATCTACCTACCGCTCCCCTTGCCTTCGGCGCAACTTGTTTCTCTCTCTCTCTCTCTCTCTCTCTCTCTCTCTCTCTCTCCGCTCTCTCTCTCTCTCTCTCTTCGCTCTGTCCCCGCTCTTCCCATACATCCGCCCCACTACGCCGATCACGCGTTCCCTTTAATCCGCCAGCGTCACCTCCTACTTCATTCGGCCGTATCTATTTCTTCTTTGTCTCTGCATGTACACGTGTACGCGCTGTGCCACATCGCACAGAGTCGCCGGAACTTCAGTAAGATTAAGAGAGTCACGAGCGAAAGGGGATATTTTCTCGCGGATAACCACTCCTCGCAAAATAAGCTCCTCGACGATACGCGTGATTCGGCAGCTCCGATGGCATTCGTTATTCCCCCTAACGAATCCCATCGTCCTCTCTCTCTCTCTCTCTCTCTCTCTCTCTCTTTCTGTGTCTTCCTCTCGCGCGCGCCCGCGCTCTCCTACCTGAATCGGGTGCCCGCCAATCGGCCTTCTCCCCCTCGTCCCCGACACCGCCACCCGCCCACCGCCACCTACAAACCGAGCGACCGAGAGCGACCAACGAACCTCCGGGAGCTCCTCTCGCCTTCTTCGCTCCCTCTCTCCCTCTGCTTTACTTTTTTGTTTATCCGCTCCTTCCTCTCCCGTGTCCGTTTGCTTGTGTTTTATGCCTCTCTCGACGACCTTTTTTTCTCACTTCGTATAAGGCTGACAAACGAGCTCGCAAAAAAGGACACGGGCTCAGCGCCGAACGGACTAGAAACGATTACAACTTCATCCGCTCGCCTCGGCTAACAAGTATGGCTTTTAATTTTTATCTTTTATTCAAAGTTCATCAATATTAATCCACTGCGATTGCCGAGACGAGACGGCGCTCGACCCGGGCATCCACGCACATGGACACACGCGCCCGCGCGCAGCCGCACGCAACCGGCACGTAGCCGCACACAGCCGTACATACCCACAAACGTATACGGACCACGGCTCAGTCGTGGTGTGGGGGGGGGGAGGTAACTCGGCCTGACTATGACTTTTTCGTTGTCTTGTTTTGTATGGTCAAGACTCGACGTAGTCGCGCGCATTTAGAGACAGTTTTATTCTCTCCCCCCTCCCGCCCACCCATTTTTTTGTTTTGTTTCGTTTTTGTATATTTGGATTTGTTTTTTTGCTTTTCGTTAACGTCCTTTTGAAAGCTGATAGAGAGTATGCGAGGGACGGACGGGAGGAAGGCGCGCGCTCTATGAAAAACGAAATTCACGCGAGCGATATCTGACATTTTATTTGTCGCCGCGTTACTCACGGCGATATTTGTTTATTCTATCATCCATGTTCACTATTCGTACTCTCTCCGTGTCTGCCTCCTCCACCTACCCCCACCCCCCTGCCCATACGGCAATTCGTCGATTCCGCCACACGGGCCAATCGACTTTTTATTTCCGCTATTCTCTGCTAAATAACAATTCAATCAATCGGATGAAAAGTAATCAATGTAGCTATAATGTTTGTGCCATTTTTAGCAGAGAGGAGTTTTTTCTTCTATTTGCATGTATATATAAATATATATATATATAAAAATGAATACAAGGAAGTAAATGGAATTTGATTTTCGTGTTCCGTCGGCCGGTCAAACGCCATCGGCTCCAAGTCAATGCGGGCCGTCCCCATAGCATCCACACATATACGGCTGCTAATTCGTATACCTCCATCGCGACTCTGCGTCATTTCGTCTCCCCCCTACCGATTATCCCTCGCCGCAGTCCGTCACTCAATCAATCAGATATAGAGAGACGGTCTCCCGCGCGACGAGGCATTTTAGGGATCCGTGCACCGGCGGATAGGAGCAGTCAACAGCTTTAGAAAAAAAGTAGCCTCGTCATCGCTCGCCTATTTCTGTCTGCCCGTGTGCGTGGCTGCCACGCGGAAACGGCCCGGCTATTTACCCGCTACACGTCTTGCGCATCCGAAAACAAACAAACGAAACTGAACGAAAGGAGCGTGGCGGAAGAGATAGATAGATAGATAGATAGATAGATAGATAGATAGATAGATAGATAGATAGATAGATAGAGAGAGAGAGAGAGAGAGAGAGAGAGAGAGAGAGAGCAAAGAATAGCAAAGCGTCGAGGTCATTCTTTGGCAATTAATGATGGCCCTCTAGATTGGCATTCCCGTGTGTGTTTTCACTTTCTGTGATGGAGAGGCGTTAGCGCCTTAATAATCGTGTCCGACGAGCAGCATAAAGGATTTGCCGATCGCCCCCCCTCTCACCCTCACCCTAACCCTCCTACCCGACACGCCGCGGCGCCCGACTCACCTCTTATACACCACTTAACGAAACCGCGGCTCATGAGAATTTCGAGGATTCCCAGCAAGTAGTAGCGCGATCGCTGATTACACGTCGACCCGCGATCAGCCTGATTGTAATTAATAGCCGTGGATCGGCGACCGCTTAATTGCCCCGAGGGGGTCAACTTAAGAGTAACTGCGAGTACGCACGCCATCCTCCATTCTATAGATACGTGCATATGTATATATATATGTGCAAGCTCGGGTCCACGGCTCAGAGATAATACTCTCAGCCAGAGAGAGAGAGAGAGAGAGAGAGAGAGAGAGAGAGAGAGGAGGGGTTGCACGTTGGGCCCTTTGCCCTTTCTCTCGAGACCTCCTCTCACCCACGCACACACGGCCCAATTTATAAGACAAACAATGGTGGCTCCCTCCCCGCGGCTCGGCTTAGACAAACAAAAACAACGAGGAGCGGCGGGATATCGTCGGTCGAGAGCTACAGTTCCCTAAATTATCGATACGCCGACTCGATTTCTCACTCTCTCGGTAAGCGGACTTTCCCGTTCGCCCGTCCGCCCCCATTTTTTGCCATCACGCACGATCTTCGGACTTACGTGCTTTGCTTTACAAGCACTGCCGCGGACTTCTTATTCAAGAGCCCGGTTATCGCTTTTTTCACTCCCGGGGATTAAGTAATAATGTCGCAAACACGAGCGGCCGAAGATAGCGCGAGTACGTGTATCATGCTTAGGATGGGAAATTATTAATATACAAAAGATGACAGACCATTAGTAATGGAAATTTATAGCTTCCCTTCTAATCAGTCCGTGAGGGAGGAGACAATTTGCAGAAATAGTTCCCCGTTTGATTATTCTCTAAGTGTCAACCATTTATTCTGAAAGATATACCTAAAACCTTTAATACTGGCACAACATGATCGAGTATTATCTATGTCACGTGCCGAGAAGAACATCACGGCATCACGTCGAATACATTCCTGCAACGCGCATTTTTACGTCATTTTATGACGAACAAAAAAGACAACAATAATAACAATAACAAAAAACAACAACAACAACAACATCAACGATAAATAATAAATAATAAAAATAAACAAAATAATGTTGATGCACTGCAGTGGAAGCTATAAGCAGTAAAACGCACGCTGGACTTGCATTTTCAACGTATACAAGCGATTATTTATGACGTATGTATATATATATATATATATATATGGATAGATATAAATATATTGAGGGAGAGATGCTATTAAAATATTTACACACATGCGGAGTGGATTATAAATATCGATAACTGTGGAAAGCTTTTTACGCGTATTAGCATTCCGCCATTGAATAATGCTCCGCGCATATAAATTCTCCTCGGCTCAATAATTATAATAATTAAAAAATCAAAAATCCCCCTCGCCGGGTCTTCGTTCCATTTACATTGAGCGGGTGTACGGGATTAATAAATTAATGGGCACGAGGGAGGGAGCGATTTATAATATCGAATCACAATATATCCTGGCAGGGCGCGCGCTCCTCTTCGGGCCATTGCAAATAAATAACGCATAAATAAGCTCGAAAATAAAGAGGTCGCTTGAATGGAGAGGCGTTTCAGCGGCAGGATATCTCGTTCGTTTTATAATTACAATCGTCATTGTGCCTTGTTTTTCACGAGCCCTGAAAAAACTCACTCGCAACCGTTAACAGTCGACTTGCATTAATTGGCCAGACTAATTACACTTACGTCCCGAGCGAATCATTATAATTTTAACAGATATATAGAGCAACAACAACACCTTAGCTCGGTGGCGCACGTGCGATTGGCCTGACGGGTCGATACGCCGAGTCGGGGGGAGCTGAATTCACAAGCAACGAATCGAATAGCCAATGGAATGCAGTGCTCGGCCCGATAATTCGCTAGCGCTGGCTTTAAGATAATAATGGTCGATAACGACCGGCAGACAGTCGCTCGTCGCTCCCATGCCTCTACGATGCCTGTACGATGCCTGTCCAATGCCTGTCCGATGTCTGTCCGATGTCTGTCCGATGCCTGTCCGATACCTGTCCGATACCTGTCCGATGCCTGCCAAGTGACACCGAAAACACTCCCTTTTTATCTACCGAGTACCGTTTCGCGATGACGAAACGCCGACGGAGGGTTGGGGAGGGACGGGGGGGGGTACGATCGGACGAGTCCTCCCGACGAGCGGACTGATTTATTTAAGTGTAGGCAGGGCTCCGCTTAAGAACAGCCGCCAGGGCGCTCCTTCATTATGTCCTCGTCTAAAGGGTTTCTCCGCAGGTACTTCGGCTCCCGAAGCCCCTTCAGCCCGCACACTCGCGGTATTCGCGTACGTGCCGAAGCGCACGAGGCCACGGACGTACCGGACGACGCACTGCCGCGCGATCGGGGAGCGACTCCCCCGGTCTCGTCGATGCATCGCCTCGATCAGCGGGATCTCTGGAACGGAGGCTCTTACAGGAGGGTCGCGCACTCGGGCGATCGATTCCTGAGCCGCCCCTCCAGCAGCCAAGGTCGTCCTCGGTCGGGGTGTACCGTGACCGTCGACCTAACCGTGTGGCCGGCACGGGAACGCCCTTGACTATAAAACCGCGAGGATTCGGTGTCGCGTAGCTTGCGGGTCGTTCGCGAGCCCCATCCCCGGCGATATCGGCGGTACGCCCCACCTCTCCCATCTTCCGGCGGATACCACCCGTTCCTCCCCCTCCAACTTTTTGTTTTAGCTGGCCGGCCGGTGGAATAGCTTTGCCGAGTGGGGTGGGAGAGAAAGAAGGAGCGTGAAAGCGCTTGCGTGTGCGAGCGTGCGAGCGAGCGTCTCTCTCTCTCTCTCTCTCTCTCTCTGTACGGCCGAATAAGAAGAAGTAGGAAAAAATAAAGGATCGAAGTGGTGTTGGTTAGGTGCGTGCCCCGGCCAAGCTCAGTGCATTGACGTTACTGCCTATGGCGCAGGCTCCGGTATAAAAGTGGCGGCAAGGTCACCGGGTCCGCACACTATAGAGCGAGGATTCAGTCAAAGCGAGCGCTCCAAGCTGCGAACGTCGTCCCCGAGGAAGAGCTGTCACGAGGGCTTTTTCCCCTCGCCACGCCGAGAAGGCCAGGTGAGTCGCTTTAATGCTTTTATCGCGCGGGACTTTGGACACGGGGACGGCTTCTTTATACCCGGGTGCGCGATAACGACTCGCTCTTCACGAGCCGTCACACGTGCGGGCCAGCAATCCTTATCCCCAGATAAGATTAGCCGATGATGCAACCGCCGATCAAACTGCAGCGGCCGATTCATTGCCCGATTCCCGATTGACGTGTCCCGGATTAAGAGTTCCGGTCACTTGCCGATAAGGCTCGAGGCTTTTTTTTTTGTCCACCGCCTGTTCCACCCTCCCTTCCATTACTCAACCCATTGCTTTCGACGGCTATAATTTTTTATCTGCTCGCGAAGGCCTCGCTTTCTTTTTAAAAAGCCGAGCCGCTGCTCAAGATGCCTACGTTACCGGCCGGGTCGCTCTGCTCGAGACCAACGAACCTCCTCGCTACGTACGTACGCTCGTTTCGCACGGCCGAAACTCGTGCCAAGTCCTTCCTTTACAATCTACACTCTCACGCTCGCGCGATATTTAATTACGTTCTTTCTTCAAACATTGATACCGTACGTACTGGTCTGCTTCCAAGAAACGCAACTCTGCGCAAGAGTTCAAATTTTCAAAGCCCGTTATAATAATATTAATAATAATAATAATAATAATAATAATAATAATAATAATAATAATAATAATAATACAACAACAACAACGTTGCATTTCGTTTTGAACTTTCAAATAGAAGCTAATTCGCATAGAACGAGAATCTTAATAATAATTACCCGTCGAGAGCATTTCTTCGAAAGGACTCCTCGCCATTGCCTAGACAACAAGAACATTTTAATGCGCATTATTGCAAAGACTCGTTTGAATCGTACGTATATTCGCCATGCGTGAGAGAATTCTCTCACTCACTCTCACTCACTCACTCTCACTCTCTCTCTCTCTCTCTCTCTCTCTCTCTCTCTCTCTATCTATCTATCTATCTATCTATCTATCTATCTATCTATCTATCTCTTTGGAATGACGAAAATGGCAAGGACTTTTTAGGAGGGCAACCGTAGCGGAAGATGATGAAATACAAAGTGGAGCAACGGTGCCTTGGGTTGCGCGTACGTAGCCTTTTGACAGCGAGGAAACGACGGAATCGCGTGTCTGTCACTTTAGATCAGGGGGATTATTTTGCCAGAATCCAGATAGGGATACTCGAGTAAAGATCAGAATCTACTCTTGGTACTACCGGCACGTGCCAACGCTCGCAAGGGCGCAAATAGCCGCAAAGAGCCGCGCCGGGGCTGAGGGGGCCGTTGGGTGCCAGTGGAGGGGTAAAAGGGAACGCGCGTGCCTTTGACTCGAGGCCGATGGGTACGGGTACCCGTGGCGACATCGGACGTGGAAACCGATTACTTCCGATGGGAGCTTCACGGGCTCCCCGGATACGGTTCCACCACCAGTCCAAGAGAGAGAGAGAGAGAGAGAGAGAGAGAGAGAGAGAGAGAGAGATCTAAGAAAAGATCGGAGCTACTTCCGCTGCTTATATGCCCATGTACGGCTAGGAGCGATCGCATCGATTTCTCGCACGAGCTCGCCGACCTCGATTCTATGACCCTCTTGACCTTGTGGTACTATTGTATGCCGAAGCCTCGGGGGGAGCGCAAGTGCCCTTACGGAGCACGTCTCGTTCGGGCTGACGGAACGCCGACACAGGTTTTCCCATTCTCTTATTAGCCGAAAGGAATTAATGCACGTCCCAATGAGCCTAAATAGTAATTATTTATTTACACCTCGAGCTATCCTTCCTATATTTTATTAAAGATAATGGTCAACCGTTTGGGTTAATGCCGGCATGCCGAGATGCCGGTGCGCCATAAAGGCCTCTCGCAGTTCCTCATTCCTAAAATAGATTTATGATCTTTATGTACGTAATCGCAGTGCAGCAGTGCGCCGCGGAGCAATTAAAAGTACGAGCTTCCGTTGCAAGTGGTGCTTTTTAAGTCGGCGGCCGTTTATCAGAAAGCAGTATAAGCTACGGCATACGGATGTGGAGTTTATGGTCCTTTATAGTGACATTCCTTGGTAAACAATGGAGGCGGGGAGGGCTTTGGGATTATCTCAACCTATGGAAATTCATTCGTATTAGAATTGCTAATTTTGCATTCAATAGTACAAATGCGGCACTTCATACGCCCGCTAAATATAGACTTCTTATATGTACATGTGGCGGAAAAACTTAAACCCCAGCCCCAGCCCCAGCCCCTCCCCCGTCCAACAACAAACTCACCTTCGCCTCATAAATTTAAGCCCGGACGTTTAATATTTAATATTTAAATAATAGTAAAATATTGGATAGAATCCATTTCAATTAGATTTTTCAGCGTCAGCCTGTCACCGCGAGCGCCCGCTGACATTTATTAATACTAATTTTGAATTATGTGTGTAAATTGTGCACTCAACTGCAACTATGAGTACAAACAAAACTATTAACTACCAGTACGAACTTTCCGTATTTACAGAGGGTGCCGCTGCCGCCGCCGCCGTCGCCGTCCCACCCCTCGCTCCTCGACGTATTCTCGCTATTATCATTGTCGCTATTGTTTACTCTCGCGTGTGCATTAGCACAGAACAAAGCAGATCTTCATTCGTATTAATTTTTTATATACCTAAGATCCATCGAAACAAATGATTATTGAAACTATTCAGGGCTGGCTTTTATAACACATTCAATCTGTCCGACTGTCAATCTTATTGTAATTATTATCAAAAATCTAGACATTCCTGAGCGTTTTTAAGCCTCGCATTTGAAGGACATTCTCGTGAATATCGATCTCTGGCCAATACAAAAGAAATATTAATTAAGTCCTTCATTCATCAAGAAAAACAGTGCTCGACTATTAAATGATCGATCAGTTATGCCGATCAATAGTTAAGTAATATTTCAGGCTCAAAAGCACGTTGACTTATTTAATTAAAACGAGACTCTACCATTTATTTCATCAAAACTTAATTACTTTCGATCCTACTAGATTTCCATACGGGGAACATATGCGCGCATGAGCATTTTATGATTTTGCGTGACCGAGCACCAAAGCACATTGAACATTTAATAAACGAATCAATTATATCTCTTATTAAATTAAATTGAATATAAAAATTCAATTCAATTCAATTCATGTACTTTTAATTTGTTGACATTTATTGTTTCATTCATTCATTATTACCTTCGAATACCCAATAATCTAATAAATATTCAAAATAATGCAATTACAATTATTATGAAAAATCTAAAAGTAGATTCGACAAATTGCTTAACTTTAATCAAGTTTTATACGACTTTTACTATCCCGTAAATAAATGCTTTGAATTACTAAATGTTATTGCTCAAAAAATTGTTGTTAGATGATGCACGCACGCGCGCGCGCGCATACACACATATATCTTTTATACTTGATCCTTTAATGATAAATACAGATAAAACTGTATTTTTACGATCCAAAGTTGATATGCTCGGCCAAATATATTAATTTATCGATTTTATAATAATACTTACATAGTTCTATTTAAATTTCATTTCTTTCTCAACGGAATGCAATTAAAGATTAATCTAAATTCGTAAATATTTTTCCTGACCTTGGCACACAAGTTTGTAGTAATTTTGTCGGTATATTAAAGGAACGTTTAAAGGAACGTACACAGGCACGCGTATATATATATATATATATAAATTTTTATTTCATGAAAAATTTAGTCAACATAAAATGTAGGCGGCTTGCAATATCAAGTAATTATTGCTTTGACGAATGTTATAATTTCTTGAATGTGATTTAACAATTCCCTTTCTTTCTTACTGATAATAAAGTTTATTTGTCATTTAGAATATTAGCTTATTTTTTAATATTTATGGACTTGAAATTTTATCTGCGCGGATGATATACTTCATGATTCTTGACACTTTTAAAAATGACAAAGTTACACTCGGAGAATCTTTTCTTAAAATTCGTAGGAAATCATTGAAAGCCCGACCAGAATGAGATGATTGATAAAATATGGATGTGCGCATGGGAATAAAGAGACTACGGAGGCGATTATGTTCTTTAACTTGCAATTAATATTAAATTATCTAAACAATCGCAGTGAATGATAAATCATGGTAATTTATGGTCCAGCATTAATTGTTTTGCTTTATTTAGATAAACGAAAATGGCGCCTCTTAAGGAAGAACTGCTGAACGCAGTAGCGGAGCCAGTGACCACGGGCCTCAATAAAATAACGATCGTCGGCGCTGGACAAGTTGGTATGGCCTGCGCTTTCAGTATTTTGACAAACGTAAGGACTCGAATGGTTTATTGCCGGCAACTCAATGCTCGACAATAACTCCTTATTTATTTCTATTTCCTTCCTCGTCTCGACATTTGTTCAGCAAGCTCTTGCGCGATTACAGCACGCGAATTGAATAACAACAATAACAACAATAACAACAACAACAACAACAACAACGATAATAACGACAATATTAAACAATAATAATGATAGCAGACGGCGAGTTCGTTAAATTTCATTTGATTGAAGGGCGTTAATTTGTTTAGGTATTTCGGTAAAATGGTTTTCGTTCTAAATTAATATTTTGCTTGGTAATTTGCTTACCTAAATAGATTAGAAGCGAGTCAAGAGTCTTCCTTTACCCTTTGGACGTTGAGTCTAATAACTCGGTTCGTTAAAAGCAGTCGACGAGTTAAAATAAATTATCCTCTGGACGAAATGTACTTCTTTTTAAATTTGTTGGATACGCTCTAATCATATGCAGAGTAACACGTCATTTATGTTTTCGAAAGAGCTTCGAAGGAGTTTTCGTGAGACCATTAAATAAACTTCAAAGCTCTACTAACAGTTGTTTTTATATTTTTTAACCCCTTCAAATGCAATTTATATACGCATTGTTGATTTTCATAAAAATTAATTATTTCTGTAATTACTGTAGTTTTTAATTTTTTTTTATTTATTACGTATTTATTTTATTTCTCATTCATTAACAAGCAAGTTATTCGTATAAAATTCATTTTAGCTTCAGAAAACAATATTCATTTAATAATATATTGACTATTCTTCAAGCTTATAAAAAATCAATTGCACTTGCATTGTGTACATCGTTTAAGCACTAAAAAACCTTATCACACTTTTCCATGTAAATTATTTGATTACTTCGTAAACTACGTATCTCTCTCTCTCTCTCTCTCTATATATATATATATATATATACTTAACTGCTTAAGTAGGAACGGATAATTTTGTAACAAGTACATAATAAGCATTAAATAGAATTTATTAAAATGTTTAAAATTCTTATTTAATTATATTACAGTATTACTGTATTACAATTATTATTTTACATTATCATTATTTTAAATTGCTTACAGCCCAAAATGTCTTAATTATATTACTTGATGGATATAATATATATATATATATAATTGCAATTAACTGTATTTGCTTTAATGCATGTATTGTTTAGTCGAAATGAGAATTTCTGCAGGTATAATCTTAGTTCTTATTATCTCCTGTGTTAATTAAAACTTATAATGTTACAAGTAACTCTGATCTTATTATTTACTGAGTTTCATCTACGAAAGTTTTGATGTCACAAGGTAGTAGTTGAATGTAATTGCCAATAATGTTGAAAATTTTGTATATTGAAAAATAAAGTAATAATTTTTTTTACAAAACTATAAAATAATTAGCAACTTCATTTTGTAAGGTTTTTATGCTTAGAATTTTTTACAAAACATAGTTAACTCCACTTATTTAGGTAACAAAAAAAAAAAAAAAAAAAAAAAAAAAATAACAAATAGAAAATAATTGATCCGGACTGCTTTACATTATGAAATTGTTATGAAATTAGTGAATTTTTTAAAAGTAAATTACCGCGCTTATTTAATAATGTTTTTTTACTGAATATATTTATAATTATGCAACCTGCTTCAGTATGTAGTATGAAGTTAACGAGAAATAGGCCGAAAAAGCATTATATAGTTCAGTATATAAAAAGTGCAAAGTGTCTAGCAGAGAAGTACTGCTTGGCTCGATTGATAATTCGCGTTAAAGAGTTTCAATTAAGGATTCAATTTATTGTATTATTATTAGTTCAGTCGAATTAATACGTACGTTGAACAAAATGTTTTTTAAGGTATAGCCAATTCTTCGTAGCTTGTACGGACGTAGAAAAAGTTTATCTATTCAAGCTGCAGTCTTGAAAATGAAATTAATTAGGTTCGTAAAGAAAAAATAGACGTTAAGCGATTCAGTTTTTTCTGAATAGCTCAATATACAGGTAAATAAATATGATTAAGAAGCTTGATGTTAAGCCAACAGGAAATTAGCAAAATCTAATTTAACTTGGGCAACAAATATTTTCAAGCGCATTAAATGCCCCCCTCCTGTAACTAGCAATGCTTTTACATATTTTTTAAATTAATAATATCGTTCGGCGAAAATTATCAATGTATTGTATGGCAGGAAAGGTATATCGTTAACCCATAGATGCTAAAACTAATTTATGGAATTGAGTAAAGTTTAGAATGAGAGGGTTCGGTCGGGGGGGGGGGTTCTGTAAAATAAATACTTATTATGAAAGTAATTTAGCATTACTTAAGGTAATACTAATGAAATCGTGTACTAAAATTATTTAACGTATAATTGCCTTTCATAAACGATTACAAAATAATACTTTCTGGAGTTGCAATAAAAACAAATTCATTAAAGATAGTAAAATTTATGATAGGCATGCTATCGTTTAAAAATAAAACATAATAATAATAATAATAATAATAATAATAATAACAACAACAAAGTTATTTATTCCTCGTATGTTCTAGAGAAATGATATGAAAATAAGAGGGAATGTTTTCATAAATTTTATAAAAGGTTCGCTTGTTTGTAATTTCTGTTATTTTTCTAAATTCATAATAGCCAGGCCCTGAGTGACTTTATTCTAAATTCCATTTCCCAACTTCTGCAGTCTTTTTCAATATTAGTCAGTGAATTTATAGTATCATTTATTATTGTTTTATATTTACTTTTCATATTTGTTTTATCTAATGCACATTAATTTTAAACTCGACTGTTATTCCTCGTATTCGTTGCGGAATTCACGATGGCCTTGCGCAATCCTTATTTACTTTAATTGTATTATTATTGTTATTATTGTTATTGTTATTGTTATTGTTATTGTTATTGTTGTTATTATTATTTTAAAGATTTTTTGTTTTTTAAATTTCTAGTTTAGACGATCGTCAAATATGAATCTTATCTATAGCAGCCAATATCAGCAGCTAAATATCACACTCACGTCTTGATTTAACTTTCCTTAACATTCTGAACACTTTCACTAATTATTATCGTATACTCTTAATCTTACATTTCGTCAAATATATTAAAATGCCCCATTGTATAATATTGATCCGAGTACATAAATCAAACTCACAATTATTAAGTGAGCTAAATTGCGTTAGATATTGCACTGGAATGTCACGAACGGCTATTATAATTCATTCTTTCTAATTGACTGCTGCATATAAAATATTAAAATGATTGAATAATTTACAGTCGCACGAGGATGGTAAATAAAATCTCTACCAAGTCTTGTTTTTGTCAACAGTTTGAAATAAATACAGCGTTCAAATATGATTTTCTTAAATCTATATTGAATTATAAATTATATTAGAGGACTCATTCATGCCATTCTTATATACAAACAATTGATTTATAATTAAAGATATTAATCAGAGGATTTTATTCAACATCCAATACAATTAACACACAATAAAAGTTTGAATAATTTTCATTCTTAATTATGTACATATTTTGAAATTATTGATTCCGGAATAAATTAATAATAATTAAATTAATTTATAATTTGATATTTACTATCAAAGCATGAAAACCTAAAGAAGACAGATATATTTGCATTTCGTCAAAATTTAAGAAATACCAATCGTTTTTCATATTCTAAATTAACTCCGATATTATAAATGTATTATAAAATGCATTTTATATAGACATTTATTATTTATCACAATAGAGCAGATTAGTATTGCAGTTTTAATTCATTTTAAAATCTTATTAGTATAAAAAATTATAAAGAAAAATGAGAATAAATAATAACGTTATAAGACAGTAATAATAATATGGCGTATGATTTTATTTATGATATTTAACTTATACATGCACAGATATGTATATTTTAAAGTTAATTTTTAACTTGCTTATTTTTATTTTAAATAATCTATATATATGAACACTCTTTAAAATTGTAAAGTATAAGATATAACAAAATAATATTAAATCTTTTAACTATGATTCCTTGATAAATACAAAATTTTAATCAAATGTTCAAGCGACTTATGTCTCTGTATGAATAAATTCATTGATTACGTATACGTATCATCATTATGATTTTTCCGTATTCTAGAGTATTTAGATTAAACGTTTAGTAGTGAAATAAATAAAATGCTGCTTTGCGCAAGATAAAGGCTCGATTGGACGAAAACAATTGGCTCTAGAATTTTTAATGCGCAATCGCACATGAGTCATTCGAAAAATGATTTTTACGCTTAGAAAAGTGCATCAGTGCCAATGGGTTCTAATATAATAATAATTAGTTATGAATTTGCTTAAGCTTTTAACTCGGTGATACTTGGGATCATTCATTAAGGAATCATTAGTAAACCCTTCGTGTAGGATAGTATGCTAATTGAACTGCCCTGGCAGAATGTTTCCAGCGACATAGCTCTGATCGATGTAATGGCGGAGAAGCTCAAGGGCGAGATGATGGACCTTCAGCACGGCAGTGCTTTCTTGAAAAACGCCCGAATAAATGCAAGCACAGACTTCGCGATATCGGCCAACTCCCGGATCTGCATTATAACGGCTGGGGCCCGTCAAAGAGAAGGCGAGTCCCGGCTCGATCTGGTCCAGCGCAACACCGATTTACTCAAGATAATCGTACCTCAACTGATAAAGTACAGCCCTAACACGATCCTCCTCGTCGTTTCCAATCCCGTGGACATACTCACTTACGTCGCTTGGAAGCTATCGGGTCTGCCCAAGAATCGCATTATGGGCAGTGGTACCAACCTTGACTCCGCCAGGTTCAGATTCCTACTCTCGCAGAAGCTGAATATCGCGACGACTTCCTGCCACGGATGGATCATCGGCGAACACGGGGATACTAGCGGTTAGTTCATACGGATATTAATAACAGCTTGCAAGCTGGCTGATATTCTTGGGGGCCTGCTCTTGACCTTTACGTATTTAGTTCCAGTCTGGTCGGGTGTTAACGTGGCCGGGGTGAGGCTACGCGACGTCAATGAGGCCGTCGGCACGGAGGAGGACAAGGAGGGATGGAATCAATTGCACAAACAGGTCGTCGATAGCGCCTACGAGATAATCAAACTTAAAGGATACACATCCTGGGCGATCGGTCTGAGCGTCAGCAGCCTCGCTTCCTCGATCCTGCGTAATTCCAATCAGGTTCACGCCGTCTCGACGATGGTATCAGTAAGTAGACCTTTCGGGCGAATGAATATTTTTCCTATTTATTAATTTTCGGAAAATAATCCACCGCAAGATAGTTTAAAAGCTCAAGAGAACTTGATATGTGGCTGCGACAAAGTTTTTTGCCAAAGAAATTATCGGTCAATTTACTTTGCTTAATGTCATCCATCTACGTCTACGTTATATTACGAACGACATAACCGAATGGAATTTACTATAAAAATCCGAATAGTAAACTTGTAAAAAGAAAAAAAAATCATTACATACTATGAACATTGTACCCATTGATAAAAACAGTTCTCTGTTTTATCGGCAAACCAACTGCGCTCCATTTTGCAAATAAATACTAATTCTAACAATGAGCAAATTCATTTGTAACCATTATCTTACTACGTAAATATGTCGATTAAAGTATCAACCGGAAGCATAACGACAAATAAATAATCTTTATTAAAGATATACACTTGCAATAAATAAGACCTTAAATCGTTAATCATAATATATTCACGTGGCGATTTAGCGGCTCGGCCTCTATTTTCGATTAAGATATTGATGCCAGTCACATTATTCAGAATTATTCTGGTCCCAATAGTTTTCAATAATTTTAGACAATCACTGTGAATTCTATCATCATATCTTATATTATTTCTTAATTTCATTTTAAAAATATCTGAAAGGCAATTATTTTTTTATTTTTTTTTTTACAGGGATATCACGATATTAGCAACGAAGTATTTTTATCTCTGCCTTGCACGCTCGGAGAAGAAGGAATCGGGTATATCGTCAAACAGAAATTGACGCAGCAGGAAGTCGATCTTTTGAATAAGTCTGCTGACGCAATGATCGAAGTGCAAAAAGAAATTCGATTTTAATTAGTGCAATTTATTGGTAAATTTATTTATTCTGGACTATTAACTGATTGTGACCGATAATTCTTACGCAAAAGTTTTAAAGGACTTTTTTCATTTTTCTCACCACAAATTATATAATTATAATTTCATTTAATATCTTCCATAACAACGGAAATGCATAAAATATTTATTTTGGCCAGTACTATAATTGCTTATCCTCAATATTCTTTATCAGTATTCTTAATCGAATAAGTGCATTTTTCATGATGATTTTCGGCACCCAAACATAGTATTTGCTTTACTAAAAAAAATGTTGAGGACTGTTAAGCCGTTACATAATCGCATTTATATTATTTATTATTAAGAGCGTTTGTATTGTACGACGTGGAAGTTAATAATGTGTTTAATCGTTTTCTAGTTCTGTTGAAAAATTATAATAAATAAATATATTATTAAAACTGAAATTGCCTATTGTTCATTTATAATATTCATATTATGAATACTATGATACCAAAAATTTAAATAGAATCGTTTCACATTGAATTTAAATACGGTTGTCTTTTGTAATCTATAATCTATATAATTCATATTTATTGTTCTATTCAATACCATAGCATTTATCCCATGCACAGTCATAATTAATAAAATCCCTATTACATATTTTAACATTCAAGCGAATATTAAATTCTCTAATACTCTCATAATGTCTGTTATCCAATATCACTACGTAGTTCATTAAATTATCTTGAGTTCATTTTTCGTTGATAAATTAAAATAGAAAAGCAGAGAAAAAACATATATTCTATAATTTTGAAGACTAAATTCTTATTATACTGTATTATTATTATTAAATAAAAGTTCTTAAAATTGATAGTTTCATTAAAAAAAAAAAAACTTAGAAATTTAATTCGTGAAGGATATTTTCAATATATTATTTAATTGATGAGGATCGATTGCTAATAAGTAAGTGAAGGACTTTATCCACGTGAGCGACATCGACCGCATGATTTATTCATGTGTACACAAATATTATTCCTTCTAATCCCCTCGCCGCCCCTTCGTAATAAATAAACAATATTGATACGAAGATGAATGAAAAAAATGATAACTGAAGTTGGCGATGAGAGATTACATTTATTGGATTCGACACAAGTTCACGCAGTGCCTGATGGAAAATTAACCTTATTTAGCCATATTTATTGATAAAAGACCGAGTATCGTGAAACTGGCAAATTATCCTTAAAAAAGAGCTTAGTTTCGGAAACTTGAAGTATGATTGCGGCCATTGGGACGTGTTTTTACAAATGTAAACCCATGACTCGAAGGCTTTGCAAAGGCTTCTCGTCCCTGTCTGGTTCCTCGATTTCCACTGGTTCCACGAGAAAATGGAAACCTCGAGTTTTCCTGTCCGTATATTATCCCAATTGCGCAGAGGCGAATTCCCGAAAAAGATTCTACTCCGGCACGTGAGACGTTAACAATTATTCTATTCGCTCGTACTCGCTCGATACACGAAAAATAATAACTTCAATTCGATTAGACGTTGTGCTTACTCATTTTTATAAACCGTTGCTATAAATAATCCTTTATTTAAAAGCTCAATGATTCATGCTTTTCTAACTAATGGACACACGTAGATATATACGTATATACATACGTATATATATATACACACACACACACACACAGACACAAGTATAGGAATTATAATGAATCCAATGTTTATCCTTACTTCGTGTACTTAGAGCCTTGAATTACTGTTAAATTGGCGATTGCAGGGATTAAAATAATTAGAGGAATTCGGTGGCTTGTGAAAGTCAAGCTTGCGTAATACAGAAATGCTTCATTATGAGAATCGCAATTAGATGTACTGTTGTTCATTATTTCTTAGGAAAGAGGAATCTGCTTTTCGCAATGAACTGATGCGCAATATTCTCGAACCGACGCGGGATGGAATGAACAAAGTGACAATAGTGGGCTCCGGTATGGTAGGGATCGCTTGTGTATACGCGATTCTCTTTCAGGTGAGTAGTTTCCTACCGTATCGTCCCGGGCTCGCATTATAGTTTCACGCGTCCTATATCGGCGCCGCCCATCCCCCACCCCCCATCGCTCACGGTACAACACAGACTTTCCAAGCTTGTTGATCTTACTAACGATTCGTAGCTCTTGATCAAAGCAACGAATTAAAGCTGCATAACGTTAGAACACTTTCGAGTCGTTACGTATGCGATAAGTTCTTTGAACGAAAGTAAAGAAAAAATAAAAAAAAAATAAAATAAAAAAAATAAAAAAATAAAAATATATAAAAGCGAAGGAAAGTTTATATAAGCGGATTAATTTCAACTAATAATGAAATGAGTTTTATTGAGACATAAGTTTTGTTGGCAATCGTATTCTCTCTGGGATCGGTTCGGTGAATTGTTGCTAAATACGCCATTTCACCAATACTGGCCGATATTAATCCAATGCTTGACAATAATAAAATCAATAATAGTTATAATTTATCGAAGAGAATCAGCACTCACGTGGCGTTGATCGATGTCTACCCGCAGAAATTGACGGGCGAGGGATTGGACTTGATGGATGGTCTCGGATTCTTAGACGATCCTCGCTTCGAATTCAACACAGGTATCGTTAAAGAAAAAAAAAATAATAAAAAAAAAACAACAACAACAATAATAATGATGATAAATGAAAATATTAAAGAAAAATAATGATAAGTCTGCTGCAAAGTCTATCAATCAACGCAACGGATAGGTATATAACGACAGACACAACAATGTAACGAGGAATTACATAAGATTCCATGAAGTCCGTAGAAAAATTGTAGTAAACAGGCGTGATTGCAGTACCGAGTAAAGAAATTAAAAAAAGTTAAAAACAAATACTGAAATTTTACGTGGAGTAAGACTTAATCGTTGATAGAGAGCCGCGCGCGTGTGCGCCTCTGCAGTATTAAGAGGCTGCGCATTAAAGGAACAGTAGCATTATTTAAATGAATACTTTGAATATCGAGAATAATGTATTCATTGACAGGTGTCCGGAAATTTTAATTTGCATGAGGAGGAATGATTTGACGGCGAGGCAATGGCAAGGCCGAGGGCATAATAACAATGCCATCGAAATACTTGTTGCGAAGAAAATTCCGTCGAATGCATGCGCGCTTTCATTGTTGTTATATTTTTCCTTCTCTCCCAGACTTCTTCATATCCAGCAATTCAAGAGTCATCATAATA
Organism: Ceratosolen fusciceps; assembly: GCA_018883505.1. Classification (NCBI taxonomy): domain Eukaryota; kingdom Metazoa; phylum Arthropoda; class Insecta; order Hymenoptera; family Agaonidae; genus Ceratosolen; species Ceratosolen fusciceps. The sequence goes on from RCIC01000005.1 coordinate 8,568,804, forward strand.
ACGGACGGCGTCAAGGAATGCGCGAATAAGGTAAAAGATCTGCAGGTGAGCGCCGAAACGATGAAGAGCATTGTTGAGTCACTGGTCCACTACAGTCCCCATGCGATATTCATAATCGCCTCGAAACCAGGTGACTAATCAATTAACCGACCCCCCCCCCACGCCACCCCTCCACCCTTAATCCCCGACCCTCCGTCGGCTCGCAGGATGCACTGCTAATATTAAAAAAATCGACCGCGAGCGACTTCCTGGGACGACGTCACGTCCATGTCACTTGTATAATTAGCGAAATCACATTTGTTGCACAAAAGCCCGGTAAAGCCGAGCGGATGTTTGAGCGGCCGATGAAAACCGAGTCGAAAATTATTTAAAAAAAAAAAAAAAAAAAGAAGAAGACGAAGAAAGAAAAAAAACAAGGCGAGGTTTTAGGAACCGATGGTCGAGTCGTGAAGATCATTGATCCGGCCTCGGCCGTGCTTCGGCTAACCATACAAATTGTCAAAATACGTAGGAAAAGCTTGTCCGGCTGCTTGCGCTAAGCCAGTAAAGCCAAGTTAGGACGGTCTAGACGAGTTAGATAATAGCCGAAGACCCGTCGGGGACGGGAAATAATAGAGCCGAGCGGTGTATTTAGTTGAAGAGAGAAAAAAGAACAGAGAAAAACGGGTAATAAAAATTTATGCATTTCACATAAAGTGGTTGGGGCGGTAGTGGGGGCCTAAGTGCCGCTTATAAAATAAACACTTAATAAACAGTTGATCGGTGAGTAACGATTCCGCCCGATAAGGGCATTGTGAATTCTGCGCTCCCGTAAAACAAACAAAAGTTATTACGTTAGTTTTTTTTTCCTTCTCTCTCTCTCTCTCTCTCTCTCTCTCTCTCTCTCTCTCTCTCTTCCGCATCGATCTCATCCCGAGCGGCAATTATTGCTAAGGAGCCTTGAGAAATTCCTCATTAAAGGCGTATTTGACTGGCGCAGGAGCCATGGTATAGTAACAATAACATCAACAACAATAACAACCGCGACAACAAAAACGCAGCGGCAGGAGTAGGGAAGAGCGAACGAGTGCAGCTCCAATTATCGATTACCCTTGGCGCGAATCCTTTCAGCGAGAAGGAGTACGAAAACAAAAAAACAAAAAAAAACAAAAAGAAACCGCGTCAGATCGTAAAAGAGTTCGCACCCTTGGCGCCGCTCCCGATGAATTTATTTGCTTCTTGCCGTCGCCCGTAAAATAACGCCCGTAATTACCGAGTGCGTAAAGTAAGGTGCGCGCGAGCTATTACTCCCCCTTTTATTTCGCGATCCTCTCCCGTCCCTCGGCGCACGCATCTTACGCGTTCGCTCGAAAGCAAGAAAATAAAATAAGTAAATAAAAGAATGAAGCAGATGTAAATGTATAAATAAATAAATAAATAAATAAATAAATAAATAAATAAATAAATAAATAAAGTGCTCGTTTTGTTTTTGGGAACGGTCGGTCCGCCCTCTATACCCCATCCTCCCCCCGCCGGTAGTCGAGATAATGAGCTGGCTGACGTGGAAAATAAGCGGGCTGCCAGTGAGCAGGGTGATCGGGACCGGTACCAACCTGGACACCGCTAGGTTTCGTTACATGCTCTCCCGGCGGCTGGGAGTGGCGTCCAATTCCGTGGAGGCGCTCGTCATCGGGGAGCACGGCCGCAGCCAAGGTAATTCCTCATTTAATCGGCCTCGGAGCCAAGGCTCTACCGAGCTTTTCCGCCCTTTCTTTCCTCGGCTCGTTACCGGGGAGGGTGGGGGGGGGCAAGCCCGACAGCCTCGAGCCCGGCTCCTCACCGTCCGAGACAACAGGATTTTTGCTCGGCTAAGGTCAAGCTAGCTCCTCCTCCTCCTCCTCCTCCTCCTCCTCCTCCTCCTCCTAACCCCTCCGCACCCGAATCCCCTCTCCCGGACCGCTACGTATCGTGTACGTGCACGATGGCCTCTCCTCTGAAGATCCTAAAGGGGATCCGTCGCGGCCAGGGGACACCTCGCGCTACTCGCCACTCGCAACTCGCCACTCGCAACTCGCCACTCGCTACTCGCCACTCGCTACTCGCCACTCGCTACTCGCCACTCGGATTACGCACTCCCGCGTATTTATAATTCCTTCGTTGGCTCGGGACGTCAACGTCCCGCGGAGAAATATAACCGCCGATGCCTTATCGGTCCATGTGATCTCCCTCTTCGTCTATGATTTATTTAAAATTTCCATTATCATCGGCGGTGCGGGAAATTCTTATTCTCGGGATAACAATGAAACTATTAGCCTACCGTCGCCGGACGGCTGGACCCCCAAAGGCCTGGAGGGACGGACGGAGGTGACGTGTAGGGGCAACGGCGAAGAGGCAGGGGATCGTAAATTCGTAAATTTCTCATTACATCGGGAAATACTATTTAATAAATTCCTAAAATTTCTCCTCACTCCTATTTATTAAAATACCTAGGAGAGCTAAAAATAGCCTCTAACAAGAAATGCTTGAAATTTCATAAGCGGTTTTCCACCTGCTGGCTCCTTATTATTTATAGCTTAGAAATCACTCTGAATTTTAATTCTTCAAACCCATACTCGGATACTCCGCGCGCATTCATTAAAACTAGAAATTAATTTTTTTCATCTTCTTTTTCTTCTTCTTCTTCTTTTTCTTTTACGTTTTACCTCAATTTCTTTCTTCTTGCTTTTTCCATCCTAGAGAATATTAATCCATGATAATTACCCACTGAATCACGTGCCGGTAATTCATCAACATCAACGCTCGACTCGTTATGGAGTTTTTACTTTTTAAATTTCACGGAAATCCATTGATTTTTACGCTCCGACTCGAACGGGATAGAGTTTACTTATTCATTTAATTCGAATTGCCCTTTTGAAAATTAATTCATGCAACTCCGTAATATTATTTGTTGTCGTCGTTCTTATTATTATATCTGCGGGTAAAGCCAACTGAGCGTGGACAGCCTAGTTTTCTAAAAGTTTCTACCTCGACGGGATCGTTTGCTCTTCTTCGTTAATAATCAGAGTTATTCGCGTTCTTCTATTTCTTTGCAGTTGAGCTCGTATTCCATTCGACTAGATTTACACGCTCGAATGATCTTTACACATTATTCGATCGCATTATAAATCGGAAGTGCGAATTTTTCTTGCCTCAACAATTCGGACGCGGGTTCGTTCTACTACGAAATCATCAATTACTTTCATTATACTTTTAAGCATACCAGAGTTTTTCTTTTTGCCTTGCCCCTTGCCCCTTGCCTTGCACATGTTTGCCCATAATATTCTTAAACTATAAATATTTAATTTCAAATTGAGCGATTATAATTCCGGCTCAACTGAACATAACTCGCTAACCGAAATTATAGGATCCAGTGCAGATTTGCTTTTATTATTATATCAAAGTAACCCCTTTAAATTTACCTTTCTTCTGATATTTTATTTATTAGTTGTAAGAGTTATGTCGCTTTTTTCCTCGGGCTCAAAGAAAGTCTCGTATTTTTAAGCGAAACATACACTATTTAATTTTAAAACTCAGTTATTTGCATAAATTAAGTACAGTTCTATCGTATAATTTGATAAGGTATTTAAAAAATAAATTTAATCATATTTAATTGAGAGAGGGAGCGATGATAGGGTGCTATTTTATTGGATCTATTATGATTCCGTAATGGTTGCAATATATTATTTTTCATTGGCACTCTTTCCTGTCCTATAATTACGGCAAAACATTGATTAAACCATTTCTTTCTTCTTAATTTTTCATTTATTATTATTATTATTATTATTATTATTATTATTTTTCTTTAGATCTGTTAAGAAACTTATAACTTAGTGCGCTTTAATTCTATTCTATATATAGATTTTTACTTACATAAAATGCATAAATTATAAATGCATGGGTGCAGGAAATGTTTTTATTTTCAGCATTGCTCAGCATTATCATATTGGATCAATCTTTAATATATATACATGTATTAATAAAATCGAAATTTAAATGTATACTTTCTATAAGATCTAATACGCAGATGAGTAGTTACTGATAATAAATCGCAAGATTTGTTTAAGGTCCGTAAAGAAACGGCTGTACTTTATTCTGGGCTTTTTCTTAATTCGTCGGGTATTTAATTAATTTTAGAAACTAATATTATTATATACTGTTTTTAATAAATTTAATTCCTGCTTCGACAATTAAGATTTATATTACTTCTAAATAAAGTCCAAGAGTATGATAATTTCAACGACTACCTCTTTCAGTCTTATTTTAATATTTACTCTTAATGACGTATCATTGAAGTTTCTCCGGGTAATAAATAATCTATTTATATACCGAACAACCTAATTTGCAAATTCTGATCGAGTTTATATCTATTTATATCTTACAGGTATTGCTTATCTTCTTATTTCACGTCTAATAGTTTGTTTGTTTTTTTCTCCTTCTTCATTTTGTTTAATACTACATCATTCTCGTACAGTTTTACCCATATTATTTTTGTTTGTTGTTTATACTTATGCTTTTTATTACTTTGTCTCTTACATTCCACGTTCAGCCATGGCAACTTTTTATTTATTTCCTTTCCGACTTATTCAGGTTTTTACGTACCCTTGACTATTATTAATATGTATATATATATATGTAGGATTCGCTAATTAAATGTGATTTAATTCATGTGAGGCATAATTTTTTCTTTAATTTTTTCCTACTCCTTTGCAAATGAACTATTTTCTCATATTTATTATAGATTTGTTCTGTTCTGTTTCTGTTTATTTTCTACACTTACGTTTCCTTTATTACCATCACTCGTTATTGTTAATTAATTTTTTTTTATTAAGCTGATTATTAATTGTGTCCGTAACTTAATTGTCAGTAAAATATCGTGATTATAGCTTTTGAAGTGTACGATAATGTCTTAAATTTCTTGTCAACATCTTAAACGAAATGTTTGAAATTATCATACATTTGTTCAGGGTGAAAAAGATCTCTTTCTTGTGCCAGTTTCATTATTAATCAATTATCAAAAGTTCCCGAAGATTTTACTTACTCCTGCTTTTTTTTCTTTTTTACTTTTTTGCAATCTAATAAACAATTATTTATCATTTTTAATGAAAATGAAATTTAATGAGCCTGGTATTTTATAGATTTTTCAAGTATTTGTATTACTTATTAATTTATTGTACATAATTTTTGAATTTACTTTGTTCTGTTATCAGGTAAATAGAAGCATAAAGCGAAATTTCCTTTGAACATGAATCGCTTACTAACTGACTATTTCTTGCAGGTATTTTGTTAGTTAATGAACTTTTATTTTTACACATCACTTATATATAATGGAAAGCGTAAATGAATTGTGCTTAGTGTGAGCAATGGGTAAAAACGGAAATATCGGTACTGATTCCTACGGGATAAATGCATAGTTAATTAATATTTACTTTAGAATGAAAAAAAAGAAAAGAAAAGAAAAAAAAAGTATGCAATTAAAGCCTGTTGGCTCAAATAGGTGCTTCGGCTCTGTATTATTAGCAGGAAATAATAAAATTCTGTTATATTATTATAAAATATTCAAATTCCGTAAAAAAAGGTTAATTACGTTCTTTTACCTACTTATTAGAGATCGTTGTACATTCCAGGCTGTAAAAAGTTCAATACCTTTTAAATTGAGCGGAGCTTCGTTGGCTAAGTTTATATTTAGAATATATAGAGTAGATGAAGAATTTAATAAAACGAAATAAAAGTAAAACGAGTTTATTGATGAGCACCACGTTATAACACTAATGGAGAGTGGTGGGTCGTTTTATTAAATATAAAACTTACATCCGTACAAACTTGTTAATACGTTATAAACCCTTGGGAGCATTGTCTGAGAGAACGAGTCCTCTTGACTATTTTTTGCCTTAAAATTCCTATAGCTATCATTTCTATTTATGGAAAAATGAAAAGTTACGAAAAAAAATTAAAAAAAAAAAAAAAAAAAAAAACAGAAAAACCCGATTTGATTTATTAGTCGTTAAAAAATTGTCTGTACGTGGTACTGTGTTATAAATAATTTCGTATATTTCAAGACGTTCAGCACTGTATTTAAATTGTTAACAATAATAAATCAAAGGGATCTTTAAGAAAATTACTCTATTTATTATAATAAGTGACCTATTAAAACAAAGGATTCCATTCAAGCATAAATACATTTAGTAGTTGCCTCATTATTATTTATAAAAAATGCACATTGCAAAAAAAAATTCAGTATAATCATAAGCTGTTCATTCGTATTTAAAGAATTTATTCTTGTTAACTCGGTGCAAATATTCGCATTAATTTTCAACTTTCGATATATAATTATACATATTTATCCAGAAATTCTGCTGATGTTATAATATTTTTAGATTAACATTTGTTTCTATCCGTGTTCTTCGATTCTTATTCCTCGTGAACTTGTAATATTTCATTCCTTACGAAAAACACTTTAATTAATTTTGAATTATTTAATTTCATTACAATGTATTCGTTATTAAAATATGTGTAATTATTACAAATAATTGCATGCGTTTTTGCAATATATATTTCAATTCATAGAATTGTGAATGCAAAAATACCGGAGCATTTAGTGTTTGATAAGTTACTAGATTCTGACCAATTAATTAGCATATTAGCCACGATCGAATGTTGCACAATTATGATATACAATTCATGGAAATAATTGAATGGAGATATTTTCTCGAGCGAGCGATTCCTGTTGATATTCATACTGATATAAAAGCATTTTTCATAAAATCCGAGTAGGTTTTACTTATTTAATTTTTTTACTTAAATAAAAATGTAATTCTTATAAAAACGAAAGTTGTAATTTTATGTATTACTTAGCATAGTTAATGAATATAAAACGCTAATGGCTAATGGTAAAATTGCAGAATAACTTAATTATTTGTTAATTTATGAGATTGTGGCTAATTTTAGTCCTCGGGAATCGAAAGTATAGAAATAACTGGCCGGTTTAATCGAAACAAGATTAATAAAATGTTTGTTGCTGGCCTTCTTTTCATGCATGCATCCTTTTTTTCCCCTCATCTTTTTATTAGATAATTAAGTACTTGCTGGCTCTTATTGAGCAATTAGGAATATAAAGAAATACAGCGGCATGGAGAGTCGTTTGGAGAGGAGTAAATTGTGTTACCGAAAGGCTGAGAAGGAGCCAAGGAACTGAGATATCCTGGAGTAGATGGAACGCGTAAATAAGTATATTGTCGATAATTGGCTGGTAGAAGGCGGTGCTGGGTGTGTTGGGAGGGGGGAGAGAAATGATAAGGGAATAGGGGTTATTTAAGGTAAATTGTAAATTTTGTAATTTTCTCTGCAGTTCTATTGTGGTCCGGAGTGAGCATCGGAGGTATGCAGTTTCGGGAGATTTGGCCGGAAATCGGCAAAAGCACGAGGAAGGACATATGGACCGACGTAGGAAAGTCAGTTGTGAAAGCGTAAGTCGAGCGACTTGGCGATTGAATTGCCGAGCGAGTGTCCCAGAAGAGAGAAGGGTGGCGAATCGGCCGGGGTCTCTGCCCCTCCCTGCTGCGGCCAGAGACCCGTTCCCGACAGAGACTCGCCGCGAGTTTTCATCATTGTTCTCGCTCGGGACTTTCAAAACGAAAGTCTTGAATTCCCCCACCCCCCTTCTCCTCCGTGGCCTTTGAACATTTGCCTAATCCTGAGTCCCGGAACCCCGGAACACCGTAGTCCCGGAACCCCAATAGTCCCGGAACCCCAATAGCCCCGGAACCCCGTAGATCACCGGAACCCCAATAACCCCGTAGCCCCGTAGATCACCGGATCGCGGTAGGCGCCCGTCGTACTGCTTAATTGCCAAGCTCCCAAGATCGATGATAATGAAAGGTACGACACGAGTGCCAGAGCCTAGGACGGCAATTCGGACGGAATTTCGTATTTCGCCGGAGAGGAAAGGGAGCGGGTTAACAACGCTCGTCATTGAGCTCCCTCGGCTTTTATTTGCCGGCTAAGAGCCGCTCGCGGTCATTTATTAAAGGCCGTAAAGCAAAGAGGGGAGCATTAAAGCGTCGCACTTTGCAGGGAATCGATGACCGCATGCTTGAAAGGATATTTAAATTCTGCAATCGGACTCTCCGTCGCTGACATCACCAAGGCCGTTCTGCGAAACGCTCAATCGGTCAAAACGGTTTCGACTCTAGCACAGGTATGATGAGGTATGATGATTATACAAATGTCGCGCCTCGCGTTAATTATTGTAAAAGACGTTGCTTCGTATTGGGAAATAATCCACGATCGCTAATATTATTCCTCGGCGAAGCTGCACTATATCCACGGCATCGATCCTTTGAACCGAACCGTAGCGCATTCTTCGAATATCGAGCCTCGTTATTACCTTACGGCATTCCTCCATCTTCCACCTCACTTCTCTTCCTTTTTCTACGTCCGTCCTTCCTTCCTTCCTTCCTTCCTTCCCTCCATCCTTCCCCCCTTCCTTCCTTCTTCACTTGACTTTCGTCATCCGCTCTTAATTTCGATACTTGTTTAAATACATTACCCCGAGACCTTAGGAAGATGAAAATACATTTAATGAGTCAGGCGAGCGCCTCGCCTTGAAAAGTCAGCCTTAATTGATAAATATTTCAAGCAAATTAAGTTAAGTTCACTTGGCCTGACAAGGATACTGTATTACAAGCATATAAAAAAGGTCGGATAATAAACAAGAGGTTGTCCCGAGGTGTCCCTCCGCCCCGACAGTCGATCGCCAATCGACGATCGCCGAGCCTTTAAAGCCTTTGTCCGCGCTAACGATTCCCATAAGGTTACCCGGCTGAAACGGGTAATTCGCCTTCCCATTCGACAGATCAGGTATGTCTCGAGAACTGCCCCGTCTGCCCGCTCTCTGGCGCGACGATATCGACGCGGAGCACGGAAATGGGATGGCAATGGGATGGCAATGGGATGGAAGGTGCCAATTAACGCGCGCGGGCGACTTGGATCAGTCGCGGTCGGCTTAGATCGGCCCTCGCTTAGATTGACGGTACATTAGAACGCGCTGAGAATGTATTGCCGAGCTGTTAAAAATTCCGGCCGAGGCTCGGGCTCGGCAAGCGTACCACCTTCTCCTCGCCAATCCTCGGTAACGAAAGGAGCTAATTGAAGCGTCCGCCTCGTCGTTAATGGTTAATCGCGCACCAACTTTCAATGATTCTATTATTTCCTTTTTACTCTTTTTTTTTTTTTTTTTTTTTTTTTTTTTCTTTTCAACGCTCGACGATCGGAATTGGCATTGAGTGGCGCGCGTGCGCGGCTCCGACGATTCCGATCAAATTTACACGTGAACCAGCACCACCTTGCACCACCTTGCACCACCACCACCACCACCACCACCACCACCACCGTTACCATCATCACCTTGCACCACCACCACCACCACCACCACCACCACCGTTACCATCATCACCTTGCACCACCAACATCAAAAACAAACAAAAAAACCGGAAGTGAAATAATGCACGAGAATGAGTGGGAAGCGGCTCGTGTCCTCGAGCCCGAGTCCTTGAGTGAGTACTGACGACGTGGACTTGCCGGTTACGTTTAGGGTTACTACGACATCGAGAAGGAGACGTTCCTCTCGCTGCCGTGCAGCATCGGCGAGAACGGCATCAGCAACGTCCTGCGCATAAGGATAGCCGAAGACGAGAAGGAATCGCTCAAGTCCTCGGCCGAGAGGATCTTCGGCGTCCAGCAGACCATCAAGATCTAAGCAGCAGTCGATATCCCGCGGGAAGGGGGTGGGGACGTTTGCGGCATCGACGGACGGATCTCATAGCTCCTGCTCCTTAACAATTACTCCTCCTATTAACGCGGCTGATTAATCGGCCTGATTTCCCATCCAGTGCCTCTTCCCATCGGAACGGCTTTCGGGATCGCTAAATCCTTCCATCCTTCGGTGCTTTCTCGGGGTTCATTGGTCGCGACGGAGCGCGGCAACCCCTTTCTCACAGTAGTCTGCTTCCGTTCTCGCGTAACCGTTTCGCTTCAGCAGCCCGACTACTTGTCCTTACCAAGTTCCATTATAATCTGCATCCCGAGTCAACGTGTAAGGGTGCATTGGCGACGTAAAGGCACGAATGAATTTAAAGGGACGTGTATTCGATATAAAGTGAGCCGACTCATTTCATTGACGCGAATGTCCTCGCGAGTCCGACGAGTGAGCTGGGATTAGGTGATTAGGCGGGGAAGTTAGCGGGAGTTACGGAACCGGTGACACGTGAGAAGAGCGAGCCTCTTCGGAAGGTACCGAAAATATCGGACCGCGGAAGGAATCGACGGTACGTGATCAGCATGAGTCCGGAAGCGTCGTGGCGAGTTGGGTCGGGCTCGCGGGCGGCGATGCGCGGTGAACGCTCGCGATGGAGGAAAGGACGGGTCGGAGTCGGAGTCGGAGTCGGAGTCGGAGTCGGAGTCGAAGTCTGAGTCGGAGTCGGAATCGGAATCGGAGTCGGGACGGGACGGGATGGGAGCTGGTTTCGCCTCGGGCTAGGCCTTGCCAAGGTGAGCCGGGGCTTCGGGATCCGGCCGCCAGCTGGCGTACCGCGCATAACACGGCGAATTCCGAACGCGGCATCGAATCTCCCTGGATAGGCATTATCTCGCTCTCGTGGAGCGAAATTAGCCGGACACGTCCGACCATTTCTTCTCGATTTATCCTCGCGGGAATCTCGACGCCGAGGGATCCGTTATATGCGTGAGGCGAATAAATATTTGCCCGTCGGGACAATGATCTCCTTGCCGGTAAACAAATTTAAATGTCACGAGACGCGTTTGTCCGTTTCCCTTGATCTATCAAAAAAAAAAAAAAAAAAAAAAAAAAAATAAATAAAAAAAAAAAAAAAAATAAAACAGAAAGACACATCCTTACCCATACCTCCTCGCCGCCATTCCTTTTTCCTTTCATTAGACCGAGTAAAATTTAAGCGGCTCGCTTTATACGCGCGCGCGCGCTCGTTTGTAATGCACAGCGAATCACATTGATTGGACTAACCAACTTCTTTGCTCTAGGTAAGAATAAATTAAAGCCCGCGCGACACCTCGGCTATCGCTTAGAAAATATAAATATTCGCCTTAGGAGACGAAATGTAGGTAAAGAATTTTAATAGATTAAGGATTCGAACTCTTTGAGAACAACAACTAACATTGGACACGACAATGTGGACGCAAAAAATTCAAATTATCATATGATTTTCCTCGACTATACCTGTGCCGTTCGACTCTGATAACAACGTTCAACGATTAGAAGATTCAGATAGAAGGGAAGAGAGCAGAGCAGAGCAGAGCAGAGCAGAGCAGAGCAGAGCAGAGCAGAGAGAGAGAGAGAGAGAGAGAGAGAGAGAGAGAGAGCAGAGAGAGCAGCCGTGTAAACAATAAATAAAGATATTCCGAAAGACGAAGGCTTTTAATGAATTTTGATAGTCGAATCGAATAGTTAGTTAGCTCGTAACGAAAGCTCATAAATACGTGCTGTATCTTAATGAAATAACCGACGATCGTGAATCCTTTTAAAAAAAATGAACTAATTTCGTTTTTTTACCGAAGCTCCAAACTTTGATTATACAAACGAATCTTTTATTTTTATTTTTATTTTTATTTTTATTTTTATTTTTATTTTCATCTTTATTTTTATGTTTATTTTTATCTTTATTTTTATCTTTACTTTTACTTTTACTTTTACTTTTACTTTTTGTAATACATTATTGCATCTGGCAGGTGCAATTGTTTACGAATTTCGAGCTTATCGTGAAAATGTTGCTAAAACCATTAGAGAAATACGTAGGTTAATTACCGACGTATAATGTTTTAATGCGACGCGATCGAGACGATCGCGGATATTAATTGACACATCAGTATCGCTGAATCGAATAAATTTGTTAAATAAACGTTGGATGCCGAGTCTCAATCGAACGGATTAAGTAAGTTATTAGCACTCTTAAGCATAGAGGGATTATTATCTATGGTATTTATTATAATTCTAATGCACATCTTGGAGCGAGGAAGCCCTGAGGTAAGTACTTGGCGGAGATTTCAATTCCGAGGATAAATAATTACTTATCGAGAAGCGAGGAGGCGGATATCGTCGTATCGATCGTAAATGAGCGATCGATATCGGTATTATCGGTATCCTTACCACTGGTCTCGAAGGCAAAAGTAAGAAGAAAAGAAGGGACTGCGTAATGAATAAGTAAATCGATAACGAGTGCGCGTAGGTGTAGTATAAACGAGCCAATGGTCGGACAATGAAAGATCGGCGGGTCTTTGAGAACGCGAGCAGGGGACGCGGACGGAAGGCGATAAGCGCAGTCTACGATAATTAGCCGAGCTCCATGTTAATAAGGAGCGCGGAGAATTAGAAAGCCGAGGGTCTCGGGCGCGCATCGGTTTCATCCTCGATCCAAGGGGGAGAAACGTAAAGTCGGTTGCTGAGGAATGGGCGGAGAGGGACGGTGGAGTGGGGGGAGCGGGGGGCAGCGGGGGCGAGGCGAAGGATAGCCGTGGCCGAGTCGGAGAAGCTGAAGAAGGACTCTTAGAAAGAGCAAAACCCGTAGAGCCCCGCGGGCCGCAGGAGGTACCGGGCTCGTCCGCGGGAGGAAGTCGAGGAGGACTCCCCCGGGGTAGAGTGCCGGGCCCATCGGGGTGGGGGCTCGGCCTCCGGGCCCCCCGGACGCGTTCGTACGCGCCTGGGAGGAGCTGGGGACGGCTGCGGCGGTGGTGGCGGCGCGTCGCGGGGCCCGTCGCCAGTCGCTCGCTCGCCTCCTCCGTGTCCGCCCCACCCTGGCACTCGCGCATTTTCGCCTGGGCGCGGGTCGCGCCGCGCTAGTGTCAGTCGTGCAGCTGGTGGGCGCGAGCTCGCGTGCGTGCGCGCCTCCTGAACCGTGTGATCGTCGCGAGGCAAGCGTCCAGGTAGCCTAGGGGGCTGCCGAGGTGGATGGGCCGGAGGTGAGCACGGCCGAGGAGAGGCGCCGTCGACGGGAGGAGGATGACGATCTCGTACGCGAGCGAGGTGCCGAACGGCTCGGCCTTCGGCTGCTTTTGGAGGATCCTCGTCAAGTGAGTAGAGTCCACTGCTACGGATACGACGGATACGGTTTACGGCGGCGGTGTCGGCGGCGGTGTCGGCGGCGTGTCGGTGGCGGAGGCGGTGGCGCGGACAGAGACGGCGACGGCAGCGGCGGCGGCGGCGGCGGCGGCGGCGGCGGCTAAGTGGGTCGGCGACAACGCGCCCGCGGTTAACGGGACGGTCGGTCCGCACCCGCGGCTAACAGCTGTGCGCGGGCGGAACTTTTGTGGGGCCCCCCGCACAAAAACGAAAGTAAATAAATAACGGGCAGGAAGATGGCGGCCGTGCTTGTTGCGATATGTCGCGCGGCGTTGTGCAACAACGGCGTATCCGGGCGCGGGCAGGGGAGGCGGCTGAACGCCCGGAGCGAGGATTCTCGAAGCCGGGATAGCGCGGACCGGCTCCAGGGGGACGCTGTTCTTGCCGACGTGGGCTGCCACCGCTTACTTCTTCGAACCTCCCGTGAACGCGCACACATCCACGCGCCAAGATACCCAGATAGATAGATAGATAGATAGATAGATAGATAGATAGAGAGATAGATAGATAGATAGATAGATAGATAGATAGATAGATAGAGAGAGAGAGGGAGAGAGAGAGAGAGACACAGAGAGAGAGAGAGAGAGAGAGAGAGAGAGAGAGGTAGGTAGGTAGGTAGGTAGCTAAGTAGATAAATAGATAGAAAGAAAGAATGACAGAGAGAGAGAGAGAAAGATTGTGCGAGCTTGTGGGTATGACTGATTCTGCAGGTCTCTCTGATTTCATGCGTGCGTGCGTGTGCGTGTTGCGCGACCAAGAATGCGCTAATCCGTGTGTGTAAAGGATTGAGAGAAAGAAAGAGAGCGAGAAAGGGAGGGACGGAGGAATGAATGCATTATAATAAATGCGTTACGTTAACGATTTCTCATCGAGTTCGGTATTTCCTTTGTTTAACGACTCGGCTTTTTTTCTTACCTATTAATATAAGTAATGGAAAATATTTAACATGAAACTATCAATCTCCGTGGCTTTGTAAATCAAAATTAATTGATCATTTTGACGGAAACGAATATTGTGTTATATATCAAAAGATCGGTATTGAATGTATTCGGTCTCTACTTCAAGTTTAGCGTGCCACCGGCCGTAATTATTTAATAAATAGCGTCAAATTATTTTCTTATTCGCTATGTAAATTATTCCTTATGATATTCTTACGTTTGCCCGCGTCGGTGTGTATCTGTGGATGTTTGCGCACGTGCGAGCAGAGGCTGTGTTTACACATATACATACATCCGTCCGCACATATATAAATTGATTCTTATTATTGTTTTTTTTTTTTTTTTTTTTTTTTTTTTTTTTTTGTTAACGGCATGTTATCAACACGAAAGTAGAATTTCGTTCGTTCCTCAATGCTCGTGGCAAATCGTTTTTATTGTTGAATTTTCGAAAGAAGAAGCGAATTATTTACGAATCTACCGAGCGCTCGTTTCGGCAGATTACCAGAAAAAAAGAAAAAAAAAAGAAAGAAAAAAAAAAGAAACGAGCGATCGATGAAAACGATGATTGCGAGCAGGGAAAAAATTGTTGAACGCTCGATACGTTATACGTAGGAAGAAATAATGTCAATAGTTGCGCGGCTCTGTCTGGAATGGCAATAACGTTAGATAAATAAATAAAGAAATGAATTGCGTCGATAGTGGGGGCGGGGGCGGGTGGTCGGGAAGTGTCGGAACGGCGTTAACCGTATAGTATCGGGCCCGAGCGGGAAAATCAAAGAGCTTTACATCATCGGGAGCGTAGGTGAAGAATCGAGCACTTCCTGAATATTCGATCTGATTCTACGGAAAGGAGGAAAAAGAGTCGGAGTTTACGTGGAAGCGCAATTTAATTGCCAGCTAATTGTTTTGCCGCGCTGAGGAATAGTTGGAATCGCGGCCGCTCGCTCGACGGAGGGGTACGGACGGGTGACGAGGTCGTCCGCGCAGCTCTCGCGCATCGTAAATCGGGATCTTCGGGATCGCGGGGATTCCTCAGATCTCGGGGAAGGCGGTCGTGGTCGTGGTCGTGGTGGTGGTGGTGGTGGTGGTGGTGGTGGTGGTGGTGGTGTGGTGGTTGTGGTTGCGGTGGCGGCGGCGACGGTGAAGGTGGCCAAGATCAGCCTGGGTCTCGTGGGAACAAGGGTCGGGGTAGCTTCCGGTCTCGGTGGGGTAACGGGGGGCTGGGGCCACCGAGGCAAGAGGCAGGGCGATCGAAAGGACGGAAGGCGGGGGAGCTCGGACCGAAAGCTCGCTCCGGTAAAAGCGAGACCGCGCGCATGTAAATCGGGCGCACATCCGAGCGGTCGCGGGTAAAAGTCTTTTAACGACTTTCACACCGGCCGATGGTTTTACGCTCCAGGTGCTCGGGCGCTCCGAGCGCTGATTGCAACTCACTTTCTTGTCGGGCGCCTCTCCCGCCCCTGCGTGGCCCCTTCCCTAAAGATCCAGCGATTCGATCGGACGGGTAAAAGACGGAAGCCGCTCGCGGCCGGCAAAACATCTCGGCGTTCTATAAATAGCAGCCGCGGCACTGGGAATAGAAAACCGCCGCCGGCTACGACCACGACGACTACGACGATGACTACGACGACGACTACGACGACGACGACGACGACCACGACGATGACTACGACGACGACGACGGCCGCCACTCTGGCGGCTACAGCGGCGCCTCCTCGTTACGCCGCCTCGCTTCCATGTCGTAATTGCGCGAAAATCACGGGCCCGACCTCGAAACGCCTCCCGAGTCTCCAATTATCCTGACGAAAATAGATACGTGCCTACCTACTCTCCCCCTTTAGTTTCGCCGACAACGCCATCATCGCAGTCGCCACGAGCATCGCCTTGTCCGACCACTGTACACTACCATCACCATCCTCGGCTAACTGTAACGGGCCGCGCTCCTTTTTCCTCGCGTTCCCTCCCTCCCGATCTCACGCGCTCCAGCCGCTCCTTTACGACACCACCACCACCATCCTCCTCCTCCTCATCTTCCTTATCCTCCTCCTTATCCTCCTCCTCCTCCTCCTCCTCCTCCTCCTCCTCCTCCTCCTATCCTCCTCATCCTCATCCTCATCCTCATCCTCATCCTCATCCTCTTGCTGCCGACAGTTTTCCCTCTGTCTACCTTCCTTCCGCCCTCCCTCCCACCCACCCTCCCGCCGGCTCTTGCGCCCCGTCGAGGAAAAACTTACAGCCTACAGGTAGAGGCTGGTCAGAGTCGGAGGTTTTACGTTCGGGCTCGCGCCTTACGGGGAAGCCATTTTTTCCTTAATTCGTTCCTTACTGGAGCCGCTCACCTGGTCCCCCTGCTCAGCCGACGTCGAGCTAGAGGTCGAAATCCAGGCGCTGTCCATTTCCATCCTCCTTGACTCGGCGACGCGCTTATATGCCTCCGACTCCTCCTCCATCCATATCGGCCCCGATGCTCCCCACGTATCTCTAATCGGCATAATGACACGCGATTACGCCAAGGAGATGCAAAAAATAATAAACCGAGATAATTTTCGTTTCTCCTTAAAGGGCGACCTTCTTCTTTTATTACGTACCGGTTATTGGCGCTGCCGCACCTGCGCTAATCCGCATTTCTTTTCAGACCCTGGAAGTTCCCCTCCCGGAGCTCCCCTCGAAGCTCCCGTCTCTCCGCCACCTCCCGCCGCCCCCGCCCCCCACCACCACCGCCGCCGCCGCCCTCTATGGGAAATGAGTCCGGTAGAGGAGAGTGGGAACGTATAAAGCCGAGACTTTATTAAGATCCGAGGCTTGAATGGAAAATAATTTAATTTACATAAGCATTCAACTTCCAGCCGCATTAATTACGATTCCCTCGGAGAGTATTATTTTATTCAGTCCGTAACGAGGTTATCCTCTCCTCCCGGCCGAGAAAATTATAAAGGATCGCGGAGGCTCCGACTCTCAGTGGACGCGTAAGCGCCTAGAGCGCCGTTAGGGTTTATAGATACAATTAGCATCAGTTCTTGACGAGGGAAAGACCGAGCGTGCTCGGACCGAAATCCTTACGAGAGAGAGTGAGAGAGAGAGAGAGAGAGAGAGAGAGAGAGAGAGACCGATGGTAAAAGGACGATTAGAGGTACCGGCAACTCCTGCTTCCCGCGCTGCAAGATTATGTTAATAGTATCCCCGGGATGAGCGGCAGATCCGTCAATATCGCTGGTCGCCGCTTTTCCGGCCCGAGACCTCGAGGCCCCAGGAACCTTTATGGCTTTATATAAATGCGCGCCGTGTAATAACAGTGCGGGGAGCCAGGAGGAGAGTAACGATCGTTTTCTTCATCCGCGTCCACGTGATGGCCGGGCGCGTGGATAATAATATCGTTAGCTCGGCGAGCAAGCCGAGTCCTCCTCCCGTTTCCTCCTCGTGTAGGAGGGAGCGGTCCGGGAAGGAAAAGCTCGCGGGGCATCGCGTGTCGCCGATTTTTTTCCCCCGGCCGTTCCATTTTCCCGGGCGATTCGGCGAAAAAGCCGAGATCTCGCTTCTAACGGGAAGAGCTAATCGCTCGCCTCGAACTCCCCACCCTGTCGACGATTCTTATCGTGTTAGCGAGCGCGCTGCGGGTTGATCCTGGTTCCCCTCGGGCGGTGCTCCGCAGACCGGTAGGTAGATCGATCCGGTCGATCTCTGCTTCTCTCCAAAGAGAACGGCTGCTGTTGCTGTTGCTGCTGTTGCTGCTGCTGCTGCTGCTGCTGCTGCTGCTGCCGCTGACCTTCACCCGTGGACTTTTTCTTCTAAACCTCGTATAATTGGCTTTTAATGGCCTTTGCTTAATCGCCGGTGCTCTTTCAAAACTAAGGAGCTCGAGGTGAAATGCGCGCTGCTGGCTCTGACCGGGAAATTAGGAAATTAATGAAAAACGGCGCCGAAAGCTGAAAAGAAGAGGCTCCGACGTCCCAGCGTCAAGTGCTCCGTGTGCCGCTTATGCAATGTTTCGTTGCTCCGTGCAACCTTGCCGCGGTATGCATTGATATTCACTCGCTCGCTCTCTCTCGCTCTCTCTCTCTCTCTCTCTCTCTCTCTCTCTCTCTCTCTCTTTCTCTCTCTCCATCGCACGACGCGCGGCTTTTCATTTTCACGGCGAGCGTAGATCCCTCGATCCAAGCTGCAGCGGCGTTGCATTCCAATGGCATCCGCGGCGAGCGGGCCGAGATACGTGTCTGGGTCCCGGCAGGAAGCGACGGGACCGACGGGAATCGCAAGCGATCGCTAGTTCCTCGTAATTATACCCGCCGAGAGATAAGGAAGATTGCGATTATACACGTGTCTTTTAATACATGCATTGTTCCTTACTTTCTTCCTCCTCCCGCGTTCCTCTCCTCTCCTCGTCGCTCGAATCTCTCCTGCAGGAAGAATCGACGCTCGCTCGCTCGCTCCCGGCCAATTGCCGATCCCTCTCTCCCTCCTCAACCCCCTTCCTCCCACGCCCACTTACACAGACATTTGTTCACGTAAGCGCTTTTAAAAAAAAAAAAAATCCTTCCTGCTCGTGGCCTTTGATGTATCGAACCTGTATACGCGTAGCTGCCGCAACTACGGAGCCCGAGCGTGAACCCGATGGATTATCGGATCGGAACATTTCTCGCCGGCAATCGGAGCGTACGGAAGACTAATTGCTCTCCCTCGAAGACGCGTCGGAATTACAAGGAGAGCCGTTCCGCGTCCGGGTGGCTCGGGCCTCTCAAAAACGAAAGTACAGATGGTTGGCAAGTTGAAGGCGCGGTGGAGGGACGTCGAAAATTCTGCGCGCGTCCCGGAGGCGCGAGCCCGACATTCCTAAATTTCTTTTTCTTCCTTTACTTTCCCCTCCGCGGCGGCCAGTTACCCCAGGGCCCTCGTGAAGGACCCGTGCCCGTGCCATTCCGTCGCGGTGCACCGGGTTTTTTCTTCCGTCGATCGGTCACCGAAAGGACGCCTGCGCCCGGGAAGTCGCCGTTAAGCTCGGTTGCCGACCTCACCGCACTTTCCACATTCCTCACTCTTCTGCCATTTCTTTCGTTATTCTATCGAAGCTGTCTGGATCCCAGCCCCTCCCCCGTCCCGCCATCCCTAGCTCCCCTCTCCGTCGCTCGCCCGCTCGCCCGCTCGCCCGCTCGGTTAACCTCACCTAACTCTCGTCATTGTCTCGAGCTCGGCACTTACCGGGAACGTTCGTTCGTTCCTCTGGCGCATAGGCGTTTAAAAAACAAAAGAAAAATATTAATCTACCGCCGCGTGCCAGGTTTTCTTCTAATCGAACAAAGGGCGCCGAGTTTGATTTTCGCAAGAGGCTCGTATTGGCACACAGCCACCTCGATCCACCACCACCACCACCACCGCAATCCACCACGAAACAGCGGCGGCCATTGATAATGGGATCGCGATAATGGATCGTGTGCGTGCATTCCCCGTACACCCCTCTCTGTCTCTCTCTCTCTCTCTCTCTCTCTCTCTCTCTCTCTCTCTACGGCTACGGCTACGGCTCTGCGTGTAGATGCGCGGCTCCGATGGCGGCGGATACCCCGAGCAGAGCGCGACCATAGGTTTTTCTTTTCCTGCCGTTTCAATACATCCACGTGTTGTATTTGGCCGCGGTGAGAAAATATTTTCATCGCGCTTCGTGACTTTCATAAATTGCGGCACCGCTCGCTTTTCAATATTTCGAGCTACGTGTTTATATTGACAT
The DNA here is from genome assembly GCA_018883505.1 of Ceratosolen fusciceps. Classification (NCBI taxonomy): domain Eukaryota; kingdom Metazoa; phylum Arthropoda; class Insecta; order Hymenoptera; family Agaonidae; genus Ceratosolen; species Ceratosolen fusciceps. The sequence goes on from RCIC01000005.1 coordinate 8,588,620, forward strand.
TAAAATAAAATGTAAGATTACACATTTTTTAAGCGAGTGAAATTCAGTTCACACGTACGTTAAATGTTAAACGATCCGATTCCGAGATAAGCCGACCACCGCGCTCGTAAATATTCTCTTGAATGGAAAGTTAATTCCGACGTTATTTAAGACGACGTTAAATTTTAACAGATAAGTTTTTACTTGCGGGGAGATACGACGAGACTTTTTAGAAGCAGGGACGGACTCGATACGAGTTAGAGACGAAGAGCATATACGGCGCGGCGTGGCGGGGGGGGGGGCGGTGGCGGCTGGAGGATGAGACGAGCAAGCGAATGGAAAAGGAAAAATAAAGAAGAACGATCGGGAGCAATGGCAGAGAAAATAATGACACGAATAATGACTAAAATGTTGACACAGTATGTTTTTCAAGAGCTCGAGTCGTGGAGATACCGTCACCCGTAGCTTTTAATATCGTACAGGTTTTACCAATTAACGATTGAATTAATCCGCCGAGCCGCGCACTCGACCTTCCCTTGGAAATTTAAGAAACAAGGCCTAACCTCCCGCCCGACTCCGCGGCATTATGTTATTCACAGCACAGTTTCGTCGCACGTGAAATTTTTTTACTCGTCAGCACATATAAAAAAGCGATCGCTTCTCGGCGACTGATCCGATACTCCTTTCACTACGACGACGATTACTCCCGAGGACGACTTTCCTCCGACGTATTTACAAACAACGGCCGAGCGCCACGTCGTTTTTCCACGTCGAGGGCGCGTCGGCCCCCAACGGAGCCGACCCTGCAACGTACCACCGCCACCCCACGTACCCCGCGTACCCCACGTACCCCTCGTATCCCTCGTACTCCCTCGTACTCCCTCGTACTCCCTCGTACCCCCTGTATCCCTGCACGCTGCCGGTGCGGAAGCTGGGCTCCCACTCGCGACTTGCGACTCGGGCCCGAGACCCTGGACGATGTCGCGCAACAGTGCGAGCCCGCACTCGTCGTCCCAAGGCTCGTTCTAAATGTGTCACTGTCGTTGTATGAAATGATCGGTATGCGCGGCACTCGACTAATCGACGATCGTCGCCCCGAGCGAATGTCAATTCGACGCCGGACCTACATTCGCTCCCTGGGATTTTCTTTCACCCGGGCGCGACGGACCGACACAAGCCCGCCGTCTTCTGTCTCTCAAGGGCTCGGGAACGGCCGACTCCTCGCATACACCAAACACACGCGATGGATAGCCGATGACAATCATCCCGATGACAGCGATCCGCGTCTCTTTATCGATCCTCTCTCTCTCTCTCGAGTCCCTTGAACGAGCTAACGGTAGCCGAGCGTCTTGCACCAGTCCCGGTGCAGCCCCTTATTACGAGGACTACACCCGCGCCGTTATCGATCATTGGCTCCGTCGGCTTTGCAAATCCCCAGCCACAACGGGGAAGTTCGAAATCGAAAGCAGCCGATCTCGGCCTTGAAATCATGGAGGATCGCTCCCGGAAACGCCAGCCATCGCCGATAACCGTTCTCCGCCCGCCCGCCCGCCCGATCGGCACTAGATCACTGGAGCACCAGCACGACACATTATCCACGTCATATATATATATATATATATATATGTGTGTGTGTGTGTGTGTAATGGTTGAGAGATACGTTTAAGGCGTCCGAACCGTTAGATCTGCCGATCTCGATCTCGTGAACTGCCCGCCGATTAGTTCTCCCCAATAACCTTCCCTGATTTCAAGCTGTCCTCGTGATCTCCAGCTGATAATCTGCGCAGTCTGAAACCCGAGCCCGTCTCGGGTAGCCTTCGTCCGATCCGCGAATCCCGATTGGCATTCGTCGATCGAGGCTGCTTTTGTTATTATTCGTCGATGGACAGGCAACGACGGGCCGATTGCCAAGTGCGCCTTGTCCTTGCGCGCTCGCCCAGTCATTTTCTCTCGCCTTTCACCTACTCTCGGATTTTTCCGCGGGGTGCTCACGGAGGGTAACCCGAGCCCTCGATGCCCGGCCCCCGATCCCTCGGGGCGGGCGGAATGCCCATCCTTGGCATTCGTCGACGCTCCCGAGACGAAGGCCTTTGATCGAGGCCGCGGCTTCAAGTTCAGCGCGGCTCTCCACCACCTCCTCCTATTCCTCCTACTCCTCCTCCACCTCCTCCACCTCCTCCACCTCCTCCTACTCCCCCCACGCCCCCCTTTACTCCACCTCTTTACCTGCTCCCGTCCAATACACTCAGCCGCGAGATAACGAGTCGCGAGATCGACGAGCCTCTCCTCTCAATCCCCATTAGCCCTGATATACGATTCCGTTGACATTGGCTGGTTAATGGAACGGGGAACCTGTTCCGCTCTTTATTTTCGCCTCGAGACGAGGTTGGCCGCCGTCGTTGGCCGCCGTCGTTGGCCGCCGTCGTTGGCTTGTCTCCCGGCCTGTCGTCGACTAAACGAGAGACGCGTTACGAAATGTTTACTCTGGCCGCGTACAAAGGAAGTTGCGCGCGCGAGCGCTGGCCATAAGCTGCCAATCGCCATCGTCCTTACGCGCGGAGGCTACATGACGCAGAGCTGGTGGAGGCCTTTTCGGTAAACAACCGGCTCTTCCGGGCCGCCTCGGAGCGACACCGGCTCGGCTCGTCACCGGCTAAAGTACCGCGAGCTCGAGGAAACGGGGATCGGGCCGATTCCGGGCTGCTGGACAAGAGGTCCCGATCACCGCCGTGAGTCAAACAAAGACGTGGTAACGCATCGCCTCGAGTAACTGACCCACTGACATAGAAAAGTGCGTGTCACTCGTGTAATCGACGGGTGCACGCTCCGGTATTATCGCCGCCCCTCTCCCTTCCCCCTCCCCGTCCTTCCGCTGCCACTAGTGAGTCCGAGAACACCGAGAGAGGAAAATGTGCGCTAATTTTCGTGCGCGCGCCGTACCGATCATCCGATTTGCGAGAAGGGGCAGAAGGGACGTAATCGGCTAGCCGCGAGGGGCACTCGCATTTTCCGAGCCCCGCTCAGTAATTGTAATTTCGAGCCTTTCCAGAAAACGCGATCGCTCCACTACGACGGAACTGACAGACTACTCTACTCTCCGTCTAATTTTTCTCTTAACGGTGGTCCCGTCATCCGATTCGCTCGCTCGACGGATTTTCGGGAACGACTATTTTCGTGTCACTTGCCCCTTATCACGTTTAATGGTAAATATTGAAATTAAAGGTGTGGGAGCGTTACGCTCGGGACGTAGGAGCCATTGAAATTTAAGTAAACAAGGAGGAAAAAAGCTCTTTATAGCGCAACCTGTTTGTATAAGTAATTCAAGAAGTTTCATTTTAACTCTATTTGACGTTCATTTTGATTTAAATACTCGATTTTATTGTTTGAATAATACATATCAGAGGCTAATTCGTTTTCCTCCTCCTACTCCCGCTTCTCTTTCTCCTCCTTCTCCTCCTCTTCCTGGTCGTCGTCGTCGTCGTCGATGGCGGTGGCGGTGGCGGTGGCGCTAACTATCTCAGTTATGAATTTAATTTTATGTCGACGTTAATTTTATTCATCAATAACGCTACGCACTTACACTTATCTGTAACGTAGCGAATGTTATTTATTGAGTGATTTTCCTTAATAGTGTACATTGTACTTGGCAACATTAGAGCGCCACTTTCCTGGCATTAATTTTTTTTTTTTAATGTTTTTATTAATAGCCTCGTAGCTTGCGCTCGGAATAATGCGGGTGATGAAATTTTTCTCTCTTTACTCGAAGCAAAAAAGAATAAAGGCTTACCTTCTCTCTATCTGAGCGGGCTACGCGGATCTATAATATCGAACAGTCCAAATTATGGTAATGAATAAGCATTATTTTGAAGTTTACTCGAGCTATTTGATAATATCATTGAAAGACTTTTATGATGTTCGGATTAATTGAAAAAAAAAAAAAAAAGAAGAAAAAAAGCAGGATATTGGATAAATATTATTTTATGTAAAACGTCTAATGGACGTTAGGGAGCGTAATTTCAGATATATTGCATGTTGAATAATCGAATGGAAAAGTTATTATCCACTCGCGTTCAATGAGCACAATTAAAAGATTTTTACAATTCATTTCCTCAAACAGATCATCAAAATAACTATATATCTCGATTATATCAAAGAGTCATTAATTTCGATTCGGAATGCCGATAATATTGCACTCGCCACAATTTCGTCTCGGATAATAATTTCCAATTTAATAGCTAACGCATGATTGCGCCAAGCAATTATGAAACTAAATACCTATACTTTTTACGTATATCTTCGCTCGTAATTATCTCGTTACACGGCGCCAATTAACTATTTTAACCGGCAATAATCATTGGGATAAGCGTTGCCTCGAGTTGATTAAGGGACGCTGGACCTCCGGAGCTTAGGTTACAAAGGTAGACATAACAAAGGTATTACGAGGCGAAATCTCGAGTATTCCGTCTATTTATTTACCTATTTCACAGATCAATACTCTTCAATGTATTGTCAACTAACGTAAACGTAACCGACGATACGCTGGCTTGGTCAGTAAATATCTTCCCCGCACATTCACATTCTTACTAATACACAAATTATTGTGATTAAAAAAAATCACGTCGAATTTTTTTATGACGTACTAAATTTTCTTTGAAAATAAATGTACGTCGATTCTCCTTTTCTTTTCAAAAAGAAAGAAAAAAAAAAAAAATCTCATTCACAAGAGATTTAAATCGGTGCCTTTTTTTTATATTTTCATCAGCGACTGACATGTAACGACAATTTCACTAAAAATTTCGAAAGTTTCTTTCAAAGTGTTATCGGGATTACATACTCACGAAATGCAAGTGGAATAAAATTTAATTAATTCCACGAAAGATTACGAAGCGCATCCGTCCGAGTTTCTTAAAATCAATAAAAAAAAAAAAAAAAAAAAAAAAAAATAAAAAAAAGAAGAGTAAAGGAAAAGGAAAGGAAATATCGGGAGGAATTAATTATAAAAAAAAAAATTATAAATACGTATAAATCGATTTATTACGCTTCCCATGATTTTTCATTAAATTCATTACAAGTGCAATTGTAATTTATCTCGGCAAGATTTCTTTCTTTATTTTATTTTTTTTTTTTTTTTTTTTTTTTTATTCATAAAATCCTTTCGTTATTACAACCAAGACAATGATAATAATACTTATGTACTCGTAGGTAAAACGAAGCAAAAAGTACTCGGGGGGAAAAAAAAAGTATTTGCCATAAAACGAAGTATGATTTAATAATTGTGGATCGCTTCCGGTGCTCAATAATTAATTCGCGCTTAATAAAATAAGTTGAAAGTAATGCCTTGGCGATCGGGAATCGTGCCCGTAACGGAATATGACACTTATACTGTAATGCATTGCTTTTAATTCGCGCACTCGGAGCGTATTAAAATATAATTTGAAAATGTAGAGGAGGGGTGCGCGGGGCTCAAGCGAAGCCGAATTGACGGCTCAGCGTAAAAACTACGCGTCGAGCACGAGCCGCCCGACGCAATTTCGCGATAATTCCCTATTATTCGTCGGTGAAAATGTAGAGCGCGCAAATACTGCTATTCTCGAAGTCGCGATACAAAGAACGCGCCTTTCTCTCTCTCTCTCTCTCTCTCTCTCTCGGCTCGACGACGTCACGCCGACGCGATTGTCGTTCCTTCCCAAAGTTCCTCCCCCGCCGCTCGAGCGCGCGAATCCGAATAGGCCGGATGCTCGTCGTCGACCGTTACTTTGCGTTGGGCCTCCTCTCCCCGCTCCGCCCCATCCCGCCTCACCCCGCCCGAGGCCCCACCCCTCGGTACAGTCAAAAAAAAAAAAAAAATAAATAAATAAATAAAAATAAAAAAAAAAGAAAAGGAAGAAAAAAACAGCTTGCCATTGACCTTTGGACGACACGAGAAGCGCCACGGGATCAGGAATTCCAGCAAAGCTGCACGTGCTCGTCGCGCCACCCTCCCCCCTCCCCCGGCCCCGCTGATCCGTGCGTACAAGTTTATTTCCCAATGGAAGGTAGAGCCGAGTCTGACTTATGGGAACGGGTAGTCTCGCTCGCCGTCGAGACAAGAGGGACGAGGACACGGAAGCACGAGAGGATCTACTAATGGATCGGGCGAGGTAGAGGCGAGATCGTTTCAGCGTCGGGGGCAGCAGGAGAGAAGCAAGGGTCGTGACGACACGTTATTCATAAAATATGTGTCCTCAACGAGTCTTGGCTTGTAAAATTTGAATAAATGGCGGACGGAGGCGTGAAAAGGAGTCGCGTTGTCGCTCGACAAACCATCGTAATATCCTGCGTTTCGCGCGCCTCGATTATTCAATAGAGAGAATGGGATCCGACATTCTCTCCCTCTCTCTCTCTCTCTCTCTCTCTCTCGCGCGCGCGCGCGCTCGCTCCCTTTGGCACGTCTTTTTCTATTGTAACGTCGATGGCGGCGCCGCATGGAAATGTCCTTAAGTGCGTCGTGCATACGGCGTTCGGCATTTCCGAGCGTGACCAATGCAGCGAATAACATGACCAATCGAACTTTCGTTTTCGGAAAGCCTCGGTTATTGATATCGGAAGGCCGGCGAGCCCGAGCGATCGCTGCCTCCCTCCGCACAACTCCGCATAACTATCGGGGGCAGCGAGCTAAAGCAAAGAAAAACAAACGCAAAGCAAACGAAAAACAAACGAAAACAGACGAAAACTACGGTCGAGTAAAAGTAAAAGAAAAAGGGGAAAAAGTATGGATCTCGGTAAGTAAGTCATATGTGAGGCGAGCGCGGTATTAAAAGACAAGGATCAATGCGCCTTGGTACGCCCACGCGCCTAGAGTCTCTATGAGCAGCGAATTAATAATATTTAATACGGCTTGTCTTAGATCGTAGGAGCCCCGCAGCAGATGAGTTGTGCAAATGCTAATATCTTGTTTTCATTGGATCGTTTTACAGATGGCGCGGATCCGTGTACAAGTTGATCTGGCGAGAACTTCTGGTCTATCTACTAGCTTACTATGTCATTAATTTTATTTATCGATACGCGCTTAACGATGAACAGCAAAGGTAAGTAATTGCGTTGGCGCATACCAGTTAGCCGAGCTTATAACACTCATCTTACAAAATTAGAGCTGAATTAGAAAGTGCAGAAAAGATAGAAAATAATCTTACATTATACCAGAGCCAAGTCAGCGAGGCTGAATATATTTATACGCCTATGCCTTGCGCTTTTATGTATATATATATATATATATATATATATATATATGTATACATGTATAAGCATCCTGCGATTCATCTGCACACCATTCAACGTTATTGTATCATAGATTGTATAATAATCTCATTCGCAGCCATAGCGCAACTAAAAAGACTAATTAAATACATGTATTAGGTAGTTACAATTAGTCTTGCGCATTTATTACTTCTCATTATAATTTATTATACCATTTAAGAATAATATATTTCATGCGCTAAGTTAATTTTATTTAATGGGGGCTGTAATTTATCGATCAAAAGCTAACTACGCCTATGGCGTTAACTTGCCTGATGAATTCTCAATTACAATATACATTATTTAACGTTTATTTTTCACTCTTTTTTCTTTCGAATGCGTACGTTTTCTTCGGACATGTACCTCCAATTTTACCAAAGACTAGTGTTTTTTTTTTTTTTTTTTTTTTTTTTTTTTTTTTTTTTTTTTTTTTCCCGATGCGATCGAGTCGCCAGTCATGCCAATGCTCTTGACAAACAAACTAATCTGAAAAGTACACCTTATTTGGGCTATCGTATAAATATTTAATAAACCGCCTGCTGACTAGGTGATTTTTTTTTTTTTTTTTTTTTTTTTAAATTTTAAATAAAAATTCCAGCGCAGTTAACGCCTTCTGGTCAAACTAATTTATTTTACATATTAAAACAACGCAGTAATGGTTATTTAATTATCTTTACTGTCAAGTATGCCTTTATTATTTTAACAAATAATGCGTCAAGCGTTGCTCTTAAAGAGATTTCGGTGCCTTGAATGAAAATTCCATGTCAATATTAATCGAGGCTTTAATTAGTTTGCCTTTTTTTTCTTCTGCTGATTCAAGACAAAAAGGTAAAAAAGTTTTCTTTCGTTTGTTCGAGCGATCTACCGAGCGAGATCGCGAAATTTCTGTAATTCAATTGTGCATAACAAGTGCACGTTTTACACGGATGGATATATTCTGTCAGGTATTTTTTGTGCATTCGCAATTGAAGGGAAAGTTCAATTGCAAAGCTCAATTAATTACAAATATTAAACGAAAAAGAAAAAAAGGTCGGGGCGGCGGGGGGAGGGGAGTATAGAGGCAGCTGAGTATAGAGGACGGGAAGTTAAATAATTGCTCAACGCGTTGTTACAGTTTATGCATGACAACATTTATCTTCGTTCATTATTTTTAGTTCTATTTGCATTCGCAAATAAGAGCAAATATTAACGCGCGTATTTATTATTAATAATTTGACAGTTAAATTTGAAGCTTCGAGAAGAGCTTCGACATACCGAGTCACATATACTTTCAATAAAGTCACGTAATAAGCCGTGAAATTTTTTTCGAGAACTTTGTACTTAACTGTAGATCGAGGGATTTCTTAAAAGAACGCTAGATGAAATACCCCATGGAATTGATATTCAAGCCATGCGGCTTTCCTTAGGAGCGCAAAAACGTTAAAAAAAAATAGAGAGAGAGAAAATTATATATATATAAATGTATATATATAAAAGGGCAGGAGAAAGGAAAGTGATAGAGAATTAAAAACAAGGTCTTTTTCATGGAACGTTATTGTAATTTAAGTAAGGAAGTCAATCTGTGATTGAGCCGTCATCCTTGCAAATCCGCATTTGTTTCAGGGTATTCGAAAGGATCCGTTACTACTTTGGCAACTCGAGCGAGTCCATACCAATGTCCTTCGTCCTAGGCTTCTACGTTAGTTTGGTGGTCAAGAGGTGGTGGGAGCAATACAAGCTCTTACCTTGGCCAGACAATCTCGCCCTCTTTATTAGTGCCGCGATACCAGGGAACGTAAGTAACAGCGTTTAAAAATGCATTCCTGCAGTATCGGACCGATCTTCCGAACCTACCCCGCACCCATACCCACACCCACACCCACACCCACGCCTCCCTGCCTCGTTAACGCACACGACGCGACTCACAAATACAACGTCTGTCGAATGAAAAATCCATAATTAATAAAACAACAACAACAACAACAACAACAACAACAACAGCAATGTACGCGCACGATTCGAAGTTTGAAATTTAAAGACTAGAGCCGCTCTTTCTCTCTCTCCCGTTTTCTCAATAAGTTCGAGTCACATTGCCAACGAAATAATTATACCGGCCTTGTCGAATTCCCAGCTACTGTCTTGTTTATATGTATTTTACTCATTACGGCTAATGAATCGCCGTGACACGCTTTATGAAGTGTCGTTAACCTATCGGGGAAAGGCCGGAACAACAGTCGCTTACCAGCTTGGAATATCATATTTTTGCAAAAAAGCGTCGTCGGGATTTTCGCGAAGCCTCGACACACATCGCTGATAACGGCTCCTCGCGTATTGCGTCAAAGCTCCGACACATTTGCCGAACCTTCGACCGTCGCATCGCCTCCTACGCAGAGCTAATAATCTAACCCCCACCCCCAACTCAATAGTAACTGGCGAGCGTAACACCTTCTCGTAGACTCGATTCGGATTGGCGTTATTGGTCTTCTCGTAGTCGCCGTTGCTGTTGCTGTTGTTGTTGTTGTTGTTGTTGTTGTTGTTGTTGCTGCTGCTGCTACTGCTGGTGCTGGTGCTGCTGATGCTGCTGGTGCTGCTGCTGTTGCTGCTACTATTTTGTGACTCGCTATTCGCTAGCCGAATTAAGAGATATCAAAGTACCATAAAAACTCTCTACGGTTTAGAATATATTCCATTTTCAGATTCATGACTGCCTTATTCATAGCCATCGCTCGACTTGCCGCCTTTTAACACTACGAGTGCAACGTTTTTAATTGTTTTCGAAATGGCAATTAGTTATTTTGAAACTGAGGCTGAAGGTTAGCGGCTGCATTGTTACCATATACCGAGCTATTTTAAACCGGCAAAGACATTAATATCAACATTTCTTCAATCGCATTAATACTTTATGTATTTTCATGAGCCATTAAAGATAACTTTTGCATAAATTTGTATTAGAATCAATTTCTCACGGAGCGCACAACGTATTTCATTTAAATCTCGGAGCATAAAAATCATCGTTATCACGATCGTCGCTTACAACGTATTGCGAGTTTCCCTGATTTACGCGCAAAGTGAATAATTATCTGTTCTCTTAATTCGATTGGGCCGATAGCAGCAGCTTCGCTTCTTAAAAGTCCTTTTAAGAACACGTAATGTTAAAAAGGCGAATTCGTCGGATGTCGCAAGCCTCGCGAATAAATCGGCCGGCAATTCGTCCGATGCAGCGCCCGTCGCCGAAAAGGAGGAAAAACAATTCTTTGATTCTCAATATCCCTCTAATGATTATAATTATTTTATTATTGTTACGGAGAATAAATTAAGCTGGGGCTCGAGCATGATTCTCACGCTCGTATTAATACGTGTGTAATTGGTGGAATATACGTCTCTGGCAATGTTTTATCATGAATTCTCGGTATAAAGAACGAGCGAACGAACATTTATCGGCGAATGTGTCTTAACGTAAAATCATTCGCGGCGAGCACGGGGAGAGGAAAAAAAAAAAGACAACAGCGGCAACGACAACGACAACGGCAACGACAACGGCAACAACAACTACACCTAATCTATTCACTGCTGTCCCGTGTTAACTGAGCGCCGGAGCGATAAAATCGCATTATCTCCGAATATTAGGTTATAAATTTCGTAAAATTAGCCAGCCGGACTTAATGTTATATGCTACAATGTTATTTGAAAGGCGAACCCACCAAGGCTTCCTTTACTATAAAAAGGGAGGGAGGGAGAGAGAGAGATAAGATCTGCGCAGCCCGAGCCGATATTCTGGGCGACGTTTTCGCCGAATGTCGAAGCTGTACTGACCCCGAGGACTTTCTCTCGTTCCAGGACGAAAGGGGCCGGCTGATGCGCAGGAACATCGTCCGGTATGCTGTCCTCGCCTACGTCATAACCCTTCAGAGGATCTCGCTGAGGGTGAAGCGGCGGTTCCCGACCCTCCAGCACATAGTCGATGTCGGTCAGTGAGTTACCTCAATCTGCTAAATCCGAATATCCGCGTTTACGATCCAAACAACGTCATCCTTGGAAACCCAGAGCCGCCTTCGACTCGTTTAAATCCAACGAATACGTAAAATATCTCTGCGCGCGCGCGCGCGTGTATTTATATATATATATATATATATATATAGAGAGAGAGAGAGAGAGAGAGAGAGATTTTATACACAAGAGGATGGGTAATATTCGCAGTCAGGTTATCGTCGAGCCAGTCGAGCCAGTCGAGCAAGTCGAGCAACTCGAGCTCAACGTGTCCCCGTCCGGTTCCCGCCCGAGCGCGGCCGCTGATTATTTATCGGCGCTACCTGAATTAGAAGCGAGTCGATCATCGCCGGGAGCAGCAGCAGCAGCAGCAGCAGCCGGTGCTCATGTTCTTCGATGCGGGCTCGGCTCGCGTCAGCCGTCGCTCTCAGCCGTCGTAGCTCGACAACGGAATATGAAATACCCCCCCCCCCCCACGCCGCGCTCGCAGGTAAGAGCAGCGGTAGCACCCATCGCGGCTCCTGCCCATAACAAATCCATAATTCGTACTTCGGAGGTGACGGCTTATGACGGAGCCCTGACGTGACGGACAACGGTTTAACAGACATGTTTTTATTTTTGGTTTCATTTTCGCACCGCTAACGACTTTTGACGCGACCCACTTACGTTTCCCGTACCCGGCACCGGAGTTCCCTTGATTTACTCTACTACTCACACGGGCCTCCTGTGAGTCCGTCCGACCGCCGCCCCCCACTCACCCCGACCCTCACCCCCACGATACAAAGCCGGCCATACAGAATAAATAAGCAATTAGTGAAATTCCGGTCCTACTTCTCCCCCCCCCCTACTGCCCGTCCGCCGACGTGTCACGCGTTAAATTTAAGAGACTCCTCGGAGCGCGAAACCGCCAATCGCCTTTCCGAGATCAAAGCCGAGCAAATGGACTTTTTAAATGGCCCTTTCGATTTTTTTCTTTCTTTTTTTTTTCCCTTTTTCTTTTTTTATGGGGAAGCACGAAGGACCCGAGGAGTAGATTGCTCGGTACACGCATTGCTTCGCAGTCGACGCTGGATGATGTTGTAATAATAATAATAATGATGATGATGATGATGATGATGATGATGACGACGACGACGACGATGGGCGGTAGACGTCCGACGGAGCATTGGCCTAGTCATCCTGAAAGTTTAAAATTAAGTGCGCGGTCAAGGGACGATAAGAATCGACCCTCTACCGAAGCGACATAAGCCATTGATCGGGCCATCGACAAGCCTCATAATTCAATTAACTTGTATTACAATGTCTGGCCGTGGAGTGTACGTAAGCACGACAAGCTTGTCGGCATGTTCCATTAAATGGCTCGGCTCGGGAATTGGTTCGAGTCATTGTCGGTTATTGGGGTTCGGGTTGGCGGCGCGACGCGGGGCCCGGGGATCGGACCGCCAACGGCTCAAAGGTCATCGGCGAGTCCTTGTTAATTGTCCGGATCAATGACCCCCTCCGAATGATAATCCTTCCCGATTTACCAAGACGCCCCTCCCCCTCCCCCCTCAACCCGCTGGCCACCGCCACCGCCACCGCCCCACAGAACCTCATTCGCTCGGCTACTCGTTCGGGTACTCGTTCGTGTACTCGCTCGGGTACTCGTTCGGCTACTCGCTCGGCTACTCGCTCGCAAATCATTCGGATAACGTCGCGGAGGCGACGCTGCGGTCTTCTCTTCATTCTTTTTAATCGTCTCGCAACGTGCGGTCGCGGCTAAATAATAATGCCTCATGCACGACCGCCGTCTCTCAAGCTTTTTTCTTTCGCACTTAATACTAATTAGCCTATATATTATGCTTAATAAAATTGTAGCTGCGCGCCTCCCGGGGCACAACACGTATCGATCTCCTTACGAGCATTAATAACGGCCGATATCCCTCACGAGGGCTGACAGGGATAGAGAGAGAGCGAGAGAGAGAGAGAGAGAGAGAGAGAGAGAGAGGCGACTTTAACGCGACATCCTCGACAGTGTGCGTGTGCGTGTGCGCGTGTGCGTGCGTAGATGGGCTATCTCGGCCTCTTAAGCGCACTAGCTCCGGGGTAAATCGGTAATCGGGCCCCCGCGATCTGTAACCACCGACCGCCCATCTATTCCACCAGCCAGGGGAGAGTCTATTATTATCCGGCGCATCGTGCTCTTTAAATTCCTTGGCTGAATGAACGGAGCCCGATGATCCCGACTGAAGCTACGTGATCCGACTGGTAAGGAGCCGCGACGTAGACGCCTCCTCCACATGTCACGCGGCTTCTGTCAGAAATCATTTCACCGCCCGGATTTACATAACATAAATATTTTGCCAGAACGCGCAAAAACCCGGTGACGCGGTTTCGCAGAAGCCGTGGTTCCCTCGGGTGGGTACGGTCGATGTCGGGAGGGGAGGGGGAGGTACGAAGACGGAGGTGGGAGATATTTGAATGGCCGGGCTTGAGAGGCATTCCAGAAGGAGGCACGTAACAGGCGGTGAACGACCCAAGAAGATCCGGGCCTTCGCTCGAGGTTCGCCCGGGGCCTTAATAATTCTCTTGACCGGATGGCCACTCGGCTCCGTTCTGATTGCGAGCGCTCTCGGCAAATATTTGTCGGGAGGCCGGACGCAGCTACCGCTCTTTGTTCCCGTGGCTGGGCTTCCCCCCATGTCCGATAGCGCTTTTCTCGGTCGCTAATGAAAGCTGTGTCGTGTTCCCGAGCGTCACGACGGTGGGGAGGGAGGGAGGGAGGGCGGGGGGGGAGACGAGACTCGGGATGCCGAGGAGAAAAACAACGAATCCCACTTCCCCTCTGATTTATGCTTTTAGATCGGCGAGCAACTATTTCAACTTTCTTAGTTAGCTGCAAGAAACGCAATGAAATTTATACACAATATTCGTAGATAGGAGGAGGCTGCGCTCCAAAAAGTCAACAAAAAGAAAGACGTGAAGCTCCAGCTCGAAATTCCAAGCTCCCCAGGTCGTCGGACACGAGGCCGGGGATTATAAAAAAAAATCATTATAAATTGCCTTCGAAAAGAACCGCTTGGCCTTTATCCTTTGTCAATGCTACATTATATTAGCCCGTGCGCCCCGCACCGGCTGACATAAATTTATCCCCGACCTCTTGCCACCCGACCGCGCACCCCGCTCTTTTCACGAGGGCGACGTACCTCCTTACTTGATAATCGGGCTTATTTCGGCCACCCGCGCTACGATACCGTTCCGCCGTTATTGTAATAATAACCGAGGCGGGCCGTGGCTCCTTCCTGGGAGAGGGGTCGCGACGCGGACAGCCGCGGAAAAGCGGACGAGCCGCGATTATCCTGGGCGGGTGTCCCCCTTGGATAGCGACGGGAGGCTCTATCACGCGAGCGCCTCGTGCACGGCTGAAAAACTCGTTTGCCCCCTCCGCGTTGATCGGGGCGAGCGCCCGGGAGAGCGGGCATAAAGGCCCCCGGGTGCCTCCTTTTTCTTTATCGCCCCCTCGGACGGCGACGGCCTTGCGAGATCCCCCCGCGTTTGTTGACCTTGCGCTCGAGCCGAGCGAGCAGAGCGAGCCGAGATCGAGCTTCGAGAGGAGCTGCGGGCCCCATCCCCCGGGTGACGTCAGCGATAGGCGGCGATCGAGGCCGCGGCGATTCTTATCGCCGGGCCATCCCCGAGGATACAAAGAGGCTCCGAGCGCTCGCTGCGTCGGCGGTAGCGGAGGCTGGGACCGCATGCGTTGAACGGAGTAGGGAGACGAATCGAGGTCCCGGAATAACCGGACCCCAATAACCCTCCCCCTCCCTGGCGCTTCGGCGAAAATCTCTTGCCGTTATTTCGCGCGGGCGATTCGCCCGGAATTACGTAATGGGCACTCGCGCTCCTATCCCGATGTTCATTTCTGCTTTCCTGGCGGTGCTTTCTCACACCCTCCTCGTTGTAGCTATTATCCGGCTTTGTGCTAATGAAGCCGAAGGAGCGCATCCCAAGGAGAAGCGCCTCTCTTCTTTCCTTTGTTCTCTCACAAGCTCGACTCTTCTCGGCCTAAGGAATACCTGCTACCGGGGAACTCCCCAGAGAGAGAGAGATAGAGAGAGAGAGAGAGAGAGAGAGAGAGAGAGAGAGAGACGGACGTATCGCGTGACCCGTTGCGGCGCGTTAATGCCAACGTTAAGTCACACATTACCGGCCATTTTCGATTATTTGCAATTACTTTATTTTAATCGGGACGCGAAGTTTTATGGAAGCGCGCAATCTCCTCTACTTACTCAAGATTAAATATTATATTGCATTACTTTAACGACTAGCTCGCCACCTATCAATTATAACCCTTGATTAACGAGCATATAATCGAAGAGGACTTGAAATAACTTTTAATGCACCTAAAACTACACTTTTATTTAATTTTCTTCGTCTTTTTTACACAGACGCAGAGACAGACACAGAGATAGACACACGCAGACGCACGGGCACACGCGTACACTTCGATACGTACTTTGGGTCTGACAAAAAATATACGAACGATCTAAGTGCTACATTACCTCAGAAAAACAAATTCAAACTAATATTTATCCTCGTCGTTGTTCTCATCATCATCATCATCATCATCGTCGTCGTCGTCGTCGTCGTCGTCATTATTATCTTTATGATTTTTGAAATGTAGAAATTCAATAGTAATGAAGTATCTTTATAATTACTTAACAGAAATTCTACATCAACGTATCACAAGTATACATTCAAATTCCTTTAGTAATGCGTAGAATTATGTTTTTTAATGTTACTCTTTTGAAATTTACTGTTACATATAGTCATAATATTATGATTAATCTAAAGTTATAAGAGCCGCATTTTTCAAAACTAATTATTTTATAAGTAAAATATCTTTCTTTATTTCTATAAAAGGGAGTAACACGTTTGGAAATGGAAAATTCATTTATACATTAAAACGTTACATAAAAATCTTTTGGTTTATGTTTGCCGTGAATGTACTCTTTTTATCGCTATTTATTTTTCTATATTTTCGAAACGACTAAATTATAGATATTGCGGATACTAATTACGTATAATTATGAAGAAAATTCAAGACCGGCAAAGATTTCCTAAAAAAAAAAAAAAAAAAAAAAAAAAACTAAATTACTTTATTGCTACTTTATTTAATATTTCAAAAAGGATTTAAAAAAAAAAAAAAAAGAAAGAAAAAAAAAGAAAAAAAAGTCTTTACATTGACGTTTCTCTTTAACGCGGACGAATGTTGTTGATTGCCGAAACTAAAGAAAATGTGGAAAAAGAGACTGTCATTTCAAAATAATCCAAGAAAGCTATATTCTATGACGAAATGTACATTTTACGTCGCGCAAAGTAGAATATTAGGTGAATGTGTTTCTTTAAAATTCGTATATCCCATGATATTAAGCCGATAAATAAACAATTTCAAAAGAATGAATAAAAACTTACCGTGAGTATCGATAAAATCGATAAAATAAAATATAAAAAAAGAAAAAAAGATGAAGAAGAAGAAGAAGAAGAAGAAGAAAAAGAAGAAAAGCACGAGAGAAATACAATTATTAACGATCGCATAAAGAGTTTTTAATGTCTTATGAAAATACGTAGGGACGATAAAGTTACCATAAAAAGCATTACGCTAAGTGGCATGTATATGTAAGCTTTTACGAGAAGATCGTACTAATTTGATCGGAGCGTATTTAAGAAATGCCGGGCTTCCGATTTGTCAATAATATTCGAGATTCCAATTGGACTTTCACTCTGCTGCTACTTACTTGCCTATGTATATAGGATATTCGGCAGGAGCCGAATCGGTTAACGGGAACGATTATCGGCGCTCCTCTTCCAGACCATCCGGATGATGATTGTCATCCTTCGGCTCGTAGATGATTTATCAAATGCAATGTACGCGTTTGTTTCCTGGTGTCCGCGGACGACGGCCCGAGTTACCCGGAGCTCGTGGGGCCGTCGGGGGTGGGGTGGGGTGGGGGGCATAGCGCGTAACGAAGCCACGGCCAGGGATACTCGTGATATTTCCTAGAGCCGTGATGTTTTCGCCTCGATTCCTGTATTTTTACGACAGCCGATCGCTTTATTGCGTTTTATTTTTAATATTTACGAAGCTAATGAGCGTGGCTGCCGCGGATTCATCGGGTATCCATAAAAATTGCAATTACAATGGATATTTTTCCTCCGGCGCTCATCGTATCATAAATCTTTCTTATTGCCACGAATTGTATTTAAGTATTGGCAATTAATATCGGCTCTTGCGTAATCGCGATTGAAAGGGGGGGCTGGGCGGGCGGGGGGAAGAATTATAGAACGTAGTAACGGGCCAGCCCGTCGATTTTCGGGAGCGTCGGTGCTGCTGGGCCCTATAGCCGTTGGGCCGTGGTGGGAGGGAGGGAGAGCTGTCCGAGCGACGTCAGGACGGGGTTCGGTGCTCTCCTCGGGGAGAGCACCAGCAGGACGAGTCGAATACTAATTGATAAGCCAATAAGGATGAGAGACCGAGGCCTAATCCTATTTTTATTTTTCTGTGCTCCCATGCACGGCGTTCCAGGTCTTATGATGGAGTCCGAGAAGAAGATCTTCGAGATGATGAACAAGAAGGCGGCCATGTCCAAGTACTGGATGCCACTCGTCTGGGCGACGAACATCATCAACAGGGCGCGGAAGGAGCAGCTGATAACGAGCGACCACGTGGTGCAGACCCTCCTCGTCGAGCTGAGCGACATCCGCAAGAAGCTGGGCGGCCTCATCGGCTACGACACCGTCTGCGTGCCGCTCGTTTATACGCAGGTCGGCCATTACTCCTTAACGCACGTTTATTCAAATAAATAAATGTCCGTAACGACCTGCGAACCGGCCCACCCCCCACCTCCCTTCGAGCCATCCATCCACTGCTAAGAATATTATCATAAACCCTTACTCCCTTGGTCGCTACTATTGTACGTATTTCTTCATTCGAAGCAAACCACTTTCTCTTTTTCTTGCCACCGAGCCTTCTTTCTCCCCCCCCCCACTCTCTTTTATTTCACTCGACCTATCAAGCCTATTGACCGAGCGATCGTTATCGATCATCACCTAACATGCCCTTCCCTTACGCTCCCTTATTATGATTATCCATTCAAGACATTACGTCGGAATTACAAATGATCTTTGGCTTCGGAAATTGTTATCCGACACTTATTTCCATTGGTCCTCCTTAGAGTAATAAGGTATCCTCCTTAGATGACCTTCGACAATTAAAATAATCACAGCCGCGAACAATGAAATAAATAATAAATATCGGGCTGGCAAGACGTTGAGTTTTGAATTTCTCAATAAGCGCGGTAGAGCGGGAGTAAGATCTCTCGGGATCGATATTTATTGTGCTCTTCTACGCTCGCTCCGTCAATTCATTACCAATTGATTACCAATTGATTATCCCAGTAAAATGCCTGTTTATTCCAACAATTTCAATACTAACGAGCAATAATACCTCAGCCATTCGATAAGCTTTATGTAAGCTCAGTAAGTCATTATTGGACTGGGATTCGTCTTGGCTGGGGACATGATGTTCCGATACCGACGCTTCAACGATCTTTTACCCAACGATGCGCAATTATTGCATTAATTATACAATTAAAGTCCTTATATATTTATATGACAGCGAGTGCAAACGATAATGATTTCATGAACTATAAGAGCATCTTTATTTTTACTGCCTCGCGCGCTAATGAGAATTTTACATTAAGACAATCTTGAATCCTACGTTCCAGCATCGATATTTATTTAACGTTTCGAGCGGCGGAAGTTAATTTCCAGAACAAGTCTAATGGCATGACAACGTAATTACAATTAAAATGTCGAAAATGACAAAAATGCTTATGCTTCAAAATTAAAAAACAAAGAGGGAAAAAAAAAATGATTTACCGCGCGATGATTGATTAAAGTAAATAAATATAATAAATAGTTGTTTTTCGAGGCAGTGAATCTCCCATAATTCAGTGTCGTGTAAATATTTTTTTTTCTTTTTTGTTTTTTTGTTTGTTTTTGTTTTTCGAAGCTCTAAAGTCTGCCCGATGACTTGTTCCGTCTGAAAAAATTAGCTTCCTTTGTCTTACGACTCGTCGTATAGGATTGCAAAGGATGCAGTCCTGTACAATAATTCAGCGGCGGAATAACAATTGAAAAATCTTTGAATTTCTGCGTTATTGCAATACATTGTTATATGTGACCGAATGATTGCAAATTCGAATAAGAAGAGACAAGTGGAACGAGCAAACAAAGAAAAAAAAAAGGTTATTATCGAGCGAGCGCTCGCAAGTCAAGCGGAGTAGTTTTTCTTCTTCTTCTTCTTTTTATTTTTTTTATTATCATTTTTAATTTTGTCTCTTCAAATCTAATGTCGAGCAGAAAAAGAAATTTCAGTCGTTACTCTACCGCACCAACACTCGTTAACTAATTCTATTTAAATAATGAATACTGTCTCTACGCGGGGCAGCGCTGCGCCTACGATCAGATCGATCATATGTTCCTGCGCGTTATCGATTTTGTACCATTGTTTTTCGGAGAGGCCTTGACTTCTTACACACGTGTATGCAATAACAAGCAGCCAGATCGAATTTAAAGATACAGTCTCACATGTGCGCGAGGCGAATTACTTTTACGTAATATTCTTGCATAATATGCATTCTTCAAAATAAAAAAAAAAAAAAAAAAAAAAAAAAACAGCAATCGCCAAGACAAAAGTCCGGAATGCGCTTTACATCGCATGTGCCCTGCTCCTACTCCAGCGATACCGCATACGCACCCACGCACGCGCGCACGCACGCAGAGGCATACCCGAGCACAGCCCTGCCCCGTCCCTCTGGCTGAGCACCAAGTTGTAGCGACCGAGCACCAGCAGCAGCAGCAGCAGCACCAGCAAGCGACACTCTCACTCTCTCGCATTCATTAGTTAGCTGTGGGTGTCTATGCGCCTATCTGCCATCTAGTCCCTCCCCTGACCCCTAGCCCGAGCCCGCGCATGATTTATCGCGCTTCGGGCACCGAGAGGAACATATGAGCGAACTGTCAAATGCTAATTCCGATTCGTCGGCAATAATAGAGCTTGCTTAGATGTGTCGGAGAGAGAGAGAGCTGTGTATTGATGGCCGTGATGGTGTGTGTGTATATGATTTCAGGTGGTTACACTATCTCTCTACGCATATTTTTTCTCGGCTCTTTTAGGACGTCAATTTATATCTCAGACCGAGGCTTGCGTCAGTGGAAAATACGAGGTCCCGGATATGTATTTTCCATTCTTTACCGCACTGCAGGTATGCCGCCGAGAGTCGGCCTTTTTATTTTATTATAATCCGAATCGTCGATACTTTCAAAATATACCGGCTGTCTAATATCTCTATTAACTATTCGAGGGACCCTTTCCCATGCGCGCCATTCAAAATCATCCATCCGACGATGCGACGTTTTCTCTACTCCGTCTTTGCTCGTCAAATTTTTATACGTTTTATTCATTCATTCATTCATTCATTCATTCATTCATTCGTTCGTTCGTTCGTTCGTTCGTTCGTTCGTTCGTTCGTTCGTTCATTTATTTATTTATTTTCGTTTGTTTTTTTTACTTTTCAAATAATTATATTACCGAGGGAAATGAGACGCCCTCAATTAAATTACGAATTATACGCACTCACTGAAGAATCTTAAAGATATTAAGAGAACGTTTTCTTTTTTTCTTCTTTTCTTCTTTTTTTCTTCTTTTTTTTTCCCCCTTGTTTCGCTAGTCGACTACTCCAATTATTCAATGCAATTAACGTATTTGTAATTAATTCGAAATAATTTATTGGCAATAATTATTAAATAAAGAGATTTAAAAGAGTATTAAAAATTACCTTGTACTTAAACGCGTTCTTTATAGCTTGTTTTGCTCCGGGTTTTTTTTTTCTTTCTTCTCTTACTTCTTTTTCGACTGTATGCAGTAAAATTAATGTACTATGAAGTCGTATTGAATAATTCTAAACTAATTCTAGACTAATTATCCTAAATTCAATGCGGCTAGGAGCTTCTAACTCTGTAGGATATGCTATATTATTTGTATTTTTAGTGACGATGGCCAATGCTATATAGAAATAAATAATAAACATCTTGGTTCGTCGATTACAGTTTTGTTTTTACGTGGGCTGGTTAAAAGTAGCCGAAGTTTTAATAAATCCTTTTGGAGAGGACGATGACGATATCGAGCTCAACTGGTTGATCGATCGTCATATCAAGGTATGTATGCGCCGCAATATATTAAGTTTCATTCGCGATTCAATATTTTAAACAATAAATCGATATATTACGTTTTATTGAATTCGAGCCGACGATTTATAATCATTACGAAAACACAAGTGCTAAACGTAAGTGAGGGAAAAAGAGCATACATAAGAAAGAATTAAGTAATTTTCTGGCTTCTCTGTGAAAATAGACGGGAGTGTTACGTCTCGTACACAATTTAATGCGTGTTATTAAACTGAACGAAAAAATGAAGAGTAAAAAATGTCTTTCGATTTCATAAGTCGACTCGTACGGGTTTTTTCTCCTTCTGAGAATCACCTTCACAGATTCAGACGAAATAGAATCCACGACGATGATTGTCATCGGGAGAATCGATCGAGTGGAACGGCGATTTTCATAACCCGAGTCCGAATTGTTCAACGAAACCTTTGAGCAATGAATGCAAGAAAGCAATCCGTGTCCCGATATGAAAAGAGAGAAAAGACAGGATCGGCCGAATTAAGGAAATTAAGATCGACATCCTCGAGGTATAGAGTCTAGAGTGGCTATAACGGTGAATTCGAGAATCCGTGACGCGCGCGTGTCGTCACACTTGCACGGGATCGCTGAAATCGGTCATGTTGCCGTCGACTGCCAAGCCAAACGGAGCTATAATTTTTTTTTTTTTTTTTTTTTTTTTTTTTTTATTATTTTTTATTATTTTTTTTATTTTTATGTTACGAACGCTTCTCTTTGCGTGTGCGCGTGAACACGTCAGGCCGGATACATGATAGTCGACGAGATGCACGAGGAGCACCCGGAGCTGCTTAAGGACCAGTACTGGGATGACGTCGTGCCCAAGGACCTCCCTTACACGGTCGCGAGCGAGCAGTATCGGAAGGAGGAACCCAAGGGCTCGGCCGAGCACTACAAGGTCAAGGACAGCGACGCGCTCTACGCCAATGTCTTCCTGGGCTCACACGTGCACGGGCAGAACGGGCACCGGGCGAGCAAGACCGCGCACATGCAGGACGACGTCTACGCCGATTACGTGAGTCTTGGGGCAGCGGTCTTGGGGCACCGTCTCCGCAGCCGTAAGAGACAGCCGTTAAAGATCCGTCATTAAACATCCGTGCTCGGTTGCGTGCAGGAGAGCGTGGACACGCCCCTGGTGGAGAGACGGAAGAACTGGCTGCAGCGCCAGATAACGAGGATGGGCTCGGTGCGCAGCAGCTCGACGACGTACAGCAGCAGCGGGGCCGGGGGCTTCTTATCCCGGAACCGGCACAACAGCGTATACAGTAGCCCGGAGACGACGCAGCCGGGCAACGGCATGTCCCAGGCGCAGAACAACCCCAACTTCAAGATATCCCTGTACGACCGGCTCAGGCGAAAGAGCATACAGAGCCAGCGCATGGGTCGCCAAGGTAGGATAATAATTTCCGCTCCCGTCCTCGGCTCGTGGAAGGACCGCATGCTGGAAGAAAGTCGCTCCCCCTGGTCCCTTAATTACTCCTGCCGTTTGATTTGTGGGCTCCTTTTCCCTCGAAATTGCATCGGCCTCGAGGATGAAAGCCGAGCCTCCCGAGATGGGACGTTCAGGAATTATAATTAAAATTATAAATCACCGTGAGCTGCAGGGGGATGGGGATGTGGGGATGGGGGAGGGGTGAGGTAGAGAAGGCCAAGTCGAATCTACCTTGGTCGGAGGATACGACGCCCTTGGGGGACCCTTACAAACGTCGAGCTTGAAAAAGGCGCCTGTGTTTGTGCAGGTACCCTACCGAAGCTGAATTCATTGCCGATATCTCTGAAGAACCGGCCCCGGATCCCGACCCCGGACGTAACGAAGGAGGTGGTTGACCGGGAGCAGCGGCTCGCTCTCTCGGCGAGCAATGCCGCGAGCATCGGTGCCGGGGTCGTCGGCATGATCCCGCCCCCGGCCTACCATCCCGGAGGAGGTATCGCCGACGTCCCCGTTCTCCAGCTCGTCGTCGGCAACAGCACCGCCGCACCGGGACTCGTCCTCACCCCCATCCAGGGTACGTAATCGTTAGACGAGCGCGTCGCGCGATCTACGATCTCATATTTCTCAAATCACCGCCGCTCAGTTCCTAATTGCCATGCATCCGCAGCGCGATGATAAATCACCTCGGGAGCTCCTACTTTGCGTTCGTAAATAATTCCCAGCAACGAATAATTGTGCTAACGAGCGCAATCAATCACCGAACACCGCGCGGATCCTGCTTTCCTATCGATTACCCGCCCTTCTCCCCCATAACCCTCGACACTCGGTGCCCCGCGGACCCCGACTTACCGTAAGGTGGAATCGGTGGAATCGGTGGAATCGGCTCAAGGAGCGCACGAGTTTCCAAACCGACTCCTTACCTCATATTTACAATAGGGGCCCGCGAAAACCTATCTAAATATAGATTTTCTAAGGAGGTTGCCGCATAAAGGCCGATAAAAAAAGTCGAACTACTTAAAATTCTTACACATTGCGAGTTTACAACTCTAATGGCGCGTTATGTATCTAAATATGCAGGAAAAATACGAGGTTTCCGAATACTTGAAGCACAGGTTTCGTAACACGGCATATGAAAACACGGACGGGAGGAGAAATAACGTGGATATGAAAAAGTGGAGCTCCACTTAAGGAGCCTAGGCTTATTGAGAGCATATTATACTTAGATCTAATTTTTCAGGTGCAACTTAATGGCAAGCGTGCCCGATATCTAAAAAGTAAGGCCGGTAAGGCTGGTTGCGGAGCTCGGGACGGGAGAACCGAGTCCGGCCGCCGACTCTATTATAAATAAGAATCTCTTCATACGCGTTGCACAAGCTGTTAAAGTAAGCTCGTAAAAATTTTAATATCTTAACAGCCGGCCTTAACTATTGATTTTACATAATCGTTGTTTAAACCGCAAACAAAAGAATTATGCAGTTTAACAGTCGGCCGGGATAATTGAAAATAATGACTTGCTTAACGGCCTCCTGAAAATTATTAATTCCAATAAAACGAGGAAAAAAGGCGGAGAAGGGAGGAAAACGAACGAAAACGAGCCTTGATCGATGGGTTCGCGGGACCGGAGTCTCCTTTCCCGCGAAAAAGCCGACCTTAACTAAATAGACGAATATGGCCTTGACCATCGCAGAGAACACGGAAGGCACGCCGGTCTTGAGGTCGACGGCGGCTGCCGCCCATTTGGCCCAGGCGGTACTCCCCCAGAGCCTGAAACCCGGAAGCTTCGTGACCGTCTCGCCACAGGCTCTGCCGGTGACGGTCAGTCAGCTGACTCGACTCGTTTCCGGTATCACGACGACCTCGACTCCCAACCACCACCACCAGCAGCATCACCAGCAACACCTCCAGCAGCAACAGCAGCAGCAGCATCACCATCATCAACAGCAACAACAGCAGCAGCAGCAACATCAGCACCAGCACCAGCACCAGCACCAGCACCAGCACCAGCACCAGCAGCAACAACAACAACAACAACCACAGCATATGAACAGCGCCCCTCCGAGTCCCCACGAACCCGCGACACTTACGGAACTCGTCGACGATGAGGTGACGGACGAGGTCAAGCTCCATCATCATCACCATCAGCAGCAACAGCAACAGCAACAGCAGCAGCAACAGCAACAGCAACAGCAACAACAACAATCACAGCAGCAGCAGCAGCAGCAGCAGCAGCAGACGATGATCCACGACAGCTACAGCACGAGGTCGCCTATCGTCGTCGACCCCGAGAACCTCGACAAGTTCACCGGTTTCTCAGCCAATCAGCGCGACTGGGTATAAATCAGCATATTTTTACATTTCTTTAATTTAATACAATAATAGATCCTTTAAGTAATCTAGATGATTTTCGACAACCGTCTGTGTTTATTGCTCGACACGTGCGACGTGAAATACTGTTTTTCCGACTTGGTGGTTCTGATGACCGGCGGATATTAGCTATTTTCCGGACAATTAATGAAATTATATCGCGTATATAGAGAATCGCTCGCGAGCATTTGAAATGGCGTCGTTACGTAAAACGATGACATTCAGAATATTTAGCATTTCGAGATTATAACGGTGAGTCGGCGATTTTCCCATAAAACGTTGATTAACCTCTACCGCGGATTCTTACCGTTTCCTCCACCTCCTCCTCCTACTCCTCCATACCCCTGTCCCGCGACCCGTACAATTACATTAAGCTAATTAATTAGTTTTCCTTATCTTTCCCCCCGCCCGCCCCCCCTTCCCCGCCGTGCCACTTTTTTGCACTTCGCAGATTGCCGACATTGATTTATGGGCCGAAACGATCCGTAATATAATAAATAAAACGCTTAACGTTTTTCAATAAGGAGAGAAAAAAATACTAAGAAACTCGAATAAAAATCAGTAGCCGCGCGGATCGCCCCGCTTTTATTTGATTTCATATAATGACGATATTTGCCTAAATAAGGCGTACAACAGATTTAATTAAAAATAAAAAAAAAAAAAAAAAATAAAAGAAAGAAAAAGTTTCTATTCCCGGCTGATTATGTAATTGTTCATGGCTTGTTGGCTATTAAATAAAGCAGCAATAATGCCCATTCTTCGAGAATGTTTAGCTCCCATAAACTCGGCGAAGTTAAATAATAATACATTTTTTCGCAATTTTATAACATTAATATTATTTTCTAACGATTGTGTCGAGACTATTGTGTTGAGCGCCCGAGGTTTTAAAAGCTCACATAATATTGATGATATATTAATGACCACTACTGGGGATTATTCTATTTAATCACTCTTTTTTTATAATTATAGCATCATATTCTATACCTTTCCGCACTAAAACCATTGTTGTTGTTGTCGTCGTTGTTGTTGTTGTTGTCGTTGTTGTCGTTGCTGCTGCTGCTGTTATTGTTATTGCAATACAATAGAAATAAATCATGCAAATAATTTCAGCTTTGCGAATCCGGCAAAGAGAACACACACACATATATATATATATATTTTTGTTTCGTTTCTTCTTTTTACGCGTTGTACGTATTTGAAATAAAACGTCGATCCGCAAGGCTCAAGTTCGGCTGGAAGGTTTCGCCAAGTAAGTTTTGTATCGCACTCGCAGTCGCCGTTGATCTGCCTGACATTAGCGAGAGATCGATTCACTGTCGTTAGCAAGCGAACGGATTGATAAATCGGCTTCGAAAGAACTTTCTTGGGCTTCGTCGGAAAAATAGGAAATGAAAATAAAATAACGTAAAGTAATCCTTCATTCATAATTAGATATTGTATGTTCCGCTGAGTCATACGGTTATGCACGGCTGAAAGTCATGTGAAGAGTTGTATAAACACGGCATTACGGTTTTCTCGCGTATTTATCCTGCGAGAGCCGGTTCCCGGAGTCGACGACAAAGTCCATGACTCCTCGGCAGTAAGTCGGTAGGTTAATAAAATGAAATGTGACCCCTCTGATGCCGCAGAGCCTCCAGAACTACGTGGTGCAGGCGAGGGACCAGAGGGCGATGAGGATCGAGGCGAAGGGCAGGCGCTCGACGTCCCTGCCGGGGCCGCCGGTGACGGTGATCAGCCAGCAGGTGCGCGAAGACCGCAGCATGTCGCTGCCCCACTCGCTGGGTCTGCACCAGCCGCCGGAGCTCGTCAAGCCCGGTCCGAGTCTCGAGCTCAGGTTGGAGAACCTACCAGGGGATAGGCTGCAGTCCTCGGTCCAGAGGCCAAGGAGCGGCAGCTTCGATCAGACGGCCAAGAGGAGCGCCGAGGAAGTTCTGCGAAAGATCAGCTTCAACGAGAACGGAACGACGGACCCGGGAAACGGCCCGACGATGCTCCTGGGAACGGGAATGCAGCCAGCGCCGGTAGCTGGCAGCAAACGCGGCGAGGTCTACGTCTGACCATCGGCTGGCTCCTGTCGCTTCCTCCATTACCTCCTTCCCGCTCCGCGCGGACTGTATTTGGCCCTCGGGTCGCCCTGGCCAATAGCCATAATGGTGGAAAGTCGACGGGGAGTTACGTTTATTCCAATCCGTAATAACGCCTGGCCTTCGTGCCTCTGATTTTTCCTGCGATATGTTTATCGATAAGCATTCGCATGTAGCTGCATGCATTCCTCCTCCCCCTCCTCCGCCTCCTCCTCATTTTTCCGTCGCCTCTTTCACCACCTCCGCCCTCTCCTCACGTCTCTTATTCCCTCACCCACCTCTCTTTCTCGTTATTATTACTTATTACTATCACATATTATTATTAATTATTAATTATTATTAATTATTATTGTAATGATAGCGTGCACCATCATGGGCACAGAATCACGTTTTTATTATTCCAATTTATCGATTAAGCATTCTAATATATAATTATTCGATTAAAGTAGAAATTTCGACGTTATTCGAATGGATTAATAGGAAGTAATGCGATTATTTTCTTTTATTATCTGTATACTTTCATTGGCCGAAATTTATTCAGAATATCACTAGTACTAGAGAAATCATTAGGAAAGGCCGACATCCAAGCATGCACATTTTTTCCCTATCAACTGTATTTTATAAATAGAGGAAATACTCAGTCTATTTATTCGCTTGTAAATTTTATTTAAACGAAAATTTTCACGGAAAGGAATTTAGTTTTTTATTTTTTTTTTTTCGTTTTTTCTTTCTTTTTTTCCTTTTTTTTTACATGTAAATACACACATATACATACATATACATACATATACATATATATACATATATATATATACATATATACATATATATATATATATATACGTATACACGCACGTGTACGGCGACAACATCGACGACGTATATACCATGCGGAAATTAGCAAGTTATTCGAAAGAATTTTCACTTTTACACTTATGCCTGAACTTATGCTTGGTAAGGGATCGAGTGAGACATTCAAATTCCTTGAAATGTAATCTATCTTTTTGCCGATATTATAGGGATATGCCGATACAACGGAAATCAAGGCCAATGTGCTTAACGTAAAGTAAAAAATAAATAAATAAATAAATAAATATCGTTAATAAATATCGTTAATAAACGAAAAGTCTTCCGTTCGTCGAACTAATGTATAAAGTGTGCATAGGGAATTAATCACATGACAGAATACTTAGAGAAATAGCAATAAAAGATTTCTGAACCTACATTTGTCGACCAGTACTTCGTATGAATAAAATTAATATAGAAAAAAATGACATAATTGGGATACGCGAGGTCTCGTTCAATTTTAGTAAGGCTTCGGCCGATAAAAGCAATCAAAAGAATCATAAGATTTCGTGTTACTAATTTACGTGTTGCACGAGTGCCTTTTAACTCTGTGGACATTAGATCGATTAATTCGACGGGAAAGGGTGGGGTGGGGTGGGGAGGAAGTTTTCACTCAAGTACCCTCGGGTCACTCGGAAACTCTATAATAACGTTCGTCATTTTAACGTAATAGATTTACAGCGTTCAAAATTTTACATATCCTTTTGTGAGAGTGAAAATAGTGATTATGTCATACAATAAAATACGTTTTTGACTCATCACTAATGTTATATATAATACTTTACTTTCGCTTTGGAAAGCGAAGGATTCGAATTCTTTCATTTTCTCGCGTATATAATCGCACCGCTAAAAAGCATAAACGAGACTTTTATTCCCTTAAAAAATTATGTGACCAATTAATTTTCTATGCGTGTATAAATTATTGGTAGTTTATTAATTATTAATTATCGGAGTGATTTGTACACGAAAGTTTAGGTAAGGAAAAGAAACTTTCGCATATGCAAGCGAACGTTTTTATCAAATTAATATGTAATAGTATGGAAAATTTTTAATCTTTTATTATTTTATTTAAACGAGTAATTTAAGCGAGAGAAAGAGATAGATAGATAGATAGATAGATAAAGATAAATAGATAGATAGAGATAGAGAGGGAGAGAGAGAGAGAGAGAGAGAGAGAGAGAGAGAGTTATTTATTTTACTATTATTATTATTATTTTAATAATTATAACCTGAAATTTGTATAAAAGAAAGAGACATCGAGGCAAACGATTTAGGTATAATAATTGAATTTCGAATGAATGATCGGCTCGAAGCCACTGCAACGTAAGTCGTTGTGCCAGCGGCGTTTCAGAACTGATCGATTTGAAAATTAACGTAGGAAATTATCATGATCATCATCATAATCACAATCATCGTCATAATAAACAATGTTGTTTATTTTTTATATAAAGGTTTGATATCAGTGTGATTGGCGTGAACTTATGGGAGCGCAAAATGTATGCATAATATTTTCATGTGCCGAATGAACGCTCAGTGATATCTGACGGAGTAATTAGTACGTTGAACAAAAATTTATATTATTAAAGAGTAAATAATTTAACGTTATCTTCCGAAGCGACAATACACCGTCCTATCTTTGTGACGCTCGTTATTATTGTTGTAATGGTGTCTTATAAAGAAGCAAGAGTAATGCCGGTAATATTATTATGATTACGTAGGCTTACAATATAAAGTATAATAATAAAAGTGAAATTTTGTATAAGCAGGAGGGTATTTGCGTCACGCAATATGCAGTAGATAGACTACGTATGCAGTTGATTTGCTTTTAAGAGTTAGCATGGTTTGCGAAAATTCCCATTCGTTTCTATCGCATGTGCATTCTTTCATATTTAAGTATACCATGAGACTACTTACAATTTTCGTATGATATGCAATTCAGTCACGATTCATGTACTTTTTATTGACAATGGATTAGTATTGTTTTTGTCCGTGAGCGGTCAAATTGTAAAAGTTAAGTAAAAGCAGCAGAAAAAACGTGCAGGTATATCTTATGTAAATAAGTTAGATACTGTTAATTGTATTAGCGAGCGAATGTTATTGCCATAGTTTTTACAAGATTCTTTGTTCGGCGCAAGTATATGTATATTAGGGTGTCGAATTTTTTTTCTTTTTTTTTATACTCGTTAATTAAACGGAGATTACGATTGTGTCTTGTCGTATTACTTTTTGTTGTTAGGAAAAGGAAAGGAACGGATATGTGCAATTTTTCTATGAGGCCATACTCGCCATACTCAACTGTATCTTGTATGTAATGATATTATAAATTAAAACGTTAAGGCAATACGATTGATTATTATTATTAAATGAACTTTGCACTTCGTTACACGATTGTTAAGCTGGTAATTTCAATGATTGAACTTTCGTTAATAATTCTTGGGCATAAGCAACAATTATATATATATATAATAAATATATTATATTTCCTTTGAAACGGAAATATGTAGATACTATTTAGTAATCGAGTCAAAGGATCCATTTAATATTTAATATTAGTTATACAAACACGATAAATGAAATATTCAGTATATTTTGCATATGGCTATTAAAATTATTACTTGAATTATATAGAATTTAAGTTATAATCAATATACACTTTTAAAAAGTACAGTGTATTTGTAATAACAAATACTTTTTAGATGAATATTGTGATTCAATTATTCATCGTTAAACAAATTTCTGTAAGTATTTTATAAACGATAAAACTTTTAATTATGATTAATGTATGCAAGTATTCTATTTACAAAAAAGTATAAATGTTTAGTAGAAAATTTATGCACATGTAGATATTTCACATGGAACATTATACTAAAATCATTTTTGTTACCTTCTATTATAATTTCATGATAAAAATAATTCAGGAAATAAGCATCTAGTAGAGACATGATGAATTTTGTTCACATATCCACAGCGTTTGTAAATATAAATCAATAGTTCATATAAATATCTATAACATTGTTGTTGTGTAAAATAAATAAATAGAATAAAAAATGTATTATTATGGTATTTAAGCAAATAAATTAAATGTATGGGCCTATAAAGAACCAATTACTTTTATTGCAAGTGCATTAGTGTAAGCTTAATGTTATTTACATGGCAGAATTGTATGTACAATACAATGCTAAATAAAGATTTACACATTCAATTACTTTCTGTATATGTTGTTATTCAAAATTTAATATATATATATATTTAAATTAATGCATCATGTTAATTAATACAAACTTATAAAGTATCAAATACGATTTATTCTTTATAATATATATCATACATTGCACACAGACATACCTTCACAGCATACTGTAATCATCAAAAATGATTATGTTTCGGATTCAATTTTGATCTATACATAACTCTTATCAACATAGAGTAAAGTCACTTTCCAACTAAAAATAGTAAAAGTAATAATTAATCTTACAAAGTATACGTAATTGTTAAAGTATAAGAAAATTATAAATAATGAATTTTTAAACTTACCTAAACATATATACCGACCCATAATAACAAGAATAAAACGCCAAAGCCTGAGAAAAAGGCAGCTACTAACGAAATAAGTAACTCTTTGAATATATCTCTAGTAAACTTTGTACTTGTAACTTCGTATACAAAAAACCATGCTGTGAAGAATATTCCAATACCCAGTAAAATAAGCGTTAGAAGTGGAAAAACTGTTGGGTTGATGGGGGATACATATCTTACCATATTTTCAATTTCCAACTGTAAAAGAGAAGGTTATAAAAATAAATAGAGTATGAATGAGAATCTTTTTATAGACAAGAAGTCAACAGAAAGAAGTTGATAATGATGATTTGAATAAAGTAATGAAATCCACCAGGAATGTAAATACTAAAGTAGAAGTATATTATGTGATATTACAACTATCTACATGAAAGAACGTCTAAATATTTACCGTCATCTTAATGTGTTTGTTGATGTCGACGTGGCCTCAAATATAACCTCAAATATGCGGCTTTCGTAAAACCGGAGTATCGGGGTGTTCTTCTTCTGCAAAATTGATAAGATAAAATTTGTAAATTATTTAGCGGGCTATATTGTTAGCCGTGTGGATAAATAAGTAAGGTTAGCTCATACAGGTAAATCGATTAAAGCACAGCCGAGTTATGGTCGGTAAGAGCAACTCCGTGGACAAGGGCCACTGCAGCTTCGATATCAAGTATTGTCAGAGCGTTGGACACGCACACTTAACCGCGGCCACTGACACCGTGGATTCGCATTGCACTGGGATATCCGCTTCGGCTCTGGCCCCTACTAGGCTCAGATATGACGTCATCGGCTAAGCCCTTCCTATGCACAGAAGGTCATAAGCGGTGCGGGGGAACATTCGTTTTTCCTTTAACGTATAAGAGGCGGGAGCGTTCCTCTCTTGCGCTTCCCCGCCCGGAGATTGTACGAATTTTACATGTTTTTTTTTTTTTTTTGTACGGGGGGACTGACCAAGTCCTTAAATTCAGAAAATAAAGAAAAAGTTAATGGATTTCGAGGGAACACCCTTTCGGATCCGTCCTTCTCGTCGGCTGAATGACGAGACGACGAAGGGACAATTTACCGGATCAGAATTCCAGAATTCAAATTTGAAAAGAGAGGAAAAGGGTGGACGACGGGGTCGGGGGGGGCGGGGTCACGACGACGACGTAGGTTGTTGGCGGGCAGGGAGGAAGAGGTGGCGGAGGAGGAGGAGGAGGAGGCGGCGCGTTCTAAGGATTCGTATTTTTGGACGTTCACGCCACAGCGCGAGAAATGGCGCTGTCTTCGAAGTTTGGATCGGCTCTCGGGTAGAGTGAGGATCGAGGATCGTCAGAACAAGAGATTTCTACATGAGAATAGGTCGTAAGAAAAAAAGGCGAAGAATCGCAGTCACTTTGTCTGGTTTGTACGGCTCTCCTCGTAGACGACAGCCGAATGGCCGCGCGCGGGAGGGAGAGAGTGAGAGAGCGCGAGAGAGACGGCCTCGAGTGCAAGTGCGACTATCGCTCGGTGCCGTGATATTTGGCACGAGACTGGTGTCGTGCGAGGTGTACGTGGATGAGTCCTGGCCGCCGTCGTTTCCACGCGTCGTCGCCGAGGAAGTGTACAACAGCGAGTGGCCGTTGGTCGCCCGGGAAAGCGAGGGAGCCTCCACGGGCTGACGACGTTGGTACGATTTGGATAATAATAATTAAAGCCTCGGAGTCCGGACACCCCCGGGCTCTGGCTCAGTCATCCCCCGCTGTCATTCACCGCGGGTATATCTTCATTCGTCTCCCCGTCGTCTTTTCTCCTTCGCGCATTGACGATATCGCATCCGTGTTCCTCTCACCCACTCGATCCCCACCCCCGCATCCTTCGCCGCCTCCTCCACCGCCGCCCCTCGATCCCCACGAGTTCCGTCGTCTCCCATCCCCAACCCCAACCCCTTCCCCCGCCTGCCTGCCCGCACCAGAGAGTCGCCGCCCCGTTCCTTCGGCTCTCCCAATGAGATATCACATCACTCGCATAGTCTAGGAATTATCGCTCGATTTCCCCGAACATCTCCTCTGATTCATACGATTGTGTATGCTTTTATTCATCGCGCGTGTCTTTCGCAGTACTATACCCCCTCCTCGTACTATAATACCCTCCCCTTCCCCGACGCTGTTCCACCGCCGCGTTCTACGCCACCACAGCCAAACTCGTACTCTCCCTCGCTCTCCCTCGTACTCTCCCTCGCTCTCTTACTCTCGAGCCCTCCTCACACCTCCGCCCCCTCTTAGAACTCAAGCAGTTATTATTAGATGCTTTATGGATCGCTCGGAGATATCGAGAACGTTTTGGAGGATTTTCTTTTATTCGATTTGATGAGCCTCGGTGAGTCGCGATTGTTGGAAAGTATTTCTTTTCTGCTCCGCGTCTGGAATGACCAGCCAATAAATTATGAAGACTTTTCTTTGACGTTTCGTAAGGAAGTTCTGCTGCTTTATCCGTGACAATTGTCTTTTGCTATTTTAGACTCTCGACTTGATTAGAAGACCAGTTACTGCATCAGATATATCTAAGATGTCAGACTGCAATAACCAAACGTTGCTAATCAAAGCAATGAGGATAGCCTCAAATGAGTAAGAGTATTAATCATTTTTCTACTTAACCTTTTTATCATACTTACTTATACTATCGCAGTTAGCTTAATAAATCTGCTTACTTTATTTTACAGCCAAAATTTTCCGATATTATGGTTTCACACAGTACCAACGTAAACTGTCATAATCGTTATTGAGATATTTTTATCATAGTAATATGGATTCTCCACCATCCTATTCACTGAGTATAACTGGACCGCTTAGCGATATTGGCAGCAGCGGTATTGGTGGCTCCATATCTAGTGACTCAGTTCGAGCACAATTTGCAACTACAGAGGTTCGATTTATTACATATCAACAGAAATGACAAGTATTGCTATTTAAAAGTTTATTTATAATTCAAAACTTTTACACTAATACAGCTCAGGCCAATATGTAATTGCTAATTGACTGTTTCAATCAATTTATCAATATAATATTCATGTTTGTAAGACTAATATAATTTTAAAAGGCAAAGCTATAATTAAGATATTTGTGACAGGTAGAAATTGTATATACTAAATAATTAAAGTCACTGATTCAGTAGCTATAATCTTGGACTCTGGATCTGGATTTAAGTCCTATCATCAGGTAATCATTAGAAATTGTATATACTGAACAAAATAATCAGTATTATAAATGCACTTACCTATTTCCATAGTTTTAGTTGTTCAAAATCTATTTTTAATTACAAGTCCAGTTATAGAGTTCAATAATGATGTTAATATATAAATGACAAGTAAAAGTTCAATAAAATTCTGAACACTTATTTTTTATTTATTTTCATAAAAATACATAATGCTCAACTATAATGCACAATGCGATAACATCTTATTTTCATAAATATTATCTTATTTTGTTATTCTACAGAAAATCTTAAATTGACCTATAATTGATTAAAATACTTTAAAATTACAAAAATTACAAATATTTCTATTTTTATTTTATTTTTATTTCTTATTAATATATTTATTATTGTAATAATCTATGAATATTATATTCATTAAATTATAAATAATTCTTATCAGTATTATAATCAAACTTTTAATACCTTTAGAATATTTGATAAAAAGCACTTACAATCGTTAATTAAAATTTTATGAATGTAAATAACATGTGTAACATTTTCGTGTTACGTTTATAGCTACAGGAAAGCGATATGGAGAGTAAATCTTTATCGCAAGATTCATTTGATTATTCGGATGGAATACATGGTGAAAATTTTAATACATTGAAAAAAGGGCCTACTTGGACAGATGTTCTATCTGCTGCTGCTGCGACTGTAGCAGAGCAAAGAAAATTGGAAGTAGTTGATATTGCGATTAAACCTCCGCCAGAATTCCAAGATAGTCCATCCCCACCAGA
Source organism: Ceratosolen fusciceps (assembly GCA_018883505.1). NCBI lineage: Eukaryota > Metazoa > Arthropoda > Insecta > Hymenoptera > Agaonidae > Ceratosolen > Ceratosolen fusciceps. Next base: position 8,624,361 of record RCIC01000005.1, read on the forward strand.
CACTTCTGCTTCGTCATTGGAACCACTTTCTTCAAATACCCAAACTATTTTAAATGCTAAGGAAAGGGCTGTGTATCCATGTATTCAAGAATTTGCAGAAGGTTTAGTCGAGACAATAGTGGAAGAAGCTTTGGCCATATCTTGTAAAATATCTTGGCCGGATGGAAAAATAATTTTAAAGCCTACAAAACATACGTCTAACACAGAACCAATGCACATAAATTCTAATAATCGAGTAAATAAAAAGTAAGTTTACGTGACAATTTAATTATGATAACATTGGTAGTAATAAATTTCTAAAACAGACATAAATATTGTTTTTTTGCAACTTGATATTCTTTTATGTAATACGTTTATTTCATGTTTCATTGATGGCTTGTTTTTATTTTATCTACAATATGTACGAGATACAGAAAGAATTTATATTCCATTAATAACAATTTTTTTTTATTCAGCTATTTGAAGGAGAATTTAAAATAAAGATAATAAAAACTTTTAATTTATAAATTTATAAATTCAACAGTATTAATGTGTTATTATTCGACAAATCATTGAAACATTTCAATATTATAAAAAAATAATGAATAAATTTCAATTAATTATTAATTAAAACTATATTAAGTGAATTAAAATTAAGCGAAGAGCAAGATATGATAATTATGATTTTTCATTATTTAGCAGCTCAACGCGAGTATGGATGTCGGATTATATGACGTCTTCGTCGCCGGGACTGGCGACCGCCGGCTACCAGGGTACGATAACAATCACGCCCTTCAGTACCCTTAATCGTCCGAATTCACGTTCGTCGCTCGCCTCGTCGAGACTCTCGAGCTCCCACAATTCCATCAATACGACAGGTTTAAGCAATAAGGCCGACGACAGCAGCTTCATAACCTCGGCGATGTCGCACGATATCCTCACGACCAGTCAAATAAGCGACATGTACAACGTGCCCTTCGACTCGGACATCTACACGGTGCCTATCGACATGGTGCGCCCACTCCATCAGGAGCTGAGAACGCCCCAGCGACCTAAGCGGCACAAGCACCATCGCAAAAGGAGGCGAAACACCTCGGCGAGCTCCCAAAGCGAACTCGACTTTCACATACAGCATCAGCAGGCCAGGCACTATTGCGGGGGCTTACTGAACAAGCCAAAGACAATCAGTCTCGCGGCAAAGTCCCAGAAGATGCTTGCCGAGGTCTGCTGTAACGAAGTTAGTGCCGCGTCTGCCAGTCTCACTGTCAATGGAACTCTCGGTAAGTTATCCAACGCAAAAATATCATTTTACAAATAGGAATTCTGTCTCATTACGGATCCTGCAATGAAACTGAATATAATTTCATTTTTCGCCAAACTATTCGTTCGGATGTGACAAATTCACTTCTTAACGTATCCGATGACGTTGTTAGGTACCAACGGTAAGAGGCATAGCGTACCTGGTAGTTCTTTGACGGTTGCTACAGCAGCGGTCACGAGTCGTCAGCAGCAACAGCAGCAACAACAACAACAACAACAACAACAACAGCAGCAGCAGCAGCAACAACAACAGCAGCAACAACAGCAGCAGCAGCATCATAGGCAACTGACGAAGTCGTCGAATAGTCAGGTCCGCAATATCGGTGAGCCTATCCATATGACGCTGCACGAGGTCCGGCAGTACCTGCAGACCCTCTACTCGTCCGGTTCCAGCGAGAGCTGCAGCGAAGCGAAAATGAAGCGCGATAAGATGTCCAAGACATTACCGCAGCCAAGCATCGGCCAACTCCAGGCGATGCCCAAGCTTCTCAATCTCAACAACAACAACAAGTACAGCAATCCCCTCAACACGGACTCATCGACAACGAACACGCCCATATCGAACAAGACCAACAACGGCCTCATTCAACAATCTATAACCTTAACAAATATTAACAACAACAATAATAACAATAACAATAGCAGCGGTAATGCTAAGAAGCACAAGAAGAATTCGCTATCGACCCTGAAGCACAAGAAAGTCAAAGACGAACAGTTCCAGAGAGCCGAGGAGCTCAGAGGCTTCGAAGGAATGGATGGTAGTAACACTGGCAGCAACAACAGGGAAAAGATTAAAAAGAGTCAGCGTAACTTCTCGCTCAGTCTCAAGCAGACTCTCTGCAACATATTCAGGTTTGTGGGTGGAACGGAGGCTAAAACGCCACCATCGATATAAAATTTAACTTTTCAGAAACGGGTTCGCTACTTCTTAATAAACATTTGTAAAAATTCATAAGCCTTTAGCTTTATCATCTTGAAGCTCTTATGACGCGAGTACAGCCGTTACGTAATAATTTCCTCTTACGAGAAGTTATTTTGATCCTCAGGTTCAGAAAGATCGGCTCACCGGAGCACCAGCTTGTCGCGAAGCGAAATAATACGGCGCATCAGCATCAGCAACTGCAGCAGCAGCAGCAGCAGCAGCAGCAAGTGCTCGATGTGGTAGTTCAGGATGAGGACGACTTGGTGGCGGACTACGAGCAGCATCCATCCCAGCAAGTCAATAACAACAACGGGATCTCGTTGAACGGCGATTTCGATGACGTCGCGGAGGTCGCGACGACAACGACTACTGTCGGCACGACAGCCCAGAAGTTGCCTTTCTTCAAGCGAGCCTTGCCTCCGCTGCCCAAGACCGTGAGCAACGGGCACGTCGAGGCCACGAGCGAGAGCCTCATCGGGAACGGAGTAGTCGCCAACGGAACCCCCGGAGCCCCGGCTCGATCCGACTCGCCTGCCAACTCCACGCACCAAGTGTCCCAGCAACAGCAACAACAGCAACAGCAGCAGCAGCAGCAACACCTCCAGCAACAGCAACATCTCCAGCAGCAGCAGCAGCACCAGCAGCAGCAGCAGCATCAACAGGTCACGTCGATGGAGAACAACGAGGAACCACCGCCAGCCAACGAGGATACCAGTATGGACTTTGCAGCCAGTATAGAGAAGGTCAAAGACGTGAGTCGGAATTTCGGCACGGAAAAATATATATTTTTCCCTTGCATGACTTTTCAATGTATTTTTCCAGTACGGTTGGTATTGGGGTCCGATTAGTGGCGAGGCCGCCGAGAAGATATTGTCCAACGAACCCGACGGATCGTTTATCGTCCGAGACAGTAGCGACGATCACTACATATTCTCGCTATCGTTTAGATTAAACAGTTGCGTTCGACACGTTAGGATCGAGCACGACCAGGGTAAGTATTACTGGCAAGCTAATTGGCCGTCTAGGCGAGTAGCAATAAAAATGACAGATGAAATCGCTTCGTCGCAGGTAACTTCAGTTTCGGCAGCTGCACCAAGTTCAAGTCCCACACGATCGTCGACTTTATCGAGAACGCGGTGGAGCACTCGCGCAGCGGTCGCTATCTCTTTTTTCTCCACCGGCGGCCCGTCCTCGGGCCCATGCGCGTCCAGCTATTGCACCCGGTATCGCGATTCAAGCAGGTTCAGAGCCTCCAGCACACCTGTCGCTTCGTCATCCTCAAGATGGTGCGCAAGGACCTGATACCCACGCTGCCCCTACCCCGGCGGCTAATCGATTACCTCAGCGCCCCGCATTACTACAGCGAGCAGTTGGCCTCCGAGCAGGAGGAGCGGGTCGAGTCCCCGGTGAGCTCCTCCACCGGGGAGCTCGAGAAGATTTGCTTCACACCCCAAGGCTTGTCCTGAGCGGCGGCTACGAGGGCCCCGGCTCGCCCCGGCCACGCCGACCTTCTTATCCCTCAACGTGCATTACTAACCTTACGACGATGATCACGGGAGTCGCTGTACCATACACATATACATATTTATACATATTCACACACACGCACATGCACACATACATACATATACATACATACATATATATATATATATATATATATATATATATATGTATGTATAAATACATCATACCGATCTTAACGAATGTTAATCTGCTCGTGCATCGACTCGTCGACCAAAGCGACTCATAATGTATGCATCTCTCTAAGTGCGTGCGTGCATGCTTGCGTGTCCGTATGTTGTGTGCCTGTGCCTGCGTGCGTGTGCGTGCGCACGCGGCAGCCCCCGATAATGGAATGCATCGCGTGGTTGTTTTTGACAAAGGATTTGCTTGAGAATTGTAGACGAATTTTTCAAGAAGGACTTTAAATTTTTACTTTACCTCTCTGCCTTGTTATGATCGTTTTATAAAAGTAACTCGTACGTAGGTAAGGAGCCCCTGTCTGCACATTTATTCAAGAGAACTGATTACTGATGAATTGAAATTGAGAATAATTTCGCAGCGAAAGGAAACCTGTAATTTTCGTTTCGGACTGCTTCACTTTGAATGAAAATCTCGTTCCCAAGTTCATAGATTTGAATAAAACATGCCTATTTTCGGTGACCCGCCACGTAAATAGATATACGAATCAGTCGGGGTAGTAGCTTTGGCGGCGTCTATTATTGTTTTACGAGGAAACATTTTAAAAATGATTTTCTTGATTCTTCAATGTTATTGAATAAAAGCAAAAAGAGTAATAATAATTTTGTTTAATGAAATATTTAAATTTTGAAATATTTGTAATGTAGTTTATTAAAGAATTTTGTCTTGTTATTTAACACAAAGTGGAACAAATTGATAGATACAAATTATTATAGACATATGATGACAGATGAAATTAATTCGTTAGTATAGTTAATAATGTATACATACAAGTGTATTCATCATCATCATTCGTATCTTTTATACCATTGAATCAGTACGTTTTCTCCGATGTCTATAAATTTAAGCAATTCCGGTCAAAATATTTATGAGCGTTACTGTACATACGCATAAAAAGCGATCTTTTTTATCGAGTCATTTTACGTGAAGAAAGCAACGACGAATTTACTTATGGATGAATCCCTGCTAATGTTTCATCTGTAAATGCTTTCATAAGTTTTAATTAATTTAAGTATTTTATTTTGTTCTTCGCAGATTTTATATTGTTTTCACATCCCTATCGACTGTTATCCGAGAAAAGCCTGGTTTATGGTTTATATTAGAAATACTATTGTTATAAATTTAAATATTATTAATATTATTTTTATTATTATCCGTATGATACTTACAAAGGAGAGATATAGGGCGAATATTGATAACTTCTTAATCGATTTTTATTGTTATCTATCTTGTGATAAGCATAAGATGCAAACGAGATACAAAATTTTAATGATTTTATAAGAGTAAGATATTAGTGATCATTTTTATACTCGTACAATATTATGAACTATATGGATAATTCAATATTAAATGAATACCGAATTAAGATAAGAATAGGAAGGCTCCTGTAAATTCGCGGCTTAGTTCAGTGCGTGGACGAAAGGTAGACAGCAGGCCAAGTGCACGTATTAGAAATCGAGCGAGCCGCCGGCTGCCTAAACAAATGCCTACCTAAATGACGGGTAGCTTAACCGAAGAATGGAGATGCTGAGGCATCGCTGTAACGGTGCTTTCGCAAAACAATTAGTGCAATATGTAATCAATCGTAGAATTTTCAAAACAGCAAACGTTCTCGCGCGAGAGAATCGTATACAGTAGTGTGACATTTGGCATACTTTTTATAGTCCCTCAGATCTCCCTTTCGCACTGTTAAATTCACTCTGTAAAATTCTGTAACCCCTGAGTAGTCGTAGATCTCCTCCTTGTCCTTATGTGGTTCTATAAGCCATTTTAAAGATGTTAGCTTATTGTTTGATGGGTGCGTGCGGCGTCGTGAGGAACGTATTCGTCTTAATTCGTGTGGAGTGCCACGTGTCACGTCCGTTAAATTTACCCCGTTAAATATCGGCTTTGTATGTTGGCGACATTTTCGAACGGCTTGAGACCGCTATCAGTCCTTAGCAGCTCGTTTTCTTCTAGCTTCGTCCTCCCTCCCATTCGCAAACCGTGTATTGGCCATTTCGAGGATCTGCGCTATCTCCTCCGATTCGTCCTCTACTACATACACTTCCAAAGCATTACGTTCAATAATCCTTCCGTTGGTTATCCTTTCATTAATCTCGTGAATTTTTTTGTACCTTTTCCGTATCCATACGTTTCGGTCCCAATTTATGTTCCAGATCCTGAATCTGGATTTCGTAGCATTCAGTACACTAGTTGGCAATTTATTACCATTACGTTATCGTTTGACGATTCATTCTACTACTTACGGTCGTGTATTCTCATGTTATTAGTGTAAATATCGGTGATATTTAGCGTTGGTAAACTTTTATTATCGAATCCCCATATCGACGAATGTTATTGGATGTGCGGATTCACATCCTCCGATAGCAGGTCTATTGATCACTTTTCGGCGTGAAGATCTCTTCGAATTCACTTTATGCTTCGATCCGATTTCCTAGATTATTTATTATTCACACCTCCCCCACCCACCCACACGCACACGCACACGCACACGCACACGCACACTCTCGCACACCCTCTCCTCATTAAACTGTACTCTCATGCTATATTTTACCTTAGTTAGGCTAGCCGTAGGATAGATCTTTTTCTGCGTTTAATCCCTTCTGTGTCGGAATGAGCCTCGTTGATAATAATAATAATAATAATAATAATAATAATAATAAAATAAATGAATAAATAAATAAATAAATAAATAGCCTCGAATAAACTCTTTCTTAAAATAAACGGTCGTGCGTTGTTGTTGCGCCTCTTTTAGTCTTTTGCCTTCAGCTTCTAGTCGCCTGTTTCGTTATTGTTTCGTGTAGACGTTTTTTGCACCAAGGATAATAATGTTCTCAAGCTCGTTAAGGGAAGGATATTATTTTTATTATAATTTTATTCCGGGGATTGAGCCCCGATGGATAAGCATCTCGATTTACAGTTGCGTAAAAGTTGGCAAAATTAGGCTTAGCTCTATCCTATCATGTAGATCTCTAAGATGTAGATTCAAACGAGGAATGTCTTTTCTAGAACGTCTATTAGCATCCCATCAGTATACGTTAAATCCGGCACCCTAGTCATGAACGCCCCGAAGAGACACTGCAATCGAATATCACTTCACCGACAATCTCGAGCCCTTGACTTTTCATTCGGAGAATCCCACTCATTATCTTCGAAATCCTCATATTGAAAATTTCCGCCGTTATCGTTATCGAAGTTCGACGGCTTTCGGTCGCGTAGCAGCTTTTCCACAAAATATGTCTTCGTATACGATGATTTATACCTTAAATGAGATAAATAGCGGCAAATTTGTCAGTGACGGATCCAAGCTATGCTTTAAATATTCATTCGGCTTCTTTCGGATTCTAACATCGCGTGCACACTGAAACACGCTCCTCCCCCCTCCTCCTCCTTCTTCCCACCCTTAGCCTATTTAAGCTTGCGTTGCATAATGAGTGGCGTTAATTACAAATAGCAAGAATTACCGTAAGAAAATTTTATATACAAATCCCTTTTAAAAGCGCATGATACAGGCATTTTGTTTTATTAATTAAATATTATTTATTTATTAAAGGCGATTGATTAGTTCTCTTTGTACCAGATATAGTTAATTGTTATCATAAATCCTAATTTTTCTTTCTATACGTATATATAATTTCGTATGCTTTAAATTTCTGGTGATACATGATCTTAATTAAAATTGATAATGTATTCATTCGCTTACTGTACAACGATATAAGCTGTGATTATCCAGATAATCATACTTCATTTCTGGAAAGGAATTTATGCTCGTTACCTGTGAAGACAAAAAATTATACAATTCTTTAATAGCTGTTTATACATGTATATATTTGCTACGAATTGTATTCTTGCAATAATTTTGGACCTTAATCCCAATTTCCTCATAATACATCTCTTCGTATCAACGTATTCGCGGCTAATTTTACGATAATCCCCGATAATGATCTTGGCTTCATCAGTATTTATCTCGAAATTCGACTTTGTATGATAAAAATTATTTTCAAGAGCGGTAGAAATTCTTAAGCACCCAAAGCTTTCTCAAAGACGATATGTATTCGAAACGGGATTTTACAATAATACTCTTATCGAAAACGAAACGAAACAAACGACGTATCATCATGTAATAGTTATACTAGTTCTAGTTCCGTTATCATAGATGAAAACAACTCGTCTATTGCTCAAGAACTCATAATTTTATTATTCTCTATGCTTAGATGATGGTCGTCGAAGTTCCAACACTTCTCTGTTCTCGTTAATTAGTCCATTGTTCATTAAATTTTTCATCTTCGGCGTCCCTTTCCCCGATCCTCCTCCGCACGCCCTAATTGCCTGGCACATCGTTACCCGGGTTCTTGTCACCCTGTATACCCTTGCAGAATATACGATCTTGCATACCATGTAAATTCATCCTCACATACAGAACATACGTGCATACATGAATACCTAAGTACAGATTGTAATTGACGTTTATATACGTATAATAAAGGTTTGATTAGATAACAAATAAAAGGCATCTTAGCATTTAAATAAAGATACAGATACGAACAAAGAGAGGAAGCGAAGACTATACGTGATACGCAAAAATAATTTGCGCGGGCATTGTGATTTATTTCGTTTAAAATAAATAAAATTCCGTCTATATTATGCAACGTATTTATTATTATTGTTAATATATTGAGTTTAACCCTTACTTACAAAATAATTTTTACAAAAAAATTCTTTATTTACAATCCTTAAAAGTATTCTCATTTATTTAATAATATTTATATATTTATATATTTATATATTTATATATGTAGGTGGATGTATATGTATTAATTTTGTACGATCATACATTTATCACAGTCTATTTGATCAGGTATCATCATGTTATATTTATACACTAAGCGCATTCGAGCCTGAATGTGTTCGAGCATTTTTCTATAGGTTTCATGCCAAACACAACTTTTTGAATCAGTAATAATTCTAAAAAATATTTCATATTTAATTACAAGTGCATTTGATAATATAAATATAAATATAAATATAAATATAAATATAAATATAAATATAAATATAAATATAAATATAAATATAAATATAAATATAAATATAAATATAAATATATATATAAATATATATAAATATAAATATATATATAAATATATGCTCTTTACCTATTTAAACACTTTAAAAGAATAAATAGATCTTCGATGCGTCGTTTTTTTGGTAAGATTCCGAGATATGTCATTATCGACAGGAAATCAACGTAATTTACATCAGAATGATTGTGAACCCATTGTATTATTTGTAGCTTCACCTATAAATAAAGTTTGTAAGAAAAACTTTACTTTCCAAAAAGTAAAGACAAAAATTTATGTTCTTTATAGATGAAAAATAATTGTATTAACATTATTATTACCTGCTTTATCGGTAGATCAAGAAGGCAGTTGACTATTTTTGATAACATTTTCGAATATTCTGAATTTTCATTTGAAAGATCAAAACGAATACTATTATTTATATCTTTAGCTACAGTTGCTTTTTCTGCCACTTGTTCCGTCATTCTACTTTCAGGTATTTCAACTAATTTAGACTTACAAGATGACGGATCCTTTTGTTTTTTGCCAACTTTTTTAATTTTCAGCTTGCTAAATTTTAATTTTTCATTTTTCTTTGATATTTTTTCATTTTTAAACATATTCCAGCCTTTATCGGCCTTCGAATTTGCACGCTTCGCTTCCGAACATGCGTTTTTTTCCCTTTTTTGTTCGTCGTAATAAAGTTTAATTTCTTCTTTTATATCATCAGGTAAAGCTGCTAAATAATCCGGATCAACTTGGGAAAACGAGAAATCTTTATTTGTGGTTATAACAGGATTATTTTGATTTTCGTTATTACTCCTTTGCTCATTATTATCACATTTGTCCAATGCTGTATCATTTCTTTTATATTCGTTAAGAATTTCATTGCGAATATCTTCTGGCAGTTCAATTAAAACTTTCATATCTATTTCTTTAATATCCGGTAATTTCACCTTTCCTTCTCTATTATTTCGTTTTATTTGTTTGAAATATTCAGACTGCTTAGTTTGCTTAAGTTGACTAGATCGTTTTGAACGGTCGTTTTTCAAGAATTTACTCTCTGTTTCATCTTTATTTTCGATATTATTTAAATAGTCGTAATCCGTTGGAATTATATCATACAAGGGACTTTCTTTACTTTCTGCTATTTGGTTTTCTCCGTGGGAACTTGGATTCTTATTTATAGAAATTCTTTCATCTTCATTTGCGTGCGTACGTTGCACGTTCTCATTTTTTAATTTTAATTCATTTTGTTTATTTATATTTAAATTTACCGCATTATCACTTGCATTATCTATCTTATTTTGACCTTTAGTCCTATCAATAAACTTTAAAAGTGTAGAATTACTGCATTTATGTTTGGCTTCTAATTTATTTATTTGTATTCCTATACCTCTGGCATCGGCACAGTTTTGATTAAATTGATTCCAGAGATGTATAACTTCCCTAGGTGGCAATATACAAATCCGTAAATTATAGCAGACTACATTTAATTATACAGATAATTATTAATAATCAAGAATATTTACCTTGTAATTATTACGGGATCGTCAGTTGCTGTTAAAAGAGATTTTGATTTATTTATAACATCACAGAGACCATGCCCCATGAACTTTTTTGGTTCGTTTGGTGCTTCTTTCGCTCGAAACATACCCTTTAAAATTATATTTTTCCCTTTCAAATTAACTTTTTTCAATCTATCGCTAATTTCTATAGATAATTTCTTTAAAAATTCGTGTGCTGCTTCAGAATTTTCAAATCGAATCCCATAATTTACTTCTGCTGAAACCGATTTTCTGATGTGCTCCAAATTCAATTTAGAATTATCTATACCTCGGCTCATATCATACATTTGCTGACCATTTTTTTTACCAAACTCGTTTTGTAATTCATAAAGAGAAATAAGTTCTAAATCAGCACAAGTTTCAACATTCATTTGATGTAATTTTTGACTAGTAGCATATCCGACCCCTGCAATGTTTAACAATCTTTTGTTAAAACTCTAATATAATTATTTTATATATAATGCAATAACCCTACTTCATCTTGTAATAATATAAATAATAGTATTATAAACTTTTTACCTGGTAAATCTCTTACACTTAATGCTCTGATAAAAGATTTAACACAATCTTGTTTTAAATAAAATTGGCCATTTGGTTTAGCTTTTCTAGTTGCTAATCTTGCTTGCAATTTATTTTCACCGAATCCGGTTGAAACTGGACAACCAGTTTTTTCATTAATTTCCTTTCTTATTATACTAGCAAAATCCAAGGGTTGCAAACCACTTATCTGTAATATTTTAGTGCAATCTACATACATTTCATCACAGCTTACAGCTTCAATATCCAAAGTATAGGAAGCAATTGTATCATACAGAGTACAAGATACTTCTTTATATCCATCAAAATTATATCTAATAGTCTTTAAATTGGGACAAAGTTTTAAAGCCTGTCCCAAAAGCATACCGTTTTTCACTCCAACTTTTCTCGCTTCATAGGAACAAGACGCAACTTCTGACATTGAACCACATTCATTGGAATTCTGGTTATCATTAGGTGTCTTTTGTGCATTACCTTTTGCATGTGCAACAGCTATAGGAAATCCTCTTAATTCAGGATGATCACGAAGGCCTACAGAGACGAAAAAACAATCCATATCTATATGCATTATGATTTGTTTTTTTTCCATTAATGGTAACTGGGTCTTAGTAATATTGGAAAGATATTGATTATTTATAAGTAAATCTTTATCATACATTTGTGTTGATGACCCAGCCTTAGGAAATTTTTTAGAAGCTTCCTTTTTTAAAGCATCTAACCCTGGAAAATTTCTGTTGCTTTTATCTCGAAGATCATTTATATAATCTTTAAATATTGCTCCCATTGTGGCAATATGATGCAAGCGTGAATTATTATAAAATTCATTTAAAAATTCAGGATTTTTTGTACAATTTGCAACGATGGAGGACTTATTAGTATGTGATGTTTCTTGTAATAGAGGTGAAGTTTTTTTTTCATTAGACTTTAGTTTTGAATCTACATTTTGTTGAGCTATAAAATTTCCTATTTCTGTACAATTAGATATTGCTTTTTCTGTACTAGTTACATTAACTTTATTTGATAATTGAGCAAAAATTAATGGTTTAGTATTTGTACAATGAGAGTACAATAAATATTTTCTATAATCAAGTAGCTTTTCTGCTTTAATGCTATCTGTAATCCATTCTGGCTTGCAAAGTGGTAATGGATTCTTTGCTTTTCTATAAGCAATAATTTTTGAATAAGGTAGGTTTGAAGCAATCATATGCGTTGTACTTGAAGACCTCAAATAATGATGATAAGTTCCACCATGCAACATCATGATTCGTTTTAATTCATCGGAACTCGGATTTGTATACCCATTAACGAAAATTGCTATACCATTAAAAAGAGTAGATGCATTTGGACACTCAATTTTAGCTTTTTCTTGGAACTGTTCTTCTAATTTAGCTTTTTTAGCTTCCATATAATTTCCCTTTTTTAAAACAAATATATTATATTAAAAATACTTTATATTGAAACAAAAATAAATCTAATAATCATTATAATTTTAGGTTAAAGTAATAATTCTTACCCAATCTGTACAACAATCAGCCCATGGTGTAACTTTCTTTTTCTCACTCATTGTAGACGTTTAATCGAATTTCTTTTACTTCATTAAAAAACTTATTGCTAATAAAATTTTTCGTAAATTTTAAGTGTGAATGTTTGACCAACTGTACTGTTTATACATAGATCATCAACGATGCGTTTAGATAATGAATGTAAATACGATAGGAACTGAAATTTTTATACTAATGAAATTAGTTGGCAATTGAAAATTAAATATTAAGTTTTGAACAAAATTTTTCTGATAATTAAAAAACTGAAATTATGTTTGAAATTTAAAAAATTAAGATTTTATGTTTTAATATATTTTAAAGGTTTTAAAATAGTTATAATTTGGTTGCCGTAAAAAAAAAAAAAAAAATTGATTTTCATATAATCTTAATGTCTATTTTCTTAAAATGAATTAAAATAATGAAAAATAGCATAAAAAGCTGGGCACATAACTGTACACGAACTGTACATAACATGTTATGTATATTTTTTTTAATGTTCCAAGCATATATTTTTATATTTTTTGTAAATGAGTGCATTTAATAAAAAACTCATACATATAATAAATTTATAATGTATAATAGTGTTAGATATGTAAAACATAATCATTCAATAGTTACATACTAATTAATATTTTTAATATATATTGTTATAGTAATTTAGCTTAAAAACGGCGAAATATAAATGAACGAAAGATTAATGCATTCATCAACTAGACATGCATGAGAATAATTTTATCAGCAACTTTTTGAACTTCCAAGTATCTTAAAAACAATCGAACGTAACTATATTCAAATTCAAAATACTTCACGTCATAAGTTTTTTATTCTTCAAATCATATTTTTTTTCTGTCGAAACTAATCAAATTTTTGGTAAACTCCTGAATTTTTTTTTTTTTTTTATAAAATAATTGATAAAAATAATTGAATATAAAAAATGAACTTTTCTTTTAAAAGAATTTTGTTTTAGGGGCAAAAGAATTAGATACAAATCAAGGCTGATATGTGTTATCGACAAAAAATAACAAAAAATTGTCTCAACGTATCGAAGGTAAAAAACATGAAGGTACACGTTTTACCTAATTTTATTGCTCTAAAAAATTAAGAAAAGCGAATATATCATTGTATAATGAGTTTAAATTTTCCAGCAATACGAATTAAATTTAAAATCAAGAGCAAATCCCCACGTCTCCCCACAAAATAAACGCCACAATACAATTAGTACCAGTTCAAGTTCTAAAGTTTCATTATCAAACATCTTGACCTCAAGACAAATTTTCGGATCCTTAGAATCACTCTTTCATTTAAACAGATCTTTTGATCTAAGTTTTGATGATTTAGAAGTTTCTTTATCACCACAAAATGAAAACATAGTACACTCGGCAGGGGATTACTCACGAGAAAAATATCAAATTAGAGAGTCTGACATTTGTCGAGAAATTGAGGAATTAAAGTCTGACACATCACTGATAGAATCATCGGTTTGTTTCAAAATCAGCTCAATTATTATTATTGTATTAATGCATTTTATTTAAAATTTTAGGAATCCAAGGCAGATATTTGGAATAAAACATTTTCTTTAAAAGCTGAGAGTTACGAGGAAATCGAAGATATATTTGATATCAAAGAGCAGACAATAATGTAAGCCTATCTTTAAATAATAATTATTTATTAATTTAGAGGGTGTAATGCAGTTTATTATACGTTAAAGCAGAATGGCTGAAAAAAATGATGGATCGTTCAATTGCTGTGCTCCTTGTCTTAACGATGGAAAGAAGCACAATTGTGATACGAAATCAATTGGTGCACCGGAATACCCATTACCTTGCGGAGCAGGAAAAGGTATGGAATTCATTTGACTATTTCTAAAATATGTTACACATTACATCTCACTTTTTTATTTTACACGCGTTTTGAATCCACGCAGTATAAAGAATGAAATCAGTTTTAAATACGCTGAATATTGTTTGTAACTAGAAGTTTCAGTTAAGGTATAAGCTAAAATACAATAGTGCATAGTTATTTGTACACATGTGTACTTGGAAAATTAGATAAAAAATTATTAGTGGAAAAATACTCCTTAATTTAAGGGACTAATTCTTTCGTCAGTTCACCTATAGAAGGCGTTCTGAGGGTGGGTTTTAAATCATCGGATAATTTAAGAAAGTTATATTTCTCTCGTTAGTACGTATTGGAACTAGAAAAAATAAAAAACGAGACGAATAGTGACTTGAAATATATGTGTAAAAAATAATATACAAACATTAAACTAGAAGGGAATTATAATTGTAGAGATTTAATGTAATTAAAAGAATGTAAATAATTTGAGCATTTTATAACAAGTTTAAAGATATAAACTAAAGATTTCAAACATATAACATTGAATTTGTCCTTTTATCGATTGAGGATTAATGTGTGCGCGTGCCCCCTCTCCTCGCTAATATTCATTCAGTCATAAGTTTTATTTTTAATTAATTTAAGGGTTACCGATGAAGGAATGCGCCAACTCTGATTCTATGGTAAGCCAGCTTCCCTTATCGGAGTCGTGCGTTATCAAGGAGATAATAGCTGCCGACGAAAGAGCGAAAATAATTCGCGCAGAAATGGCAGATTTAAAAGAAATTATGTGTGGAGTATATCAAGTTAGTACAAATTTATTTCTCAAAAAAATTTATTTAATTTTAACGGCAATGCAGCAATATTGAGCAGCCTATGATATTTTTAAACGAATCTGATTGATATTTTCTTATAGAAAGAAGAGTTAACGGAAGAAGATGTAGTCACTTTAAAAAATATGCAAGCCGCTGTTATGGAAAAGGTCGGAGAACTTAGTAAAATAACACGTAATATGCAGAGATCTGTTGGACTCGTAGACCCGTCTTCTCAAAATTTCGCGATAATGTTTCAAATGCTTCCTTATCCGCACGCAATGGTGAGCTCATTAACAGCATTGAACAACCAAGTCTTATTAATTTCTACGAGCTAACACACATGTATTAATAATTAGCCTCAAGGAAAATGTAAATCAGAAAATGTCAAATGCAAAGAAGAACTTGAAAATTGTTTAAATCCAGCTAATGAATGCTGCAACGAAAAATTTGCATTCCCTCAGGTGCAACATCCTGAAGACAAGTAAAAATATTTAATTTGGTATAAGATTTACAATTAAATTAGAAAAAAAGTTAAGTAGATAAAGAAAAATTGTACGTTAAAAGTGAGCTTCTCCTTAACTTTTTTTTTATTTATAGTCATGTAAAAAGAGTAATAATGTATTATTCAATTTTTTTCTATTTGTCATTTAACTGAATATATTGTTATTTCAAAGAGCATATATATATAATTCATTTTGATAATAATTTATTTTAAAGTTTGCCAAGAGTAATAGTATGTGGCAATACGGAAGAAAATTTTCCGAAAATTGTGGTTGCCGATAGTAGACCGAGAAGCCAAGGAAACAAATGTCCAGGAAATACACCGGGTAAATTAACGGATGCTTGTAAACAAGAGAAATTATGCAAAGAAAATGCTCAATTGGAAAGTGGAAAGTATGTTTGTTAATGCATGGTTTTTAAAAATCTTAACAGTGTCCCTAAAACAGTGTGTAAATCATTTACTTTCCTTAAAGTCGGAGAGAAATGTTATAAATATTTTATTCTTAAAGAGCTCTTTCAAATATTAATGGCGCATACGTAGCACACGTGAAAAAAAAAAAAAATTTTTTAATACATGCACACATATATATTTATTATTATTATTTTTTTTTTTTAATTAAAAGGCCATAAATCATTATAATCGTGATAATCACCTATTTTTCACCCAATTAAAGATTTCAAATAATTTGAAATTTGAGAATTCAAGGCCACGATCCTCCTTTCCGGACAGGTATATGTTAGAGAAGCAATTAATGGAAAAGGATAGCGCTCTTGATTGCATGCAACGGAAAATTTGCGGTTTACAAGCGGAAATGCGCATGTTTGCCAAGGAAAATTCGGAATTACAGGAAAAAATAGACTGTTTGCAAAGAAGTTCCCCTTGCCCCCGGCCTTGCCCACCGCCGCCGTGTCCCTTGCCCTGCCCACCTAAACCTGCCTGTCCGCCACCTAAACCTGCCTGTCCGCCACCGAAACCTGCCTGCCCGCCACCGAAACCTGCCTGCCCGCCACCGAAACCTGCCTGCCCGCCACCGAAACCTGCCTGTCCGCCACCGGAGAGCCCAACCGGTACCATCTTCAAAATTTTAACATTTACTAACTCTTTATTTAGTACCGATGATAGATTTTTCTTAAAATTCCAAAACATTTGTCTCCAATTCTTTGTTTGTTCGTGTCTAACGACGTTTAGTCGTTAAGACAGAAAAATTTAAAGATTCACAGGAATTATTAAATCGATATACAACTATTAATACGCATGATCTACATGCGATTTGATTTTAATTGTAAGAATTGATGAAATGATTTCGAAATTATTTGCATCCTGTCCCAGGTAATTTCTGTGACCAAAAGACGCGATTAAGTGGTGGAGGGTCAATAGATATCAAAAGCTGCGAGCTGTTTTTTCAGGACCAACAATTGAGAAACGATCCTGCAAATGATTACTTAAGCATATTACGAGATCGAGAGAAGCAACCCCAGCCCTCTGAAATAGAGAAAAATACAATAAATTTTGTGAGTTTCACGTGACGAATAGAATTAAAACTAATGATAAATTAAAAATGCATATTAATAAATTACTTGAAAAGTAATATTAAATAATAGATTATCAATAAGAAGTGCAACTAGCTTCTAAATTACGTTACAGCAAAAAACAGGTTACAAAATGTTATACACATATTCTAAGCATAAGTTGAATGTATTACGCATATACTGTTAATGAATCTATGCTGCACTTCTGATATCAATTGGGAGTAAATATAATGATATATTAAATAGTGGTCATGTATGCCTAAGTATAAGCGAGTCAGGCCTAGAATATATTATAAACAATTTTTTAATAGGATGAACAACTGTCGAGCATGGAAAATGAAATTACTGTACTAACGCAGCATATGATAAGTATCCAACGAGAAAATCAACAATCTGAAACAGAGCGTAGGCTTTTCCAAAGTGTCGGAACTTTGTCCAACCAGTTCAGCTGCTCAGAAACATCGACAACGATCTGTATGCCGATAGAGGTTTGCTTAGTCAGCAAATTATTTACTAAAACTTGCGGATTTTATAGATGAGATAAATTAGTATAAAATATTATAATTTTCTCATCCTCTGTTCGAGAACATTCCTTAAAAAGCCCCTTAAAAAACAAAGGAAAGAGAAAAAAAACAAAAAAAGGGGCAACGAGAATTCTCAGGTGGGGGAATACTACTTTCGACGGTGAGGAGAGTACATTATACTTTCTCTCGTTGCAGTGTATACACCTAATAAGTAATTTAATTAGTTAGGATATCAATTATCATAAGTTAAATATACGCAATCATAATTTAAGCATTAGAAGTAAATCACGTATCTGTGATTGCTCTGGTAAGCTGAGTGCGAATCTCAGTGTGAGTTTAAGTGCAAACGCTGGTTCCCGTGTGAGGACAGCGGCACTTTTGCTTGTGTGCAATCGCTGGTTCCCGTGTGAGGGCAGCGGATCATTGACGTACATACCGATTAATTAAAGTAAGACAATAATTGTTCATATCTTTGTAATAATATTAGATTAGCATAATATTGGCCAATATTAATCATAAATGTTAGACATTAAGTTGCGTAATTATTGTAAACGGCTTTTTCCTTCTATCCATCGGGAGAAGGTTTTTTACGCCTAGGACGGCTTTTTCCTCCTTCTACAAAAGGAGGTTTTTTATGCCTATAGGGAACATTCTCATAAACCAATTTCTTTTACTCAACAAAATTTAAATGTGCCATTTATTTACCCGCCACCTCATCCCTTTCTAAATATTCATAATTGTAATAAACACTGCAACATCCTCTGTATTTTAATTTTAGAATAGGCATATATTAAATTCTTTTCAACAGAGTAGTACTAATGATTTACCGGTAAAATATATATTATACTATTTCCCCGAATAAAATTGTTGTAAGGTATTTTCGGTATTTTCAATTCATTATTTACACATCGTAAATCTTTTTGGCTTATGAACATCGTATATTATTTCATTGGTACAATGATTTTTGTTTAAAAAATTGAAAATGAACGATTATTTTTAATAAACTATATAAGTGTATTTATTAAATAAATTAATGAGCTGCTTTAAATGATTAAACAGTTGTAGACAATACATACATAATCGCACATACATGATCATTGCCATTAATTTTTTACTTCTGTGTACAACTTACGTAGGATGCAAACGCTTGCGCAGCTCAGCAACTGCGAGATCTTGGCGAGCAGCATTGTCGGCTCCAGGATGATTATAAAAACAAATTGTGTGAGGTGTCCAAGCTTCGCTGTGATATGGATTCAATGAGGCGGGAGGCTCGTGAATCAAAGGAGGAGCGCGAACTCCTTTCTATTAAGCTTTGTGATGCCCAAGAACGTTTACGGATGTGCGAGTGCGAACGCAATGAACTTCTTGGTAATTATAAGAATTCATCTCGGATTATTTTTTTGAATAATTTTCTACTGGCCTGGCGATAAGGAACCAAGACTGAATCGTACCCGACAACTTTCTTACTATATTTTGCTTATTAAATTCAGGTTAATTTACGACAGTACTCAATACATTTGTTTTTAAAATATAAGAGCAGTTAATAATAGGTTGAGGCGGTAAAATGAATATTGGCTGCTATTGTATTCACAGGTAGTAAAGAGCAGCTTATGGAACAAGAACAGGCACTTCAAGTTTCGCGACAACGTTTTCGAGAGTCTCAAGATGAGATCGAGGAGTTGCGGACGGTGATTCACGATCAGGCGAGTCAAGTCGATGATTACAGGAACAAGTATATGCAGGTTCGACTAAATACCACCAATATTATGATTCATATAGATAAACCAATAGCAAATATTAAATAACCGTATTAAACGTTAATAATAATATATAGGCGCAGCAACTGGTGGAGGAACAGAAACGTCAATTTGATCTCATGGAAATGGATAACGCACGAATGAATGAAAATGTCACATTAGAAATTTGCCGTGTTAAGGTACAGTATTATAAATAAATTTTCAAAGTGCGCAGTGCCTTTAAGATTAATATAAATAATATTATAAAATTTTGCGTGTGCAGAATCAGTTCCAAGAGAAGCTACTGAAACTTGCGCCATTGTCCGATATCTTAAAGCAGACGGAAATGAAACTACAGGAGAATCAACAGTTACGTGTCATAGCAGAGTATAACTACGAAATTTTGTCAGTGAAACTTGTCGGTTTAAAGGAAAAATTGGGTTCCATGCAAAATCAAATAAACGAGCTACAACACGATATGGAAAACCTACGAGTTATTATTTTTATTTTTTTTATTTGGTCATTGATAAATTACACTTTTCTATATCTTATCCTTATTTTTTTTTATTCATAGAACGATAAGTCAGAAGCTTGCTATAAGATTGAAGAGTTAGAGAGGAAGAACGGCGAACTCCGAAATGAATGTGAGCGTATGAAGACAACAATATGTCGGTTGGAAGAGCAACTCGGCTGCGCTCAGAAGCATTTCGAAGAAAAACAACACGAAGTTGTCCAGCTTAACGCGATGCTCGAGCAGGTAGAAATTTATTTACCTTTATCATAAGATATCAAGTATGATTTGCTTGACGCTGTTGGTTAATGATCAGATCACTTTAGGTAATGCATTTTTTAAAGTTGAAAGTGTTTTTTTTTTTTTTTTTTTAGGTACGGGAGGACTCAACAAGGCAAGTCGCACGAACGAAAGAGAGATGTGAGTCAATTAAGAAGAGCTTACAAGCTGAAATCTGCGATTTCGAGGTACAATTGGCTTCGTGTAGAGCTGCAGCAAAGACCGCTCAAAAGGAAAGGGATGAGGTAAATTAAAATCTAGATTATTATTAATTTATTTTTAGTTTATAGTGACATTATGAAATTTATTGAATTTTAGATTTTATACAGATACAGCAGCAAATGCAGAGACAGATTATAAAATTAAATGAGGCTTTACAGCAAGTGCAGAAAAGAATAAAAACGTTACAGGGACACATTGATTATTTGAAAGCTTCTTACACTAATATATACATCGGTCAAAAACAAGGTCAATACCTGTCTCTCACTTATGAAGAGGAGTCTTCTAATACGGGAACGGAATGCTTGTGATTGTAGCAATTAAGCAGATATTACAAATACTTTTTAGAAAAAATTTTAATTTATATTCGAATTTAATTAATATGTAAAGCAAAAATATAATTGATACTTAATATACATAGATAATAAAATTAATTTTTTCGTCTTAATCTTTGTAAAGCTATATCATCACGCCTTTTATTATAAAATCAATTTAAATTAACAATGTGTACGTAATTAGTTACATTTTATAAGTTCTAAAAGTTTTCAAGTTTATATATACTAATATTGACTCGCGAGAAAATAGAAATTTCTATTTCTTTCATCGTTTATTCAAAGTTTAATTATAACCAATAAAAATACCCTTTAAGAAATTACATCGCAATTTTACCTCTCATATTTACAATCAGTCAGATCTACACTAATATGAAATAGAAAAAAAAAAAAAAATCCTAACATGGTTTTCTCTCTAAATGACGGCTTATTCTTATGTTCGTTCTATTCCCTTAAAATTTAGTTTTATTTTTTTTTCTTTTACTATTATTTAATACTTTTTTTCAGCAAAATTAATACAGGAAGCATCAAGCAATTTTAAATAAAAAATTTATATCACCAGTACATATAGGTATACCAAAATATAAGAAAAAGAAATTAAAATAATATTAATATTGATAATAATGTGAAGTTTTTTAAAGAAATAATAATACTATTATAGTAAACGAATAATATTTTTTCTTTCTATTTGTAATTGATTTCTGTATGAAACGATTGGCCAAATTATTACTCAACTCAAATAACAAATATTTTTTAATTAATTTTTGTATGCTTCTTGGTATATTATTGAATTTTAATTGAATGTAAAATGTCGAGTTTAATTTATCATAGAAATAGAAACATGTCGCCATTGGCTTTAATCATATTCATGTAATTATAGGGAATTGTTTCCCTGGCGTCTACTTATTTCTTTATTTATTTGTCGAATCCTTTCATTTTTCTGTATTGGTACTTCCGACAGTAGGACTTTTACGTTTTTTCGTTTTTTATGTCATTAGAACTCGTGTTCAATGGACTCAAATAAAACAGTAGATCGTTATCTTTTTTTAATTTTGTCACGTGTATATTGTTATAATACGCTTGTCTTTTAATGAATTATTGTTGTAAACACTTGGGGTTGCAATTAATCCAGTAATGAAATTGGCTTGTCCGCGTTTTAAATAATTATCTTTATAGTCTAATTGTTTTAAATTGCACCCTATTTTCATCGTAATATTTTGTTTCTTTTACTTTCATATCCTCTATGATACATTTCTTCTCCGCATGTAAATCACCTTGATAATGACTTTTGGTCATATTTCGCAAATGTCCTGATACGAGGGAGGGACGGCGTTGATGAAGTTTTGAATCGTTTTTCGTTCGACTCCGTGCCCTCGCTTACATTTCATCCGTATTCCGTATTTCAGAATATGTTGGACGTTCTGCATATTTATTTAAAAAGAGAATCGCGAACAAAGTCACACGTGCGATTGAACCTTTTCCCGATGTTACTTTAAGGGTCTTGGGAGGGGTGGCGTTAAATAATTAAAAAAAAAAAAAACGTATCGCGCATGCGTCGACTCGCTTATTCAAGGATTTAGTAGAGTTTAAAAAATTGAAGAAAAAAAAACCGTTACCCCCCTTCCAGGCAGTTCTTGACGAAAAAGGAAATTGAGAGTATCTAAGGGAATTCAATATTAACTTTTTTTTCTCTTATTTGAAAATGTGTGGGCTTGGCTTTTATCATTGCTTTCTCAAGAAAGTCTTGCAAGTGTTTATTCTTACTTATAACTGTTGTAAGAGGGGGAGGGGATGTACGGAACCTTATCTGAGGCTGAGCGAAAGCTCAGAACCGACTTTTCCCAGCTGACTGGCGGTCATATCGAGAAGTCCAAATGGAGATGAAGAAATAATACTTCAACGCCGTTGTCTCAAGTAATGACTGCGATTCGGTCAGTATATGTAAGTTTGTCTTTGGATACATTGGATTGCGAGTGCCGGAATCATAAAATTGTACGCGAACAATTTGTTATTTTTCAGGACTTTCCTTCATACTCGCAAAAAATACCTTTTTATGCCTCATGTCAAAAACTTTTTCCTCCTTTTTACTCAAAATGTAATCGTTAACGTAAGATGTATTTAATACTCCATTTTAACAACAATCCGTAAGCGTAATTTATGAAACTTGCATACCTCGAAACGATTATCTATTATTTAAATTATAATACAACTTACTCATTTCTAAAGTTTACTTTTACATTCTTTTTCATATGCAAAAATAATTTTTAATGTCTTTAGTTCTACATTCTTTGTTGTAAACTGATCAAAGTAATTCTCGTATTAAGCAAACTAAATGTACATATATATATATATATATATATATATATATATATATATATATATATTTAGTTTGCTTAATACGAGTTTGCTTAATATATATATATATATATATATATACATATATATTTTTATATATGTATATGTAAACTTAAATGGAACTTGTTCTAACATCGAAAGTTAGACAACTGATCAAGGCGTCTAGTGAAGAAAGCCATACTTATTTGATAATTGAAGGCGATATTTAATGAACGTGAAGTGTCGCTCGCTTGAGCGTAGTTTCACGTATTCTTTTGGCAAAGACGCACATGTCGTCCGCAAAATTTTCTATTATAATTTAACGAAAACTTAAAAAAAAAAAAAAAAAAAAAAAAATTTAGAAAAATAAAATTTACTACAGAAACGCTCATTAAACGCCGCATTCTAACCGGTATTAGTCTAAAAATATTTACACATACTTATTTAGGGTTAAATCATAAAAAAAGTTGTTCAATGTCGTAGTCCTTTTTTTCAAAGATTAGATCTATAGATCTAATTTTTAGAATTTCCTAAACGCCTTGGCTTCCTGTAACCTACATAAAAGACATTAAAAAACAAAACAAGAAACATTTTAAAATTCACAAGGGCTATTGAATTGACAAACATCTATTAAATAATCTCCATGCGATTTGATTTTAATTGTAAGAATTAATGAAATGATTTCGAAATTATTTGCATCCTGTCCCAGGTAATTTCTGTGACCAAAAGACGCGATTAAGTGGTGGAGAATCAATAGATATCACTAGCTGTAGCTCGATACCATAGGATATGACAAGCAATTGCGGTCAAGAAAAGCGATGTTGTTCCTCGGAAACGGAGAAAAATACGAAAAACCAGGTCAGATATTGACAACCATTGACATTCCCATTTTATTCAAAAGGTGTTATACTTGCCGTATAAGCCTGCACTAATACTTGTGGTTCCAAGTCTTAAAGAAATTAGAACAACATATTCTAAATTAATTCAATAATAAAAATTATTTATAATTCTATTAATATGCTTGCTGTGAAAATTTTGTTGTAATAATTGAACTTGCACAAACCGTACTCGAGAAAATTATTTAGGCATTTGTACAGTAAATGAAGTGAAAAATAAAGTGAATTTCAGTTCAATATTTAATTTAAGGCGGTTCTCAATTATATAATAAGCCATAATAAGATTTGACCTATCTTACTTTATCTTTATATACATACATATATATATATATGTATGTAAATTTATGATCATTGCCATTAATTTTTTACTTCTGTGTACAACTTACGTAGGATGCAAACGCTTGCGCAGCTCAGCAACTGCGAGATCTTCGCGAGCAGTATTGTCGGCTCCAGGATGATTATAAAAACAAATTGTGTGAGGTGTCCAAGCTTCGCTGTGATATGGATTCAATGAGGCGGGAGGCTCGTGAATCAAAGGAGGAGCGCGAACTCCTTTCTATTAAGCTTTGTGATGCCCAAGAACGTTTACGGATGTGCGAGTGCGAACGCAATGAACTTCTTGGTAATTATAAGAATTCATCTCGGATTATTTTTTTGAATAATTTTCTACTGGCCTGGCGATAAGGAACCAAGACTGAATCGTACCCGACAACTTTCTTACTATATTTTGCTTATTAAATTCAGGTTAATTTACGACAGTACTCAATACATTTGTTTTTAAAATATAAGAGCAGTTAATAATAGGTTGAGGCGGTAAAATGAATATTGGCTGCTATTGTATTCACAGGTAGTAAAGAGCAGCTTATGGAACAAGAACAGGCACTTCAAGTTTCGCGACAACGTTTTCGAGAGTCTCAAGATGAGATCGAGGAGTTGCGGACGGTGATTCACGATCAGGCGAGTCAAGTCGATGATTACAGGAACAAGTATATGCAGGTTCGACTAAATACCACCAATATTATGATTCATTTAGATAAACCAATAGCAAATATTAAATAACCGTATTAAACGTTAATAATAATATATAGGCGCAGCAACTGGTGGAGGAACAGAAACGTCAACTTGATCTCATGGAAATGGATAACGCACGAATGAATGAAAATGTCACATTAGAAATTTGCCGTGTTAAGGTACAGTATTATAAATAAATTTTCAAAGTGCGCAGTGCCTTTATGATTAATATAAATAATATTATAAAATTTTGCGTGTGCAGAATCAGTTCCAAGAGAAGCTACTGAAACTTGCGCCATTGTCCGATATCTTAAAGCAGACGGAAATGAAACTACAGGAGAATCAGCAAATGCGACTTATAGCGGAGCATAACTGCGAAGACTTATCAAGAGAACTTCTGGCTGCCAAAGAAAAACTGGAGTGCATGCAAAATCAAATAAACGAGCTACAACACGATATGGAAAACCTACGAGTTATTATTTTTATTTTTTTTATTTGGTCATTGATAAATTACACTTTTCTATATCTTATCCTTATTTTTTTTTATTCATAGAACGATAAGTCAGAAGCTTGCTATAAGATTGAAGAGTTAGAGAGGAAGAACGGCGAACTCCGAAATGAATGTGAGCGTATGAAGACAACAATATGTCGGTTGGAAGAGCAACTCGGCTGCGCTCAGAAGCATTTCGAAGAAAAACAACACGAAGTTGTCCAGCTTAACGCGATGCTCGAGCAGGTAGAAATTTATTTACCTTTATCATAAGATATCAAGTATGATTTGCTTGACGCTGTTGGTTAATGATCAGATCACTTTAGGTAATGCATTTTTTAAAGTTGAAAGTGTTTTTTTTTTTTTTTTTTTAGGTACGGGAGGACTCAGCAAGGCAAGTCGCACGAACGAAAGAGAGATGTGAGTCAATTAAGAAGAGCTTACAAGCTGAAATCTGCGATTTCGAGGTACAATTGGCTTCGTGTAGAGCTGCAGCAAAGACCGCTCAAAAGGAAAGGGATGAGGTAAGTTAAGTCTCATTTATTATTTGTAATTTATAACTTGCATTGAAAGAACTGTGAAACCTCATTTATTTTTTCTTTTCTACAGATAAGGCAGAAAATGCAGGGACAGATCGGTAATTTGAACGAGACGATGCAGCAAGCACAGGGAAGGATAAGAACATTACAGGGTCATGTAGATTATTTGAAAAGTTCCTACAGTAATGTTTTTACTGGTCAAAATTCGTGCGACAACGTGCCGCAAAATCAAGGCGATAATACGGGCTATGATGCTTGTGATTGTAGTACGTAAATCGGTAAATAATTAAATTTAATTAAACTTTAGTATTAAATTTTGGATTAAATTATTGTTTGATACAAAATCGTATTGAAAATATTTTTTGAATGTATATAGATATTTAAAAACGTTTACTGAACTCAATTTTACATTTTCTGATTATTATTAAATTCGACTTAAATTTACAACATATACATTTATATATATGTATATCTTTAATTTATATATAATTATACGGATCAAATTAATGTATAAAAAGAGCAGTTATGTAAATTATGAAAGTCGTTTGTGAGGAATCAGAATTACTTATTTCTATATATATAGAAATTTCATTTCTTCTAATTTTAATTGTCGGAAGAGTGAAACGTGGTCTAAGTTGTATTTTATTTTTATTAAATGTTTAAAGCTACTGGTGCGTCTTATTTTAAATTAATGAATATTTAAATTAAAACTATTTATAATTTTATTTATAATTCATATATTTTTTAATCATCACTGTTCATCAATATCAATAATTTTATTATTTTAAGATTTATTTTATTTTTATACAATAGTTTTAATATAACATAGATAAGCTTGGAATTTATCTTATATCGAATTATTAGTAGTATAAGTATATTATTTTTCAAAATTTCAGCACAGTTGTTAAATAAGGTTATCAAGATTTTTTTTTTAAATAAATAGGATCTAATTAAAAGGTATTTTTCTAGAAGAAAAAGGTCTGCGATTCCTTTAAAAAGAATTGGTTTTCTTTATCTTTTATTGCTTTATGACTACTTAAAAGATTCTTACAGTAATGTTATCACCGGTCAAAGCCAGTACAAATACTTCTGGCTCACACTTAACAAGACGACTCTTCTAATACGGGCTCCGGTGCATGTGATTTTAGCAATTAAACCGACATATAAATCTTCGATAGCTTATAAAATTCAATTAACACTTAAAAAAAGATTCCATTGATTTTTCGGGATAAATTATTCTATAAAATAAGGGTATAGTAGTTACTTCTCCTCTCAGTATAAATATATATAGATATTTTAAAAAAATGCATATCCTAACTTTTGCAAAACCACAGTCACATATTTTAATTGTTATTAAATGTGTTTTTTATATTGGCAATGTATATATATATGTGTGTGTGTGTGTATGTATATGTATATGTATATGTATATCTATATGTATACTTAGTTCGTTAGATTTAGTAAATGTATAAAGGAACAAAGTGATGCATAGGCAGTGCTTGATCGCTCGCGGGAAACAAAGACGAAAGGAAGAAAGAAAGAAGTAAAAGAAAAAGAAAAAGAAGAAGAAGAAGAAGAAGAATAAGTATCCTTCCAACGGTCAACTATTTACAATGATGGGCATTAAGAGTTCTTTTATAATAGACCATATTAATTAGTTGCTTCGGTGTTGCGCAGCGTGTCGAGCATCTCCTTGAGCGTGTCGGAGCGGCAGCGCAGTTTTTCCATTTCGATGCGAAAGAATTCCAACTGAGTCTCAATCTCAGCGGTTTTGTCGTTCCTGTTGCGGCAGGACGAGCACCTGGAACCGAAAGAGGCGAACGCGTTATAAACGTCCTCGTCGACGGTCTATCAAGGCCGTTTTAGTATTACTTTTCGTTGGAGCGGAGCGAGCAGGATTGTTGGTTCGGGGAGCAGGCGATCTTGCTCTGTACGGATGTACTTGGTTCGTAAACCGACGTGTTGTTGTTGTGGACATTTGGTTTGTTGATGGGGGCGGCCGTTCGACAGTCGCCGCAGCCCTTGAGTAGGTCCATCAGTAGGCCCCGCACCTTTTTCCCACTGGATCTCCGTTTCCGCACCTGCGACAAGGTAGATTTTTAAGGTTATGTTACCCCGGACCCGTATCGCCACCGAGACTTCGAGAGCCTGGCTCGCGTTCTTACCTCGGGTGCTTCTGGATTTTGTCTTTGGAGAATGAGCGGGTCGTGCTCGTTTTGGCAGACGGGGCCCTCCGAGCAGCCGAGGCCGTTACACTTGGCGTTATTCAGACAGGGCGAGGTGGCCTTGGCGGCTGCCTCTGCGAAGGAATGCGGCGAATTGTTTTGAAAGGATGCGGAATGGCAAGTCTTGGAGCCGTTGCCGTGCAAGTTCTCCGTTACGTTGGCCTCGTAATCGTCATCCTCGGCGGGATTGAAGGAGTGCCGACGCACCGGCGGCTGGTGCCTGCAGGACTGCTCCTGGACAGGGCCCCGACACTGGCTGTGGCGGCTGTTACAGCAGCAGCGGATGATATTACCGGTCTCGTGGCAGCCGCTCGACGAGTACGACCGGCTGTCCGCGTACTTGGGCGAGTTGCAGCAGCTCGACGCCCCGAGGCTTCGTCTCTCGACTCTGCGCCCGCAGCCGCAGCGCGTCTCCACCAGTCTCTCGGTCGGGGAGCAGCAGCCCCCCCGCTGACCGTCGTACTGCGCAGCGTTGTTCTGATGATTCTGGCAGGACAGGGGCCAGGGCAGCCGATGGCTGTGCGAGCCGCAGCTCTCGCACTCCCTTCCTCCACCGGCAATCGCGCTGTTGTTGGCCTTACAGGAATGTTCCTTTTGCTGATCGGTGAATCGCGGCTGGACCCTTGATCTTCTGCTGCCCGAGGTCGTGCCCGGCTGCTGATTGAATATGCGCGGTGTGCTCTGCCAGCGGAAATTCGGCCGCAAGTCCTTGGATCTCGTCGAGCTTTCCAGCTCCTCGTTCGACTTGCTCAATTCCTTGCCCCATATATTGATTGTCCCGTTCATCTCCGTCATGTAAACCTCGATGTTACCCAGGAGGTAAGGCCCACACTCCCTCACCCCCGACGATGGATTATTGCTCATCTCTTTAGCTTGGATTAGGAAGCTGTGCTCCTTGCTCTCATCGTCCTCCGGGTAGACGAAGATCTTGACGTCGTCGTCGGTGTCCTCGACCTCGTCGCTCTCGGCCTTGTCCTCTGCCTCGACGTTATTCGTATTATCGTTATCGTCCACGTCCTCGTCCTCGTCCTCGTCCTCGTCCTCGTTCACGTACTCGATATCCGGCGAGTTCGTCTTTCTCTTTTCCGCTTCCCACGAGCTCGTCTTCGAGGTGTGGGGAATCTTGAAGGGCCGACCGGAGTTTGAAAATTCCGCGGAATCCGTCGCCTTGCGCTTCCTCGAGCCAGGCTCGACGAGCTTGCTCCTC
Organism: Ceratosolen fusciceps; assembly: GCA_018883505.1. Classification (NCBI taxonomy): domain Eukaryota; kingdom Metazoa; phylum Arthropoda; class Insecta; order Hymenoptera; family Agaonidae; genus Ceratosolen; species Ceratosolen fusciceps. The sequence goes on from RCIC01000005.1 coordinate 8,653,977, forward strand.
TCCCCCGTCCCGGGGACCGCGCTCGCCGCTTCCACGTGGCTCTCGTTACTGCCGCCCTTCGACAACGACGACCCTCTGTAACTACCGTACCTGTCCGACTTGGACCTCCCGTGAGTTATACTCGACAGGGTTTGCAAGATCTTCGATGAAGTTACGAATGCCCGCGAGAAGGCATTTTTTTGCTTCGTAGACGTCGTTGGCTTCCCCGACGGCTGCTGCATACTCTCATCCGAATTAATGGCGTTTGTCACGTTAGGCGGTGGTTCCATCGAAACCGTGGCGCTCTCCGTGCTGTCGGACCATTGGGAACTTATGGTCGAGATCATGCTGTTGGTTATTAATCGCGGATCCGCGTTTGGATTGTAACTCTTCTGCTCGGCCGCGGGGCCTTTGGACGTCGAGGGGACCTGCTGCTGGTGCTGCTGCTGCTGCTGATGCTCCGTTTGAACTGCCGCGACTTTCGTTTCCGCCACTGGTCTCATCTCCTGGTAGTAAGAGAGCATTTTCCTTAGATTATCCATTTCCACTTTCATGGACATGTTCTCGGCCATGGTCTTTTGGAAGGCATCGCGCAGATTGTCCATCTGTGAATTCTTTCTCACGAGCTGGGCCTTCAGTGCCCTTATCTCGACCTTCTCCTCGTAATGCGTCTCTGTCGACTGATTGACCGTCGACGCTTGTTGCGGGGCTTTTAAATTGTGATAAACGAGGGGCTGCATTTTCTCGTCGTTACTATAACAGCTCGTGACATTTTCTATTCGAAGAATACAGGGAGCGGAGCCGTTGTCGTTCTTATTCGAAGGTTTCTCACACACGTTACGCTCCGGCATCACTTCTGCAATGCCCTCGTCATGGATAATTTCTTCCTGCACCTCCTCGCTTATGGCGCCTTTCATGTATTCGTTGTACGACAGCGCGCGCAAATTCGGCATGGAATTTAATGGGCCTTCGCCATTTAATATTGGTTTCAGAGGATCATCCTCGCATCTGTGGATCCCCTTCTTCTCTAAAATATAATTCTCATTCTCATTGCCTACGCTCCCATTAACTTTATTCAGCTTATCCTCTTTATTCGGTGACCCTATATCAATGGGATCTACTTCCATTTCATTGGATCCGTGCATCGGCTGACTCATGTCCATCGGATGTCTGTGGAACATGTGCATTTCACCATTCTCCACTGCCAATGGCATAACGTACATTTCATCGTTATCAATTTCCTCAAACTTAGCTACTTCCTTCAGTGTCTTCTCGGCATAATTTTTGATCGTCTTACAAGTTAAAGCGATATCATCATTTCTTCGAATCTGTGCTCCTGAACAAAGAAAGATTTTTTTTTTACACATCTTTTAATTACTTTTCAAAACTCCAATTCTAATTCTAATTCTAATTTACACACACACACGCACGCACGCACTTGACTATTTATAACTCTTACCAGTTTGTTCCTTGTTCTTGTGCTTTGCTTCTTCTTGAGCTTTTTTCCGCTGCTCCCCTGATATTTTTCTTTGCTGTGTCATATCCATTATGTACTTTTTAACTTTACTTTCAACGTGGGAATATTGTTTTCCAGACATTCGACGCTCCTTACTTTGATTTCTTGAAAATTTTGTTTTATCGTTCGAAGAATTAACATTACATTTATTCTTCTGCATATTTCCTTTTATGAGATTTAAGTCTTGAAGAGACGCACTACGCTCTTTATGGTGCTTTATGAGACCATTGCTATGTCTAAGAACTAAGTCGTCCGAGCCCCCATCAAATCCATCTACTTCAGAATCATATTCTTCTACTTCCTCAACCTCTTCATCTTCCTCTTCATCTTCTTCTTCCTCCTCGTCATCATCATCCTTAACTCTTCTTACAGTTTTCCTATCTATAAGAAAAATATTGTATTAATAGAAAACATTGAAGGAACAATTCGAAAATATCACATTAAAAAATTATTTCAATTTAATTGCCTTCAATAAAGTATAATAATTAAATATTAGTTACTCTTCTGCTTACCATGACTGTCACTGTATTGATCTCTATCTGTCTCTTCGCTGTCACTGTCATTGTCTGGATACAAAGAGCTCGTTTCATCTTCATTATATAAAAATCCATCATCCTCTCCATTCTCCTCGTCTTCATCATCGTCATCATCTATAACGCAAACACTGTCACTGTCACTGTCATTATCTTCTTCTTGTTTGGTAACAGATTTTGCACTATTCGACTCTACATCGTCATTTCTTAGTTTCTCTTCACTTTCGATATTATTTTGTGACTCATCTATTTTGGAAGGAGCGGAGATAGTCATAGACAGCATTTCTTCATCTTCGGTTCTTTTGATACTAAAGTTATTCGAAGGCAATTTCATTGATGCTTCAGAATCTTTCTGTAAAATATTATTTTCAATAACCTTATTGGTAATATTTTGTATACATTAGGCATATTCATGGGTATTTTATAGCTTAGAAAGTAGGTAGCTGGCGTGGATATAATAAAAATACTATTTATTGAAAGTTAATTCTTAATTCAAATACAGAACACACGAATAGGAATAAAAGAATACCGTTTATAAAATGAAATTAAAAATGTAAGTAAAAAGTAGTTGGAATTACTAAAGTAAATATGAGTTTGTAAATTTTTTTTCATTATTGTAGTGTATATGTGACAAGAATATACGATCCACTAACGGGAATAAGACGCCTATTTTGTAGATCGATCGATCGGCTCATCGTTATTAAAAAAAATTATACTATCGAAGTAATGTTCTAACCGCTGCTAGATCCCGTTTCTCGTCCTCCTCGTCGTCGTCGTCGTCTTCGTCGTTGTCGTCGTCGTCCGCTACCTCCTCTTCCCCCTCTTCGTCCTGTACACCCTCAGCACCAGACTCGTTTTTCTTATGCGCCTCGACTCCCTTCGGACTAATCTGACCCTCGACTCCCTTCGGACTAATCTGACCCTCGACTCCCTTCGGACTAATCTGACCCTCGACTTTCGTCGTCTCTTCGGCCACGGCAGCTTCTCGCTCCGCGGCGTTATCGTCATTCTCATTGGGGTTGGACTCGGACTCGGCGTTATCAGCCTCAAGCTTCGCCGGCAGTACTAGCCGCTCCTCGGGCTCGTCCTGCTCCCGCTTATCGTCCTCGGGCTCGATGCCCTCTGCGGCCGGCTTGACCGGCTCCGACATAGCTCCGTCGAACTAGGAAGAGGCCTTCAGGAAACCGAGGAGGACTCGATGCCGCTCCGGGCGGACGACGACGTCCAGAGGAGTGTAGACCGGTCTCGGCTGCAGGCGCTGACTCGCCATTAACCACCCGGGTCTACTTCGAGTCCTTTCTCCCCCCCCCTGCACCGCCGGCACCGGGTACTCGCGCGGCACTGGCTTACTCTACCCTCGAGTAAGCTGCTGCTTCCGGGGCTCGAGAGCAACGACCGCGGGGACCGGGCTCCAGCCCAGACTCACCACTCGGCTCGTCTACTCGCTCGACTAAAGGCTTTGTTTCCGAGCTCGAGGAGCGTACGAAGAATAAGAAGAAGAAGAAGAAGAAGAGTGAATGATCGCGAGCGCGACTCTCCTTTTTTAAAGGATTAATAATAATCTGCCTGTTGGTGGCGGTGTTGGCGGTTGTTGCTGCTAATGCTGCTGCTAATGCTGGGGGAGCGCGTAGACCTCACTCAGGTCGCCGCGAGTCGTAAACAGAGTTCTTTTAATCTTACTGGTTCGTACGTGGAGGAGGCTCGATGGGTGGCGATGGCCCGGTCGGCCGAGTCAGCCCGACGCTTGGAAAATGAGACCGAGGAGCCGTATCGATGCTGGGAAATAACGTAACATCGTGTCGTCGTGGTGCACCGCCGCTGCGTTTCACTTTTTCCACCTTTCCTCTGGGCAGCGGATTGCGTGTGCGCAGCCACAGGCTCCGACTGATCCTCCGGATAGCGGCAGACGAAGAAACTCGCGGAACGGCGAACCACGCGGGCTTTTACGAAGATTCGAGAGAGAGAGAGAGAGAGAGAGAGAGAGCCAAGGGCACGATACCCTCCACTTATTGTTGCCGCCTTCGCGTCTCCGACCGGGACTCTACGGGCCTATCTATATATTACGCTCTAGCCGGATCACGACCAACATCCTACACCTGGCTGTCCACGAGTTTAGACCATGTGCGCGTCCGGGGATACGCTACCGCTGACCATCAGCTTCGGGTAAAGGACTTGCACGCTGAATTTATAACCTAACACACTTTGCACACCAGACAAGTCTCTCTCTCTCTCTCTCTCTCTCTCTCTCTCTCTCTCGCTCTTCCTTTCTTATTGTTCTCAGTCTATTGGCTTCGTAATTTAAGTTTAACGAACTTTTATCTTTTTTTTTTTTTTTTTATATTCATACAGAGGAGGGGCGGAATTATTGTTTGATAAAATAAAAAAACGCAGTATTTCCTTACCCGTTGATCAAAAATGTAAGTTTTCTCACTTGCTTTCGTACGTCCTTTTCTTCGAATGTCCTTGTTTAGAGAATATTTTCCTCAGGGACACTTGGCGCTCTAATTCTTTGGATGAAAGACAACATGCTAAGGGAAAGAGAAGAAATGTTCGTACAAGACAGCAGTGTGTGAGTATATAAAGACCATTGTATTTATCGTACTTTGTTTATCGACGAAAGAGCGAACAATTTTTTTACTCAATCCCAAGCACTTCAAACGTTTATGAAATTAATATTAAAATTAAAATTAAGGTGAATATGCTGGAAACTAAAAGTAAAAGGTGTGTGACTCGCATTCATCTACAATCAATGCTTTATATATTTACTTTCCTTTATTTTAAATACAAGTGAAAAACATTCACCGATGATTTCATATTATTTTCGCCGAGTGCCCCACAGATGTCGCTGTATTCCACTTCCATACCAATTGTACGAGCTTACTTATTACGAAACTCAGCAAAGCATTGCATTTTTATAAAAATATAAAAATTCTTATTGCGGTGTATTAATTACGTTTATCTGCTCTGGCCTATATTTTTATCATAGTCAGCTCGAATATGTCAATGAAGTTAAAAATTAATTGACGCGTTTAGAAATCGTGTTATACACGGTTTGATTCAACAAGCTACCAACAGATGGCCATAGTCTTACGTGTTGAATAGACTACAAATTCAAAATTTTTTTCGATTAGTTGCATTCTTACAAGGGACAAACTTTTGCAGGAGACCAGGCATCCTCGTACTTGTCAACGAGGTCGATTGGGAACTTCTGGTAAAGTATATGATTTATTTTGATTTTTAAATACATAGTATATGTATATGTATATATCAATGACGAAATATTGAATTTTGTATAACTGAACAATTTCCGAGAATATCGATAATTTTATAATACAAACAGGAATAAAGTTACTAACCGTAATTTCTTAAATTTCGAATATCAATCGTGTAAATATATAGCCAATTTATACGTTTAATATATATATATATATATATATGAATCTTAAACTGAACATTTAAATGACAATACTTAATTTAATATAATTTTTTTACACCGTTTATACATACCACGGCATAAATAATTCATATAAATATTAATGAAAATTATAAATGTGAAGAAACTCACTTTTATCGTTCAATTAATCTAATTTAGTTTTTTTATGTTTTTTAATAATCAAATTTTTAAATAAGAAATCTCCCGTTGATTAAACAAATATGACTCACAGCCTTACAAAACACATTAACGAAATTATATCTTTATATTATCATTCTTTGATTGATTGAAAACTTGCATAAATTCTACATTACTGTTATAATTCAATATTAAGGAGTTGATTAAAAAATGCAAAAAATAAATATAAAAGATCACTGACGTACTGTGCAAATCTTATATCGTCTTGAAGAAAGTTATTAAAGAAAGTAATAATTCAAATTTTTAAAATAGTGAAAAGTATTTATTTGCTTCATAAAGAGAGATTAGTCTTTAAAATAAAAAAAAAAATGTTTAAATTCATATTAATTTAATTTAGACGAAATTTATCGATTATGATGTTCTGAAACAATTATAATTAAAAAGCATTCGAATTATGATTTATATAAAATTAACTTAATAATATCTTACTGATTGATATTAAAGCAAGACTTGATCGCGATTTAATTCTGTATTTTAGTTTTTAACGAATGAATATACAATGGGTTAGATGCCAAAAATTCAATGCATTTATAAATATAAAAATATATGTAACATTTTTAGTATTCCAATATAGATTCTAATGTATATATAATTAACTTGGAGCTGTTGATACTTAATATATGGATAAATATTCTGTAAATGTTCTAATTAGCGTAGGTCATATTTTTTAATTGTGATAATTACGGATAAGCAAAAACAACATGCTAGTAATACATTAGAAATTTAAATTACTTGACTAAATAGAAATAAAACTTGCATCGTTATAATAAAAAATAGATGATAATGTTAAGTAATGAGCAAAAAAGTGAAATTTGTTTTTCAATTTTATACCATCGTTAAAAAAGTTTAAAAATCGATAGTATTTGCTTCACTATTAAAAAAATTGTAATAATCTCATAGAAAATATATAATTATCGTAAAAGTATCCTGTCAATAATAATTAATTGTATTGAACATAGTGCACGATAATTTTACCTTTTTGAAGTAATTTGATTGCCGGTTATAGAATGATATTGTATGTGCATATATTTATTGTATAATGTTTCATTATTTATATATTGCGTTATAAAAGATTGTTAGGTTGTAAATTAATTAGACTTTTGTAAATATTTAATTAATTAATTTTATCAGTAATATTACATACGAATAAAAGTTTTTTAATTTAGGGAAATAGATATTTATTTGCCTTTAAAGTAAAGGTTACAAAACTTAAAATTTATCTGAGCTTTTCACGATTTGAGAATTTTGAAAAGTTAGACATGTATAAAATAAATAAAATATATATATATCAGAAGTATATTTCTGTGTAATATATACCTGATGGTGATTAAAATAACATATTAATCTTACGAACTCTTTTATGAACGAGCAATAGAAAACATAAATTTTCTGCAATTCTCTTAGAATTAAACAGTGTTTAAACAAAATTATACGTTTAATAATATCTATAATAAAAAAAAAAAAGAAGTAAAAACCTAAAATTTAAAGTTATTGTTGCCTATTATTATCATTATTATCATTATTATCATTATTATCATTATTATCATTATCATTATCATTATCATTGTTGTTGTTGTGGTTGTTTTCGTTGTAGTTTAATAAGGGGTTTAATTTTTATACAGAAGTTTAGCATTCGTATGCGGTCTGTTTTTATTTTAAAATTTCTCTCGTTGTATTTTGTGCATCTATTTTAAACTCTTAGCTCGCGAAAGGAAACTCGATGACTGCGCTGCGGGAAAGGAAGTAAATGTTAGCAATAATAGCGCTACGACGCGGGCCTATTAAATCGCTCGAGAAAATCAGCCTCGGATCATTTTTAAAGGGCCGAGAGTAATTAAAATTTTTCCTGTATTCGGCGTATCTCATTGGCCCAAGTGCGTTAAGCATCGGAAGTCTATAAAATGCAGCATTTAGCGGGTTCCCTTAAAGCCGTGCTCCTCGGTGGCTTAGATTTCGGGGAATTGAACTTGGAACGGCGTAAGTGGTGCTTGGTAAAGTCTTGGTGCACAACGAAACGGGGGCGGCTTCTGCTTCGTTGACTATCACATCGTAATAAAACTAATGCCAAGCATTAACCGTCGAAAATTCGAATGAGCCGTACACGTGAACGGCGCGGGCGAGGTTGCGGGTGGGGCTGGGTGCCGAGAGGGTATGTCGAGGAGGTCCGAGAGAGCGGCGAGCAGTCAATCATAAAGCATTCGAGCACTCGAGAGCGTAAACTTTAATGGCCGCTCGCTGATGGACGTTTATTAGTCCAAAATGAAGCTGTTGGATAGTTAACGAAGCTCCGGGTGATCTCTCGTCCGCGGGGCGTTGAAAGTTGTAGAGGGGGACACGTTTCTTCCCTTATAATTTGCCCAGGGAGCGAAAGAAGCGCCGGCTCAAAGGGAAAAAGCGAGTTTCTCATTGTCAGGGCATGTGTTTGCAGGGCGAGGGTGACTACGTGCTGCAGCCGAACGACGAGGTGCTGTTTATATCTACGCTCCACGGAGGCTAATGCCACCATGAGTGCCAGAGGAAAAAGAGCCGCTGTTTTAACGGCTGCCAAAGCCACCACCGCAGATATTCGAATGCATGAAGTGCCGCCGTCACGTATCACAAAAGCGGGACGACTCGACGCCAATAAACGCACGCACACACATACGAACGTACCCTTGCTGCGGGATGGAGGGCCGCATTGAACCGCCATTGCCTACCTTCAGCCTCCGTTCTGGAGCTTACACCCGATGCGATACTCTAATCCTGTTTTCCCTTCACATCCTCACATACGAGCCGTTAGATTTATACGTTTACATACATATATAATTTGTCAGCGAATACCGATACCTTATTTCTCTTACTTTATTTCACCTTCATTATGAGCCAAAACTTTTACGGCAGCTCAATACCTTAAAATAATATACGATAGTTGCCGTACTTGCAATAATCTCTTGTCACTACTCCCCCAGATTACTATTATATTAGTAATAAAACAATGTATTACGATACAACGTAATAATAAATAGTTTACCCATTTGTTACTTATACGAGTACAAATTTATATGTATTCATATATCTGTATACCTTGATTTCATAAGCGATATTTATTGTCAATGTTCCCTCTAACAATCGTCACGTAATTTCAACAGTTTTCCACGAACTTTAATTATTGATTTTATAGTCATTAACTGTAATTACACAAAGTTCATGTTTCCCTTGTCGAATTTATTCTTGATTCGGGTAAATTTGCATTTTTACGAGTACCAGTGTTGCAGTGCATAGATAAATTGGTCCTTTCTCACAGCTTGATTACAAGCTTTACGATTCCTTCATCAAAACTTCATTGAGAATTAAAAAAAAAGAAGAAAAAAAAAATGTTATTTATATGCAATTAAAATTTAATAGAAATGCGGGAGTTATTTGTCTGAGCTCATCACACTCCTTGACTCTTGAAAAGACGTCTAATTAATTTTCGCTTTTAAAAATTTTGCAAACCGTAAGAAAGGAAGAAGGTCGAAGAGCCAAAAGTGCCGCAATTAACTTTTCAATTTTGCACGATTCGGCGCTTATTGAATGAATTTTCATTGTTTCGGTCGGAAACGATGGACCTTATTCGGCAATATTTCCTTCGTTGTCTCTTTTTCGCGTGAGAAAATGAAATAGTTTCGGACCCGTTCGCATTATCTACACATGCATATATAGGCGCGTGTACCTACACAGGCCATTGGTATAAGTTATACGTAATGGCCATAATATAACAGGCGACACTTTGGCCGACCTCCAAGATATTCCCACTGTTATTGCTTTACTCTTTCTCACTTCGATTGCTCCCTCTCTCATTCGCTCTTTTCCTCTTTTCCTCTTTTCCTCTTTTCCTCTTTTCCTCTTTTACTTCTTTCCTCCTTTACTCTCACTCAGTCACTCTCCCCCGCTTTTCCTTTTCGCCTCTTTCTATTTCCTCCCTTCCTCACCCCCTCATGTAATCGAGTTTTCCATTTGACCCTCTAGCTTTGGTCCAAGTTCCCAGTAATATTTGTAAACTCGCGCTTATGTACAAATAAAATAAATGTAGACTTGCAGAATAAAGTCTGCCCAGTAAAGACTTCAATTGTAATTCATTATAAGTAATTTCAAGGATTTCAAGTATCGCTCCTAATACAAGTGCACAGAAAACAATTGTCAATGCCGACACTGAAATAAAAGTAATGATAATGAAGAAATTTATGTTATATCTAATGCAGAACGTCTTGGAATTCAGAACATTTCGTTACGAGTAAGAAACATGGTAAAAATCGGAAAATTCTCTCTTAGAAACCCGTTCACGAAATTCTGTATCCGTAAAGATAATCAAAGCACTTATTGAATGAAAGTTTTAGTATATAAGCCTTTAAATTGTTACTTGTTATTATAATTGATTCAAATAAAAAGTACTGATTTATTGATACGAGTTAGGAAAAAAGGAAAAAACTTTCTACAGTTATTAAATAAATTAGTCAGTAAATTTAAAAAGGTTACATTTATTATATAATAATATATTATTATTATTATTATTATTATTATTATTCTAATTGTTGTTATTATTATTATAGTATATTACTTTAAGATATTGAGGATATATTGAGGAAACAAAATAAAATGCGTTCTTAAGACTATCGTTTACGGATTTTTTTCAGAGAAAACGTAAATGAATTGCTATATGGATACAATTATGATAAAACGTAATACGGCCATGTTGAATAATGTACGAAAATCTATACTTGTAAAAATGTCATGTGAATTATAAGAAACGCGTGTGCAATTTATAAAGTAAATATTCTTATAATAGACAATTATTTCGTGTAATTATGTAAAAGGAGTGGCAAGCGATTTGTATAACTAGATACATATATGTACTATAGTACATAATTTGAGAAACAAGGATTCTTATAACTAACAAATATTGCATGTAAAGATGTAATTTAGAGGGAGACAAAGGATTCTACAATAATAGTAATAATAATTAATACAAAGTATGCGTGTAATGTGTTAATTTAAAAGGAAGAAAAATTACCCTTATATTGTTGTGGTATTCTTTATTAAGATTAGTACGAAAGTCCCTCTGAGGGAGGATTTATATAATAGTTAACAATAAGTTAGTAAACTTTGTAATCCTTCACAGTAATTTAGACTCCGTTACAGTGGTCAGCCTTAACTTATTCCCTTCACTCACGATTCGTCTTCTCACACCATCAGACGAGCTCGTTGTCTAACTGCCATTGTCCCATGTACTCCATCCTTTCCTCGGTGTCGTTCATTCGCCACCGTGGGGTCCCACATGTTCTCCCTCCCTCCCCTCCCCCCCTCCCCCCGCAGCCCGCTCTCCCGTACCTTTCGCACGACCCCTCCTATTACGTAAGTCTTATATCTGGTGGTAAAATGTATGCAGTATTTTACCGAAAGGTATAAGAAAGTATGGTAAAAATAAGACGCTATGCATAAGCAAATAGATGTGGAATGGGTACCTCTAGATAAAGAGGAGCGGTATTTAGGGTGAGAGTTTATCGGCGAGGATCTCGCGAGCAGCGGTGCCAGTTATACTTCTTGATCAACCTGGGTATCATTCTTTCTTCCTCCCTCACTCCCCTCCGCCCACTGTTTAGCTACACCTCTCCGACTGCAGTACAATACAGCCGCACGCGCTCTCTGCTTACATATTGCGCAATCATTTTGATTACTCGATTTGTTATCTCGAGCGGGTTACATTGTCGTAGGTAAGGAAGGAACTCGAGGACTCTCTGCCTCTGAATTCTTGGCCGTTTTTCACTTACAAGCGTATGCAAGCTGTCAGGACAAAATATTGCGAGGTCTGTTCGTTTCCGAATGAAATTTCAGTCCATTGCCTACTTTTGTCGATTACAGGTTTTCCTTGAATTATGTAAACATTTAGGCCCACAAATGCAGTAATCCTTTGCTTTCTGATAACAATGGCATAGGCATACGTATTAGACTGCGTCCTGATGCACGCTATGGAGAAAAAAAGAAAAAAAAAAAAAAGAAAGAAAAGAAAGGCGCGGTGTGCTACATTTCAACAATTGTCTTCTTGCTTTTATTGGTATTGGTATTTTATAAATTTCACGCAGTGCTTGTGCTGGGACTTAAGCATAAATAATAATACAAAGCGTAAATAATACAAAGGCGTAAAATGCATAGAATTAAGTTAGAAGAAAGGCAAAGCGAAAGAGCGGCGATTATTTTTTTTTTTTTTTTTTGTTTTGTATTAAATTGAAAAAAGTTAAATTTGATTTACATGAAGCCTTTTTAATTGGATGAAAAGTTAAAAAAGATGCACTCGTTTCATCTACGCGTTTTTATAAAGTATGTCGATGACCTTTCTCGAGCTTACGTCGAGTCTACGTGTGCAGACCCGTAGCATAAGACAAGATTTTGTGCCATTTTCGAAATCCCTATGCTATTCCTGCGCTTTTTATTAGAAAACTTTAGATTTTTTACTGAAATGGCTAATCGCTGTAATGTAATTTCTTATTCGGTTTTCTTATAACCAGGCATAGGTTTCCTCATAATTCTGGGCTGAGTTTGCTAAGATCCGACTGTTATCGAATCAGAACGTTGATTGTTGATTATTTGATCGCTCGCGTTGATCCGACGCTTCAGTTACATACGTTTCTTAGCTCCGATGCTTATTAAATACGATTATTGGACACGAGCGCTGATTTTATCTACTTATACATTATCTTTAAAACTTTTAAGACGCACTTCTTAATTACAATTACACCAACCATTGGAATGTAATGACTCCCAAATTAAACAATAATTTTAACCTTTTAAATAAGCAATTTGATATTGCGAGGCTGGCTTAATGAAGGGCTCGAGGACCCGAACAAGTACGGCGTATAAGTGGTAGTCAATCGATTATCACTTTGGTAACGATTCGTAAAGAACATTTCCTGATTAATCGGGTTATTCTTAGGATATTGTAATCCCTTAATACCTTATCTGTCGTACCGATGAAACTACGAAATATTGGAAACTTTAAAGGTTTACAAGCCATGGAATACTTGCGGGCGGACAGCTTGTAAAAATACGCATACATCCTTTTTATGTTATTTAAAATTAAAAATATTGTGCCAATAATATAATACAGAAGTTGTTTAAAGAAAATCCTTAAAAATTGTCGGATTTATTCACCGAACATTTAGATTTTATTTAATATTAAACGTGTATTATTTGTTTATCCGGCAGTAACGTCCCAGTCTAGCGATTACGTAACTCAATGGTACGCAGACCGTCAAATGCATTTGACCAACTTCGATTATACGCATTACCATATTTGTTATTTAAAACTGGAAAGGAATCGGCTCGGAACGTTTCAAAAGTTTTTGCAAAAATTATATTACTATTGGAAGTACGATAAAGGTAAGAAGCGGCCATTGCCGGAGGATTCTGACCAAGTATTACAGTTTTAAAAGCACGTTTCCAAAGCAATTCAAAAGTAATACAGATTTTCAATAATTTACAATCTAAGTAAAAAGAATGGGAACGAAATCCTGGGAATATCGGGCTCGGTTCGCGAGCTTTACCCTTGGCACCAGGAGAGGTAGGGTAGGTGGGTGGGGTTATTGGGGGAGACTTGAAAGGAGCGCAAAGGGGCCTTGGATACATGGATACGAATTCATCGAATAATTTCATGCTGAAAATTATGATCGCGTCGCTTAAGATGAGCAATATCGTCGCGCATGCGTCCCTACTGACTGACGTACACGCCGTAGGCAGAGCGCGAGCACGCGTTTGTATATACCACCCGTGCACGCACACACACACACACATACCCACGCACTTATGCATGCATGCATGCATGTATGTATGTATGTACGTATGTATATTGTTCCTCGCATTGCCCGCATCATCCACATCATCCACATCCAGCCCCGGGCCCTCCCTCCTCCCTCCTCCCTAGGCAACTGCAGATTTTACGAACGTGCAGTTCTCATGCGGAGATATAATCCGAGCGCATGGCTCGTGATGTAATCATGGGTGACACGATTAATCACTGGACCGTATCCTACCTCACGTTTCTGACGCGAATCGCTTCTTTGTCTGTGTCCCGCTGCCCTCTCTCTCTCTCTCTCTCTCTCTCTCTCTCTCTCTCTCTCTCTCTCTCTCTCTCTCTCTCTCACTCTCTCTCACTCTCTCTCACTCTCTCCGTCCTCCCACCCTCCATACACTCTTTTTTCATCGCTTCTTGTTTGCTTTGGGCGCCCGGAAATCATCTCTTGTTGATTCCTTAGCGCGTGCCTTTTCATGACGAAAAGTCCCGTGTAGATGTGCTCTTTCAAATAGAATTTCATTAGAGGATTGTTGGCACTTTGGCTAAGCGTATAATTAGAGCGTTTGCTTTTTTTTTTTTTTTTTTTTTTTTTTTTTTTTTTTTTTTTTTTTCTTATCCCCCAGTTGCGAAGACTTTAAGCTTCAAGAATATACAGTTGGGCTATTTAAGATTACTACGTGCGCATATGCTTTTCTTCGATAATTAGATAACGATATTTAATTTGCTTACGAGCAAGCTGTGAATGTCGACATCTGTATGCATAAATACAATACAATTCCTCGCCTTCTCGGATAGGAAATAAATCAAAAGAAAATAAATACTAAATTTTTATACCCATTTATTAGGTTTCAACAATGCTTCTTTACAACATTTTTTACTAAAGTTAGTTATGTTTAATTAAAAGAAATACTTAAAAAAATTTTTCGCTACAGTTTCTAACTTTTAATTTCATTTATTTCAGTTATTATAAACTTTTTTTACTTCTAAAGCATTTAAATTCCTTTAATCGTTATATCAGCAAACAATAATTTACTTTATCGTACTCTTTCACTTAATTTTAAATTTAAAAATATAAATAATTAAACGGAAATTACGCGATAATTATGCAGTTTATATAATAAGGTTTATCTATAACTTTATTTACGAATTGATGTATAAGTGACAATCATTAAAATAGTGACAGGACGATGTATGTTAATTGAATTCAGGAAATTTTGAATCACACCATGGGCTTTTTATGGTTGTTTTCGATTAGTCCGAATAGCGTTTGTCTAGAAATAAGAAGAAAAAGAAGAAGAAGAAGACAAAATAAAGGAAGTTTTAGTAATTGAATATTAAAATTGATATGATTTCGTGAATGTAAGGATCAGATAAGATCGTGGCTCGATGGCAGTCGATCTTACGTCCATACTACAATATATTTGTTGAAATATATCCGGCATCCAGCATGCAGCCATGGATGCGCATCATTCGCAGATTCATAAGATTCGAAGAAAAGCTTTTGCTCGATCGACCAAGTGCACGCGAGCGTGTTACATAACGTTATTTGGAAATCGATGGTCGTAAAGGGCTCCCATGCCGTTGGGAAAAGAGCGAACTCGGTCGGTAAAGCAGGGTCGCGGGTTTCGATCCTCATCGGTGGCTTCCCTTCGTTTTCAATTAGCTTGCACAAGTACGGAGTCGCAACCCGCAAGTCCGGAGACCCGGAGGCCCGTCCTCGCGCCAATTAAAGCCCCGCGTCGCTTTAACGGTTGTTTCACTTTCAAGCCGCGCATATAATTCGTCCTATCTCCAGCCGACGGGGCCCGAGAGCCCGAAAATATAAAATAATAAAGGCTCGGTGCGCCTCCCAACTTTGCCTATTACGCCCAAAACTGTCTACCGCTAACGCGTCTTCGACTTTTAACGGTTTCTCTCCTCTCCTGCCGCTCTCACATAAACCCCACCCCCACCCCCTTGCGCCAATAACCCTTACCGGCCCGAGACACTCCGTTTCTTCAATTCGCCTCGGCTAAGCCGCCACAATCCGAAATCATCGCGGCGGGCACGCTGATTTGGCTCCCTAACGGCTCTAATTTCCGCGAGCGAGCCGCGAGCCTGCATTATTTAACAAGACATTGGACTTTGCCGCTCGGCAACTTTACACGTTTACTTGGATTCTCTGGCTCTTTTATAAAGCTATACCCTCGATTAAGATTGTGAATCGGTGGCTTAGATGATCGAGCCTCGGCATTCCCGAGGCAATCCTGGTCTCGAGCCCGCCTCCCTCGCAAGGACGCTCGCAAGGACGCGGCTTTCCTCTCCTTTGCCCCTCGAAGAATCTGACGTATGAACGGGTCGTCGGGACGGCGGCGGAGGTGGCGGAGGCGGGACGGGAGCCCATTAAAGACACTGTATACGCGGATTCAAAGTTAAGTTTCGTAGCTCTGGAGATGTGTGGTCTAGAGTTTACTCTGACATCGTATACGAAAATTTTGTGTTTACAGAGATAAATTGTGCGCTCCAGTGGTACCAACCAGCGCCCCCGCTACTCACACAGGCACGCGCGCCCAACTTTTTATAACACGACATAAGCCATTATTACGGGAGAAGCACTTGTTTAGAGTCTTATTTCGCAAGAGAAAGCTCATTTTAAATTAAGCTAGAAATTTTACGGCTCGCAAACTTTTTGCCTTAAACGTTTCAAGTGCGCATTAGCTGCTGGCAACTGGAACTGTGAGCGTTTTCTTTTTTCTTTTTTTTTTGTTTCTTTTTTTTAAATTAGGATACGAACTCACGTTCACCACTAAGTGAAGGAATCCTTCACGAATCCGCGAAGCGAAGCAGATCAATTCGTCCAAGTGGTAAATATTCTTTTTCGGACTAACAAAGGCGATTTGGCCAGCAGTGTACAGTCTCATTAACGAAAATTCGTGCGTATAATTGGAACGGAAAGGACGTTGAAGCTGGTATTTATACCTGACGACGTCTTTAACGCGCCTCCAGTGCTAGATCCTCCGCAACATATATGTTACTCATCGTAAGAGAAGGATCGGCGTAGAGGATCCCAGAGCTGTTTATGCAGCGAAAATTACGTGATTAGTAAATAAGGATAAAGTCTCTTTATGTAATATAATTTTTTTACGCCGGCCATAAAGCTTTTTACTTTCGGTTCGATAAAAAGGTATAAAAGTCCTTTATTCGTTGTTGCGGGTCGCGATGGGAATGTGTGCGTCGACTACGGAATGCCGTATAGGAGCTCAGAAGGACGAGGGGGTAATGGGGATGGGGGGAGGGGGTGTGGAGGCGGAGGGGAGGAGGATGTTGCCGCTGGTGCTCGGGCCGAGGGGTAATGAAGTTTCCTGGCCTCGTCTCCTCGTCTTCGGCATTGGAATGGCTATCGATAATCGAGCTTATAATATAAATTATCAAGAGCGTCACTCCGTCCTTTACTCCGTCCTTTTCGACTCGAGGTATTATGCCCAGATTATTTTTTCCTTCGTCCCGTCATCCCCGTGATCCAGACGCACATCGTTACCCCACTCCTATCTACATCTCAATACCCTTACACGTATGTTTTCATATTGATTTTGACCTTCATAATTTTTTATCCTCAGCTAGGTGAACGATCGACCTACTCACTCTCTCTCCCTCTCTCCCTCTCTCCCTCTCACTCCTCTCGAGGGTGTGGAAAATGGGGCTCGCTTCCTTCCTCGCCCGTAGAAGCTTTTCTTTGGCAGACTTTTTGGATACCCGGCTGGCATGAAAGATTAAAAGAAAAGGTCAACTTCTTCCGAGATTTTTTCATCCTGATCTTCTTAGCAGGACTTGTGGGGGCGTTCTTGATTCATTCGGCGAAATGCCTTCTCTTTCTAATCTACGGATAGGGAGGTAATATTCATTAGAGAAGCTCGGCGGGATACAAGTATTTCAATCCTTCAGAATTTCAATTACCTATCATTCTTAATTTTATATTTATTTTTGTCTTTGGCCAAACGTCATCTCATTGATTATTCTCCAATTTTCTCTCTGTGGTCTCTTATAATATTGTATTAAATATCGTTATAAAAACAGTCAAATTTACAGCCATTTAAATTCTGATAATTTACAATCATTTGTATAAAATATAAAAAGATAAAGAAAATAAATAAATATACTGTAATAACAAGAAAAATTAATTTATAAATATAAATAGGCGCTGAACAAGGACACAGTGATCTGTGTAACGAGTTTGTGTACTGTCGAGTGGCAACCTGTATTATTTCCTTTATTAGAATATTCAACGTATTGGGATTCTTAAATTGTTGATTTGGTTGATGAGAGAGCAAGGCTGACGTACTTACTCTTCACATCGTGTAAACAGCAACTTCAAAAGCTTTTCTTTTTTTTTTTTTTTTAATGCTTATATTTTTTCTTACATTTTTTCCTTTTTAGTTTTCAAGGGAAGACACGAATTAGTTTTAATTAAATTGAGAATAATTAATATTTATTTAATAATTCACATTTAAACTAAGATTTTTCGTGTATAAATTGTATTATATCCGATTTATTCTCTCATAAGATTTACTTATATTTTCTTTAGTTCGAAATTGAAGTTTTTCTTAATTCTCATTTCAATAAACTTCATAGTTCTATCATACTATTATTATTGAATATTATTGAAAAAGTTCTTTCTCGTTAGTTCCCGAAATATTCCCGAAATATCCCCGCGAATTAATGATTTATAAGTATTATGGTTTTTTTGGCCATTTAAATGCATCTAAGAAGTAAATATTTATGTAACGTAGTTACATAAATATGGCATGTAACATAGTTGTAACTTATCTTGTATTCGTTACTTCTGATTTTCCCGTAATTTTTTCTATACATTTGGATTTATCTAAGGCTAAGATAAATCTGGTTGAAGTAGCAACCTTTTCCAAAGGTCGTTTTTCAGCCTTTTTATCCCTTTTTTGGGGATAAAATTTGGCAGGGCATGTAATTAAAGACGATAAGTTTCTATTTAGGCTAAGCGAATCAATATTTACGGGGCTTCCCACTCAGTAGATACAGCGAAGAGCGCGGTGCGGAGGCTGAGAGCGTGAGAGAGTGAGAAGAGGGGGGGGGTGAGAAGAAAATTTCGCATGCTTACGAGGGACATCTTTAGTGATCGTAAGGAATTAATTTTTGGCCGACGCTTTCGGTCGCCTCGTTTTTCACCGAATTTATCACGAGACATCACTTCCTCTGTCTCTATTCTCCGGGAATGGAAGGCATCTTCTTGGAATAAGAGGGCAATGCCGGTGGTCGGATTCTTGGGATCACTCCACTTTCTAAAATTGTATTCGAAAATCGCAGAGGCATCGCTCGAGAGGCATTCTACGGCCTTACGTAGGTATAAGAGGAGCGAAGAAGCACTCCTAAATAAAGAAGAAGGATCCGCCGGCTGGCGAGGTATTTTCCTGTATATCTTCGGCTGCGTGGGAGTCGTTCGTCCTACCCGCGTGCATTCGTTATCTCGAGTGTTTGTGTGCCGAGGCTGACGAAGCCCAGCCGAAGCTATCTCGGACTTTCGCATACATCTACATTTCGTGCA
This sequence comes from Ceratosolen fusciceps, assembly GCA_018883505.1. NCBI lineage: Eukaryota > Metazoa > Arthropoda > Insecta > Hymenoptera > Agaonidae > Ceratosolen > Ceratosolen fusciceps. The sequence continues at coordinate 8,672,994 of RCIC01000005.1, forward strand.
CATAATAAAACGTAGATATAAATAAGAAGTAATAAAATGGCTGAGAGAAGGTATGAATTCGTTGAAGGCATAACGGAGACCCGGTAATGATCCCGGTAAAGAGTCCCCGGAACTAAAAGAATGGAGAAAAGCAGCTCCGTGGCTGGACGCGTGCGGAGTACAGTGAAAATTGTATAAGCGAAACGAGATTGGGCGGTGATGGGGGATGGGGGGGGGTGGAAGAGTGAAATTTCATCCGCGAAAGCGAACCGACCTCTTGCTCGATATAAAAACACCTTGTGTCGCCGTACCCTCCCTCTCCCGCCCAACGACCCAACGTGTACCGTCAGGCATTTATTTGGCCGGGAGGCCAAAATCATCTTAGAAGGAAACGAAAAATAACCTATCCTATCGCTTTTCCTTATCTCGCAGCCCGCATCCCCCGGCACGACCGAGAGTCGACGAGAACCGCTGGTGTTCCTTTCCTCGGGCCAGGACTCGCGACAATGTTCGCCTCCCCCCTACCCCACTCCCTCTCCACCCCCCGTCCCTGTCGGACCATCAGCATAAAACGCCTGGGTTTATGAGCCGTAGCCGAGTAGACGGTTTCGCGTTACATCTTCCTCGAATGTTCGACATTGTGTTCTCTGCGCTCCCGAGGTCACGGCGCAGTTTCTTCTTCATCTTCATCTTCATCTTCTACTTCTGCTTCTTCTTCTTCTTCTTCTTCTTCTTCTTCTTCTTCTTCTTCTTTCCTGTCCCTTCGACTTCCTCCTCCTGCCCCTCGCCGTCGCGACCAGCGCGCCCACTTAACCAGCCACGCACCCAGCCACGCATGAGTAAGCCGAGCCCCTCGTCCGCCCTCTTGCCCTTCTTCTTCTCTCCCCGAGGGTCTCCGCCCTCCGCCTTTGCCGTGATTTTTTTAAGGTAAGACTAGAAGCCGGAACCGCGGCGCGAGCGACACTCGACGCCGGCACTCGCTCTCTAAGGGGCACACGAGTTGCCCGGGCTCGACATCCACCTACGCGCTCGCGCGCGCTTCCCTGAAATCAAGATACTTCGCATGTTTTACGGGACGACCTCGGACCCTTACACCCCCCCCCTCCGCCCGCCCGCTGCGCGCCACGAATAAATATTCGGCTTTGCCTTTACGGGGATAAAAGCGAGAGGCAATCAGTAGTCGAACGGGATCGTTTTTCCTCGTTTTCCCCTGATTTTCGTGCGCCGGACGAGACCTTTAATGCCATCGTCGACGGACGCCCTCGGCCTACTTGCCCTCCCCCACTCCTCTGCCCCTCCGCGCCGCCAAATTTCCGCGTATGACCGTTGCGACTTGCGTGAATAAGTGTTTTACGAGCATTGTGCGTACCGTCGGTCGACTCGTTACCCTTAACTTCCTTACGGGGTCGCCCCGTTAAATATTTACAGTATGACTGTTTCACTCGGCCCTCGGCACTCAGCCCTCGGCCCTCAGCCCCCAGCCTTGAATAAAACGAGGCCTTCTCTTCCTAGTATTTTCCCCTGGAACTTTCGGACTACGGAGCTCCTGAGCAGCTCGTTCACAAGCAACTTAGCCTACATTTACACCTTTTTTTATTCCTTGATGCACTGGACTTGGTCGACTGGCATCCTCTCCATCTCCCATCGATCTTCTCAGATCTCTTAGGCGTTTATTTAATTATTTTATCTTTATTTTTTTTATCTTTCACGCGGAGCTTCGTATGCACGAGGCGGTACTTTTTTCTCTTTTTTCTTTTTTCTCTTTTTTCTTTTTTCTTTTTTTTTAAAATGATGAAATGCATTAGTAGCGAGTCTCGGGTTCTTCTTCTTTTTTTTTCTTTTTTTTTTTTTTTTTTTTATGTATTCTTATGCACTTTCCTTGAAAACCTTGATATAATATTTCGTTTGAATTCATACTTCAGAATTTTATACTACGAAATCGTAAGATGCTCTTAAAGTGCTTTATCAATTTCCTGACGTGTAACGTATAAATAACAATTACGTGCTATTATTAAAGTTCCACTTTAACATATGGAAATAACAAGCTTATGAATCTTTGTAATTTTTAAGCTTTTATTATCACTATTGCGCTCGAGAATTTATATAATTTTATGAGAGCCCCTTTCATACGACCCACTGTATTTTAAATGGGGCGTTTCGAAAATTAAAAAAAAATTCAATTTCTCTTAAAATAAAGAGCAACGCAGTAAATTAAAGATTGATATATTTTATTATACAAAGATAATGTTCTACAATAAGTTTGTCAGAATATAATCTGCGAATTTGAATAATAACAATGCACGTGTGTACTATTTAATTTAAACTATTATAAAGTTTGTCGATTGATTTGTAGTTTCTTTCTGAGTTGTTCAATTAATCAGACAGATTATTCCTGCGGACCTGATATTGCGTCAATTGAATTTCGAAAATGAAATTTAACGGAATCCGACGGAATGGACACGTTAACGTTCGACGCTTATATGGGGCTTCCTCCTTTTTCAATATTAATGTCGTAATTGAATTGAAATAAAAAGCAACGTACGTTCGCAACTAAAGCTTACTTATAATGTCAAAATTTTATTCCAAAAGGTAGATTATTTTATATTAAATTTATTTTCAAACTCTTTAATAATGAATAATGATGTTTTTCTTGTGATAACTGACGTATAATAGACCGTGAAAATTTATTAAAACTGCTAAACTATTAAATGACTTTACAATATTATTTAGCATTGTTAATACAGAATAAATAATAAGCAAAGGGCGAACGAACAGGTAAACAATGTGAGTAAAAGAAGAAGAAAAAGTAGACGAAGAAGAAGAAGAAGAAGAAGAAGAAGAAGAAGTAGTAGTAAAAGTACTGGTAGTGTGAGGTTTACTTGCTCCAGCGCCACGTCTTTATTCAAATAAATGCTCTAGAAACCGACGTTCATTGGCACTGATTCAGCTAACTTATTGATACTGCGAGGGCGAGGTAATAAATGCTTTATGAATTGCGTCAATTCAAAGGCAGGTCAGGGCAGCCGATTTTACAAACAAGACGAGCAGCTGTAAATGCGTTGCGAGGTCTGTATTTGAATTTGAATGTTCATGGGCTGAAAGGTACGTCTAAGGTAGATCAGGAGTCGCTCTAAAATGAAATACTCTTCTACAAGTGTCTCGTAGTCTCGAGCTCCTTGCTGCATCTCCCTGCTAAATTGACAGGAGTTGCAGGATTGGGGGAGGGAAGCCTTTAATATGCAATGATTTCGTGTCTCGGGTAAGGAAAAAAGTATCGCGCGAGCGTACTGTAATGAGGAGCCGCTGCTGTAGTAAAAACGCAAGAGCTATGCGGGGCTGGGTTCGAGAGGGTCGGATGGGGTGGGGATACTGGCTGGCGAGGAGGAGCGGGGCCGCGAAGAGAAGGGTGTCAGAAAGAACATTTGACGGCGCTTTATGAGAGACTCCGCGTCGTAAACAGGGATCTTGACACATAGCGTGTAAGCCCGGCTTAATTCCCCTCATAAAAGCAAACGCCTTTTCAACCCTACCTCCTCCTCCTTCTCCCTCTTTCTTTCGGGGCTGCAAGCGCGCCCGCGCACTTTGGCCTCCTCCAGCCTCTCGTTCTTCGATCCGCTGAATTTACGATATCGAGAAGTGGCATCTTCGCGACGTTTCCGCGACGCTTCGCGAAACCGCCCCCCCCCCCATACACCCGACCAGACCAGACCAGACCCGATTCGACCCGACCCAAGCCGAGCCGAGCCGACCAGCACCCCGACAATCGTCAGCAGGGACGAGGAGTGGGATTGTTCCGGTGCTGCGGGGATGGACATTGAATCCCGGTGAGGCTCTCACGGGTCCCCGCGAAATTCCGGGGTTGGCAGGACGCGGGATCGATTTTCACCCAATGCCCTTACGCGCACCCGTTCCGCTGCTCGCCCCGGAACTCCTTATCGATACGGAGCGTCTTCTTTCCCGTTCATCGCCCTCGAATTTACCGAACGGCCGAGCCGCTCCTTATATTATGTAAAAGTGGAAATGTCCTATTAGCTTTATCGGGATCCGACCGCTATTGCAACTTAAGCCGTTTTGGGCTTTACAGCCCGTACGGTGAGAGAGGAATGTAACTCCTGGAAAATGATTGACGGGTAAATGGGTGTGGGTATGGGGGAAGGGACGAAAGCCTCGTTTTACGCAGACGACCAAGCATCGAACGACAAGACAATGGCTTTTACAGTTTTGAATCTCACGCGTCTCCTCGATAGTGTGTGTGCGTGCGTGCGTGCGTGCGTGCGTGCGTGCGTGTGTGTGTCCCTCGCCCGAGTTCCCAACCCCTATTAACTACTTACTTACTTACTTACTTACTTACAACTCCAGGAGAGACTACAATTAACTACTCGTTATACAAATATATTCAATGCCGTTGCCATTTCAATTTTAATTCAATCGTTATTATAGTCTTTAACGGTCCAGCGCTTTAACGGTGACCGCGAGCCCTTCATCACCAACGTTTTTCCCAACAAAGTCCCTTAATTACGCAATGTCTTTAACCAGCCGTGGTCATTTGTTTGGCCTTATCGATGCCCGGCAAAGGCATAACGTCGAACGCTAATAGAATGCATGTGCTTGGATAATTATAGAAGAAATCAGAGAAGAAAATTACGCGCCGCATGTGCGGGCGTGTAGGTGCATTTTTTAATAAAATAGCCGTGAGTAATATTATCGATAAAGTTTCAATGCTTTCGTTATGTCGGATGAATGCCTTGAAACTCGAACCTCTTTTTCGTATACGCACATTAAAGATCCAGTGAATTTTACAATGATACCGTATTCACTAAAAACCATTGAACGGATAAGTTTCACACGTACATCATTTATAAATGCTTTATAAATTACTTGCCATTGCGGCCAGTCGAATGAGCTATTACAAGAAACTTTTAATTTTAAGTGGCTTCAGGCGCATTTAAGTCACGCTGATACGGGAAGTCATTATGATTATCAGCAATTATCAGGACAAAGTAATTAGAATCGGTGAAGAGTCGGTGAAGAGTCGGTGAAGAGTCGGTGAAGAGTAGGTGCGATGAGACGATCCTCGGCTCATACCAGAGAATATTAATATTTCTTTGAACAGGGGATCCTTAGAACGGGCTCCGATTTCTTAAAGCCGTTGGGGGCGAGGGGGGAGTGGAGGACGGGGTTTATTTGTTCATTTGCTGGTACAAAGCAGCGGGGCTTTGGTCGAGTAACTTGCGCCTTAACGGATAGTCGCGAGGAGCTCGGCTAATTGAAAACAAAGCAAAATCCAAAGCTCGGAATAAAGCCGCGCGATGCCATGGGGGATGGGGGGGGGTGAGGACGGTGGGTGGCGCGGTTAGGACGGTGGGTGGTTTTGGGAAGGGGGCGGCCAGGGGAGCAGCGTCGGATGAAGACGCGGATTTTGCGAACGCGCTCCCTTGTGCTCCTCGTGGACGCATCAAATTTTAATTAAATCTCACCGGGGCCCGGGAGGGTTACGACAGAGGCTCGGATTCTAGGGTAATATTCGTATGGTCAGCTCGGCCTTTCTTCCCTCCTATTATTATCCGGCACGGGGCTTCGCTCCCGGAGACGTGACGTCGTGTGCGACGTAGGTCGAAGAGTGAAAAAAGGGAGGAGGAAGTGGCGCGGCAATAAAACGCGTCTCGAGGAACGCGTAGAGGGAGGCTGGTAGGGTGGCCAGGGGCTGGGGTGTGGGGACACGATAGGGAAATAGCCGGTGCCACGCATCTGCCGGAGGTGAAAGAACGTGTGGCTTCGTTGGGATTTTCATTCCAATATCACCGGATGCAGGAGCCCGGCAAATTGGGCCGACGGTGGGGTCGAGAGGGGCGAGGGATACCAGACGTCCTCGGTATCCCTCGAGATACAGAGAGAGACAGATAGAGAGAGACAGAGAGAGAGAGAGAGAGAGAGCCGCACAAGATTTCAGACGGTCCGTCGGGATCGCCGCGAGGGGACGTCCAGGACGAATGACGGGGGTGGATGACGCCGGGAGGGGGGGTGGCCGGCACGACCACAGCTGAGCCGAATCTTAACTAGGTGTCCATGTCGAGTGGACGGCCTCGAGGCCCGGGGCTCGTCAGTGTGCCCGCCGGACGTCCGGCCCCAGCTATTTTGTTTTATTAGCTCGATTGTCCGGCCCGCCGAGGATTCTGCCTCGTTATCCCCGGCTGGAACAACCGAGTTCCATCGCGAGGACTGCCACCAGTCAAATCCCGAGACCTTCGCTCCGGCTACCGTCCCCCTTCTCCCTTTCTCCTCCTCCTCCTCCTCCTCCTTCTCCCTGCATCTCCCTGCACGTCCCTGCAACCTCCCTGAAACACCCACCCCAGCCCCTTATTTTCCTAAGACCGGAGCTGGGCAATTTTCAGGGACGCTGTATGGGGTTTTGATGGCCTCGAAGCCCTGGCTTACGTCACTCTCGGAGCGCCGGCAATCTTGGCGATTAAGCGATGCATCTGGGAATGGCATCGGAGATGCAACGTTAGGGGGAAACTTTGGCTAATCACTTTCGAGTACGGGAGCTTTTACTCGAGCCTTTCTTTCTACCGCTATTTCAGTTCTCTTCACAGACTATTGACATTTTTCATTCCCTTACCCTCTTTTGGAAATTAGGTGGAAACTATTCTTTTCATCATCATCATCATCATCATCACCATCATCATCACCATCTTCTTCTTCTTCTTCTTCTTCTTCTTCTTCTTCTTCTTCTTCTTCTTCTTCTTCTTTTTCGTCTTATTCATCCTCTCCTTATTACTATCCGCTTAAGTATATTATTCGTCTTTAATTAATTAATATCGTTAATCGTTATTATCCTATAAATAAGTACTGTTAACCTTACAGAAATTATTATTCGCCCAGTATCCTATTGTTGTAATTTTAGGGATTTTAAAGATTTTATTGATTGTTATAGAGAAAAATTAATGGCTCGACTCTTCGTATAAATACATCAGTGGATGGGAAGTTGTTTAGTTCTTTGGCTAAGAAAATCCAATCGCGATAAAGCCATTCGCTTTCACGTAAGTTTTCAATATAGAACACCTGTATTTACCGTCCGAGTACTGCGATATTTCCACCTCCGACGGATTTACAGGCTTAATACTTACTTAGGCGATGCCGCCACGCGATGATCATTCGACTTGGCGCTGACATTTAAGAGACTCGAGCGCCTTTACTTACTTACTTACTTACTTTCTAACTCACTCACACCCCAATAACGTTTACTAGCTATTAAAAATATTTTTAATACCTCGAGGCTTAATTAATGGCCGACTGCATTTCGTATTTGGTATTCGTGTCCGGATCCCCAGATTCCTAATTATTAGGGTATAATTAGAAAACTTAGAAAATTATAATTGATCATTAGGGGAGGCAGCAGAGTTAAAATAGTAGTTTTACTAGTGGGTTGTGTTTTAATGAAATCAGATACTGCGATCGGAAGTTAACGACGAAAATTGGATTCCTACTGTATTATTATTCTCGAATTCAATACATACGCAGCATTCGTTTGTCATTCGTTTTCCAATGGTCCGTCCTACTCTTTCAACTCTTTGTTCGTCTAATTGGTTTTTCCTACAAGAAAATAAATTCTTTTTAAATATTTAGATTCCCATTGAGACTCTAGGAGCGAATGCGTAGAAATTATTGGTGCTTTGAATAGGCGAAAGCCGCGATGCGCACCTACTGATTGTAAAACGAGCGAATTAATTGATTAGTTTGAATAACCGTATAAGGCGCAATTAATACCCCATGACATTCTCACCATTCCCTATATATATATATATACATACATACATACATACATATACACCCACTACGTGAGAATGAAATATTTGAAATCAGCAAAACTCGTCAAATCGCGACGTATCAACTAAAATAATCAGTCATTTATTAGTTGCTCGAAATGCTTGAAATGAACATTAAATGTTTATTATTCCTCGATGCCGTTAAAAATATATTTCAAAGCAGAGAAGACAGAGATGGGACAGGCTGCAGGACTAAAACAAAATTCATTCGATGTTTATTCATTAGATTAGAAATTAGGTCAGGCGATCTGATTGGAAAATATCTCCCGATATAAATTGAAATTGTTTAAAATTGCTTCTTTTGCATTTTTACTTTTTAAATTACTTTAAAATTGAATTGCCCTTGATTTTATGCCTTTTAATTAACGAATTAAAGCGACGGGATGGTATTTTATTAGGAAAAAAAAAAAATTCATTTTCAAATTCATATCGTCAATTTTATTTCTGGCTGTTAAAATAAGCGGGGCAACTTACGTTATTACGTGAAAAATGTGTTACTTGGAGTTAATTATAGTTAGAGTTCTTTTTATTCCGCGGATGTTAAAATTTTTATCTGTTAGATTAAAATTATTAAACAAGAGATCAAATTTATTAAGCTTTTATACGTCATTTCCAACTGCAAGTTATTATAAATATAAATTATGCTTTCCATTCGCTGCGAGAGTTTTTATGTTGTTTTTTTTCCCCCTTTCTTTTTGATAATTTAAATATTTTTCTTTCGATAGTGTAAAATTTCGGTAATTTTTGACCCGCAGTAAGCGAATTGTTTGTCATCCGTCCAATATCAAATTCCAGAAACACATGCGGCCAACTGATCCGAAATTATGATGCATACGAATTAGTGTATTTGCGCATGTGTTTATAGTCGGGTATAAATGCATGGGTGTACGTACGTACGTACGCACGAAGGTCGTTAATAGTAAATTCAGTCGCGCAGTTCGTAGAGTTGTTAGAGATCAGTAATAAATGATGCCGAAAACATTTGATATAAAGCCTAATTGAAATATATAACCCGTATTTTGCGAATGTATTTAGAAAAAAATCCTTTAAATACATTCACATCTGCTTTTAGGCACTTTGTGGCTCATCATTTCAAGGCTGGAAATAGGTATTAAAAATTTTTCATAAAAAAATTTATCGCCCGTATTTTATAATGTTAAACGCGCCGAAGAGATGAGCTTGAAGTTTCGAATAGGCGAACGAATTCGTTCGTTAATGTTGACTCTCGGACCGTACGTTTTCGTTTATTTTATTTTTAAATACGATTATTTACAAAGTTTAAAGCTCAAGGACGTATCATGCAGCCGTTGACATGTTTATATTTCAAATTAGCAAAGTTAATTCTTATGCATCACTGAAACGTGGACAAGTAAAAAATAGGACGTGAAATTGACGACGGTTGAATGTATTTGGATAATCCATTAGGTTTTATCCATGAAGATTGGGGCTTTTTCGAAAGTCCCTTTCCATTACATATATATATATATATATATATATATATAATCCTAGGAAACATACATTCGACAAAGTTTTTCAAATAGAATAATAAATTAAAGGAGCCAATATTTAAGAGAATATTACGCATTAACGATTAATTTGCTTCTTCTTCTTTTTTTTTTTTTATTTTTTTAACCTAGTTCGTCTATTAATATGACGTCAAAGTAAAACAAATTAATTAACTTCAGTATAACGTTAACATTAAAGAAAAGAATAATAATTATAATAATAATAATAATAATAAGAAGAAGAAGAAGAAGAAGAAGAAGAAGAAGTAGAAGAAGAAGAAGAATATATGGAATGCAGAGATTGGTAATGGAATTGAAGAAATCTTTTTTTAAATATATTAAATAAAGGTTCGAGAATTAATTTTAGTTAGAAATATGATTAGTAATTCGTTAATATGAGATTAACATTGGCGTTAATAAACCGAGAGTATTTAAAAATTGAAGGCTTAGAAAAGTACTCGAGTGAGAATAGAGTGAAGTGGTAAAGATTATATACAATTAAACAAGTAGGAGATGAGAAAATTTTATGCATCATAAAATATCGTAATGGTATTTCAATTATGTAGATGAAAGGTGTTCATAAATGAAGTTAAAATTGGAGATAAAGGAAGGGCATTTAGTATTTCAGTAGTAAAAATGAAAAATAAAAGGGAGGATAAAGAAAAAAAAAAGAAAAAAAAAAGGAATAGATAATATTTGAAATTGGATTTTAAAAAGGCAGGATGACGTAGCCTTCAAGCCTCCCGAACGAATTTTCTGCAAAATAGGAATGTATGGCATTCTTATATTTACGAGATGATTAGGTCTCGCTCTTCTAATACCCCCGAACGCAATAAATATAATGCTAACGACAGCGGTATGACTCTTTTATTCGTCGTAAAATTTTCTCTCGACAAAAACAACGGGGATAATAATGGCAATTGCTGCTGCTGTTGCTGTTGCTGCTGTGGTTGCTGCTGTGGTTGTTGTTGTTGTTGTTGTTGTTGGAGGTGGTGGGTACGTGGCAATCGAAAGGAATTAAAAGAATCCGGAGATTAAGCTAATAAGCCGAGTAAGCTAAGGACAACGTTGGAGACGACAGCCGAGGGCACAGGTATCCTGACATTCTCGTTTTATACGGGCAATAAGTGGCGTTATAAAAAAATTGCCATGGAATGGAGAGAGGAGGTTAGGAACAAATGAAAAAAAAAAAAAACAAAAAAATGGTCGCATCGGTAAGAGTGTCAAAGGAGGAGGGGAGGAGGAGGAGGAGGAGGAGGAGCGGTTTAGGGCCATAAAGTTCGATCACGAGGCTGTAAGAATCGATCTCGCTTCGATCCGATCTGGCAAAGACGGGTCGGAAGTCGCCGGTGGATGTTAAAAAAAAAAAAAAAAACCGAGTTGGCCAAGTAGTAGTTTGGCTGCCAAGAGAGCCGTAAGAGGAGGTTGTCGTGTCGTGTCGTCGTCGTCGTCGTCGTCGTCGTCGTCGTCGTTGGAGGAGGAGAGAGATAAAAATAGAAACGAAGCGGCGGTATCCTTATTAATTGGGGCTCGTCGCAATAAGTTCGGGAAAGTTGGGGAAGGAGCGTTACGTAAGTAAGACGGATGTGGCTCGCGAGCGGCTCCGAGTCGAGAACCGGCTGGGACGCCCCGCGGCAAAGTAAGAGACATGGCGGAATGGTCGTAGGTGAGCTCGGTTGCCCCGGTTATTGCCGGTGACGCCGGCTCGAGGGGGGTCTGCGGATGGGGGGCTGTGGCTGGCCGGGGAGTTGGGGTTGGAGAGGGAGTGGGGATTGGAGGGGGGGGCGGGCGGAGGTAGTAGAACTACCGGGCTATTTGCATATTATAATTTATTATTTGGCTGATATCCGCGGCCGGCTACGGCTGACGAGTTCGACCCGCGGAGACGGGAGCTTAGACTTTCAAATTTAACTTTGGAAATAACGCTTAGCCTCGGCGCCGAGGGCTCCTTCGCTCGTTACGTATCCGCCCTAGAACGTATGCCCGCCCGGATTAAGCGCGTCTATGCGCGAAGGACACGCGTGCCGAATAGATAGGAGCGCCATTGTTATTTTCCCCAGGCTCGTCCTTCCATGCGCTAAGATTATCTTCGGCGTGAGTCATTGCCAGGAACTTGGCTTTTCGAAAATTTCATTGCCTTTTTAACCCCAATAACCACTTCTAACCATTTGGTTGGAAAAATTCCGAGCCGAATCCGTCCAGCTTTATTAAGGAGATTAATTATAGAGAGAATTATTATAGAGATTTCTCTCTGCTGCATACCCGTCACTCCTTCTTACGAAAAATAGAACTACTTTCGATCATCAACATTCATTGTTGAATTTCTTGCCCTAATTTCCTTCTTTAAACTCTTCAGCGTAGTTGTTCGAACCACGGGCCCATTTTTATCTTCAGCGTGGAACGAATTCAATTCCTTTATTAGTCTTAAAGATTATTATTAAGCTAAGCGATAACGTATCAGTTGTATTATATACATTTTCCCTTCCTCTCAACCCCCCTCCCCCTCCCCCTCCCACCAAACCCTCCCGGCGTTGTAAATTGTCACCGCGGCTTAAATTGACCTTTAAGAAAAGTGTTCTCGTAATTCATTTTACCATAATTTAACGAAATATTGATCTTAAGGAATAAAAGCTGCGCCGGACAATATGCTCAAGACTCTAATTAAATAATTACTCGATGTTTCATTTCATTACTGCATAACATACAGTTATTTATTAATAATGAAACGTTAAGGTCGTAATCGGTATTCCAATGCCGTCAGTCACGGGCATTTATTGACTTATAAGTAATAGACAATTTATAAATTATTTGTAATCTGATGGAATTGGTCGTCGTGAGCTCGTGTATAAATACATGGAGGATCGGATAAATAAATCCAAGTATATTTCTAAATTACCGGCGCTTGGAATATTTTCGCGAATTCCCTCGTTTTCGGTTTTATAATAAATGCATATGGCAGCGGTATTGTTATTAAAATTTTCATAAAAATTTTAAGTTTATTCGTATGGTGGCCGTAACATGAAAATTCAATTCCGGCCGTGGAATTTGAGATTTCGGCATTAATTGACATGAAATTCGAATGAAATGTCAAATGTTTTATTGGTTTAAAATTTGTTAATGGAGTGTTCTTTAAATTTCCGGATACGAAAAATTGTCATTTGACAAATTGTTCGGAATTTACTGGGGAAAGCAGCGTTTATTGAAATTTCTATACGTATGAAGAATATGACGTCGTTCCGATAAAATCCAGGCCTCGCTGCTTCCCGTTTAATTGGCTCGTATCAATATCCCTTCGAGTATCAAGTGGAAAATGCGTATTCGTTGAAATGAGAGAGATGGGGGCTGGGTGGTGGATGGGTGGATGGGCGGAGGGGCGGAGGCCCGAAGGTTATAACGAAGGCGAGCACGGACGTTAAGGGCGGGTGAGAGGGATGGGGATGGGGATGGGGTGGGGTTTGGGGTTGGGGTCGGGCGGGGGGGGATGGGGGTTATGCGTCAAGAGTCTTGGCAACAAGCTCTTAGATGGAGAGGGAACAGTTTGGAAAAGATAATCAGAAGCATCAATAGAGGCATTAGACACAAATCATAAGTAATGCAGTAACAAATCAGTGGGAGCGTATAAGTCAGGTAAAACGAGGAAAGAACGGCACAAAGCCAGAGGGAAAGTCTGCCTCTAAAGCCAATGGGCGAGGGCGAGGGCGAGGGCGAGAGCGAGGGCGAGCTCGTAAAGGCCGTTTAAAGGGTTTTTCGGCGTAAGGCTAAAAGGCAGGAGTCTCGGTCTCGAGTCCTCGCGTGACCATGAAACGTTATCTTTCCGAGTCGGACGTAATCCAAGTACTAAACCGAGGCTACGCGGAGAGAGCGGGAGCGCGAGAGAGAGAGAGAGAGAGGAGAGAGAGGGGGGGACAACAACAACAACCGGGTTGCCCGTTGTTTCGCCCACCGAAAATTCAAAGTACATATTGCCAACTATTTCGATTAGCTAGCGAAGCCGAATTATTTTCTCTCCCCCCTCCCCTCACTCACCCACCCACCTTGCTAGCGGCGCCTTGCGCATTAGGATCCGGCAGCTAGGATTAGTTCTCCCCTCCCGTGGCTTTAGTCGTCCCGGGACTTTTAACTATGCGAACAATGGTCGATTAATCACACCGAGAGTGTCGCATTCGAGTTTGGTCGATGGACACCTTTATATCGCGACCGTCCATCCTCCCAATCTCCGATCACTTCGACCCCCCTCCCCCCTCAACTCACCTCCCCCTGCCGTTCTTACTTTATTTTTATTTAAGCTCTCGCCGCGAAATTGCGAGAAAACTTTCGTTCCCTTTTTAGTAAAGTTCCGCGCATACGATTTTAATCTGTTTTAATGAACAGCGCCTGATTTAATGATGGCGGTGGCGGTGGCTGCGGGGAGGGGAGGGGGCGGGGGCGGAAAGGAAACGAGCTAACGAGACGCAAATGAAAGACGCGGATATTGTTTCTCTGCTTTATTACTGCTACATTCTCTCCACGGAATGTTCCGATTGATTTTTATGAATGAATCAAAATTTTATATTTTCATATTTATTGCCTACAAATTCGTGATTCTAATATTTAGTATCTCTTCCGTTCCGTCTCTTATACAAGCGACAAGCGATAACGCACGCGTGCGAGCATTACGACGCGAAATTTATATTTGCAAATTATAATTATAAATTCTTTTTAAAATCCTACGTAATTCATGCATGTTTACCAAGATAAATTATTTACCCTATTACCCACTGCTCTGCTTTAACCTAACGTGTAGCAGCATGATTTTTTTTAATAAATCGATTCCCTTGGCTTGAATTAACCTAAGAGTCTATAGAATATGATTCAATATTGGTTATGTACGGGAGCAGAAATTTTCTTTCATCTCGTGTTTCAAATTGTACCGAAGTATACCGCTATGTGCTCCGCCTTCTAATGAAACTTTTACGCATTTATATCAAAGGTTATTATCATTGTGGATCGTGGTTGTTGTTATTTCTATTTTAGCATTACTTCAGTATTTAGTATTTAGTATTTAGTTTTAGTTTTTTTTTTTTTTTTTTTTTTTTTTTTTTTTTTTTTTTTTTTACCAACTGTTTGAAAAACTCCGACATATATTCATTGATTTTACTGATATTTTATTTCTGGTTTCGAAATTGGATTACGTACGTATACAAGCTCATGAAATTCCTTTGCCTCGCCAATGTGCTTTTTTATTATGATCATTTAGATTAAAAATTTTATATGCCGAAAAGCCTGTATTCCCTTTAAATGTAAATATATTTCAGTCAAAAAATTAATGTTAAAACTATTTACTCTTAGCTTTTTGATTTATTTTTACATAAAGTTTTTTGATTCTTTCACGTCGGTAAATGATAGAATTCTTAGGAAGTAAAATAAAAAAAAAAAAAAAAAAAATTATTTTTTTAGAAATTCTATTTGATAGGGGTCAATAAATTTTTTTATATAAATTTCTTTTAAATACAGACAATGAACGTCATTATGATTTTTCCACTCATACCTGAAACCCTTAAAAGTTTCACGTACAATTTCCTGCCTCCATTTACTATTTCCATAGACTCAAAGGAAAAATAGAAATAATTAGAAATATATACCTTTAACTAAGGTGTCATGGATTTCTCAGGAATTGAAATATTTTCATCTAGCTTTTCATTATTTAACGATTAATTGATATTAAAGATATTTCAATTATTATAATATTTTCTTAAAGTATAAAGTCTAATAGTTCCTCCGATCAAGGATATTTACAAAATAATGATTACATTACCGAGTGAAATTTAAAATCCAATGATTTTAATATTCTTTACTAAAAAGAATATGATATTTCCATTTCTCAATAATAAAGTAAGGTTTAATAAGAATATTTACATACTTTATTACACAAAACACCTTTACGTATAATTTTGTTGAAAAAAAAAAAATAACCCGTTTACGCGCACATGTAATATTGAGAGAGTTACAAAGGTACGAAGAGCGTCCTCGGCATTTTAATTTTCTAGATAAGAATGAAAATCAATAAAGCTGCATTCATGGCTGATACTGCTAGAAAGAAAATAAATCCTTGAAGTGATTCGTAAATGAAGCAGTATTTGATAAGTCTTGTGGGCAGTAAAAGATTATTGAGGTCCGTATAAAGCTTTCGAAAGTCGTAAATGCATTTTAATTGACCTTTCGAACTCAGATGTAAAATAAACACTATCCCTAGAATTTTTAATTATTAATGTTGTTATTAATTTGATGTTGTTAGTTCTACGTATTCATAAGGGGTGGTAGAATATATATTATACAAATACAAAAGTAAATTGTAATAAATAAATTATAATAAATTACGATGACTAAGCAGCTTTATTTTTTAAATAAAATGTCTTGAAGATTTAAATAATGAATTGATGACTTTTCGTTGTTCAGAAAAATTTCTTAACTTTTCGTCTTGTTTTTTTTTTGTTTAAACGCTACAAGAAAAATATAGTTTTTGTAAAAAAGTAGGTAAACCATGTATAGTGGAGATAATGACAAGGTTTTTTTTTTTACTAGAAATCCCGTTTCCTTAGTAGTACGAATTTAAAAAATGTTATCGTTTCTACACTAGAAAAAGTCTGCGATTTTATTCCTTGCATGGGAAATAAGAACTAAGGTAACAAGTAACGTAACATTGCCACATCAACTTTTATTGTTAAGATTTCTTCCGAGCGTTATTTCTTTATTCTCAAGCCGAGATAAGGGGAGCTGGAAAATTTCCGTATAACGAAGATGTTTGTTGAAAGTTAATTGTCGAAAATTACGAATTAATGTCGAGGTCATGGAAAGGAGAGATTTTAACGTTGTGTCGTAGTAGATTTCATTAATTTCATGTCCACTCGTCGACTCGTCCACTCTAAGGAAAAAGTCGTTAAAACGAGGCGATTAGCTTGAAGGAGGCCGAGAGAGGAAAGGCATTTTTAAGGAAATAAATTTTATTGCACGAATTATTGTTTTTAATCGTTAGCTCGTGAAATCCGTATTTACGGGGATAAAGTAAAGTCGTGCGCTTGTGACAAGCCGTCCGGCTTGGGCGCTGCAATGCTTGCCCTATATATTTATCTACAATGATACATAGGTTAAATACATAGGTTAAAGGTACACGTAGATCTGTTTGAGCTGGAGTTTTATTAATAAATGTAGCAGCACCTTGGATCGGCGATACGATCGTCCAGGTGCTTTTTGTTTAGCCCTGATTTATGTAAGCCTTTTTATCGCGAGGCTCGTATATTTAAAGGAATGTCGGGAGCAGCCCTACGCCTTTTAGCAGCATTTAAAGGCAATGTTACGGGAGCCATCTAAAATTACAATATTACGTAGATAGAAAGTTTTACGATATGAATAATCATGTGGCCGCTACATGAATACTCATGTCGATCCCGCGCATCGAGCTCCTAGACTCGTCACAATGCTTTTTGGGCGTTCCTCGACGAATCCCGGCACCGTAATTACCCGAATAACATCCTTTATCCCATTCGCTTTTATAACAGGCATTTTTCTTAATAATAAATGTAAATACGTAACGAAAAAGCTAAAGCTTATAGCCAGGCCTTAGAAACTTCGAGTATTTAATATTATTAATGCATATAGCTTTGGGTTGAATGTAACGAGGGCCGCTAAGGTAAATAGCAACAAATATTAATTTGTATGAGAATGAAGCATTGCGCGTTTAATGGAAGAAATTAATGTATTCAAATGAGGGATTAAATTGAAAGCAAGGGAATAATTATTATAGTAGTCGGACGATGTAAACTATAATAGATTTCCTCCTTTTTTGTTGTAGCGAGTGCTAGTCGTAGTAGTCGTAGTAGTAGTAGTAGTAGTAGTAGTAGTAGTAGTAGTAGTAGTAGTAGTAGTAGTAGTAGTAGTAGTCGTTGTAGCGAGTGGTAGTAGCGAGTGGTAGTAGCGAGTGGTAGTAGTAATAGTAGTTTTTCATTCCAGTAGCCGAGACCGAGAACATTATAGCCTTATACATTTAGATAAGGGCTTACGTGTTGCGAGTGCTGTATTGTTCCAGGCTGCGGTTTCGGCCACTTGTATGAACAATGGGATTTTTTTTCGGACGGTTCGTTTGGTGCGGATGTCTTGAACTCCCGGGTCCACTGGATCTAGTAGGCTTCTAGTAGGCGTCGGCGGAGGTGTCCGACCGGAGCTCGGTATTGTATTATCACGGGCGCGTTGGGATTCACTCCTGTCATTTGACTCGGGCAAGGGATTGGCTTCGTTGGAGATCGCGCCCGAGCAGGACCTCCGAGGTCATCCACGAGGTGGCTCTTGAGCTCCGGAATTGCGTCGCGCGAAATTTCCTCCTCGAGACGCTTCGACGTCGACCCTTCCACGACCGCTCCTCAACCACACTCGGACGCTTTATAAACTGACACCTACGTCCCTCATATTTTCCTCGGCTCTCCAGCTCCCCGTTTACAATGCGCAATTGAATGCACCGAGTCGCGTTAACTAGCTTGTCCGACCTTTACCCACTACTACGCTCATTACGTACATTGCCCGGTCTCTTTAGCGGCTTCGTTGCCCAAGGAGCTTTTCCCTCCTTCCCCCTCTTTCCTTCATAATGACACGGGGAATAATAATTCTCTTTAGAATTGTCAAATAACCTTCTCAGGGGCCAAAACATTATTGTGCTTGTTTTCGTGATAAGGCTCCTAAGGCCAATACCGTTGGCTCTCCTTACTCTAGTCTCGGCCTCTTTCATTATCAAAGTATTTACATTATTGAGATTAAGTTCGAATTCAGTTGAGAAACCCTCGGTATTTCTTCGATGCCGTATCTTTTGTTTCTACGGCCTTCTGTAAATATTTTGCCACGAGAGCGCTATCGAGTATCGAGTTCAAAGCTTTGTTGTTAAATAAGATGTTACACGCAATATACATTTAAGTATTCGTAATTGTATTACGCTTACGTTTGCACTTCATTAATATTTTTATAATATCTAAATGACATTGTCATCTTGTATTGACGAGGCTCCAAACGACGAAATCCCGTCAGTATTTTTAAACAGTTTGCTTTCCGTGTAATTAATAAACTAAATCCGTGTTACGAAATTATGTGCCGATTAATAATATCGGCTTGTGCATGTACTTATTGATATATTACAAATAAACATATATAATAATGGCAATAATAAAGTAATTGGATTGTTTATGTTAGGCGGTTTTAAGGGAAAGGGTAAAAATATTTTTAAAATATTTGTAACCCATAAGCGGGAGCGCCGAAAATTAAATTTGAAGAACGATTAGAGGCTTTTTTTTTTTTTTTTTGAGCAGAGGAAACTAATTTTTTTCACATTTTCTGACAATTTCAAATACAACGGAATTGTTAACATTGATTGATGCTATACAGATTCTATACAGATTCCCCTACCAAAGAACTATCATTTGTATCGGCGCTTATTGGCAATATTTCGAAAACGTTTTCGGAACGAATAAAGTAAAATTTTTAATAATAATGGTTCGTTATACTTCGGGTCAAATAGATCGTGTAACCGTGCCATTACTTTATTACGTTTTTCATGACTTTTTATTATATATGCCCATATGTATCTACATCTGTATACAGGTATGTATGTATTATTTTTATTACGGAAGTTTCGAATGCCTCAAATTTGAATAAAGAAGTAATAAATTTTTTTCAATAATGGCTTCGACGTCTCCCGCAAATATCGAAAGTTGAGATTGTATTACAAACGTCAAAACTTTAATATATAATGTTAATTTTTAAATTGAATGGACGGTTGTTAAACAAATCCATGATTCTGAATAATTATATTCAAAGTAGGTCGAATTTAAATTACTGTTTTATATATATATATATATGTATATATATTCATATTCATCCGCTTTCGACTTAATTTTGTTCGCTGGAATAATTGATTGCCCAATTGAACTTTGGCAATTAATTCGAAAGTTGAACAATTTTGCTTGAGAAAAATATGACTCGCTTTAGTGACCGAAGCTCATTGTTTCGATAAGTTGGCTGCAATGGCGCCATGAAACGTACCCTTTAATGCACTTGTAAGTATTTGTAAGTACTTTTATCCGTTTGCTGTAGATTCGTAATCGCGCGAAAGTAATAAGAGCGTCATCGCGATAAAATAAAGTACGAGGATGAATAGCCGACTGCAATTATAATAATTAACTAATTACTTTGGAATTCTGTCGCGTAAGCGCTTCTGTAGGTTATTAATGATTCGCCGCCGGACTTTGAGATCGAGAAAAATCTTGAGTAAAGCTCGACGTGGAAGGAGGGGCGGGGAACGGGAAAGCCGAGTGTAACGGGGGCTGGATTTAGAAATACGAGGGGAATGAATCGATAGTATAGGAAAGAAGGAAGGGGCGGAGGGTAAGGGCGGATAAGGGAGAAGGAGAGGGAAGAAGGGCTCTAGGCTTTTCTCAATCGAGATACGTTTTGGCACGAGTTACGGGTTTAATGGCGTAACTGCGCTCTAAGTAACGACTTTCTCTTACCGTTTCGAATTTTTATTGCACTTCTTATTTATTTTTCCAAAGCTAAATACAAACGCCTATACTACCAATGAGCACGAGAACATATGTATCCACGAAGCTCCCCTCCCCCCTCCCCGAGACCTCATCCATCCCTCTTCTTCTATCCGCCTCGTTTTACCAGTTCTCTTTTATTCAGCAAGCGCAGACTATATTGCGCTAGGAAAACGTAATAGTCCACGCATACATATGTATATATATATAAAGAAGATATTTGGATTTAACATTCTTCACGATACACCTTATTTAAATGATTAAGTGCGTCGCGTTTTCGAGGAACAAAGTCATAGAAAGGAATGGCTGCTCTTCGGCCCATTCTCGTATAACTTTAGCCGGCGTTTAAGTATCTGGAAAATCTGTATATTTCACGTGAGACGAATTTAATACTTATTCCCCGAGTGCTCAGACAATTCCCTTGCAATGCTGGCCAATGAGATCGAATGACATGGCGGAGTCAATGTTCTCGGATGATTCAGAAGGGAGGAAAACGGAAATAAAAAACAATGTCGAGTCTAATCTTGGACATTGATGCTTCGAGAGATAGAGATAAAGAGAGAGAGAGAGAGAGAGAGCATACAATTGAAGTTAGTAGGTCACCCAATTCTGGTTAATTAATGCCAGTACTTAAAGGCTGATTGGCCATGCAGTTTGCGAGAGATCGGTAATCAGTCGGATGAGCCGGCTCGTCGCACCTTGTTTCTCAATATCGACACCGACATCTCGTTACGAAGGCTTGAGAGAGAGAGAGAGAGAGAGAGAGAGAGAGAGAGAGAGAGAGAGAGAGAGAGAGAGAGAGAGAGCGAGAGAGCGAGAGAGTGAGACGAGGGGGGGGGCTCTCTCTCCGTCTGGTGCTCCTCGTTTCCTTGGGAAGGATCGACAATAAGCGCTCGGCATGGACAATTTCCTGGCGTGCAAGGCCAAGGGGTAAGGCGTGCGGCAGATTCGGATAGGGAGAAGACCTGTCTTAGACGAGTTGTTAGACGCGGATGACAGCTCGGCATTGAATATGCATTAGAAGCCTGAGTCGGCTAGCTCCTCTTGTGAATCGAGTCGGCAGAACCGTCCTCCGCTTCGTCCTCTGCTTCGTCCCGCTCTACTCCCGCACCCGCGCCCGCACCCGCCCCCACCAACCAACGACCAATCTAGATCCTTTCGTTCTAACGTTTTATCTCTTATCGGCTCGTTTCGTTATGTAAGTCTAGGGGATACCTCCTCGCTGCGGTTCTTTTTAAATTAGTCATGCTTGACGGAAGCGGCTTTCTTCGAGTACACGCTATTTTCTCCCTTTTGTTTCGGGGAGCCTTTACCTTTACTTTCCCAATGGCTTTACCGTATTTCGATTTCGACTGTTGTCGGAAAATTTGTGTTTATAATTGAAAGAAGTCACGTTTTCACGAACTAAAGCAATTACTTTAGAATTTACCTTTCCCCCCTTAATCTATAGCTTTAAAGAGCCAGCATTTATGAATTTCTCAAGCTAATGCAATTACCTAAAAACAGCTTCGACTGCCTTTTCTCCCCCCCTCTCTCTCACGAACTTAATTTGCTGTACCTTAGTTCTATGTTAATTTTTAATTTATAAAAAGACTGTAGTATCCTTATATTCATAGATATTAAATATAAATACGCATGAAAGTCATTTGATCGTAAACATCATAAAAATAGTGTAAATTAAATTTTTCAATCTATAAAATAGTGTTTCAATGATGTCTGGTAATTAAAAGCTAAAATTCTCTTATTACATATGCTTGGCTAATATTAGGTAAAAGCAGCAGCAGCAGCAGCAGTATACTTGTTACTAACGATAACAACAACAACGACAACAACAACGACAACAACAACGACAACAACAACGACATAATGGTAGTACGGGCGCTAGTTTTGGCGCTAGTTATGTAGCACTTTGATAAAAAACATCCACTTTGGAGGAAAAACCATTATTAGCTATACTAGAATTGTAATACTGGATTCAATCCTGTGTACAGCTTATTTGAATCGTAAAGCCTATTTAGCTGAAACGAAATTAAAGAGCAAATCTATTTATGGAATGCACGAGCTAAACTCGTCACTTTATTCGCGCTTTAAAAAGCTTCCCTTCGATTCTCCTCGAGCATCGCTTTTTCCGACTTGTTCCAAAATGCAATTTGATAGGTCTGCGAAGAGCCGCGGCGCTGAATTATCGCAATCGCATCCCTCCCTCCCGCCCCATCCCCATCCCCATCCCCATCCCCATCCCAGCCCCGACCCCGACCAACCTAGTCGGCAGTCTGCAGTGCCCGAGCCACTTCTAGCTCCGTCTTTCTTCATTCTTGACGCTTTGCGCCTTTCGGCGTCGTTCTTTTTTACGCCCTCGACTACGCTTTCATCGTCGAAACTCATTTGCGCGTGAAGGATCCGAAGACGGGGAGAGAAGACGGCGCAGAACACGCGAGTGTATGCTAACTCTTTAATTGAAAAATAACAAAAAGTCCGCCCATTCGCCCGCTTGCTCTTTCGCCCCCTTCCCCAATCTTATTTCTTTGTCGGCATTCGTAGAGCTTAGCTTTTACTTCGATGTAATCCCGCCTCTCCTCTGCACCGTCCGCTGACACAATTCCAAGGAAATATACCGTCGCCTCGCCCCGCGACCCCCGGCATCCTTTACCCCCCCCCCGCCTCACGGGCCACGATTTACCGGGCTTCAAATTGTCCTCCGATTCGGCTCGTAATTGAAATTTGGTCAGTGCGCAGCGCAAATCAAGTTAAAATTATCTCCGGACGAAACAATGTGCCCGGAAAGAGTCGAGTTCCACTGCTCTGAGTGATCCGAGGGAATCAGATTTTTATTATTCCTTTGATTTTATGTTTCGGATTTCGCTCATTTCGAAGCCCCGGCGGAGCCCCGCTCATTCAAATCCGTCAATTATTTACGGATGAATTTCTATTGAAATTTATAGAGCTTCGAACCCCGAATCCCCCCTCCCCCGCCCCTCACCACCAAAAATCCCCGGGATAACTTAGTAAGTTAGTGGCGATACTTTTAACAATGTTGATGATTTCGAGACGGAGATTAAGCGAATCCATTTGTCCTCGTTTAACAGTCATTAAAGTAATTGTTCCTTTCAATATTGATTAAATACTTTTTATCAGGGCGCGCGCGCGCCTCTTCGTCAATGGCCATGAACTTTTCGAGAGCTTTGGCCGAAAAACACTTTTAAACTTATCAGGGAGGGGTGGCGGCGGTAGGGACGGCGGCGGCGACGGCGGCGGCGACGGCGGCAGCGGCTTTAAAAGTACTTAATCACTCGAATTATTGTCGAGCTCGCAAAAATCGCGTAACCCGGCGTCTTGTGCGATCGATTCAATTATAATCCAAGCCGCCCTTTTTTATATTATCACCGGCCCGGAGATAGATATACCGACCCGATGTAAATCTGATTCCTGCTTGAAAATGCATTTTAGCGTCCGCGGTTAAAAGGGATTAATAATACTCGCTGGCCCCATCGATGAACTTGGGCTCGATAGGAAAGTAAAGACTTACCAAAGAGTTTATAAATTCTAATTATCCTGGGACGATCGAGCCCTAGGCCCGGGGCTTTGTAATAAACGGAGCCGAAGATCGTCGGAAGTGGATGTGCGAAGTCGATCGTTAATTCGAGAGATTCGGTCGTCCGCGATAAGCGCTTCGTAATCCCAGCCTCGGAAACTCTATACACGTATTCTTCAGTCGGGCAACAAAGGGCCTGGCAGACGAGCGAACCGGTGTCAGCGGCTATGGTTACCTGGGCAAGGCCAGGGCAGGCCAGGTCAGGTCCGGATTAGCTGGTTACGCTCATTGGCTTTCCTCGGGGACTTTTCCCCGATGCCTCGGCATTACGAGCCACGGCCTCGTTCGCTTTTTAAACAATCTCTCGGCACCGTTTATCCCGGCGTTGGGCGCATTAATTTTGATAACCGGGTTCTATTCACGGAGCCGAGTAAGGAGCAAGGGGCAACAACGACCCCGGCCGGGCAATGCTCATCCAGTTGATAATTCTTAAACTTTGCTGCCGCTCTGCCCGAGTTGCTGCGAGCATTATTTGGGAAATTTTGGCAGAGAGGTTGACGCCGGCTATTAGACTCGGCCAGACTTTACATTCAAATTAGAAATACGAAACAGAGGATTCGGGCTAGACCGTACGGGGCTGTGCAGTAATACTCTGCGGTGTGCGCGAGGTCGACGGGGTCGACGGGCTCGACGAGACTCCGTGAAGAATAAATCATAGGCGGGGGTCCGAGTGAGGTCGGAGTGAGGGTGAGGGAGGGGGGGGGAATACCGAGACGGTGTATCTGATAAAGTCGTGGCTCTAAATCGCGGTTAAAGAGACCGACTACAAATCAAAGACTCCAGCGGTAAAACATTGTTGTTCGATTCATTTTATCCCCTGGAGGAAGGATTTAAAATTTTCGACCGTAAGGCAGCTGGGAAGTTAAGTGAAAAGCAGGCCGGGGATCAGGGAACGGTCGACTCGAAAAATTGCATTTCGCTGGAATGCATTCAAATAGTTGTCGAGGATATTGTCCCACGGTATTCACGAGGTATTAAATCGATTTTTATTTCGCTCCCCCCGCCCTTATCCTCCGGCTCTTAGCCGAAAACTATGTTTCGGGGCATATAAGAGGCAGGTTATTTTCAAATTGATTGCTATCTCGCCGCGCCGCGGGACTGTGGGGCCGGGGTGTGGAGGGATTGTGGAGGGCGAGCCGAATATCTTGGCGACGACGTATCCGGAGCTCTCGCAAGGAGTCTAACGATTAAACACGGTCGCATCGGGTGCGTGGCTCGGCCCCGGCGAAAAGCAAAAGAAAGAGGCGGAAGGCGGTAGGTAGGAAGGAGAAAGATGCCGAGACTCCCTTTCGTGGGGACTCGTGCAGAAGTTTCGTGCATTTCCACGTCGTTAGCATAGTTTACGCGACCGGGCTCGGGGTTGGCTTGCCGCGCGCGGTGATTCGCGGCACCAGGCGGAACGGCCCGCACGCACGCACGGCCTTTTAAAAGACCTCGAGCTTTTAAAGGCTCTGATATTAGGTTGGCCGGGGCTGCTCCCTGGTTTATCCGGGGTAGCGGGGGCCACTCGAGCCTTAACGCGACCCTAACTTCCCCCCACCCCCAACCCCCAACCCACCCCCACACCGTCATCCGCCCCGACCTCCGCCCCGACCTCCGCCCCGTCCTCCGCCCAGCCCAGCCCAGCCCAGCCCATGGGTCCCGATAAGGATGCCCGGGATAAATAATGCCAGGTCGGAGATTCAATACTCGATTATTCCTCCACGCCGTCCGCCCGCGAAGAATCCAAAGACTCCCTCCCCGAGGTAGGAGGGCGGCCCGGAGGGGGTCGGTGAGTCGGTGGCTGGGGCGAGGGGTGAAGGGGTGGATTGGGAGGGGTTGGGAGGGCGGGTTGCGGGCTTATAATGCAGTCTGGGACGGAGGACTGTTTAAATCCATGCGGATAAGGTGCATCGGTCCGCTGGCGCGCTCGCCGGATCGGTCCTGGCTCTTCCTTCCTATACTTTAAGCGGCAGGTGATAATGTTTGGCCGGCGCCGTATGCATGACAATGAAGTGATAAAGTTGCTGACACGAGCAGAAAAATCCACTTGGAGCGCCCGGCACAAAAGGAAGATTTATAAAACGAGTTGCGCCTCTACAGCTCCGATTTCAGATAAGATGCCGGATACGCCTTTGTGTTACGTAATTTTATTATTTTTCCCTTCCTTTCTCTTTTTCGCGCCACTTCTCCCCCCCAACCCTCTCCACCCTCACCCCCACCCCCACCACCACGACTCCAGCCAGTCTCGAGAATATTGATTTTACGCATCGGGCTTAATCAATTTCTGGCCTATTTTAATTCAACTGCGCTCAACTCGACTCCCGGATTTTTCCGGGACGGGTGCGAGGA
This sequence comes from Ceratosolen fusciceps, assembly GCA_018883505.1. Lineage (NCBI taxonomy): Eukaryota > Metazoa > Arthropoda > Insecta > Hymenoptera > Agaonidae > Ceratosolen > Ceratosolen fusciceps. The sequence goes on from RCIC01000005.1 coordinate 8,698,783, forward strand.
GGGGAGCGGTGGCGGTGGCGGTGGCGGTGCTGGTGCTGGTGCTGGTGCTGCTGCTGCTACTGCTGGTAGTGATCGGGTAAGCTCTCCTCTCGTAACGTACGACGGCTCTCGATAATTGGCAGGAATGCCGAATAGATTATCGAGGCTATCGTGAGCTAAAATTTAATTAATGGCCTCCCCGTCGCATCGATTCGAAAAGTCGCGAGGGGCAGGGGACGTAGATAGAGGACTTTGTCCGACGGGCTCGAGGCGAAGGCGTCGGATACTTTAATTTACCTTAGCTCTGTCCGAACGAACCATTTATTTCGTTTTTAAGCTCGTAAATAAACCGAGCGGAAAAATTACTCCTCGGATTAATGCATTTTCCCTGGAATCAATTTTTATTAATTAGACAGGCTCTGACTCTTCCACCGTCGGAGTCCTCTCTTCATAAGTAGTCGAGACGAGGAGCAGTCCGCTGCTTCATTCCGACCCTTTATCCTTTCAGCTTGTTTGTTTATTTGTTTATTTCAGTATTGAATCCATTGGCATAGACCAATGAAAAGAATGCCGTTTACAATGGGACAGACGTTACTTAGGCCAGTACTTCAATTAAAACATCCCTACGATTTATTTATTTATTTATTTATTTATTAATTTTTTTAATAGACGCGCGAGTATCGGAGCGACGTCTGTGTACATTTTTAAGCAAATATTTTAACGGACGCGGAAAAAGTCGTCTGGAAATATCTCTGAGGTATGTTTTCAGTATTGACATTTCTCCACCTGTTAAAGTATTTTATACTATACTAACCTTCGATATTAAAAGCTCGAGAAATACATTTTCAAATGACGCTGAATGAAAGCAGCGTGTATCGATGAAAGTATTATTCTTTATTGCACTTGTTATCATTATTTTAAAGAAGATGTATAGAATGAGTAGGTTTGGTAGCCCTTTGATAAATGATTTCATACATATATATGCCCACGCATACAGAGTTTAAGCCAATGAGTAATTAAGAAAAGTATTAGGCATTTATTCAATTCTAACTCGATCGTATGTTGAAAATATAATTAATTATAATTATATATATATATATATATATATATATATATACGGGAACTTTGTCGGAGCGTTCCTAAAAAGGTTTATATAAATTGAGTTACCATCGGGAATATTTTTCGGAATAAAAATTGTTTCGGTCATATGAGACTCGTATTTTCCATGAGTTCTTACGATCGGCACTCGAGGCCATTTTAATTATAAAAATACCGGAATGGAAAGAGTAAGTAATAATAGATGTAAGACAATGGATGTAAGTTTTTGATAAAGGAGAAGTCGCCATCTTTAGAATTGGTATATATACTTTCGTAAAGGGAAGTGGTTAAGTTTTCAGAACAGCGGGGAATCCAAGTGGGGCTCGCAATTGTATATATGCATATATACATACATACATATATATATATATATATATAGAGCCATTCTGTTTTGGGCTCTCGGAGGCTTGCGCGTTACAAACTTTGCCGTATTGGCTTTCATTGCATCGCTGCTAAAAATCCTCGAGCGTGTTAAAATAATAAGGAAGATTTCGGTAAAATTTATCTCTCTATTCGCATTTGGTGAATATCGGATTTGTACGTGAAGCATTTGGCGTAAATCGACTAAAGTTTCGCTAAAGATATTATCAGGCCAACGATTTAGGCTGCCCGTGGGTGTGAGGAGGGGCGTGGGGTAGAAGGGGGGATGGGGGGAGGAGAGGGGAACTTTACGCCTAGTATAACAGGTTTTATCTCGGAACAATATCTTTTTCTTATAATATTAATAATACTTTTACCTCCCGAAGAAGAGAGTAGGGGAGGGCTTTTACCGATATTATTTTAACTAAAAGTAAGACAACAAAGGCTTCCGTTATTCGCTAGTGATAAACCGGCAATGGGAGGCTTTTATAACACGAAAGTAAGGTTCGACCGACGGGTAACTCTAGCCCTCTCTGCCATTAGTGACCTTGGCCGCACGACTACTCAATATCCTTTATGATAAAAACACGTAAATAATCTTTGAGGGATGGGGTGGGTCGTGGAGCATGCCGATAGATAGAGAGCGTCAATCGGTCTCGGGCTTACGAGACGTGTAATATCGACGGAGGTTAGAGGGATTACGGGAAGGTCGTCGGGCTCGTAGTTCGTGGTTCGTATTGTCGGGTCGGCGGCATGAATTAACGGCCGATGCTCTGCTGCGGGGGATCGATCGGCCCCGGCGCCGTGCCAGGAGCTCGTGTTAAGCCGGCCCCGCCACGGCCACGTGCGCCCCCTCCCCCCATACCCTCCACCCATACCCTCCCTACCTCTCCCTCTCGCCACCCTCCCTCTGACTCCCACCAGCTCCCACCAGCCCCCCACTCCCCAAGCTCCCCCTCCCGCCGCCGTGTAAATTACGACGGAGCGGGGCGGCTGATAAGTGGCGCGTGGACGCTCCCGCGGATCCGCGGCTCGACTTTTAAATGCGCCGTAGCCGAACTGTAGGGAGGAGGGTATTGGGGGATGGGGTTATTGGGGTTTGAGCCGAGGGCTCTAGCCCAAGTCCGAGTGCTGGCCCCGATGCGAGGGAGCCCGTCGAAAGGTGGCTTATCTCTGCGAGAGGAGCTTATACATTATTAATCAGCTTTGATACAAACAAACCTTGCGAGTACCGAAGGGGGGATCGATAAAATTCTCCATTTTTTCACTCGATGCTTACGTTGGCCCGTATCCCGTGCTCGTTAATCTGCCTGGATTATAACATCTCACGTGCTGTCGCTTTTGGATCGTCGTCATCGATGAGGACGAGTCCGTTTATTGTCTCTGCGATACTCTCGATTCACGTGCTAATTTTTCATCAACTCGTCTCGACGGACCTTCTTCGTTAAAACATTAATAATTTCCTAGCTAACGAGCATCATCGTCCTTTGATCAATTTCGTTAAACTCTGATGAAGAAAATGGACAGGCGATAGGTTGCCGTTTCTTAACAATTCGAGCGCGGATATAATATACGTCCGCGCATTATTACAATATATGCGGACAATTGTAAGCTCTCGCTTATTATTATTGTTGTTGTTATTATTATTATTATTATTATTATTATTATTATTATTATTATTATTATAAATAATAATAAAGATTCGGCGTAAAAGAGATCGTCGGTACGTCTGTAAAGAATGAATTTTTAATGTAAATAGCCTGGAGGCAGAGCTAAAGGCTAATTAGTAATGTGTGAAATAGGAGGTAAGATTCCGTGACGTATCGCTCGGTCATCTACGGTTTCGCTTAGCTCTGCAGGATTGAGCTTTTTCTAGATCATCGTTTTCTCGACTGCCGACGACGTCGAAAAGCCCGTCGAGAAGAATTCGACACAATTGGATAACCTCTTGAACACGAAATGCATTAGGTATTATAGAGTTACGTATATTATTTTAACTGAGCCTCATTATATCGTCAGCGCGATAAATCTCGGATAAAGGAGGAGACGCCGAGGGTAATCTTGGCCCCGGGGTTCCCTCAAAGGGAAGGAATTTCTCTCGGACGGCGTTAGATAAGGATTCCGCTGATCTCTCGGCCGCGTAAGTAACGATCGCCGTCGCAGATTCCGGTCCGCGTTGTCCGGTTAAACATAAAAGAGCTCGAGATTTACGCGGCTCCCTTCGCAAGCAGACGCCCACGCTACGCAGATCCGTTAAAGGGGTAACCTTTCTCGCCAAATCGAGAGAGAGAGAGAGAGAGAGAGATGGGAGAGAGAGAACGAGGTGATGGATCCATCGGCTAATGATCCATTAAATGGGGGGGGGGGCGAGTGCGCGCTCGCCGCTTTTTCCATTATTTCGCCGATAATCGTAATCCCCGCTGGAATGAGGTCGGTCGAAGATGGATGCGTTTGTTAAATGACTGGGCTGTCGGACGCCCAGTCGAGGATAAATTTGACTTCTGACTCCTCAGATCTTCATAATTCTTAAATCCACGGTAGAGGGAAAAATTGTCTCCGCGCATTATTCCCTTTATTTGTGCGCGGCCGATGAGTTGTTGGCGTCACTTTGAAAATTTATGATTCGTCAACGGGATCGCGTCAACGGGATAAGTTTATTAGCCCCTTTTTCATAAAGAATGACAAGGTCGCGTTTACGGCAAGGACGTCTTGGACCGTTAAAAGTTACCGGGGGCTCTTACGGGCTTACCGGGGGCACATTAATAACTGATCCGCAGTTTAATCGAGCAGGTAGAAAGACACGTGAGGTACGTCCGGGCTTTCTATAGACTATATTTCAGGGTTAGCGAATCTATAAGGATTATTAATTCGATTGAAGGGAGTCAGTGGGGCTAAAATTATTCAACAGGAGGTAGAAGTCGGGCGATCGAAGCCCACCGCGTTCGAATACAAGTGAAAATTGATTAAAATACCACCTTGGCGCTAATTACCCTTTAATTAGCGTCAGCGACGTGAAATGTGCGGGTCGTCGCGTGTCCGGAGGGTTGGGGTGGGGGGATGGTGGAACATTCCAATGGGCGACTCGGGTGATTTACAATTTTTTCTAATCGCGTCTTAGCGCCGGATTGTAATTTCATGTTGAATTGATGTAGCCGGGCTCGGTGATATTGCGAGCTGCGAGCGAATCGAGGCCAATCCCGGTGCATTAGAGCCTCGAGTCTCAACAAAGGGTGGGCATTTGGAACGAGTAGCGGTTGGCGGGGGGCATGGGGGATGGAGAGAATGAGAGTGGAAAAAGGATCCGACAGCTTGTTGGAGCCTTAGAAACAATATTTAGACTGGATTATATAGAGATTCGATAGCTAGGTAGACCCGGCCATCCCTTCCTATCCACTTTCCTCTCCAATTCCAAGAGTAATCTCATCTCACGCCCCACCCAGTCTCTCTCTCTCTCTCTCTCTCTCTCTCTCTCTCATCCCCTATCTGGCTCTAGTCTTGCGCGCTTTGAGGTCGGCCGCGGGATACGGGGACGTTCTGTTTGTTTGCCAGGGTCATTATAAAATCGCGGGAAATATCTTTCTCTCGCGAGCTTCGCTTCGTAATCTCCGCCACGCTTGGCATACTTTGCTAAATGAGTAGCAGTCCCTAGTCCGCGGGACTAGATCGAGGTGCTCGACATCTATCGCCGTACACCGGCTGAATTGTATAAAAATTAATTTCGCCTTCCTCAGCCCCGTCGTCGTGCACGGTCGCTGGGAACAACAAATGCCAAAGTATCCCGCGAAGGGGCGCGTGGTGTCCGGACTGCAGATGTACGAGCAGCACCAGCAGGAGGAGGAGGAGGAGGTGGTGGCTACATCGGTTGCTGTACAATTATTTGAAGGAAATTTCAAATGTGCCGAAGGTCTTGGCAAGTGCGATGTTTTACCGAGCACCTCGCTGTATTATATTGCGGCCTTTGTGCATACATGCACTTCCTCTTTGTTCGCTCGTACTCGACCACAATTTCTCAAAGTTACATACACTACGTTCCATCCGCTTGCGGATGCGTCTGTATTTGCATTTAGCTACATTTACCAACGTGTCACCGACGTGGCTCAAGTATGCACACAGCAGATTAGCAAATACGTTATTCATTCGAAAAACCATAAGACCAATGTAATTTGAGTTTAAAAGTTATACAAAAGCTCGGATTCCTATGACTCGTACTGTCTAGGTATTGTCTAGGTATTGTCTAGGTATTGTCTGGGTATTGTCTAGGTATTGTCTGGGTATTGTCTGGGTATTGTCTGGGGTCGCTTCCAGCCGCGGAATTAGATCGAAAGCTTGATTATGATTCCAGAGTATTGGCCAAAAGAGCGTTTCTTATCCTTATCGGGCGACGGCAGCGAAGAATACCGGAACTCTTAACAAATCTCATTAGAAGTTAATGCTACGGGCAGCCATGCTAACGGTTCTTCGATATTATAAGCGAGCATTTTTTAATTTTCCCAGCTTTTTCGTATATTATTAAAGGATTCATAATTGCGTTCGGCCACATTTTTTCGCTCGGCCGCGAGGCTCCTCCTTCCTTCTTAAAAGGTATCTTATTTTCAAGAGCTTTGATCGCCTCTCCGTCTTGGGGGTTACTCCGTGCTCTGTAAAACCTGAAACTGCAAGAGCGTAAGTAAAAAGTACAACACTCGAGCGAACGAAGCTTTCATCAAGAGATGGTTGGAAGAGGAGGAGGAGGAGGAGGTGGGCGGATGGAGGTGGGACGATATCTTGCTGGCTTTTTGTCTGAAAAGGCCATCCTCCGCAAATAGAATTGTGCTCTCGCGGGTAGGTATTGCGCCAGATCAACGTCGGTATATCAAGAAAGAAAGAAAGAAATAAAGAAAGAAAAAAAGAAAGAAAGAAGAGTAAAAAAAAAGATACAAATAAATAAACGGTGTTGTAAGAGGTGGAAGAGGCTTGTCGGTAGTGACGCAATCAGCCGAAAGGTAAGCTGATTGCTCCATCAATTAACATAGTTGCGTCAGTTATCACGTTTTCGTCGTGTCCTGTAACGTGACCGTAACGCACGGTTATTACGAGGCGTATCGAACTTTGGTCAGTTCGTGCTCGGCGGGCTCCGAAAATCCTTAATTGGCAAATAGTTATATTCGGCTCGATAAGGGCCAATCGGGAACGCTCGCAGATGCCGTAGTATCCGTAGACATCGAGGGTCACGTGAATTTTTACGCGACGCTGACTACTGTCCCGATTATTAGCGGAGAATTAGCCCAAGTCTCGGGACAGTGGCCCGTTCGTTACCTCGTCCTTTCACCCGAAGAGGAAGTGAATCGTCCCTCTCGCTTGTGTATTAGCGCGCGGGAGATATGCCAACTATTTGGACCAAACAAATATCCTCAGTTTGCCTAGAAATAGAAATTAGGGAAGCATCTCGTAACTAAGAGCATCGTATGTTTGTAATACTGATTCACCGCTTTTGTACATATACATACAAATGAAACATAAGCTCAAGAAGACATTAGAATATCTATTTATTTCGTGGATTAATAACGCTCCGAATATCCAAATAATCTTCGAATGCGAATAAAAAATGGAAAAGCTTAATGAAAGCCAATGCTCGAGGCCGTCTTATCTAAGGACTTTAAATAATTTATCTTTTTTACAAGCGTGTATTATCTTATCTGCGCGGAGTTATGTAAATGTTATATGCTCACACGTGGGTCTACTTCTTCATTTTCGTTATTTATGCGATCCCGGCGAGGCGTAGATCAAAATTTATTCTAAAATATCCTTTCCTTTGGCGGCATAACAAATGGACACCACATATTAAAAAAAGCTTCCCTCGGAATTAATTCGTATCGATGTAACAGCTCTACGCCCACTTCGAGGCAATATTTATAGGCTCCGTTAAGGGGATAAAAAAATGATGAATTTTTGATTTTAGGGCGACGTTTTAAAGTAATTCTTATTTTCTAACAATAAACCGGCATAGATATTCACCGGCAAGACAGATGTAAGAGATAGGGCAAATTGAAAGCAAAGGAGAAAAAAGTGTGGTAGAGACAAGGTCGGCGGGGGACAAAGACCGAATGAGTGTGTAAGATGACGAGCAGGAGCAGCAGGAGCAGGAGCAGGAGCAGGAGCAGGAGCAGGAGTAGGAGCAGGATGAGGAGCAGGAGGAGGAGCAGGAGGAAGTCGAAGGGTGGAAGAATAAGAGAGAAAGATATATTCGATGACGAAGAGGATGAATAGAGGTTACAGGTCGAGACTCACGGATCGTTCGATGCTACGCTACGACGCTGGTTGGGGTGTTGCTAGGTTACTAGTTTCGCGTCTGTCAGAGTCAAGAGTGAGTGAGAGAGAGAGAGAGAGAGAGAGAGAGAGAGAGAGAGAGAGCCCTATAAAGGCAGGCACGCATAGAGCAGGAGCGGGAGGGAGAGTCAGAGGACGGAACGGAGGAGGATGAGGAGGAGGAAGAGAGGAATATGAGTGTACGGCTGCTTCCCGAGTTCGTGAATCGACATTTTCTCTTAAAATGGCCAAAGAACACGAAGAAACCTTAACTGTCCTTTGTTCCTCAGTGTAACCGATTTCCTTGAAAGTCTCTCCCTCCCTCCCTCTCACTCTCCCCTATCTCTCTCTCTCTCTCTCTCTCTCTCTCTCTCTCTCTCTCTCTCTACATCTATCTCTATCTCTATCTTACTCTCGCAGTCGTTCGACCACCATGACACCCTCTCCCTACTTACACTACCCTTGATCTCTACGTTTTTTTTCTTTCTATTTTTACATGTTTATCCCTCTCTCTCTCTCTCTCTCTCTCTCTCTCCATCTTCCTCTCAATTGTATCTTTCCACCCGCCCCCCCCCGTTTTCCTCATTCTTCGACCCCCTTATGATAAGGCTCGCTCGAATCCGGTGCACGCCATTGTCTTGTCCTCGACCTTCTTTTGGCGATTTCTTTAACCGTAGCCTTTCCTACTTTCTTCTCTCTCTCTCGCTGTACACTTCCCAACAAACTACAATTGAGAGATTCTACAAAATGAATCGCTCCTCTTTCGCCCCATGTTCCCCATTTCATATTTTTTCGCTTTTGTCTGATCCTGCATTTGTAGCGAATTTCCCCTGACAAATTGCGCGGTGAAATTCTAAATAATGCTTATCGCGAAGAATATTCGAACGCTCCCGCGCAATATAAAGATATTTCTACATCGTGAGCTACTTTCTGTATTAGCTCGTCTCATTTTTAATGTCAGCATCCCCGCGGCGAGTCGTTATTGCTTCCGAGCTGTCCAGTATAACCTAAGGATTCTTTACTGCGCGAGCGCTCGTAATAATTCCGTCGGTGGGAAGCCACCGACGTTTAATCAGAATAAGGACAATAAATAATCCATCCTTATGGATGGAACCCCCTTACGATCTTTCCATTCAAAGTTCATTGGATAATTAAAGGATGGTCCACCGCGACGTCGTCTCCTCTGCTCCCTGCCTACCTTGCTTACGATAAAAAAATATCACATTTCTGGAAATAGTAGTAGGCCCTTTAATGGGCATTTCTATTTCCGGGAGGAGCTTTTGTCCCTAAAGATAAGATGAGAGTCTCCTCTCCCTCCGGTGTAAAATAAATCTCACAAGGGAAGCTATGAGTTGTGTTAAAATCAAGATTTTGACACCAAGTCATAATGAAACGTTTTTATGTAAAATAAATACGTCCCTTGAGAATAAATGCTGAAAAGAATTTCTATGCCTTGAGTCGACCGTAGGTACTCGCGAGCAAGAGCTCGCCGGCACCGACCTTGAGAAATAATTAATCTCGATCAGCCAATTAAAAGGTCAAGTCATTCGCCGGTAAATAGGCGCCCTACGTCGATACAATGACGGAAATTGAAAATTATAAGTCATAGAGTCATCATCGATCTATTGCGCTAGTAATTACAGGAGCGCGTGCGCCCTGAGCCTGATTCCCCGCCGATAAATCTGACCGAGGGACAGAAGGGGCAAGAGCCGTGACCGTAGAGCCGGTAAAGAAAGCAGCCGTGCGATGCGGTGCGGTGCGGTGCGGTGCGGTGAGGTGCTGTGCTGTGCTGACACGTGCCACGATGACGAGGCTTTACCTTTTTAAAAGCTTTCCCGCACGGCTCAATTAAAAGGTCCTTCACGGGGATGGCCGCCCGCTGCCGAGATTCAATCGCGGGCGCTCCGACTTGGCTCTACGTGACGGAACAACGTGATGTCAACAGCGCGATGGAACGGTCTTCCGACCCACAAACCGGCTCCGGCTAATGAGGGACAATGGATCGGGAGCGGGCTTCGCTTGGAAATTAGCATTCGATGCCCAATTGGGAATTCGCGATATCTGACCTCCGCCGCGAGTCCCACCGGCTTTACATCAAAATTCTATGAATTCGGCCAAAGTAGATTTGTTACGGCGCCCTTCCTCGCCACTCATCTCCGCCCGCAATATCCATCCCTTTTTCTTCTTCTTCTTCTTCTTCTTCTTCTTCTTATTCTTCTTATTCTTCTTTCTTCGTTTTTCTTTTTATATACGCGACTGCTATAAGATTCGTTAAACGGCGGTGGTAGCGGTGCACTCGTACAAATGGCTGTTCTAGGAATGACAGGAAGTCAAATGACGTTTCGCGCACTTACTGACTTGGTTGCTCTATGAATACAGATTACCTCCGATTGGCTTTTCCAAGTATCGAACTCGCATTATCCCCCTACGACCGAACATTCCCGAGTACTCCTCTTCTTTCTTCAGCGGCTTACGGCGCGTAAATTACATTAATTGCAGGCATTACATTACGTGTGGAGCGTTAGAGCCCGTTGCTGCTGTTACTGCTGGTGCTGGTGCTGTTACTGCTGGTGCTGGTGCTGTTACTGCTGGTGCTGCTGCTGCTGCTGCTGCTGCAACAAATTTATCTTACGTAACGTTACGTTACAGGCTGTTTGGCAAAACGATTAATAAGAATCTCGAGCTTTCATCGAATATGCTTTTTCATTACTGATTTATACGTAATTGTTACTCAGATAGTCAGCCGCGTCGCTACTCCCGAGTCTCCACTTATAAATTTACAATTTTTTACTCGTTATATATACATATATACATATATATATATATATATATATATATATTCGACATGAGAAGAACTTTCCCTCGTACGCGACTCCACTTCCTGCTGCTAGTCCCTCATTAATTTTCCGGCAGACAATTTTTCATCAAGATTCATCAATTTCAAGAACAAATCTCGCAATAATTCATATCGTGCAATTAACAGTCGCGGTAATTATGTTTATAAGTCACAGCCAAATGTTGGCAACTAAATATAACTAAATATTTCATAATCGTTAAACAACCTTTCGAGCCCCGCATTCCTTTCAATAGAGCATTTCATTAATTCTCTCAATTATATGATGTTATTATTGCGTCCTATTCCTGAAGATTTTTATTATTCTGCCCAAGACATTTTTATTTAAAGTCGACGTAACGTTAAAGCATTCGTTTTATTTCTGAATCTTTTTTTTATCGGAAGTTACCAAGTATTGGAAAAAATTCAAGTGATTAAAAATTACTTGTTAACTATCGAGTTATAATAACATTTTTTTCTTTTTTTTAATATTCAGCTATTTCAATAAGAGAGACGGGCGTATCGTTAAAAAATACTTTCAGACTTAAGTATTACAAATTGCTTAATAATTTCATACAATTTTAATTATACGTTGGATCTCGAGCCTAAATTCCTTAAGGATTCGGATTTTCTTCAATTTTTTTTCTTCTTCTTTCTTCTTCTTTTTTTTTTTTTTTTTGTTCATTAACAACATTAATTTTACACGTAGAAGAATCAGGTCAATTGTATTATTTTACCTCATTAGTATAATTTTTTTTTATAAATTTTGAATCTCCCCTTGAAGAGTTTGCTATTAATTTATGCTCTTACACGGATTAGAATAATTCTGAAATTTATGCAAATAACTTATAGAAATGATAATATTACGAAATACCAATTATTTAATATTATATCATATGAATGGGGATGAGTAAAGGCACGAAATTTAATACGTCACCGGAATGTATTCTTGAGCATTTATCGAAATGAGAGGTTATAATACCGTGACGGAGACGAAAAAACGGTATGTAGTAGACACGGTAAACCCAGCAGTGTAATAATACTTATTAATATTGCATCGGAATAGCCTAATAGTTAATGATTAATGTCGAGGGGAGTGGGAGACGAGGTTGATTGGGAAAATTATAAAACTTAATTAAACTTTAGCAAACGCTTCGCTTAAAATGCGTAAGTTAGTATGATATTAGAGTGGGGGGGAGCTTGCGCTATTTAAATATAAATGGAAAATTTATAATAGGGTTATGAATTGTTGTTATGTACAAAGTAGATATTATTTGTTGAGTGTAGTGGATAGGAGACTGACTAAAGGCTAGTTGGGAAGTGAAAGATTGTTTTAGAATGCGTTTAGGGGCGTAATGCTGTCAGGTCAGCCATATTGTTATTAAGAAGGTAATTTCGTGTAGGAAAATTGCCGTGCGTGAAATATCCCTTAACTCCAATCAGAATTTCAATATCAGGTCCATACTACGGTTAATCAAATTATTTTACATCTTCGGAATGGCTTATGGGGAGGGGAGGGAGGCGTAATTGCTCATTGCGAATGCCATCGAGTCTCGCATTGAAATTATGTAGGAAGTTCAGTGCGTTATATGCGCCAGCAGAACGGTAAATGGAAAATTAGTGGTCGTAATCATCGTGGTAGTTTGGCAGTGCCGATGGCTTGTAATTGTCCAGAACGTTGGAGCCCTCCGCCCGGTCTCCGTCCGAGCATCCGAGGGTGGAAATGGTCCCTGCCCGCTGATCCCATCGAACCGGCAAATAAATACCTATTTTCCACAATCTAATTTTCATAACAATTCGGAGAAAGTCCGGGTCCCCGGGACTCCCCAGGACTCCTGGGGCTACAAAAACTGGGGCGAGGAAGGGGCCCGATGAAATTAGCTCCTTACATGCCGATGCTCCACTCCTGAAGCTCGAGCCCGTCCATTCCCATGGAATTACCATTTAGACTGTCGCTGGATAGCCGTTCTCTCCTGCAATGGGTATAAAAATTTCACAATTCGCTTCGCTTCGGGCTCTTACCCCCCCCCCCACCCCTCACCGCCCTCTCATCGCCAAACCCGGCCCCGCTGATTCAAAATCTTTAACATTCCTACGGATGTGCTTCTCGCACCTTGGGCTACGTATTGTCAATTGTACTAGGGCTTCGGTTGTTCGATTAATCCGCCAGGTCGCGGTAGGTAACGGGCGGACAACACAAAGAGAAAGAGGCTTTTTAATTAAGCCGATAATTAAGGACCATGTCTGAAGAACCTTGTATGAAATAATTGAAGCGTCAAATTGTTTGTTTAATCTTATTACTTCTTTAGTTATTACATTAGCATTTCGTTGCGCTCGATCGTGATCGAGTTAAAATTTCATTTACGTACGTTAGAAATAATAAGGAAGCGCATGGGACGAGGAAGGAAAAAAGTCTCCTCGTATAATAATAAACACTGGCGGTTCAGAGCGAACTACCATTCGAGGAGTATTTCAGTCATTAAGTAGCTTAAGCAATATTGCCGAACGAACGAATGGACGTCCTATTAACGGAACGGCAAGGTCGAAAAAGTTAATTCGAGAAATAATATTCATGGAAATACCCTCTGAAACGCCAATCAAAATGGAAGGGGTTGCTAAGGGGGAGTGGGAGGGCGTAGGGGAGATGAGGGGGAAGGGAGAGGGTGGAGGGAGGGGGGAGAGTTAAATAGAAGTCGGTGTACGTGAGCGGGAGACTCGTGAGCGTGTGCGTGCGCCAGTATGTCTGCTGATTACGACACTCCTCGGGCGACTCGTACTTTTTCCCGTTCCGGCAGACTGCCAACTCTCAAATAACTAAGATTACAGTCATCGTTCATCAGGGAGTTAATAATGCACTTGTTTATAAGTAATCCGGCCGGGGCGCACCGAGCCCCGGAGAGGGCAAATAACGCCCAAGTGAAATTATGCCCCTTTGATGCGACGCAGAACTTTGATTTTATATTTATTAATAATACTGGAGCGGTAGGAGGGCGGGGGAGCGGGGAGGCGGCTGAAAGAATAGACGAGGAAGCGTAAGTAACGGCGAATAAAAGAAAAGTCCTTGCTGGCATGTGAATTTTTATTCGGGAACCGAAATCCGATTTCGGCCTCGACCGAGGCTGTCCCGGCCCCCGTCAAATCCACGTTTTTCCTGCTACGAACAATAGCGCGTGTGTCGGAGCTCCCGCGAGAAGCGAAAACCGAGAAAACTTTTGTCGCTCGCCCTGGACGCTCCCCGCTTCTGACTCCATCCCGCCGTCCCCGTCCCCGTCCGAGCCACCGCCGCCACCGACGCTGCAATTACGCGTCGTTAGCGTACAATTAAAACTTAGCCGCCACGGCTTATTTGGAGTAAACGGAAATACCCGGGGATGGGCTGGAGGTCGCGGCCCGACATGCGTGCACTGGAATATTCGAGCTCGAGCTCCCGGAAATCGGCTCATCGGACAACGTGTAGGCCTACTGTAAATGCGCAGGGCTCACCCCCTCACACCCTCACCCCACCCACCCACGCACCCACCATCCACCAACCAATCAACCAACCGACCAACCAATCAACCAACCGACCAACCAACCAACCAACCAACCAACCAACCAACCAACCAACCAACCAACCAACCAACCAACCAACTTCTCTGCCAATTTCCCTTGGCTATACGAAATCAAGTGGGTACATGCTCGAGTTAACGACTTTATTCGCGGGTCGAGAATAGAGGTCGGTTAAGAGGATGGTATAAAGGAAGGAAGGAAGGAAGGAAGGAAGGAAGGAAGGAAGGAAGGAAGGAAGGAAGGAAGAAAGGAAGGAAGGAAGACCGTCTTAGAACGAAGCGCCGGAATTATTAAGTTTCGTTAAATTAATTACGTCTCTCATTAAAAGAGTGAATATTGTTATGCATCGATGCCTTATATACGTCTGTCTCATTGTACGAACCTCATCTCTTTTCTCGTGCCATCGTGTACTTGTCACGACTCCGAACCTGATTATTTAAACATTATTTATTATTCACGCGTCAGTAAGAAGATTTTAAACTCCATCCGCAGCCCTTAGCACAAAGTGCACACCCGTTTTTTCAAGACCTCAACGTATTATAATGTTCATCGAGACCTTGGTCCTTTGGTATATTTTACTTTTTATGCCGAAAAACGGATCCCAATTCTTATTGCGTTAAATCTTCAAGTTACGTTGCACCGATACCTGTAAATATTAACACATATAAATTGATATAGTCTCTCGTAACGTTGTCCTACATGTAACAGAGTCTTGCATTCGCTTAGTATATCACGTTACCTTTGTAGCATGTAAACACCACTTGTATAATGTATACATCTAATTAATTTTCAAAAATGGCATAAATATGTATGAAAATGACTGATGATAATTTTCAAGAACCTAAGCTTATTAAGCAATAAAAACATTTATTTATATTAAGCATATAATCTTACGGCTTATTTAATTTATATTATTTATTTAATATGAAATTTATTCATATTTATATATTTACATAAATGGCATATTTAAATGGCAATACGTTTGTGATTGAAAATTCCTCGCTTCACAAACATAATAAGCTTCAAAGCTTTATTTATTTTCTATAAATATTACGCTTTCTTCTGCCTAAGCGTGGAATAGATATTACTATTAGTATAAAATAGGTATTGACTAACTTGGCATTAAGTGAACTCGTGCGAGAAGATTCACCGAAAGTTTTCACATATTTTAGTAATTACTGGGACTTAAAAAAAAAATTATTGATACGCAATAATAATAAATAATAAATAATAAATAATAAATAATAAATAATAAATAATAAATAATAAATAATAAATAATAAATAATAAATAATAAATAATAAATAATAAATAATAAATAATAAATAATAAATAATAAATAATAAATAATAAATAATAAATGATAAATAATAAATAATAAATGATAAATAATTGATAAATTCAAGGGGAACTTGAAAATGAGAATTTTGTCGGGAACGCAAGGTTTTTATTATTCGAAATAATCATATTAGGGCAGGAGGAGTTTTTCCTTTTAAATTCAGTAATATAAGAGTCTTGTAGTCGCAAGTGTTACTTTCACGTTTATCGGGAATTTTCCGAGTGAGAAGGTGTGAAGGTTACACGTACTTACGTGAGGTATCCGATGAACCAAGTTTTTCTAAAGTATATCTGACGACACAAATAATTAACTAAGTAAGTTTAGGGCCTCGTTATGCAGTAAAACGTCAAGGGATATATCAGTCTCGGGCTAATAACTTCGAAAGTTTCGAAATTAATAGAATTTAAAAAAGGAATCTGCATTCTGATGTTAAAATATTTTATTTTTACCCGATGCCACGCAACGTCCCGTAAATTACATTACATTCTCAATATTGTGTAAGAGTACTAAGGTCCTTCAAGGTTTTCTAATACGTTTCTCTGTATTTCTACTGTCGGCGCGACAAAATTTTCCTTACGTAAGAAAAAAAAGAAATTGAAAAAAAAAAGATAACGTATTCATGCTTCGTAAAGAATATAAGTCCGCGAGTGACCGATATTTAAATATTTAAATGACGTTTCCTTAAAATCTTAAATGTATTCGCGCAAATAAGCTAAGATACGAATTGCTCATTACAAAAGTAAGTTTCATAAGTTGTCAATGGTATCCATTAAAGTGAGTAACTGAATTATAGTTTCTTTCATATTCTTTCGCCTCCTACATCGCGAGGAACGAAAGTTTTCTCTATTTCTACGTAAAATTTTCTTTAAATATTTTTTCGCTAACTATCGGTAATAAGATACGTTTAATTATTTTTAACTCGCCCCTCACACCTGTATCATTTCATTCCTGAATTTTCGTAAAGAATAAGCAAAAGTTTTTTAAAAACTTTTATAAAGACGTCCTTGCGTTACTTCTTCTGTTTGTAATTGTGAGAAACTATGTACTTAAATAATTTCAGAAGTAAAATTCTCCAGAATGAATTCTACAGAGAATAAAAGTTTCTTTTATTAATATGAAAATTCTCAGTCGATTCTTTACAACTCCTTATATTTTCATTATAATACTCGCTTTACTTAAATCTTATAGAATTATTTACAATAACGATGCAAGCCCTACTAGAAATAAGCACTATTATACCGACATTATTTGTAAATGCTTGTTTGGAATTTAAATGACTATGGAATTTACGAAACGTATTCTGTACTGCTCCTTTTTATTCTCTTTGTTTACAGTTGCATTCTGAAGATGAAAGCGTAATTTCATTAGCGTTAGGCCACAAAATCCACAGCGTATAAATTCAATTTTAAATACACGTAGAGCTTAATTATTAAGGTTATTGAGACCTCGATTGTTTGTAATAACCTGTAATCGTATGTAGAAAATAAATAGATAATAATCATAATCTGCGGGTATCATGTCAATAAGTTTCTGACCTATTTGCCTTACGCGGACTTAGCGATCTTTAATTGAAAATAAGTATGCAAAATCGCTATTCTCAAATTTTAGAAGGAATATCGATTGTATTTTGCCTTGGGCGCCAGCATTATCGATGACTCGGTGCTGGACGGTGGCGGAATACGAAGAGGAGATGTAAAAATCATGTTGATAAAGTAAGTGGATAAGAACGAGGATAAGTAATAGGCGATAAAGAGGTCCGGAGGAACGCGTTGCGCGTTTAGCGTCGTTGGTGGGCTAAGTGGACGGGCTAGTGGACGGGCTAGTGGACGGACTAGTGGACGGGTTACGGGGGTATCGGAGACGTGGAGATGATGGTAGCGGTGGTCGGGGTGGGGGTTCGGGTATAGGAAAAAGGGTAATTGAACAAGTGAAAAAATTTATTGGACAATGAGTCGGGTACGTGCCGACGGTGCTATGCATCGAGGTGTCGAGAGCAGAAGCTACCCCGACAGGCCTTAATAGGGTACTTAATGAGTCGATCTCGTTCACTCTCTTTCTCCTCTCGGCCGGAAGGGGGGGGGAGGTGGAGTCGTCGTCGTAGTCGTCGTCGTAGTCGTCGTCGTAGTCGTCGTCGTCGTCCTCGTGGAAGGAGCGGGGTCGGGGGCGGGAGAAGGGCGGGTAGGAGGGATGGAGGTAGAGCAATTAACGCGATACCAGCCCCGTTTCAAGTTCTCGGACACGTACCCTTCCCACTCTCTAGCGATCCCTCGCCCAGTCCAGTGTACCTTTTACCTTACACGCCGGTCTGCTTATATACCCTTCAGTGGCAGATCCCTAGTTAAAATTCGCTCGTTTAATGGCCACGCCTGGTCAATATTGTCCCAGCACCGAGCAAATACAGCACGAGAGATGAGATTGATAACGAGTGTACGTTAAAAACAAAAAAAACAAAGCTGCCTAAGTAATGATTTGACGCGGTGCTCGGTCACTTGGTGACCGCCTTAATTGTTCATCGCCATAGATCTTTCTTTTTTTTTCTTTCTTTTTTTTCTCTTTTTATAAAAAATACATTATATTATATATATATATATTATATATTTATATATATATTATATTATATTATATTATATTATATTATATTATATTATTATATTATATTATATTATATTATATTATATTATATATTATATTATATTATATTATATTATATTATATTATATTATATTATATTATAGAATGAATAACGTTTCTTATTTGATAAATTCCGTCGTTATTGGGGTTATTGTTAAATCAAATAACTCCCAGGAAATGGGAATTAATCCAAAGCTTGTAAATCGCTTTTCGTATAATAACAAATTACCTAATGTAAACTTACGTTGGATTATTTCAAGCCATTCGACTTGTTGTGGCCAAACTTCCCTTTAATCAATCACCAAACAATATTAATAGCTTAATAATTATTATTAAGAGCCGATAAGAAAGTCATTATGAAATTGCTTTTACACTTTTATTCACATGGCCGTATTATTTTTACTCTATAAAAAGGCTCGAGGCTTGAAATACTGGTATAATAAAAAGATTTATAGTTACACTATATGGGCTGAATACTCTAGGGAAGAACCGCAGAGAGTTTAGCTTTGATATTTGTCTGGAATACATTTTCGAGATGTAACACTTTTTTTACAAGTACATATTTATCGGTTTTCAGTTTATTTATTTATTTTTTTTTTTAAACATCGCAACTTTCGATCGTTGATTATGCTAAGGAATCGGTGGAAAATTTTCATGAGAAAATATTCTTGTACATGACTTCCTTAATAATAGCGGCTTACATACATTTACATATTATACGTAATACGGAAACAATACAATCTACATGTAAACGTGCACAAGTGTAATCTATTTATAACAATGTATAAACAATGTAATCAGAGTTTGTTTAATTTTAATGGTTAACGTAACAAGTTGTATTCGCATTTAATAATAAACAATAATGTTATAAAACCTTGTTATGAATTATGCAATGTATATACACGTATATATATAGACACACACACATACACACACAAACATATATATATATAATATTAAAAGAATAGTTCTTTGGGTGAAGTTTCGAGCAGACGATCTGTTTAAAGAACAATGAACTTTTTAAAATTATATTATGCGCCAAGTTCCTTTAATGAATATTTATTCATAATAATTTTTAATTACGAAGGAACGAATGATTGAATTAATCTAGGCAGAGCGGAGCAATGGACTTAGTAGTTTTTAAGTTTGCATAAGCAATCGGATATATCCATAGGGCAATTATATATACAAGGCATTAATATTTTATGATGTCAGCTTATATACTGATATTAAATCATGTATGAAATAAACTTACATTTAGAGATTATCAATTCCCCTTTGGTTAAAAAATTACGTTTACATAACATTAATAACACAAATACTGAAAATATTGCAATTATAAAATTACCTTGAGGAGAATTTTTACGCCTTTCGAAGTAAAATCCAAACTTGTTACGTAATTACGAATAAGAAATTTAGTTTAAAAAAGCAAAAAAAGCAAAAAAAAAGAAGCGCGATATTAACAAAAATTTATAGCGATAAAACAGATTAATTAACTTTATGTTAAATTTGCATTTGCCCAATATTTGAATTTCATCTTTCAAAAGGTAACGTAATAAAATATGAATAACTTGATAATAAAAAAGAAAATTACCAAAAATTGATGGTCGTCGGAAAGGATTATCGATAATATGCTAAATTTTTACTGAAAAATATTTTGATTTAATCATTTCAAAAGAAAGAGAATTGTATGTTCGCATATATTACCATCGATTGATGAAAATTTAATTTTTCTTTTAATACATTTAAAATATCTGCTCTTATTTATACGTAGAACTTTTGCTGATACGACATTATTTTAGAATATTTCTCCGTGCATAATTATTTTTTATTATTTTTTACTGAACATTTGTAGAAAGTATTGATTATGAAACTTCCAAGGCAACTATTTATTACATTAATTCGTAATGGTGCTAAAGTACTATTACTTATTTTTAATTAAATAAAGTTAGCCGGTAATGAATTTACCGTTTGCCGTAATAAAATGATTTAATCAAACTTTATGTAAAAACTATTTAGGATTTAATAGGTTATTATTATTTATCATAAGTAAATGAAACGGTTGGCCTGAAATGGATTCCTATTCGCATTTAATAAGTATTTGACTCCTCATTGATTACTTCTGGCACTTTCATTTTTAATTAATAAAAAAGAAAAATTATAAAGTTTATGATGTTTGATCAGAGATGTTTACTGGATTGAAAATTGACGTAATTGCTTACTCAGGGAATTTTTATACGAAAATAAAGCTTTTTCGCAGCCCCTCTGCCTCGTTTTATTTATGAAGCTCCTTATCGACAAGTTATTTTCTTAGTAAAAATAAAGCCCCGTTTTATCGTGATTCCGAGAACGGAGGAATGAATTTGCCGGCAAGTGCGTCACATGCTTACGTATCATAAACAGCATTACTAGTTTTGCAAAAGTAGTTTCCACGTTTTTAAAGTAGTTTTAATATTTAAAGGCAAACGTTATTTTAGCCTCGGTGGGGAGGGGGGTTGTAGGATGGGGGGAGGGTAGCTCTTAGCACAATTCATGGGGCTCGTTTTAAAACTGCGACCATTGAAATCTATGCAACCGAAACGAGTACGGAAGAAGTAAGGGGACGAATTTCATACACATTTTATGCGTCATTGTCATTACGAGCGCTGGGATGATGATTCTCCGGATCCGGTCCTATCCATGCGAAACGCAAAAGCTCCAGTAGAATCCTAAGTCTGCTTTTATTACATCGATGACGTAAAATAAATATTAATAAACGGGTCGGTATCTGGAATTTATTAGATCCACGGCGTAGAAAAAGCCGCGACAATCTTATTAGTGTAGATGTTCCATTAATCTTATCATTACTAGAGACATCAATTGGATACGTGTAATAAAAAAAAAAAAAAAAAAAAAAAAAAAGAAAGAGGAAGAAAAGAAGAAGAATAAGAAGAAGAATAAGAAGAAGAATAAGAAGAAGAATAAGAAGAAGACAAAAGTTGGGGGGTGGAAAAAAGAGCGATCCTTCGTGTTAACGATAATGAATGAAATGCTGAAAGAAGCCGGCCGAGCGTTTCCTCTCACTTGATTGACTTACGATAACGAGTCCTTAATAGCGACATACACGAGACAGTCATACAAATAAGCTCGCAGAGGCGAGGCCTTGGAGTCCTTGGAATTATCTTCCACGGAGCTACTAGGGAGCCTCCGCCGAGCGGCCACCATCCATCCATTTTACGCTCAAGTGTCCCCTTTCCCTCCGAGCCGTAATCAGCTTTATTGATTTACTCTCGTCTCGCCTGTCCAGTAAAAATATCCCAACTGCTCAGGGTCCGCCCGTGAATAACGGCCCCACTCCCCGCATTCCCATCAAAATCCGGCTTTTTATATTCTCCCTCCTTTTTCTTTAATCCGAGTTCTGAGGAGTCAACGGCACCTCCGGGCGTCCTCGAGCAAAAACAATTCACAGATTTTTCTCCTGCGCCCGCCCAGCGGGAACTCGGGGAGCTTTTTACTTGTTGCCGCCCGGGGAATCTCGTTAAAGCACCTCGACGCTCTCGGTCTCGCGGGGAGGGGTGGGGGGCGCAAAAAGTAAACACCCACCCTTAACCCCCCCCCCAGACGAATTCTCGTGAAGCGTCGCTCACTTCCCTTCTAATAATGTCCTATGCTTTTCAAATAAGCTGCTTTCCGGCCTCTCGAGCCCCGGCCCCAAGGTGCATCGACAGACCTATCCAGCGCCGTCTAGAGAAAACTACCGGGACTCGTATCATTGCACCCGTCCCCACCTATCGAGCTCAAAGCTACATGTTCCGCCCGAATTATTCGGATTCCGATACAACTCCTTTGCGCCGGGTATCGGGGGGAGGGAGGGGCACACAATTCAAACGTCCTTGATTATTTAAAAAGCAATTAGAGCTCGGGGGATGCGGATGCTAATAGCGGTAATTACCTTGGATGAAATACCTTGAGCCGACTGGATCACAGTGAATCTCGTTAGGAAAAATTAGATTAAATTTGATTAACTCGGCATCTCCGCTCCATCCGGGGGAGGGGGACGAGCGCGACTCGCAATTACACGTTATTATTTACCGGGCCGGGGGCGGAGGGTCATGGGGCATGGGGGTGACGTCCGGGGATCGTAGGGGGATAAAATTACTTATTGACAGCGCTGGATAATAAAGCGCTGCTGGTTAAAGCAGGGAAATAAGGGGCTCGCGCCATTACGTGCGTACGCGATACGATGCCACGTGATATGATCGATGGGATCGATGGGAAGCGCGCGGTTCGATTTCCCGGAAAAGTCCTCCGGAGCCGTTTTTCTCGACACCGAGCTCGTGCGTCGTCTGCCGCAATGCAATTAAAGGCCGGCGACGTTGGCGGCGCCGTGTCGACCGACCCTACGTTTCTTCACTGCCGCCCTTTTCCCGCCTCCGAGTGCGTGTCGCCGGCTTTTTACGCGGCCTTTTCGCGTCCCGGGTGATTTTAAGATGAGAGGTGCGAGGCGCGAATCGTCCGGGCTGCATCATCTGAATTTCAAATGCTCCCCGGATTATTGTACTAATATTTCGGTTGGAATATTGAATGCGTGCCGTAAGTGAAAACAATGGCTTTCGTTACGTATTTCACGTTTAGCCCTGGCACTTCTGTTCAAGGATGCATAAATATTCTCATACTCTGATGCACTACCGGCAAATGTTGTTCGCTCGGTATCATTGTAAGGCAAATAATACTTTATCTGCCCCGGCGTAAAGTGACGTGGATAAAATTCAAACGTCGTCGACGTCCTCGTCGTCCTACCCCCCGACCCCTAACCCCCAACCCCCAATCCCGCCAACCCCTACTCCCGCCAACGCGTAAAAGTGACAAGCGACGTCTTAGGAATTAATTCTTACTTCAGTTGTATAATTTTCTCGGCCGAACAAACAGATACGTATTTCGCGCGTGCGAAGGATTTACGGAGAAACGAGCGCTTCCGCTGTTGTCTTTGGACCAGAGCCTCCGGACCAATACAATTTCCGTTAATAACTCATTGCCACTCATTGGACGCGTTTGCACGTGAGCTCCGAGGATGCTACCGCGACCACGTATTCCGTATAAGAATTTCTGTTTTGGCGATGCTTACCTTACGTGAAGGTATTTATACGTGTAATGTTACGCGATGTAACGTCATTTATGGTTCGATGTACGATAAAAATGCTCCATACGATGACATTTTAAATGCTGATATATTTATAGGAGAATGAGTGTATTTTCTCATAAGGGATTTTTCAATTCTGAATATTAATAGCTAGGAAAAGACGGAGATTCAGGCTTTCATTTTCTGCAGGAAAGGCTTTACAAGCTGCCATTGTGATGGAGTTTGATTATGAAATTACGAATTACTCGGCAAGACTCGAAAATTTATTATTGTAATTATTATTATTTATTATTTATTATTATTTATTATTTATTATTTATTATTTATTATTTATTATTTATTATTTATTATTTATTATTTATTATTTATTATTTATTATTTATTATTTATTGTTTATTGTTTATTGTTTATTGTTTATTGTTTATTGTTTATTGTTTATTGTTTATTATTTATTATTATTACAATTAGTAGTAGTAGTAGTAGTACATTAAAATGAGCAAGTTGTTTTTTTTGCACCTACTGCCCGTTTCGAATAAAGCTGGATTAATATCTTGTTTAGGAAACGTGCTTTATTTTTATAAATATTGGGAAAAACCGGCGTTTCATTCGTTAATGAAAAGTTGAAGATGGAGCAAATTTCATTGCATAATTTTGAAGGAAATATTACATAGAGGGTGATATGGAAATTAAATAAATCTTAAATTCCTACGAAATTTCAGCGTAGAGATACTATTTCGAATAATGCGTGGGAATGATAAAAACAACGACTGTGTTTTCCAAATATATTTTCCGCGGCTTGATTAAATTGTACTCCAGAGGATGCATTATTCATTCTCAATAATCTACATGTGTACACGTAAGGCTCATCTCATTCTCTTTCTCTCTCTCTCTCTCTCTCTCTCTCTCTCTCTCTCTCTCTCTCTCTGTATCTCCCTCTCCCTATGTACGCTAAAAATAACGTAATGGAAAATTTTATAATCCATAGATTACAAATAATATCTGGGCGGGTGCTCGGGAAAAAGGAGTTTAAAACAAGTCAGGGAGCTCGAGTGTGCGTATACATGGATTCGTTTTCGGGTGCCGAGTGGAAAGGAGCACGGATTTCCGACGAGTTCCCCGTAGTTCAGATAATCGACTCGAGCTTTCGTTCGATCATGAGATTGTCGCGATGGAATACTCGACTCCTGCCCCCGAGTGGGTAGGCACTCGGTACATCGACATGGCACTAAGGAAAATAAGGAGCGTCTGTGTTTCCGAGTATTGAGAGAGAGAGAGAGAGAGAGAGAGAACCGATAGATCCGCGCTACTTGAGCATTCAATAAACGGGAAACTTTCTTCCTGCCATGATTGCTATTTCAATAATAGATCATTTTTCTTTTCATTTAATGCCAACCGGATTAATAACGTAAATAGTGCATTGTTTGCAGATCAGTGCAATAAAATGAGGATAAATTGCACCGCTTCGATCGAATATTATAGAATATTCCTACTACGGTTCTCAAATACCAATATCCGTTATGTATGTATATAATCATAACAACTAGAACAACAACAACGGCAACAACAACAACAATATGAATGATAGTGATAAAAAGATAATTATAATTATGTGTTGTGAAAAATGTTGGAAATATTTATTGTATCTCATATTTTTGTCTAAGGTGTATTAATAATTTCATCTGAATATTTGATTAATGTACGTGTTTATAACTATTACATTGTAATTTCATACCATAGGATTGACTTTTAGTACAATGAAATTCGATACAATAGCTTCGAATTAACAATATAAATTCATTATAAATTTCATTAGTAGAGCAAATTAATGATTAAACAATAATTCAATTCATTTTACGTATTTTACAAGGATTTTTATTATTAGAAATTCAATATGGACGTAATATGGACGTAGAAGGGATATTTTATTCAAAATTTAAGATAAAATACTGGATTCAAAATAATTGTAAACACAAATATGTGCCAGAAATATATCTGAGATTTTAATTCGCTAAATAAACAAAAGTAGCCGAAAGTATAAAAATTCACGTTTAATCAATATCAATATAACGCTAACATGATATATTGGATTCATGTACCAATATTAAAATATGTATATATATATATATATATTTATGAATATGTAAACGCATATTTGTGTACAAGTATTTACAGATTGGTATCGATTTAATATTGAATTTAATTTTATAATTAGCAGTGGTTGATATTCCTCTGAGCTGCATTATTGCGTATAATTATGCAACTCCGTGAGCAAATATAATTTTCAATGTCGATAAAATTAGAAATAACAGAAATTTTTGATTCGTCGTTAACGATGGGGTTGTTTTTTCTTCTTCTTCTTCTTTTTTTTTTCTTTCTTGTCAATAGAAACTAGTCGCGTAAAATTTAATTGGATTTCAAAAAAACAAAAACAGTAAAAAAGAAGAAGAAAAAAAGAAAGAATGAAGGTCGCATTTATTTGGATTCGGAGAGGAGTGGGGCGAGCGGTTTCATTGTTTCGTAAAAAGAAAAGAAAAGAAAAGAAAAGAAAAGTAAAAAAAAAGAAAAGAAAAAAAGGAAGAAAGAGAGCGGGATGGGTGGGATTTTGTGAAAATCCCGGTATCGGGGCGCTACCTCGGCGCCTTTCCCATATTCCCCATAGGCAGGGAGGGCTTTATTTTTCTGTCACGGCCCGATAAGTCTCGCGATAGAGGAGTCTCGGGGCCTTAAGGATCCGCGGCGGGTAGAGGCACTCGCGGCTTATTTATATATATATATCGGACTCGCGCGATCGAGATCGACGACGGAGGCGCGAACTCGCGCTTGTATTTATCGTACATTAGGATGCGCGCGGAGCCCGACGGGCCGCGCTCATGTATCATTCAGTTGCAGATTCGTACGTGTCTCGGGGGACAAATGCGCCGCGGATGCTGCTCCCCACGAGGAGACAAAGTGCTTTATGACGTACTTTTTTCTCCCCTCGGTATCTCCACAGCCTCACCGGCAACCTCATTAGTAGGGCCTTCTTATTTCTGGCGGAGCCAACGGCCCAATGAAATGAAATGAAACGAAACGAAACGAAACGAAACGAAATGAAATGAAAAAAGATTTAAGGATCTTGGAGGGATTTAACGCTTGCGCCTCCTCGGCGTCGACGAACGATTAAAAATCCTTCGGTACTTCGCAGCTGCTCATGATCTAGAAATTGCAAGTAATTCTTAATTTCGGATCGGCAAGAACACGGCATTAGGACGTCAGTGAGGTGCGAGTGAGCTCTCGAGGAATGGCACTCGAGGGGGAAATAAAGTTCCCGAAATAATATTGCGTCCTCCGCAGGGCAAGTGGAGACATGCCATCGGAGGGCGTACGTATCGAGGATAGGTGGTGGTGGAGATCGATAAGCGGGTCACTCGACTGTCAATCAGCATTTCCTCGGAGCTTTCCTCGGAACTCCTGCGTCGAGTCTCGGAGCTCTTCATCCGCGCGTATCTGTAAACGTTCAGCCGTAGCGAAATAAGGGGTCGGTGGGAGGGGCTGGGGCGGGGGCGAGAAGGGCGAGGCGCATTCCGCTCGCGAGTCCTGGGGCGAGCGATGCAGGAACATCCTGCCGAGTGCCGGATTAAATTAACACTGGAAAATATCGGGGCTCGAACGTCATGCGCAATTTTCCCTGGCAGCGGGCTCCTCCCCCTCCTCATATTTTCCGGCTGGCGCATATTTTTACCTCTGTCTGCACAGCTCGGCGTCCCCCGGAGCCTCGATCGACCTCGACCCTTCTTAACAACCTTTTCTAGCGCAGCGTCAATCGGAACGTCGACGTTCTTCTTGTCTACTTGTTGTCGAATGGGCTGCGTCGACGCTGTCGGAGGGGGAGTTTTCGATACTTCGACTGCGGATTTTCTTATCATCGACTATTACTACTCCCCTCCCCCCTCCCCCCTCCCTCGCTATTTTTTTTTACTCTAGCTCTGCGCCCACCTTTTCACCCACACGTTTAAATGAATTATCGAGACCTTTATGTTTCAGGGTATATGAAACCGACTCTTTGGCTAACTGTTGTGCTTTATTGTTACGGCTAGACTATCGCGATTACTTTAGACTAATGCGACCTACCGTTTATTAACTAAACTGTTTTTACAATAATAAAGCATTTATCCAATAGCTTTCGTAAAACTTTCACAGGATAAGATTGAATTGTTCTTGCTAAATAGAATTGATCATATATATATATATATTTAGTCAGACATGTTGATGAACGTCTCTACGCTTTGGAAAACGTTACTTGAATTGCAACGTAGCCAATTCTTCATTCTGTATAATTTTCAATTTGTTCTTTTATTCGGTTTTTTATCGTTACAATAATCCATTTGTTCGAATGAAATACTTACGTACGCAGCGTTAGAGCGAATTTCAGTTCGAGCGATAGATTACGAAAAATAAAGTACAAAGTATTCATTAGTACAAGATGAATAATATGTTACATACAACCCCCTCCCCGCCACCCGCGCCCGCAAGCACGTACGCGCACGCGCTTATAAACACTCTACACAATGTGGTAAATAACGATTGTAATAAAATATATATATATCCTCGAAGTTTTTGTATTACCGTTTATCGATTTATCCGATAAATAATCCAATGGCACACGCGAAAGAAATAACTAATAAAATTCTTCATCTACAAGTAAGTGTCGAATCAAATGAAGGTACTATTATTTAATATATCAAGCGTGGCATAGCGGCAAGATCGCAGGTGTTACTTGCTTTTTTCTCGATTTTCTTTCGTGCTCTAGTCTCGCAACTTTGAACGAACTATAAGAAATCGTTAACGTTATTATCGGTATAGTGAGGGAACAGTATTGATACAACTTAGCTCAGCTACTCCTTATCTCTCTCTCTCTCTCTCTCTCCCTCTCCCTCCCACCCCCCTCTCTCTTTCTACCCCCGTATTTTCAAAAGAAACGACAAACATAGGACGTAACCTAGTTTTTCTCTTAGTTCGACGACGTTGAATGTCTTTTCCGGAGAAAATTAATAACGTTACATATTCATGGGAATTTTGTGTTATTCGTGCTGGCTCTGTGGAATGGAACTTTAGCAACTAGAGGATCTTATCGTGAAGCTTAAGCAAATTGTAAAATACTAGCTTCGATAAATAGAGCTAATCCGGTTTCTTGACTATTATCTCTAGACCATTTTGTTTTCGAATGGTAGATTCCATTACGTTTCTTACGGTTAATCGCAAATTAGAAAAATCTCGTGCGTCGAGATAAGTAAATGCCGAGGAAAAATATACATTGATTAATTGAAATACATTATTATAGTGTACTTTATAAATAAACAAAGTACGGCCCCTCGTTACCTCATTCATTACATTATAATAAAATTATTTACGAGCTTATTATTACCTTTATATTAAACAATACGCTTCTAATAATTACAATAAAAACTTTTATTTTGCATTTCAGACTGCGAGGTTCTGTATTTGCGTAAGTTACGATTATAATATTGCCAATTATGTATTTCAATAGTTTATTTGAATAATTAGCGGAGGCATAATCTGATAAAAGTTAAAGAGAATTTGGATAACGATGCAGAAAAGTTGAAAACAATTTACAGGAGAAAACTTGACTGGACTTTCATCGGGTGTTTGATTCGGTTGGTTGAATGATTCGGAGAATGATTCCCGTCTTATTTACGCAGGCGCGTGTGCGCATCGCCGTGTCTGTTTCATAGGGCGAGCGTGGCCTCGGTTTTGTAAATCCAAGTTAAATTCATTCGAAATTTATTAGCTGTTAAAAGATTTTAAGAGGAGACCGGGAGGCTTTCATTACTTGGTAAGATAATAAAACTAAAACTCATCCCCGATGCAGGGCTTTATCAAATATATACGTATTCATTCGCGTTAAAGCGCTCTCAAAGCGAACTACGTTAATGAATGATCTCGAAAGTTGAGCAAACGACTTATACGAAGATCCGAAAATAACAGATGGAACGGCCGCGATAATTATAAACTCGGGGCCGTTAATGAATTAGCAGTTGGGTCCGAGTGGAATTTCGCCGACGGAGATGCTTCTCGCGCGGGAAGCCCAACCCGCGTCCCTCTCCTGCGCAAATAACGCTCGGGCCGTGCGAGTATCGACACGCGCACGCGATCCTTCTCTTTTTCTCTGCATTTCCATCCCGATCTAGTATCGGCAAAAAATTTCAATTAAAGAAAATCAACAAAGTTCCGGAGGGTTATTGGGCTTATTGGGGGTTATTGGGGTTATTCGGAGGGAGCGGGGACGGGGAGGGAGGTGAGTGAGGCGACATCTTAGTTTCCACGCGAGGGTGTAATTGTTCGTTGGGCTCGAGTAAGTAGTTGGGAAGTTGCCTGTTGTTCGTCGTCCTCGTCCTCGTCCTTGTCCTCATCTGTTTTGCTCTGTTGGGGCGTAGGCCGCGGCAGCTGTCGGTACACTTTCAGCCCCGCAATTTGAATTTCGTATTTCGGATGCGAGCCGGCGCTTTTGACAAAAACTGTTTATCCCGGCAACTTCCCTAAGATATTCCATTTTTCGTGGTCGGCGAGGCCAAGTTATAATGCCTCTCCGGCTCAGCCGACCGTTTTTCACTTGTATCCGCACCCTCCGACACACGCACTCACGCTCGTCCCACTTTTCGTGCGGACACTGTCAGTTTCTGCTGCTGCTGCTGCTGCTGCTGTTGTTGTTGTTGTTGTTGTTGTTGTTGTTGTTGTTGTTGTTGACGCACCATCCGGCCTACTCGGCTACTTTTATTCAACTTTGATCTCAACCCAAGAAGACTCGGAGCAAACTTCTTGTTATGTTACTGATTCGGCATGTGCTGCTGGATAATCCGTTTTTCCTCAAGCCAATATGCAGCACTGGCTTGTAAAGATCGGGTACTTTTATTAGATCAGGTGAGAGGCATGGTAAGCTTCCATTATGGAACTGTATAAGGTTATCGGTTACCTTACGCGACTATATATCCTTAAGGATTTTAATCGAACGTAAAGCCGGGCTCCTGTGTCGGGGTACTTGTCGAGAAATGTTATGCTCCCGTAGCTCGGGACTAGTGCATCGCTTCTTCGCCGGGATGAAATTTTACAAAAGCTCGATGGAGCTCGGCGTGTCGATGATTGTTTCCTCCAAGGTGGTCGCTCTCACGCTCGAGAACACTCCTCTCCGGAGTGCCTGGGGCTCCGCGCGGGGCGAGCCGGCCATTCGCCGAGCCGTCAACCGGTTCATAAATTCCCGGTAGCACTTTATTTTTCTCCTCGCTCGCAAACTGTCAAATCGTGAGATAAAGCGCAAGGGCATTTCGAACTTAGTTGGGGTCATTCTCATGCAAACGGGGACTTTCAAATCCACGTACGTTCGTTCGGTGTAAGCCGAGTGGTGTAAGCCACCACCAACCAGCACCGCCCCGCAAACCCTCTCGCCCCAATAACCCCCACGGAGATTTTCATATTTGTGGCGCTGTGGGAGTCATCCCTCCGCTCCCCCCCCCCGCCACCTCTCCCCACCTTTCCCCTCGCCGCGCCTCCCCGATCCCCCGATCCCCCGATCCCCTCGACGCCGCTCGGACCGCGGCGCCTCTCATTGTCGTTGCTATTCCTTTATCGCGCTGTTGGAATAATATTTTTGGCGTCCGAGCCGAATCGCGTAATCAAAAATAATACATGGAAACGACTGGCGCTACGTTCCCGGAAACCACTCGCTCCTTAAATATAATTTGAATTTTTTTTAAATTTCAAACTCTATCCCTCCTCGCGACGCTCAGCCTTTACGACTTATTATGCCTGACTACCACTACCACTACTGTTATTATTACTATTGTTACTATTGTTACCGTTGTGGCTATTGTTGCTATTATTATTTTACTTATCGTAAAAAACTAATGGTTGTGAAGGAACTCGGGACTGCCGTTCGTAGTCAGGTTGACGTAACGAGTAAAATAACGTTGTTAGAAGTTGAATGGCCGAAGGGAGGCGGCGAGTCTCCCGGGGATAAGGTATAGAGGATTCGCGAAAATTCCTGATAATCACTCGAGGACTTGTGGAGGCACGACGGCTTCTTTGCAGACGATTAAAAAGAAAATAGGGTGAGGGGCCGGGAGGGCGGAGCGGGGCGGGGCTCGATATGCTGATGAAATAATATAAAGGATAAGCCGGGTAGGCGCACCGAGTATCCTTAATCCATCAAATTGTCTTCCGGGAAGTTTGTCGTCCGACATAAAGGAAAGGAAGCATCCATTCGAGACTTTTCGAACTTGTTTTTCCAGAGCCTGAACTTGATAAGAAATATGGGAGAGCGCCGGGGCTACGAGCTCGCAGAGGAGGAAAAACCGCGCGATAAACCATACGCGTACGTTCCAATAAACTGTCACGCATGTGAGAAAATAATGAAAGCAGTGGTCAGAATTCACAAACTACTGCTCGCCGAGAAAGTCCAGACCGCAGACCGATGGCGTTCATCGGTCCATCGTGTCGGAACTCGAGGCTCCCGCACACATTATCGTTTAAATTTTCGGACCGACCGCTCCCCAACCGCTCCCCAACCGCTACTTCCCACCGCTCTGATCCCACCCCACCCCACCCCGTAGCCCCTCCACCGCCACCGCCCCCCCGCCACCGCCACCACCGACACCACCACCACCACCAACACCAAAACCGTCGCTCTGATTTTTATTCCGCCCCCGTATCTGATTTTTTTTATTGTCAAAGCAGGAATAGCCGAGTATCGCTTGGGCACTCGAACGTCATTTCCGTCGATGGGCAAGAGCTAGTCAACCTATTGGCCACCTACTCTCCTGCTCTAGCGGTTTTTGCGAAAATTACGATAGCCTATGTAACGACGGCAATTATTTAATTAATTACTGAATATTTACCCAATAAATATTCGGTAAATTCAGCGTTACTGCCAATACAAAATCTTCCGACAGTCGCGCCAATTAATTATCCCTTGAAACTTTAGTGCGCCCCGACGTACCCGCGAGTCCTGCCGGTCGGGACTTATTTTGGAATTCCGAAAAGTTTCGGAACTAGTCATCGATGAGGGCCCGCATCGGTAACTGGGTTCTCCTAATTACTCGGCCCCGCGCACGTTCAGCCTCGCAATTACAATACGCGTTATTCAGGTAAGAAAGTATAGGCTCTAATTAATTATTTTAAAAAACTTTTAAAACTTCTGTTTGCGCTTAATCTTAAATTGAGAGCTTTCGTAGCGCGCCGCTTCCCTTAAATCCTCAATTAACTAATACCTCTGCAATTTGCATCCACGCTTTAATCTCCGCTCGTGTACTTTGTTTCTTCATTTAGTTTTATTCTCTCGCTGGTCTCGTTCTTCGATAAATCCTAATGATATATCGCCGTTCAGCTGTTTACTTCCTCTTTTAATTCAACTCGCACTTTCGTCTTAAGTAGTCGAGCCAGTAAACTGTATTCGCGTCGCGATAGCGGCTACTTTAATCCAGCGATTGTAATTCGCTCTTTCTTTTAAAAAAAAAAAAAAAAAAAAAGCGTAAGGGAAATTGATTTTCTTACAATTTTCCATTTTGATATTTCGTAATAAGCTTTATACTCGTATTAAGCTCCTCGATGTAAAATTCGTGTTTACCTCGATTCTAACCTTTTTCTTTTCCCTTTTTTCTTTTCACTATTTTCTTATTTATAAATAAAGCAAGAGTATCATTATTTCTGAATTTCTAATAATACAGAACAGAAAATTTAAAAAGACTATTTGAAAGTCTAAGGTTTTTTTACTTTAAAATATTTTCAGTCTCATATATAATGCACTTAATACTGTCATAACAATATACTCTTTTTCTTTTCCTTTCTTTCTTTCTTTCTTTCTATCATATCAGGTTTTTCTTATTTCAAAAGTTTCATTTTAAAATGTTTGTATTTTTTAAAATATATCCTTACTTAATACCACGGCTTCGCTATTCATATTGACAGTTTAATTACAATTTTAAGTTGTAAATCGTACTCCTCTTACATTGAATGCATGAAAAATAATTTATAAATCCAAGACAAGTAAGAGCTAATGTGCAATACAATTATTATTACGTAATCTTTATTTAATTAGAAATAAGTAATAAGAAGTTGCTTCGTTTTAAGGCATATTCTCAGGTTCGTGGTATTATTTTTTATTGTATTTCGTATTTTAGTAGAATGAATTAAATAAATTATCCAGTAAGATTCAGCGTGCCGATTCAGCAAGTGTTTAGTAGGCATAAAATGCCTAGGTAATTCATAATTCATTGCACGCGTAATTTCAAAATTCATTATTGGATGTATCTAGGCCTTCTTGACATTAAAACGGATTGCTGTAGCTATTATCTCGCAAGGTCTTGTCGACTAAAGGAGGGCATTCGCCGAGCTGCACGTAGATAAGTTTTAAGAATGGTGTCATAATTTAAAAGTACATTTAATCATCATAAGGGAGAAGAAATCATTAAAGAACAGATAGAGCGGAATGGATAGCTTATAAGGAACGTAGAGGATAAGTCGGTGAACTTACGTGAAGGTATTGCAGAAAAAATAATCGATGGAATTGCTAATTGACAAGGACGAGCCGGCCTATCTATAGGATCTCCTTGATGAGGATGAGGCCGAATTTAGCCGAAGCGCATAATAACAAAGTGGGAGTATTCGGCTGAGGGAGTGAATAGGAGCGTTAATCTATAAAATAAATAAGAAAGGTACTCGTCGAGGTGCCTCTTATTAAGAGGCCGGTAAATGACTTTACGATAGCATTGCTTTTTAATTCCCAATCAAGCGGACAGTTATAGATGGGTCGTGGTGGCGGCGGCGTTGGCGGCGGTGTTGGCGGCGGTGTTGGTGGAGAGAAGGAGGAGGAGGAGGAGGAGGAGGTGGTGGTAAGGAGGACCGGGGCGGAGGGGCTCCGTCCGAACCCTCGAGGAACTTGTAAAAACTAAATAAAGGAAGTTTCTCGCGCCGTCCAGGATGCTTATTAGAAAATACGGCTCTCGAGGAGAATTTAATCTCTGCTCGTATCAATAAAAAGTTTGCGAGGTTGTTAGCGGGGCGAGTGTGAGGGTCGGTGGTCGGTGGTCGGTGGCCGGTGGTTCGGGGCCGGGTTCGGGGCCGGGGCCGGGGCAGGGTCCGGAGCCGATCTCGACTTAAGTGGAAAGAGACCGAGAACCTCCCAGCCATGATAATGGAGCCCTGAGTAGTTGCGGAACCCCCCGCGGTTATCGGACATCTTCAAACTTTCACAATCGATATGTCACACAGCAGCTCTCGGTCTGCCCGCACTCGCTCCGTCCAGTTTCCGCCACGAAATTAATCGGGGCCGCGAGGTGCAGGTGGATGGGGGGGGGGAGGTTATCGGGAAAGAGGGACGGGTGGGCAAGTTCATCGATTACGCTTGACCCAGATAAATCGCGCCCTCGACCGGAGCCTGAGCTTCAGGCCGACGGACTTTTGACTTTATTTCCGCTTAACTGCGCCTGCAGGGACACTCCTACGGGCTTTCCCAAGATCCTCGTTACATAACCGTCAGGCCCACCGTATCCGCATCCACGAGCCGCTTTATTGTTATATTATACGTATTATAATACCTCTTTGTGTGCGGCGGATCGAGAGCCGACGAACTCAGATAATCATAATGCACGGAGGCCAGACTCTTTTCTACCCTTAACGACTGCTTTAATGCCGCAGAGTATAGTCACCAATTTTAATGAACCCAACTTGCTCTTTAATTACCTTCGAACTAACGTTTAATTTAACGTCGGTTCGTCGATTCGTCGATTCGCCGATATCCGCCTTCCGTATAAGCGGGCATAAACTCTTTTTACACCTTTCTCGGGAAATCTGCTCATACATTGGAAAATCAATAAGCCTTATTCGTCACTCAATTGAAATATTTCGACCCCTTCTTATCAAATAAATTGTATAATTTGCATGTCGTCGTCGTTTTTTCTTTTTCTTGTTTTGTTGTTATTTTTAACATCTTGTACATTATTCGTATCACGCGTGAGGAGGGAAGCTTTAATTTAAAATCAGGAATTTTACGCAATATGTATATATATATACATATATTATCTATTAAACTATTCGCTGCGCGTTTCCCTTTTTTGACGCAATAAATATTTTACGAGTGAATTTTCATTTCCTTTGATTATTGTAATTTTTGCTATATATTAATAAAAAGTATTCGGCCTCGGTACAATAGGAAAGTGGATCAGAAGGCGTTGCAGCGATAGGTCACATTCAATCTGTCGTGTGCAAATATCTGACGTTGGCAGTCCCAACACTCCCTTCTCTCTCTCTCTCTCTCTCTCTCTCTCTCTCTCTCTCTCTATCGAATGAATTCATAAATTTTCAAGTACAAATGCATAAATCAATCCTAAGTTTTGGTTATCTCCCATGATTAATCGAATCAACTAATTACATAGATTATTATTTGCCCCTGACAGGTTCGGGAGGATTCTTATTTAGCCCAATTTTCGTTTCGGTCGGCACTTGCAACAGTTTAGAGTGATGTATGTGACATCGCTTTTATTGCATATATATATATATATAGATATATGCGTACCCAACTAGTCGGACAATAATGAGGTATAAGTGATCGGAAAAGTTGGAAAACTAAATGCCGCGGGGCCGATCGAATAAGGAATGTAAATTTATAAAAAAATAAAAAATGTTCTAAATTGTACATTAATGAAATCCAGTATTGTGCCAACTTCTGGCTTTGGATGCTTTGGAAAGAAAATTTTATAAACGCAGTAATTTGATATTTCGAATACCGTATGAATTCGAGGGCGATTCAAGGAAAATTATATCACGGCACATCTTTTTGGATTTGGCGCTCCCCCCCCCATCCCGCCCCACCGCCCCATATTAAATAAGATAAGCTAATAATCGGAATTGCCGATCGAAACGGAAATCGGGGCCGTATTTTGCATACCGCGCGTGTAATTGCTCCGTTGGACGGGCGGAAGGGGAAGGGAGGGGGGCGGAGGGAAGGAGAGGGCGGAGAAGTTCGGGAAATCTTTATCGGATTGGTCGGTAGCCGTTGCTCTTATTACTCGTCCGGGTAGCCCCGGGCACGACGGACTCGAAGCTCGTGTCCCGCGTCAAATGAATTACCCTCGGCACCGTGACAGGGCTGCTCGATGCAGAGCGGCACTCGACCCTCGGCTCGTCTTCGAGTCACTCGTTCGTCGAATCGGCCCCATTAATCGTCCGAGTGCTTTCCGTAGCGGGACGGCGTCACCCTCGCTTTTTAACTCGCAAGTTGCTCGAGCCGCCGCTCGATCAGTTGTCGCCTTTGCGGGATTTAACGTTCTCGCCGGCTGGAAATTTTCTGGCCACTCCGACTCCGGCTACGGCTCTGGTATTTTACGGTCCGGGGGTCGGGGGTTGGGGGTTGGGGTGGGGTGGGGGCCGAGCAGGACTGGTGACGTGTAGTAGTCCATTACTTTTCCTTTTTCTTACATTCGACTAAACGTCACTGTTTCTTGTCAGCGGGGAAAACCCGTGTCGCCTTTTACCTTTACTCAATGCCATTCCATTTTATAATCATTACCTTTCGTTTCATCTTTTTCATTCGGCGATTAACCAGCTCCCGCATTAGTAAACGTAAGCACCAGAAATTATCGATCGAGCCTCCCGATGCGAGCGCGCCTGCGAATAAAAAAAAAAAAAAAAAAAAAAAAAAAAAAAAAAAAAAAAAAAAAAAAAAAACAGGCTTTCTTTGATCTTTTCGGCGAATGATATTGCGTTACGAAGCCATTTAAATTACGGGAAACATCCAATCGTCGTGCTCACTGCGTATAAACTATTTTTCTATGGAAGAATTGTTTTACTAAGTGATTGCTAAATTATTCCTATTCGCAAATATCTTTACGTAAAATCCGACCGTAACTTAATTCCAACGGTCTCCACTAGTGCAGATATAATATATATATATATATATATGTACATACGTGAATCATGTACAGTCCGCTTAATTTACGATTCTTGATATTTAATGAAACAAGGGAAGGGGTGGGGGAGAGGGGGCTGTAAAAAGTTCTCGCAACGCGCATCCACGTGTTTGTCGAGCCAATAAGCTTATTGAAAGGATTGAGGTAGTTTTGGAAAATGCGCAGTAGCCGTCGAATGGCGAGGATGTCGGAGCCTTCGGAGCTAAGGAGCAGCCGAAGCAATTTATTAATTGTACGTGCGGGTAGATTGTCGCGGGTACTGCTCGCGATCGGAAAACATCCCGTTCGAGTATCTAGTTGGCATGCTGCTCCGACGCTTTCCGTCCTCTAATTTACAAGCGGCGTTGCAATTAATGCACGTAACGTGGCTGGTAGAAAAGTGTTGGGTGGTGGTGGCGGAGGTGGTGGCAGGGGGCATGGGGGGGAGGAGCTGGAGGTCTGGTTGTCTCGGATCATACTTTTCGGCGCCGTTGATAAATCCCGGGGTGTCCGTCATATGTCGGAAAGGAGCGATCGGCCAGCGTCGGTAGACAGGTAGGACGGGTTGGGGGGTTGGGGGTTTGGGGATGGGGAGGGGGTGGATTTACTATTCAAAGCTGTGCGCCCAGCATATTCCTGGGCCGCAATGAAAACATCGTTTAATGCACGCCATCGGAATTGAAATAACGCGCGAGACAAGTGCATCGGAAAGAGCGGCCCGACGGCCAAGGAAAGGTGGCGTGAGCTCGCCTACCCGGGACGAAGGGTCACTCGAGTTCGCGAGCGAATTCTCGACCTAGGGAGCAATCACTCGTATATTGGATTCGAGCCGCACACGTAAAGGAGCGCCGAGTTTGGCGCCCGGCCAATATTTTTGTCCTCCGGCCCTTTTCCCTTCAAAGGCACATGCGCGAACTAGGAGTCGAAGGTGCCCGGTCGAATGTGCGGATGGCGGCTGAGGGGGATGGGATGGGGGAGGGTCAGAGTAGAGGGAGGTGCCCACGCGCTCGCTCGGCCATTCTCGGACGATACTGACGATGCCCGTGCAGTGTAGCAGCACCCCCCCCCCCCGCCCCCGCCACCGCTGTTTGTCCCGAGCCCGGGGTCCCCCGTTCCATCGCGCATTAAACGCTTATTTCGTTCTCCGCACACGTATCATCGGTCTCCGCCATTCTCGGCATGTGCCTTACCTTCCTCCCTTTATTTTACCCTTCGACAGACTCGCGACCGCCTCTATTGCCGTCTCTTTTCTCCGCTCGAGCGCGCTCGAGCGTGCTCTCGCTTTCCATACACGCTGAATACGTAAGAACGGGCCCTCTGTCACCTTCCGCCCTTCCTCCCTTCCGCCCTCCTTCCCACCCACCCTCCGGCCATTCCGCCGTCCCAACGCCTACAGGGATGCATTAAAATTGAGGCGTCGGATTCTGAAAGCAGGAATAGGCAGTTTTGACTGGATGACTCCTGTTGTGGCACCCACGGACCTCCTCTCCCCTACCCACCCCGAACCGTAGCGCACTATACCTCGCGCGAGCGCCGCCGACCGATCGACTTCGACGATGGCATGTCGGCCACGGCTGCCAGACCCGAGTTGCCTCGAGACTTATGCTCCCAACTTACATGCCGGCAATTTCGATTCCACGATTTTGAGGTCATCGACAATAGTCGCAATTTACTACCACGTCCGACAATGATTTCGAATAACATTTACACTTTCGCGGCTATTTTCTTTCTTTTTTTTTTTTTTTTTTTCAAAACTCAAGCATCTAAAGCACCTTGCCCGAAGCGTTTCCGGTTTAAGATGCATCCGCGAAGCTTAAGACGTTCGTTTCCTTGGAATTTTTATCAATTCCCTTATACTTTATTGCGTAAATGTACCAAGAGTATATGGGAAGACAAATAAAGTAAATAAACGGAATAATCCGCGAGAATTCGTAATATTTATATATTTAGCAATTTAATAAGAATATTGTGTGCTGGAGCATTCGGCACTGGGCGCGGAACGATATAATTCAATAAACTCCATATATTCCTTACCTACGAGATTTTCGAAATTCGGAAAAAGAAATATTTAATATTTCCGTTGAGAAGTAAAATAATTCCGTTTCTTTAGAAAATGTTACTCGCTCCCGGGGAAGGGGGAATTTGATAGATAACAGATTGCTTGTCCTACACATGGAATCTCTCCCCCTCCCTGCCCCCAATAATCCCCCCCCTCTTTTTTAAAATCAAGATGGAGGGAATGTAATTTTGCTCAGCAAGAAGGAAAGTAATCGAAATAAATGCGATTAAAAATGGAATAAAAATATGATGGATGGGGAAAGGTTATAAAAATGGTTGGATTGGTCTTGGCAGTAGATATATATATATATATATATAGAGAGAGAGAGAGAGAGAGAGAGAGTAGAGCAGAGAGCAGAGAGAGAGAGAGAGAGAGGGAGGGTGGGAGCGAGATGTAATATTTGACTCATTGGCTCATGTATATAATGGCCCTCGACGTGTATCGAGCTTCATTAGGCACTGGTCGTTTGGGGGCGGACTCTGGTGATAGTCGGCGGGGCCGAGGGAGGCTTCGTCCGGACACTCGAGCGCGTTACAGCTGGCCAGCAAGTGATAAATAGAATCACCGAGTTTTAAAATTGACGTCTTACTTAACAACGGGGCTTAGGCTTTGCCCGGCTCTCGATATAATAAAATAAAAACGAATAAGCGAAAGGGGCTGCGGTATTTCATAGCGGTTTTAATAAAGAACCGGGGGCTCGCGAGGAGCTTATACTTACTACGGGAAGGAAAACGGTTTCGCATAAAAAGCCAGGAGCAGTTACCTCGTCACACTCGTCGGGCTGCCGTAAGGTCGGCAGAAGCAACGGTATCGCAATAACAGGAGGCAGGCGCCCGTAATAAATTGCCAATCAATTTTATCCTACGCGAGTGTGTCGTTCCCCGAAGGCGTTTACCTTTTCCCGTCGCCCGTTTTATTCGCGCCCCGTGAAGAATGGCAGGATCGACGGGACGGGTAGTGTGGGAGGGAGGGAGGGAGCCCCGTTTTCGCAGCCCGACAAAGCGTGTCACTGACGCACGAGTGCCAATGCGCGGCGAGGTCGCGCGCGCGCAAGCAATTTTCGTTTGGGCGCTGGCGCGGGAGCCTCGTACCACCCACGCACAACAACTACGAGGCCCATCTGCCCTTTGCCCAGAATTGGAAGGAGCGTCGTGGCTCGGCTGCCTTGCGGAATGTAATAAGAATGCCCGAGCTTTTTCATTTCAGCCCTGCACCGGGACCACCGAGCGAAAGCCCCGTTATTGTGATATGCAGTCGAGGAGGGGCGTAAACTTTATTAAGCAATGGAGGCTTAATACTCTTTGAGCTGTGCCCGGCCTAGTACAATATAGGGAGGGACGGGACGAGGTTAGACGTTTATGGGATTCGGTGCCCAAAAAGAAGAGAGATCCGAGCTCAAAGGGGCCAATCAGAACGCATATGTACTTTACCCTATTTACAAGCATACGAGCCTTATTACAAGCACGAGCCTCGTTTTACATGCGAGAGCCGACCTTTTTTATTTTTTTTTTTTCTTCTTCTTCTTTACCAGCCGAAGCCCAAACGCGGTCACAGAACGAGGTCAAACATACGTCATTACACTCATTTCACAAAAGATCTGATAAATGATTACTCGTTGAGCAATGAAACGAGCAAGTATTTCTATTATTTTTCCCTAATATTGTTTTCTTGTCATTTTATTGACGACATGAGATGTCAATGCGGACTTTCCTACTTTACTGTATTATAAAATAATCCTCTTATTTGAATTTCATTCGCGTCGTGCTCTCCACCCCCCCTCTCTCTCTCTCTCTCTTCCCCCCTCCCCCCTAGTCATGTAGAGTAGTAGATGAAAATGTTACTATTCGGCTATTTAATGAAAAGTAAATTTACAATGGATTGTATTAGTTAAGTAGGTAGTAACTCTGTTCGGATTTTACATTATTCGAATAATGAAACGAGATAATGGGCCGCCGATTCCGTTCTCATTGGAATACAACACTGCCAATTACCGGATCGGAATCCTGCATATTCCATTCATTGGTATATAATCGAAACGATTAAGTTATCCAACGTTACAACGGAGTGGTTGTAACGTCTTTATTTCCATGGAAAAGCCGTCCGCGATAAATGGCCGCTCGCCCGCGGCGGCCTAATAATAAAATATATAAAGACACAAATTTATTTTTAAGAAGAATTGGCAGTTGTCGATATTTACTTAACTCCGTAGTAGTGGCTGCTTTTAATTGCTTATAAAAATTTGTTTTTTAAAAGTAAACAGTCTCCGTAAACAAGGAGACCTTTTTATTCGCCCGTAAAAGAGCGGCAAGGTCGCTGCTCGGTCGGTAAAGAGGTTATTGGCGTTAATTTTTTAATCAATTTCATTAGGAGGATAATTAGTATGAATGGTTTTTAGAGCGCTGGGACGGGCTAGAGCGAAATCTCTAGCTAGTTCGATTATCCTTTACGGGATAATAGCGCGTGGGACGGGCATTAAAGTGCAATATTCAAGCGGAACACGTCGACGTGCACGCAGATGTTGAGCGGGATCCCGATCGAGCGAGGCCGTATCTCAATGAAGTGGAACGGGGCCGCTGCTTAATACACCGGGCAAACGACGTTAAGAAAAGCCAGAATGACATAGGATGCCGGAGGGATGGGGTGGGGTGATGGGGGTGGTAGGAGGAGAGAGAGAGGAAATCACATCCGATAAAAAGTGGCCGCGAAGGGGCGAAGGGGTAGAAAAAGCGCCCCGAAGCTCGGCCACTATTATTTTCGCATCTGTCGTTCGGTTCCGCAGGCCATTGCGCGCAGTCGTACGTGAACTCGCGAGATAAGCGCTCCTCGTTCGCAGCCCGCAAGAGGACGATGGGCTGTGGTGTGGGGCGCTGGTTGCCATAGGGTGGGAGGGAGGGAACGCCGTCAGCTAAGGGGCGGAGGACACTAAAGCTACATAAGCGGGCGCACGCAGACGCATGCACGGAGCCAGCCACGTAGACTGCTACTGAGTCCGCTGTGAGACGACGCCTTCCTCTAGCCGTCTATGTATGTGCTCAATGCTCCTACCGTACACGCACGCATAGACAAAGTGGGAAAAGGGAAAAGTACGTTTCATGGCATGAAAGAAGGTCCTACGAATAATTCCA
Organism: Ceratosolen fusciceps; assembly: GCA_018883505.1. Classification (NCBI taxonomy): domain Eukaryota; kingdom Metazoa; phylum Arthropoda; class Insecta; order Hymenoptera; family Agaonidae; genus Ceratosolen; species Ceratosolen fusciceps. The sequence goes on from RCIC01000005.1 coordinate 8,741,094, forward strand.
ATGTCGCGCTCTCGAACGCCGGCTATTTCTCTGCCTTTCTGACCTCCTCCTCCTCCTCCTCCTCCTCCTCCTCCCACCGGCCCCTCTCCGCCGTTCATCTCTTTCACGATTTCGCCGGTGAGACGGTTATAGGAGAAAAAGTCACTGGACTTTACCGTCGCTGGCGAGATATATATATATATATAGAGAGAGAGTGAGAGAGAGAGAGAGAGAGAGAGAGAGAGAGAGAGAGAGAGATGATGGTGACTGCGGCTCCGGACGGGGCGGGTGGCGAACCATCGGGAAAGAAAGTAACGTAAAAACGCAAAGAGAAGACGAGAAAAAGGAGAAGTTCTACAGTATTTTCGCTCTCTTACTCGTCGCTTCGTCTCTCCTCCGTATCTGTCTGCCGGCGCTATAATAAAAGCGAGTCGTGTGACAAAACGATGTCGTGAGGAGGAAAAATACATTCTTCTTGTACTATCTATGAAAAACATAGCTTTCCACCTGAGATAATACGGGGACACATAACGTAATGTAAGCTCGATGTATAAATAGCGCGTGCGCGATCTGATATTTAGCCGAGACTGACACTCTCACTCACCTGTAGATATAAGCGCTTTTATCCTTTAATTGCTATTTCCATTCCTCGCGCGACATTCCCCGATATTTATTGCTTGACTCCCATTCACCTACAGACTCAAGCTCCCCAAATAAAGTAATCGCGTTCTCCTGTTCACAATAATCCTCTACACGATAATCGTTATAGAGTTAGAATAATTGGAGGGGCCGATAAATAAAATCAAATAAATGATGAGGGATGAGCGATGTAAGGTACGGGTGTGTAAGTTCGCTCGGGATTCGGTGGGGCGGCGGGGTATGATCGTATTGTAATAATGGTGCATGACGGGGGGCTCGGGTGGTCGCCTCTCTCAACAGTCGTGGGTCAGTTGACTCTTTCTCGAGCCAAAGTTTCGGCTCGGAGTCAAAGTTCGCCAACAGCTGTAGCTCCGAGCTTTTGGAATTCCTGGGTCATACGACGAACCCCGACGAACCCCGGCGATCAACGGCTTTTCCATGTGGCGGGGGTGGCGGGGACGGGGACGCTTATGTGCCCGAGCCCGAGGTCGGATAAAAACTAGAATTGACGTGTGGACGTGGACCGGAATCCGTTCCTCCGTCTAACCCTTATCAATGTATGCCTCGTAATGTATGCAAAGCCAATGATTAGAGCCCGCTAGCCGTAGTAATTTTGTAGGGGGCGCCCTTCGCACCATCGAGCCCTACCTTCGAATTCAATTTTAAAATTAAGTTCTCCTTCGGCTCCGATGCACACAACACGGGGACTCACATTTGCGATGTCTACTGGCCTCCTACCCCTCCCAGCCCGAAAATTGCTACATTATTCCATTACGGCAGCCGATTGAGGGAATATATTGAAATTAGAGTACTCGATCTCTCGGATAAATTTTTTTTTTCCCGTCTACCCCGCCCCTGTCGGTATTGTGTTTCTGCGCCCGAGCCGAGCGACGTGTAAGCTCTCGTCGAGTCCACGGCCATCAAGCCTATTAGCAACAAGGATATCGTACGTTTAATAAGAAAGCCGAGACCCTCTTCGATAGCTCGCTATTTCAAATCTTTCGAGAGATCTTTGTCTGTCGAGAGCTTTTTACATTTTTTTTTTGTTTATTTTTTTTTTTTTTTTTTTAGCACAGCCAATATTTATTGCCTGTTAATCGAATTTGAAAGGGAGATTGTTGACATTGCTGCCGATTAGCTCACAACGGGAAAATAAAAGTCCCACTCTCTCACCAAGAGAATACAACTCGCTGTCCTTCTTCGATTAATAATTAAAAAGGGTGACGAAGACAGAGAGGGAGAGAGAGAGAGAGAGAGAGAGAGAGATGACTTAATAATAAAAGTAAGCTCGGTTAGAGCGTATTGTTTCTGGTGTTGATTAGAAGGGCAGCGGCTTCGCGTAAGAAATATCAGCTCTCCGTACTTGTCAAATCAAATACGACATTTGCATTTATCGCGCTGGCCTCGGTGGCCAGCAGTGAGAAACTTCTTATTTCCCAATGTAGGGTCGAAACAGTTGGACGTCTCGGGGAAATCGCATGCTCGCTCTCAAGACAGAGGATTCTGTATGCTGATCTAGTCAGGGCTCGGGTGGCCGTGATGGAGGGGGGGGGCGAGGTGGAGGTGGAGCATGGTTGCAGTAGCGTATTGTTAAAATATATTATATATTACGAGGAAGCTCGAAAAAGCGACGAACGCACGGAGCGCGACGGGGAGTTACGAGACAACAGCCATCCTCTTTAGGCATCCTTGGCGTGTCTCCTTCCTTCCGCTCACTCTCACTCGCACTCACATCCCTTCACATGAAAGCCTCGAGCTCCTTTCCTGGCCCCTCGACTCGGAGCAGCCATCTTCGACGAGCTTCCTCCATCTCACTAAGAGCAATACATCATCATCGCGAAGCGGTACCCGCGAGTGTCCGGAACCGCTCGCAGCTTCTTCTCTCGGTTCCCCCTTCTCTCTCTCTCTCTCTCTCTCTCTCTCTCTCTTCCTTCTTCTCCCTACGTAGTAGTGGAAAATTCTCGCGAGAGTGGATAACTGGGACACGGAAAGGACCGGCCACGAGACTCGAATCACGATAGAGCTTGGGCTTAAACTGAAGAGAACCTTGCCTCTGCGTGTGCGCTCGTGTGTGCGTGGAGGCTCGGCTTCGTATGTGGTAGGAGGGCTCGGGTGAGAGATCCTCGAGTTGTAATTGTTGGTGACGTTGTAGTGCGCGCCCGGATTCAGATGAAGTGAGCTCCCAGGGAAAAGCCGTTTCTTGTCGGAAAACCAAGACACTACAGAGTCTTTTATTGTTCGTGATAGACAAAGGAGAAATTTTATTGTTTCGCTTTTATAATTTTTCTTTTCTCTTCTTCCGTCTCTCTCTCTCTCTCCCTCCGTCTCTCTTCCTCTTTCTCTCGCCTTCATAAAAACAGCTCGCGTGCCCTCCGTATATTTATTTCCTTTAAATTTTCCTCTTTCATTTAATCCGAAAACTTCATTATGAGCGAACTTTACTTGTTAGATTTACGACATAATATTACTGTTTGCAGTGCGGCCCCGACATTATAGCCGAGTTAAAATAAAATATACGTTGCTTCGTTACACGCGGATCTAACTACTGGCTGTTTACAAGAGAATTATTGCTCTCCGAAGGGATACATTATATTAACTCCTTAATACATGGACTTCTATCGATCAATACTTACAAATTAAAGGCAATTAATACATATTTCAAATTACAAGTCAAATAATAAACGCCCATACGCGTACACTTTATCTCCCAGAATAGGCTATTTCTTTAAGTGTATACTAAAATCTAATGCAACCTTACTTTCACCGTATTTACTTTCGTTAAAATTATCTTAGACGCTCCCGCCTGTACTTATATTAATTGTGAAAGAAATATGACTTGAGGAACTCCATTTTATATTAATGCAGTTACGTTTTTGCCTATTAAAGTATTTCTATTAACTTTTAGTTAAATAACGTTAATTACCAACAAAGTGATATTATTGCAGGATGACTAATGGGCACGATATACAAATACATGAGTAGTACTAATATTTAATATTTAATTATTGAGCACTTTTGCTTAAAACTCATATATTTTTTATAAATTTTATATTACTTGTATTGTTTTGTTCGGAATTCACGGTTATATTAATGGATTCATTAAACTTATAACTAGTGTACATTGTCTAGTATTTCTATAACATTTTTATCTGAAAAATTGTAGCCATATAATCCTTTTTTTTATTTTTTGGCCTGTTTACTGAACACTGGGTATTATTAGAAGAGGAATAATAATTCTCGATTATCAATTTCGGGGATTAAACGTCTCAAGTATAAGAGCGTAAAGATAATTCAGAATGTATTGCCGGAAAAGTTGAAGTAGGCGAAATTTTTATTACCCTTGCTCCATTAGGGTACTCTTCGCTTTCACAAGATATTTCACAAGATAGTCGGCTATAATAAATAGGGACCGGTTTCGCTGCTCCGAAAAGCATCCCCCTTAAAAAGACAATACATAAAGAATGAAAATAAGCCCATGAAAATAGTCATTTGCTAGATCGGCAGGATCCGCTCGACACCTATTACTATCCGTGTCCCGGCTCGATCGGCCGAAATAAAATAAAAAGGCAAGAGAGAAGATATGGAGAGGAGACGACAATGGACAAGGAGAAGATATGGAAAGAGAGGAAAAATTGTCGACGGGACGGGTAAAGGATGAGGGATCAGGTGGACCAATGGCGCGAGCCTTTGGTCCGGATATTCCGGAGGCTCATCGGTCCCGCTCATTCCTTTCGGCGTAGTTCTGCCAAACAAATGAGTCTTGGCCTATCTGATAAAATTCGGGCTCGCGGCATGCATGGATGCAGCGATCCAGGCACTTTTATTGTTTGACGGCTCCGGTCAGTCTCCCCACCACAGGCTGACCTCGGGACTCAAATAAAAATATTTCGGCCAGCGCTTACGCCTCGATTGTTTTCCTGTATTCGGAGTTTGATGGGGCGCACGTAACGCCCGCACGTGCGACCCACGGCTGACCTTTCGTTCCTCCCTGCCGCTCTCGCATTTATTATACACGGAATCTACCTAATCAATCCGGTCGATCCGAGCCCGCTTTATCACCTTACACAAAAACGTAGAAGCAGAAGAAGAAGAAGAAGAAGAAGAAGAAGAAGATGGAGCAGGAGGACCGACCGACACAAACATGTTATTAGTCGGCTGAAATTATTCTCCCAGCTATTTCATTCTTACCAATATGATTTGTCAATATAATTTACGGCTCTGACAATCTTTCCTCTACCTCCCCATCCTAACCTCCACCTTCCTACCCTCCACCCCCCTACCCCACCCCTAGCCCCTCAAGACTTGGCAGTTTCTTTAAGAAGCAGAAAAGTTGCGCTCGCAAGCTTTATTGTTGTTTAAATTCTTTTTGTCGAGCAGAGAATTATTTTATGGACGAGAGTCGTCGGGAGCTCTGGATCCCGTCGATTTCAAAAGGGTGAACGCGATCCCCCATTGGCCTGGACCAAAATTTATACTAGTCATCTGGACTTGGTCGCTGACAATAGTTTCATTCCGATCGAATAAATTTCCCAGCATCGAAAAATAAAAGCACATCGTCGCCCTCGTCCTTCCATGAAGAAACTTACTCCGAATACTTATTCGGCAACCGATTGAAAATCATGGCCAGTTAGTAGGACGAGTTTTTTTTTTTTTTTTTTTTTTGTATCTAACATAGTCGGTCTTGAGAGTCGAGCCAAAGTCCGATTTTTCTTAAAAATTCGTCAGCCACTCGCTAGGTTAGAGCCTACAGACATTGCAATAATTTCCGTTTACGAGGAGTCTACCGCTTGTCTAATCAGTTGCCGACGTATTTATTGTATCGAGGGTACCGTGAGCGTGAGACGTTGATGGGATACGTGTGTAGGAGTCGCAGGAGTTATCGCGATTAAACTTCGCAATTACCATTTGGTATTCAATAATAGATATTCGAGGTAATGGTTCGGCAAAGGCCGGGCTCGGAATAACAATTAAGATCTTTTCATTGGGAAACGATGCGACAAACAAATTCCATAATTAGCTATTCGCTTGTTAAATCTGCTGGATCGCGTAATATTAATAATTCAAGGCAATGAAAAATACGATGACGAGTCACTCAAAATCTTCGCAATTTAATAATAATAATAATACTACTACTACTACTACTACTAATAATAATAATAGTAATAGTAATAGTAATAGTAATAGTAATAGTAATAGTAATAGTAATTAAAGTTTCCTTGATTTATGGCAGCTCGGCTTTAGATGTGAGCATTAGACGGACTTAAAAACACGAATTCCCAAACGATATTTTCCCCGTTTCTCGGTAAAAGAACATTAAAAGGAAGCGCAAGTGAAAATTTGAAGTATAATACGTTATATTACGGTCTTCTTGACGAGTTCTACCATAAATAGAATGAAGCATAAAAATATTTCTACAGGAAATTTCGAATGGAAATGATTAGCCGTTAGTTATTTAAGAAAACTCTCGCCCTCGAATCTATTATTCTGTAGCTCAATCTCTCTCTCTCTCTCTCTCTTTCTCGATTAATATCTTATAACGATCTTATATCTCCTAAGGAAATTCATCTCAAAATGAATTAACAAGGCCACACGTTTTGGGCCGCGACTCCCGAACGTTTACGATTCTCTCACTCCGTCGGACATTCTCTCACCGACACCGGAGAGCACTTTATTTATCTACGAAACGTAGCAGATCCGACATTTTCCGGTTTCATCTCGATGGAACGAATTTCCTTATCAAACGCGCGGTTACGTTTAAAAATAATTTAAAAATAGTTTAAAAACAACAACAAAAACAACAAGAGCCACCTCTACGTATGCATCTATGTATGTAAGTATCTATATATGTAGGTATGTATCTATGCATCTATGTATCTATGCATCTATGCATCTATGTATGTATGTATATCGTAAGTTCTAAACACACAACCCTTGGAGTACTTTCGTTAATTCCCCAGGAGCCTTTGCCACGTACTTCTTACCTTACCAATTACCCTCACAAGTTGACAACAAGTCTTTCCAGTCAACGGTTTCCATAATTATAAGCAGCCCCCCCCCCGACATCCAATTACCTCTGTCGCATTACGTCGTTACAATAACGTCGTTCGCAACCTTGTCAAGAAATCCAAATTCGTATTGTTAACAATGAATATTTCCTAGTATGAAAGGCACATATTTCTCGTACGTCGCATAAAAGACACAGACGCGACTGCGCCACCCGTTCGTTCATCCATCGAGCGAGACGCGCGAGCTTCCGATGCGTCGATCCCCGAGCTCTAAGCCCTGTCCTGATGTAGGCCTGCATTGTGCCCTTTTAAGGGCCACGAGGATCTGGGTAAAGGAGAGGGGCCGGAACACGCCTCGTTGCACTTTGCTTTACGCCTGAATGGAGAGCGGGAGGGAAGCGGTCGGGTACGTAGTAGACTCGACTCCTGCCTCCGGGAACGATCGCCGTCGCACTTCTGCAGATCATTAATGACTCGCTCGATTCCGGAAGCCCCGATAGATCCGAACTTTCACGATTCGCATCCTTATACGTTCTCGGCCGTGCCCTACCCAGCCGTAATCGACCGCTCCACCCTTAGATCAGTATTTCCGTTGCAAGTATTCCGATGCTTCTATTTAGACGTTTTGCTTAATTCTCACTGTTATTGCATCCGTTTACAATCGAACTCGTTCTATTGACTCTATACATTATTAAATTGTCCGTTGTTATGCAAACAGACTGGACAGCCTTCCGTGAAATTCATGTTGACCCTGCTCCCGCTCCACCCTTTCCCTTTCCTTTTACTTGTCACTAGTATGACTAAATTCTCAAACTATTTTTCGACCAGAAATACTCCCGAGCAGCGTCTTACGGCCCTCTTTAGCAACGGTATTATTCGTTCATCCTGTACACAGATCCGCTCTGCATCTGCATCCGCATCCGCATCCGCTTTGAATTTCAACCAATTATCGGGTATTTAGCCTCTTCCCCGTAATAAGATTTACGTCCGGCCTGCGGCGAATGAAAAAATTCATCGTAGCCTCACGGGCGGTGGGGCGGGGACGGGGGCGGGGGCGGGGGAGGTGTGTCGGTAGAGTTAGAAGACTCGATTAGATATCGTTAATTAAATGGATGGCGGTGGGCGGGGGGCTCGGGTAGTGAGGTAGTAAATAAATAGAGCGCCTTTCGACTGTATATGCTTTGGCTAAAAAAAATTTTACATATTAATGAATTAAGCTCCGAATAAGATTCTTAATGATTTCCTTGCTTAATATGCAGTTTTAAGCATTTAGCTTGGAAAATAGAAGGAGTATTTTATCAACATTAAGTTAATCGTTTGTTTTAAAAGGACATGAAAATTTGCATGGATGTCGGAGAGAGGAAAAATTAAAAAATTCATGGCTCATGAATAGGAATAATTGGATGGTCGGTGTCTCCCTCGAATGAATTGTACTTGAAGGAAGTCGAGGAGCTAAGGGGAGCTAAGGGGAGCTAAGGGGAGCTAAGGGGAGAGAGAGAGAGAGAGAGAGAGAGAGAGAGAGAAATTTGCCTTAATCGAGAGCAACAAAACGAATTATAAAAAAGAAGTGCCGGCGACGGAGGAGCGAAGGAAATAATTGCTCGGCGGTATCGGTCGGGAAGCGACGCATAAGTGTGGCTGCTGGCCGGGGACAAGCTGCCGGGTGGAGGGGGTGGGGGTGGGGGGAGAGCTCGTTTCAGCACCGGGATAACCGAGCCTTAATATCCTCGGGGCGAATCGGTAAAATACAGAAAATACGTAAGAAGGGGAAAATAAGTAGGAAGCCCGGCGGGCGGTCCGGCAAGCCAAGTAAAATGCAAAGGAGCCGCCGTGGCTCTCCCGCGCGCAGTTTCGTCGGTTCTCGCGGCCCCGACGTAATTGTGCGAGTAGTAGCGTAATTCGATTATGGTAATCCCATCATGAAGCTGCAATTGGACGGCTAATTAGATTAATTTAAAATTTTCGATAATCCCGCACGCCGGGAGCCGGCGAGCGGTTCAATTAGCAGATTGAACTCGAGTCGAGAGGGATCCAACGAGCGTCCGATCCTTCCGATCCGTCCGATCCTTCCGATGCTCTCTCTCTCTCTCTCTCTCTCTCTCTCTCCCTGTCTCTCTGTGGGCGTGGGCGTGGAGCGCGCGGCTGAGTAAGGACGGGCGGGGACAGCCGTTGTCGAGAGCCACTTACTTATCGCGTACTCGCGCGATACCAATTCGATCGCGACACTCGCGGCCTTAACGACCTTGTACAAATAGAGCGGGGGGGGGGGATCGGGGGCTGCTGCATTAAGGGGAATTGAAGAAATTAGTCGGGTGAGGCCGTAGATTTTCGATACAAGCCGAGGAGTTCTTCAGTCTTCCCGCTCACTTCGTTCCCGTAAATCTAATAATGGTATAACAGAAAAATGAGAATTTCCAGCCAGCCAATAGAAGAAAGGGCGTATTCGATATTCTTTGCCTCGAACAAGCCTAACCTTTATTTTTTCAAGCAATTATTTTTTTAAGCCAATGCAGAAGATGAATACAATTACATTAAATTAAAAATTACTCCAAAGTATGTGTCTGGAGGTAGTTGAGGCGGAGGAGAGTAAGTTAAATTTTTTTACATTTGTTGCTCATTTGATTTGATTATATCGAAGGCTGTATAGCTTCATCGGGCGGTAATCTGTACTTTTAATATTCGTAACCGCGGATCGGGCCTCTCTCTCTCTCTCTCTCTCTCTCTCTCTCTCTCTCACACACACACTCTTTCTCTCTCTCTCCCTCCCCTAATATGTATATATGTATATAAATTACAGCGCAAGTGTTGGGCAATCGGATGATTTAATAAATGCACGATAAAGCTTTATTGTTTATTTTATTGAATTTTTATGGGCTCGGGCGCGTGATCACGTGAGCGGCTCGACGGAGTCATCTTTATTGTGGACGCGGTCGTATTAAAAAAGGACGCGTCGTATCTAGGATTGATAAGATATTCCTTTGAGCAGTGGAATGCGAAATTAATTTTCATGCGAAAACGCATAGAAAACAGGGCGCATACAAAGTGAAGGCTACTGGGCTTTAATAATTGTTCAATTTATCGTATAATTTAACTGAATGGCAAGAATTTCAGCTATGAATTCTCCTAAAATCTCTATCCGTATCGGCGTCAATTAATTTTCGAGCTATTATCTTGGCCAATGATGAAAAACATAAAAGCATGCTCGCGTAACCACCGCTATTAATAAAAACACACACGCTCTCTCTCTCTCTCTCCCTCTCGCTCCCTCTCTCTCTCTCTCTCTCTCTCTCTCTCTCTCTCTCGCATTGGATTCTTTTGATTAAAGTCTTGGGGTAGCCGCTGGAACTCGGGCAAATGAGCGAATTTACGTTCGATGTCGTGGAGAGTCAAGTGATCGGAGCTGAACCATCGATGATCTGAAATTGACCGGCCGATTATTGATTAAAGTACAGAGCTAAGAGCTGGTTTCGCGAGCAATACGAAATAAAACGGCGATATTACGATATTACAAGCTCGCGAGGAGACTAGGGGTTATCGGGTACTATCGATCGCCGGCCACTTTCGGTCTCCCAGACTGAATAATGCAGCAACAGCGGCGGCTGTAGTGGTAGCAGCAGCAACAGCAACAGCAGCAGTAGCAGCAGCAACAGCAGCGGCAGCGGGGTGAGGGGTGGCAGCCTTAATCGTGAAAAATTGTCGTCGCGGTGCCGCGGCTACTTAGTAAGGTCCCGCCATCGAGCAGCGGACGGTCCGTTGCATAATGTATCGCCGAGGGAATCCGCCGAGGCGGCGCCGAGTTCATGAAATATTTCTCCGAAGCCAGGACTTCTTAGTCAGCATCCATTGAGATTCGGTCCTTCTCGGCCTTGAATACGACTCCGGGCATACAGGCGCTCACCTCGCCCTGGTGCATCCACCCCGTGTTCCCCTCTACGCGCGGAGGCTCGCTCGCAAAATAATGGGCCCTCCTCCTGTCACTGCCTAGGAGGAAGCTTATGCGCCAACGCAGCCGTCCTCGTACTTCCCCCCTCCGCCTCTCAATATATCACGACAATCGTACGTAACGCGACACGATGATTTTTCAGGGTGCGAATGATAAATCGCGACGAGGTGGGCGAGGGGCGTTGAGGAGCATGTAGGAGGGCTGGTAGGAGCGAACTTATGGTATATCGTTGCCCGGACGATCTAAATAAATAAAGGCCGGATCTCTTGGTGAATATGTTTAATAACGCAATAATAATGGTTATTGTATATTCTCCTTGAGGAAGCTCCGTCAACATCCTTGGCATTTCTCTGCAACTGTTTCGCGATGACAGAACTAATACGGAGGGACGATAATCACTCATGTAGCGTTATGGCATTGTTTCATTACGGGAATGCACTAACTCTCATTGTCAACTGTACCAATTGTTTTCCCGTTTATTAATCATTTAAATGCATAATAAATACATAAACCTATGACTCGGATACAGAATTTTGATGGATTGCATTTTTTTTTTTTTTATTTTCATTACCTCTTCTTAACTAGGAGTTTAGCTTTTCCTTATACTCGGCTCCTAGCCTCCGTTTCAACCCCAATAACCCCCACTCCCATCCCGACTTGTCTTGTTTCTTTACTATTATCGAGGTTATTAACGAAAAATAAAGTTTACAGCGAGAAGCAAATACCAATAATGCCGAGGATATTATGCTAATATTCTTGCCCCTTGCCGTAATAACAACTTAGGCTGGGAATTTCATGTAACACACACGCGCGCCCGTGCAAGCACGCCTACGCAAACACACGCTCACAGACAAGGACCATATATTATATGCTATTTCCGGGAGCTATATTCGTTTTTTCATAATAATTTTTGCAGTTAGTAATTGTAAATTCCTGCTCACGGTAAATACAGCCAACTATTTTTAAATGTATTTGTACCAATAGGTATTTCATTATAAGGCTGCTCGCAAGGCTTCTTTTGATTTTCCTCTATATATATATACACACATTATCATACCCGATAATTGCTATACATTCTGCGTAAAGACTTCTCTCTTTCTGCACTTATTAAACTATTTACAATCTTCAGTAATTGATTGTAATTTTTTTTTTTTTTTTTTTTTTTTTTTTTTTTTTTTAAGAAATGAGCATTCAGTTTACAATAGTTATTAATATTAATTGACATCGATGTTTACTATAAATTTACAAGCGACGGAAGCCGATGCTTCATGCATATTAATGTATTTGAAATAAACATTACTGTCTGTTGCATATACTTTAACAATATACCCATATAAAATATTTACTATTTAAATTCAGTTAAAATATACGGTGCTTGGGGGAAAAAAGAAAAAAGAAGAAAAAAAAAATGTTTACCCAATCGGATGGATTTTGTAGAGTTTTGTTTTCTTTCATTATTTAAGAATCTACATTTTGTGCTCCGGTAGAACCGCCTTTAAAATTGTCGATTCTAATTAAATTTAGTTTAATCAGATTAAGAATAATCACCTTAAGGTCGGTCGTAATAATTTATAAAGGACATTGGATAAACAATTAGATGCGTTGAAAGTCGGTTGCACAATTTTATTCTCCTTTATTCCGTAATAACGTTTCAGATATTACAATAATATGTTAATTTTTACCATGGCGAAGAGAAAACAATTTTTTATCGAAGACAGTGCACGTGATGCAGCTAGAAATTACAGAATTTTAGGAAACTCGAAATTTTGATTACGTAATTTTAGATAAAGTTTCTCGTGCCTCGGAGATTGTACCAAAATATTCTTTAAAGCCTGTCAAGTTTTTCGAATATTTATACTCTCATGAAAGTTTAAAAATACGTTATTGCTTTGACAATGGCATTAAAAATGAAGGGGGACATATTTTTTAAACAAAGCCTGAATATACATGTAAATAAATGTTTGAGCAGCGCTCCCGTAGATTCTTTTTTCCCCGGGCTTTCCCAAACCTGCAGCTTATATTTAAGCTTTATTTATTTACTTGCATTAATTTTAACATGAAATAATGAGTAAGCGCGGACTTATTGAAATAATTAGCGTATTTTTAAGGCTCCGTTTAATTAAAGAGGACAATTAATGAGATGGAATATTGTATGCAGGCTTATTGAATTAAAAAGATGCTGTAAGTCAGGGTAGTTCTGCAGACAAGCATCAACAAGTAATTTTTCAACTGTAAGTGCTCGGAAAACAGCAAATTGAGATTGTAGATTTTGAATTGGACGAAAATTGGAGCAGCTTAAGATGTATTTGACAAGGAAGGGAAGCTGAATGGGCATCTCTGTAGATGGAAGGGGCGGGGGGGGGCGAGAGAGAGAGAGAGAGAGAGAAGAGAGAGACAGAGAGAGAGAGGGAGAAAGGGTGACGTATTTTTTTCTTCCTCTCAGCAGTCCTCGCCGTCGGCCAGACTCGGATATAGATCGAGTAAATGGATCGAGCGAGCGTAGAACGAGCGGGAACAGATCGAGCCAGTAGATCGAGCGAGTAGATCGAGCTCGGAGCTTTCGGACGTTGATTAAGCAATCAGTTGAAGAGTTAGAGAGGCTGGATATCTTGGTAACGACCCGGTTATCGTAGATCCGCGCTCCGAGCGCTGATGTCCCCGCACAATTCTTGATATCTCAAGACTTCGACAAGAATTGCGTTTGGACAATCATAGCCCGGAACGACGTCGAAGTTCCGGGGTCCGCTTATCGAGGAGGGCCGGAGTACCCGGGGCGAGCTACTTACCGTGCTTACGCTCGACGACTCAGTGCAAAGCCCGGAGGCCCGGCCGATAGTGGCGCGCTCTACCCCTTTCCCCCCGCATAATTCCTGCCGCCTCTTCGCTCTCGACGACGGCTTCCTTGAATCCCCCTGCCGCCCGAGCGTACAGATTGTCCTCGAGTGATCGTTCTGCAAAAGAAAAAAAAAATAAAAAAAAAAAAAAACATAATCGTAATTTACAATGAAATTTCAGTATCCTTATCCAGTGGCGATGGAACGTGACGGAACGTGATGGAACGTGATGGAACGTGATGGATCGAAAGTACGAAGAGCGACCCTAGCTTGCCAATGATTTATTACGCCGACTGATTACTGGCCTTTAGCCTTGTTATGTAAATCATCGGCGGCGTTAGAATTAATTTGATCTCTGCTGAAGCTGATTCCGTCCGACGAGCAGTTATTTCATGAATTAGCGCTTCCGTCGTTTACGCAAACAATGCCAGGGCATTTAACGGGCCACGTACTAGCCCTTTCCTTTCGATAAGTATCTTGTTAAACTATAATTCCAGCCGACTGATATTCGCTAATCCGGCCAAAAGGAGTTGGGAACCAGTTCTCGAGTTATGCGCTTCTTTCCCCTTCGCCGCCGCATGGCGCTAATGATACGACATCGTGTAGGCCACGCGCTGCCTACATTCGATATATTCGATATATTTTTCATGAAAAAAAGCGACGCGGACGGCTAATCATCAGGCCCGACTCCCGAACCTATTTATGACGCGTGGAGGCCAAAGGGGACGGGGCGGGGGAGCGGGGCGGAGGAGGGTGGTGCGCTTTAGCTCGGATAACGATTATTGCGAGCGCTTAATCGAGCAGTCGGTGATTCCGAATTCATTGCTGAAGATTAAAGGTAAGTCGTGAGGGTTTACTCAGGGTTTTTCCCTTTTCTTTTCTTTCTCGTCTCTTCTCTTTCCCCTATTCCTTTCCGTCTGCGCTTAGAAAGGGTCGTTTAGTCATTGCCACTTAAGCGCTTACGCGTGCACGAGAGGCATTGTATTATCCTTAGGAATATCCTTAGCTCGATAGCGTCTAATCACTTTCCGCCCGTGCTTTCGCAGTTTTAATATCCTTTCGGAATCGCTTTATTAAATTCGATTTGAACGATTGGCCATTCGACGGCAGCTAAATTAAAACTAACCCAATCAACCTGGCGCGGCTACATTTTTCTCTAAACTAAATTACTCGGACTATCGCTTAACGGGACATAATAATCACGCCTACTTTATACAAGCTAATAAATATATTCTTAATACCATTGAATTCGTTATGTTCAATTAACAAAGTACTGGCGCTCAACTCGTTATTTAAGTAAAATCAGCGTTTCTTTTCTTCACTCTTCCTACCTCTCCTTCATTACTTCTTGATACTTTCATTCCGATAATAACCATCATCGTATATAATGCAATTGCTTCGTAACTGCCTTTCCAGTTAAGTACACTGACTGTTATTAGATTCTTTTGTATAAGAAAATCTTCAGCTTAAATCTGTTTTATCTCGGGAAGTTTTATATCTCCGGAGATATGGGGAATAATGATAAAAGCGCAGGAGGAGGAGGAGGAGGAGGAGGAGCTTAAAGTATTCGGGCAATAATTTACCAACGTATAAATATATTATTCAAAGGTAAATAATCTGCACGGGGGATGTGCTTATTTATTTAGCCACGGTCGCAGTTATTTTCTTTGATGTAACGATTTGCGACGCGACGCGGGTGCCGCGGGTGCCGCTGCTGCTACGGGGACCGCCGACATGTATCCCCAGCCGAGCAGATAAGAGACGGGGCGCTTACACCGGCCCGGGAATGACTAATCGTCGAGAACACGTGTATTAAATTAAAAACAAGCAAGATACCGAATGAGAAATGTAACTCGTGCGCGATCCTCGATTATACAGCGATTCGGATCGGATCGAGTCGTTCAATTAAGGCGAAGCGATTAAAGCTCGAGTAACTTGTCACTGCGCGCGACCCGATAAAGAAGAGAAGTGTTCCGGATTACCGGGCTGTGTAACAAGCCCCGATATCACGGGACGCTAAGGCGGGGGAGGGTGCGGCGGTGCGGCGGTGCGGCGGTGTGGCGGGCGACGTGAAAAGGGACGTCGGCCAGACGGTATCTTAATGGAGTTACAGGACACGGGAAACCGCGTTGTTTCTTCCCCTTATTTTTATTTTTCGCTCGGGGAGCGGGACGGGATGGGGGAGGGGGAGGGGGTCATCGTTTGTTCCCCGTCTCGATTCGCCCGTTGCGTGCCCCCGCGTCGTCTCGCGGCCCGAGGGCGCCGAGTGACGCCGATTCCCGATGACCGATAGCGAATTAACCTACGTGCTCCGACGTAATTCCATTGTACGACTCCGTAGATTACCATCGGTTAATAGATTATTACTCCGCGTCGTAACGAGAGCTCGGATATGGATATGCTGTAGCTCATTGGTACGGATTTCGGTTATTGGCTGAGGTGCGGGGGAGGATCGTTGTATCGTTGGATCGTTGGATCGTCGCACCAAGTCGCACCAAGTGCACGGGAGCGGGGACTCTTTCGATTTTTTCGTAGCGATTGCGCTATGTCAGGGGGGGGGCGGGAGCTTTCGGTCGCTCGGTACCCGCAAGTCTGATCTTCCCAGGCTTAATTACCGTAAAAGCTTAACGATCTTCATAAGCCGGGGAGCGCATACACTCGCTGATTACACTCGCTTATTTGTGCAGCTTTGATTCTCGGAGGTGCATTTGCTCACGTCTGGCCGTTAAGCTTAACGGCTGCGTCTTCCCCGTTACCGTTAACGAGAATCTACTGGGCTTAAGTCGCATCGATATTGCAGTTATATATTTATCGCTTGGTTAACCGCGCGGCGGTAAACAAAGATTTGCCAAAGCAATAAACCTCGGTCGCCCGTAGTATTCATCAGCCCCCGGCCGATAATGGACTCGAGTGGGGCGGGGGATTCCGGTATCTCGGACGGCCGAGAGGATGAAAGGCGTAATTTTCTTTTGGAGCCCGAGCGGATTTGGTCCATTGGTCCTTGGGGAAGGCTGCGGAGGTGAGAAAGGAGTCTCGGGGTAAAGCGCCTGAAATCCTTAGCCGGACGCGGATGAAAGGGAGGACGCAAACACGGGATGAGTAGGTGCCGAGGAAAAGACGAGCGAACCAATGACTCCCGGTCATTGGGGTTATTGGGGCGGGAGCGGTAGCGGGAGCTGGCGGGGGCGCGACACGAAGATTCCGATGCTCAAGTGGCTGGGGGGATCTTACGATTGGGTTAGCACTCCGAGATTTAATTACGTTAGTCGGCCAAATGAAGGAACAAAACCCGGCATCCTCTCCATTTCGCTCCTCCGAACCTCTTTATCCGTATCCCGGCTTTCTCTATCTATATGTAATTGTACGTACACAGGATTGCACTTGGAAAAGAAAAAGGGAATGACTGTACTTCTTTAAAATCTCATCCGAGTTGTTATTCTATCAGCGCAGACTATAAAAACGCTCTTGGGTATCTTCATTTTTATGATCCCAGCAGGTATTTATAATCATGAGAAAATCTTACGGACGCTGTTCGGAATTCTAAAAGTATGTCCCTGCCCCTGGCCCCGCACGTACGTAAGCTCGTTGCTTGAGCATTGAAAAGCGAGGTGATACGATGGTTAAAGATCAGGGCCGTGAGGAGGACTGCGCCCCCTCGCCCGGGCTCGTCCCAACCTCGGTGAAAGTCCGGCGGAGTCCGGGAGTGGCACATTATAGGTGTCTACATGACGTCGGAAAGCTCGCGATAAGGATCGCTTATCGTTAAACTGGCCGTTCAAAGCGACAGCTCGGATTTCCAGCATCCTCCCGAGCTCTATCCTTCCACCTGGATTCCTTCACGGAGATGACGCAGCAGGCGCGTGGCGAAATTCCGAGGAGCTCAATCAATGTCGTCGCTTCGACGGCGGACCTACTTTGACGGCCGCAGGACGAGGATAAGCAGAGGTACGGGAGGAGTGACAGAGAGAGACAGAGAGAGAGAGATAGAGAGAGAGAGAGACAGAGAGATAGAGATAGAGAGATAGAGAGAGAGAGAGAAAGAGAGAGAGAGGAGAGGGGAGGTGGGGGGAGAAGCGACCCTGCGAAGCTTCCGGATCGATGGAATCTCGAGGGCCGCTCTGCGGGAACTAGTCACGGAGGCGCGTAACCAAGAGGTGGAGGAGGAGGACTTATCGCGAAGTCCAACGGCTCTGAAGACCGATTGTCTCCGGTTACGTGCCTCTCTGAGGCGCAATGCGGCTTTTTCTCATTTCGGCCTTTACGGAAGCACTGTATGTCTTTTTTTTTTTAATGGTCCATCAGAAATCCGGACCTTGGAGCTTGGACTTATTTCCAAAATGAATACCCTACAGGCTCAAAGATAATACTATCGGAATTTTTAGCCCCTCATGATGTAAATTTCAATTATTTACTTATTGAGAGCGCAGGCGCGCGCGCGCGCGTGCCAACAAGATTTTCTTTACACCGGTCGGTAAGTATTAGATGTGGATGTTCAGTTGCGTTTCCGCGCACGTAGTCCATTAACGAGCTTCTGACGACTACTTCAACAATAGTTGATAAAATTAACTCTCCTTAGCCAGTGCGACCTTTTTAATAATGCATAACCGAGTGAATTAAAATTAATAATCCGCCCCTCTGGGCTGAAGGAAAAAAAAAAAAAAAAAAAAAATCTTTCGCTGCAAGTAAAGTGGATATTTAAGGAATTTCCTATATTATGATTTAAATTGGCGGCTAAAGTAATAATGCTCATTCGGATTTATATTGAATAAAATTTTATTGTAGCCCATTAATTAAAATTTTAATACAAATATTTGATAAGACTTTATTGCCCGTAATTAAATTCAAACAATAATTTTAGACTGTGGAGATTTTATTGATAAAAAATAAAATAAATATATACAAAATAAAAAAAAAAGAGTGGAGGAAGGAGTTGGGGGGGGGAGGAGGAGCTTACGCGGCTTAATTTTAAACAATAGTCGTAATAACGTCGAAATTATTAAGGGGAGGAATTATATTAAAAATTCCTTAAAAATCTTCGCGGGTGACGCTCGCGATTCGGATATGGATACAAGGGTAAATAAGAACGACGAAGGCAGCGCAAGGAAAATTACCGTCCCATTGCTATTAGTCCGGATAAAGGGAGGGTCGGACGAAAGCTCGACTGCGAAAGTAATTGCGGCTGCTGATGAGCGAATCGCTAGCGAAATCTGGGGAGACGCGAGTGCGCGGTGGTCGATTGTCCGGGATTCTCCTGCAGCTGTGCTTCATCCATCTTCGGGCTCCCGCGTCACTTCCGGCGCTAGCCGATCAGGGCCAAGGGTCCGCGGGGGGGGGGCGACACGGACAATGACATGGATGACGATGACAATGATAAAGTGGTGGATAAAAAGAGCAGCTGGGGGTCGCATCCCCTTCGTCTGGGCCGATATATCGCGGGGGTGGGGTCAGGGGCTCGGGAAAAAAAACGAACTCGAGAGAGACAGAGCGAGAGAGAGAGAGGGGGGGGGATATTGATGGCACTTCTAATGGGAAGTAAAGCCGGCTCGAGGCTCGGATCTGTAGCTCTAGGAGGAATGTTTCGGGGAAATAAGCTATATTGGGAAAAAAAAAACAAAAAAAACAACAACAAGGCCCCTCCGACAGCCGCCCCAGATATTTGATTTTATTGGCCTTGCCGGAAAGTCGATTAATATTGCATTAGCAGCCCCGGCCTCTTTCCTCGCCGATTATTAACTACTTATTAATTGCCTTTGAAGTTCATCGAGACGTTGAAATTGTAATTTATGGAAAATGATTGAATATTGTTCGTCGGAGGATTCGACGGGGTTTTAGTGGGGTGGGGCTCCAGAGTCGCTCTCCCATCCTGACCCGGTCGCGTTCAAATCCATGTTTTTCCCCAGGTACATTATCCGAGTCAATTTTGATCCCCCCCTCCCCGCTGGTCTTTCATCTCGCTCTGCCCCAACTTTCTTTGAGGTCTTCTAAGTTCGTTTGAATTAGAATTCATTGAGCTAGACGAGAAAATAGAAAGTTACTCAAGTCTTGTCTGAATTATAATTTAAGCCCGACTCTGAACTTTGATTATTATCGTATTATTCTTAGGCTTTGCTCATCTCTCATCGGAGATGGATTTCTTCTCGCTTGAACTTTTTCAGCCAAAAGATAATATTTGAATGAACCTTAACTTATAACCTGACGTTATAATAATTATTACCTCGTAGCCGATGTGCTTGGGACTCTTTTCCAATCGGCAACGACGGAGGCAGCCGATCGCAGCCGATACCTCGATCCGAGCGATTCACTTTGCGTATAGCCTCTAATGAATTCTAAGCACACGATCCTCCGTTCTGCAAAAACTGAATCCTTGCTTCGACTAAAGTATTATCCTCTGTATAAGCGGAGATTTTTTACAAGCGATTTTTTATCCCGTGGCCGGAGAAGAGGAAGCTCGTGAATCAGGATGACGAAGCAAGGACGCGAATTTTCTAATGAAATTAAATTCTATCGTATAAAAGCTCGTCGGCACAACTCTTGTGCTGATGTATCTTTCGGCCGAGCTTTTCCGTTGACGAAGCCAAAGACTTGCGGCAATTGTTAGCAATGTAATGTAATCGGTAACGAGAGCCCCTTTTTCGGCGAAAGGTCAAAGGTCAAGCTGGGGGGGGGGAGTTATTGGGGGTTATTGGGGGGAGGGGATATGGAGAGGCTTCGTTAGACGGAAAATTTAACTTGGCCACATCTCGTCGCATAATAATGGAATGTCGGGGAGGAGGGTCGGAGCCCGCGAAAGTCCATCGATCGGGAGGGCGGCATCGCGGCGGGGGGTCGACGTCGGCAGGGCGAGCCGCGGCGGGAGGGCGGGCAAGAGGCCACGGAAGACAAGCGATAAGCCGTCTGCAGTATCTTTCGATTCGCCGACAAGATTACATTTATGATGAGTACGGGTATTTTTATAATGGAAAAGGCGATGAGGTAGCCGCGGAGCTAAGAGCTCGAGTCCGAACTATTTATTGAGAAGTGGATGGCGCGCTTATAGAGAAAATTCCTTGGATAAATAATGGATAGGGAAGGAAGTACACGCCTTGGGATATATATATATATATATATATATGTATGTATGTATGTATGTATAGGAAGGGGCTTTTATGCGCTAGCTCGCGAGTTATCTCCGAGAATTCTAATGATAATGAATTAGAGAAGAGAAATGGAGAGGAGCTCGTATTATTATTGCGAATGCGACTTAGTTGTGCGGAGACTATGGATTTAATGATGAATAACTCGTGCTCTAATGTGTTTTCAAAGCATAGGCTAATTTAATACGTATTGTCAAGCTCAACCCTGGCCCCGAGCAATTTCCCCAAGTCTAACGGACGGGATGCTTTCATATTCTGCGATTAATAATGCCCATCGTTGGGGCTGGACGGCATGGGAGGGGAGGTGTGTGAAAATTCGCTTTCAAGGTTAAATAAATAGGAATGGAACAGGATGTCGATAGCCGAGCGAGGTGCGAGTCATGCCTTTGACCCATCGTGCCCCGGGAACTCGGCATTCCACCGCGAGTGCACCATTATCGTAAAGTTAAAGGGACAAAGATTCGTTGGTGGGGTGCGGGGATGGGGTGAAGGAGTCCCGGCCAAAGAACAGAGAGCCTGTGGGCACTCATCTCGGCGGACTTTAATCTTGATTTCAAATTCCGCAGGAGCTCGTCTCCTGCGACGGAAGCGTGATAACATTGGATCGGCGGCGAGTGGGGCTGCAGGATGATGACGGGGTTGGCGGGGGGTGGGTGGGGTGGGGAGGGCAGGTCGGCAGAGTTTAACGGATCGATCGAGAACTGCTTGATTTCCAGGAGGACAGTAGTAGAGGACGAGATGAAGGACGTCTTGGGAAGGTTCCTCGGTCTCGAGGAGGCGAATATCGTCGCCGGAAGCAAGAACGACGGGCGCTGACGTGGTCGGAGCGTCGACGCCCTGCGGCGCTCGCCCCCTCCGCCCGCCCCCCCTACCGCTCTCGAGATAAAGAGAGCGTGGCGTCGTTTGGGGGGTGGAGGGTGGTTATTGGGGGCGAGGGGATGGGGTGGAGGGTGGATGGCGAGCAAGTGGATGAGAGGGCAAAAAGAGACAAAGCTCTCTCTTGGCGCCCCGAAGGCGATCTCTCCTAAGTAGTGGAACGTGGCTGGGCCTCGGTGCCGTTCCCCACCGCTACGTGCCACGAAAATGTTTGTTAATTGAAAAGTCTCGCTTAAGCGACATTTTCCCGGCTTCGTACTTGTATACGCTTCTGACTTTACTGCTTCCGACGCTTGTTTGCGATACGCTCTGCTGCCGAGTTTGCTGTCGAATATGCTGCCGAGTCAAGGCCCATGTCGGCATGGAGGGGCGGGGGCATTTCCTTTTTTGCCCCACTCGCCATCAATGATAATACATCGCCGTATACCGCTCCCCCTATCGCCCTTACGTCAACGACTTTTCATATTTACTGCAGACCTCTATCCGCCATACCCTCGCCCCCCCCCGCCCGTCTCACTCACTCTCTCTCTCTCTCTCTCTCTATCTCTCTCCCCCGCTTACGGAAGCTATCCACCTGTCGACGGCCCCGGTCGGTCGCTCGTCCAGCCGCTGACGGACATCTCTGGGAATAATTACGCGGGTATGGCTCAATAAGAGCTCACTCGCCTCCTCGTCCCCCATCTCCACCGCCGCCCCTGCCCGCCCGCCCCTCCTACCGTCCGACCGCCCGCAACAACAATCTTATCAAACTTGCCGGGGCTCAATTGAAAGTGCATTCGATGTTCGAGACAGCTCGATCGAACTTATATCTGCTATTGAAAGCGTAGCCGAACGGCATTTCCCGAGTTTACGATTTCGTCGGGGCGATACTATAATCCCGCGTACCCCCCTCCCCCTCCCGGCCATGCACCCCCCATATCCCCACAATCCCCTTCTCGCTCTGTTTAACGAGGGCGCGATCTCATCCGGCCGCGGAATTGCCATTCTTCATTCTCCAATTTTTCCGTCAACGGCCATTATTATTTTCACCAGAACAATTCAATAACCATTAATATAATTAACTGTATCTCAATGCAATTTGTTTTATTTTTAATTCGGCCCACCTCCGGACAAAATCAGCCCCAATGACGAAGAAGTTAGTTTCCATTGGGGTTACGATAAATCAGGGCGCTCCACGAGATATTTCGGGCGCCACTTCATAAATAAAGCTCCCGGCTCCCGCCTTCATTCCCTCCACCACCCCATGTAACCCGCGAGCTTAACAACCAGCTGCCATTCAATTATTCGACTGCTTTTGAAAATAAAGTGGCACAAACGACGGACTCGAGCCCCCGGCGGTAGGCAATAAATTTGTCAAAGACGCGGAGACGGCTGAGATAAGCAGATAAGGTGGTAAAAGGAGAAGACGCGCGAAGGTTATTGGGGGTCGCGTGAAGGGGGCGGGGCGGGGGGAGGTCGAGGAGAGGAACATTTTAAAGGGCACGAGCCGACGAAGGCCGAGGGTCAGGTCGAGGGAATTTATTGGGGGCTTCCGGCCTCGCAGCATCCAGCCCGGAGACATTTTTTATTCATACGCTCCTCCTCGCGAGGGATCGCGGCTCTATAAATTTTCATCGCCACTGGCTCTTGTCTTTCCTTTGCTCTTCCGACTACTGATTTACCCGACCACTCGCTGGCCCTTCTCATCCCTGCCACTCCCTAAACAAATCCCATTACACGACCCGCAATTGTTTTCTTCCCGTTATCGAATGTGCGTGTGAGCGACCATTGTTTTCTTCTTCTTCCTCTTTCTCTCCTTCTCCTTCCTCTTCCTCTTCTTCTTCTTATTCTTCATCATCTATCCGTTTAGCTTCGTTCAGTCAGATGCTTATTCAGTAAGCGGCTCTAAAACTCCTACTCTATATTGAAAATAGGGGAAAAAGGTATAAATCTCCGGCTAGTGAGTAATAATTTTGTCTAAAGTAATTTTTAAACAATTGCCTTTTCTATTGATTACTCTCTTCGTGAGCTTGGGTGGTCCGTGCTGCCTTTAAAGTAAGATCAATAACGTTGTTTCGGCTGATGACGTTATAATTGAGTTGGCCGGAAAGCCAATGGATATACAAATCAACTTCAAAAAGTTCCTAACATTTGTTTAAGTAAACTTTATAAATTATAGCCCAAGATTTGTTAAAGTAATTGTTTAACAGACGTAATAACTGCAAATTACACTTTGGTTATTTACATTGTTCAAGTTAGTTTCTTAAAAAATGTCTAATGTCTTGTTAACTTGTAACGTCGACGCTCCCGCCCCCCCCCTCTCTCTCTCTCTCTCTCGAATAGAACTCGAAAGTCGTTGAGATCATTTAGGGGAGAGGATCCAGAGACAAGTCAAGATTAAGATTAATGAATCCACCTTTTTTTCATACCAGGAACTTATCATTTATTTATCGCCTTTACGACCTAATTACAATAAGAATGGTGGTTTCGCGAGCTACTGTTACCACTACTACCACTACTACCATTACTACCTTTACTACCACTACCACCACTACTACTACTAATACTACTACTACTACTACTACTACTACTACTATTATTATTATTATTGTTATTGTTATTATTCGTTCTCAAAGACGATCAGTTGCAGAGGCTCCTTAGCGTTTCAGCGCACGGGGTTCGCTTTATGGAGTCGGCCGAGCGATCATAAAGATAATAATAACACGCGAGGGAAGCTTATCAATGGGGGATAGCGGTCTCTTTTTCTCCGCAGGAACGGTCCGGGAACGTTCGTTGAGCGATCACCTTTTGTGATGACTCGAGAGGAAATCTCGGTCTAGCGTTAGTATAATGGCAGCTCTCGGTGGGTGCCTACGAGTACCCGCGATAGGCAGAAGATTTGAAAGATTTACAGGATTTATCGCAAGGAAGCGAGAGGTTCGCTGAAAAGGTAAATTGCTCAGATGCAGGAGATTACTCAAAAAGATTTTGTGAGAGGATTGGTAGATCGGGTGGGAGTTGAGGCGAGCCGGGGAGTGAGTGAGAGAGAGAGAGAGAGAGAGAGAGATCGATACCGAGAATCTATGATTATTATTAACGTTCAAATGAATCCGCTCCTCCTAGCTTCGACGATAAATTGATCATATTGAATATGGGGCCTCGTGGATGGGTATCTTAGCGTAGTAATACCATAAGCCATCCTCGTTATCAATATCTTGCATTTAATCAATCAAATTTCAAAATAGTTATGTAGCTAGAGACGGGACTCACGTCAATTCGTGAAATTCAAAGCTTCAAAGGTTATTCGTGAGCTTGAAGGTATGTAATTAAATTCCGGCGACATTTTATTAGTCCAATGCCGATAGGAAAAGAAAAAGGAAAAGCTGATCCCCTCCCCCCTCCCTTCCTCCCGACCCTCAGCCCCAAGATTTCGTCTATAAAAGTCATTGAAGGTTCGGTTGAATTTAATAGATCTAATTTGGTGATATCGATGTGTGCGAGTGGAAATGCCGATGTTCCGGCAAGTACATATTTTCCGACTTGAGCCATCGATTTCCCGGCCTCTCCCGATGAAAATCTTCAATTAGCAGAGTCAATATAATTTTTATCGATGTCCCGGCACAGATCGTCCTACGCACGCTCGGTTTTCACTTCCGTCCGTGGGCACCTTCGTCCCGAGCTCTTTCCCCGGGCCCGCATTTCGCCACTCCGTGCAGTTTTCTCCCGGAGGAGCGTCTCGGCTCCTCGGTATCTCCGAGCGCGGGCAGCCGGGGACGGGGAGGAGGTGCTGCTGCTACTGCTGCTGCTGCTGCTACTGCTACTGCTGCTCCGTGTTTTTGTTCGGGCGATCGATTCCCCGCATATGTGTACGTGTGAGCGGCTTCGGCAAATGGATTCTCTTCTACCTTGTGCCTCCCGCTTTTTCTCCTCCTTCAAAGAACCGAGTCCTATGTTTATCGGGGGCGATGAATAATGTGCCGCCCCCTCACCCCTCGCCCCTCTCCTTCCCAAATCGCCCTTCCCCCGCTTGGAAGCCGGCCGTTGCTTCAAAAACAATGAAGAAGTAAGACAGTGACAAAGAACGGATTAATCAAGCCCCGCGTTTTATCGATCAGCTCGTATGTCATCTTTATTTCCCCTCTACGTCCACCTCGTCCCTTAGCCGCACGCCCAATATTTTATGCGTTCTTTCGTAATATTCAGCGGACCCGGAGGATCGTCTCGTCTCGGGACTGGACCACCGACTCCGACCGACCGCACGGACATTCAAATTCCAAGTTGTAAACAAAATACGATCTTGGAATATCGGCTCGGAGACGATCATTTCATGCTCCGATGGGATTTATTATCAGATTTCGGATTCATTATGGTTACATTTATCCATATATGATTACATTTAGCTCGCCCGCCAATCGCGGCAAATGCAATAATAAATCGATTTTAGAAAAATATAAAATATTATTTACAAAGCCGTTAATATATATTTCATGTTAGCCATGAATTATAATGGCCATGGTGTTTTTTAATGCGCGGAAAAGTATCGGCCCGGCTCTTGTACGATTTTATGGAGCTTTAACAATACATATTTATTAATGTGTAACTGACCTACATACATACGGCAGTCCGCGTAAAATTATTAAATGCATTTGCCACGCGACATGAAATATATATTCCATTACCCAATAAAATGTATTATGCTCGTAAATTAAAGTTTTTCCGAAATTTCGTTATTACGCATATTTTAAATCCACCTCAGGCCCTTCCATCCCCCACTCGCCGCCCCTCAAGCCCCTTTACGTACGAAAATATGTAAAAATAAAGTTACGAATATTATTATTGTATATCGGGTTCGATTTGGATGTGTTGTGTCTATTAAAAATTATCGACTACTCTTATCGTTACGTAAAAAAATTATTATCTTCTATCGAATGCTGCAGGTACGGATTCTCCTGTATATATATATATGTACTCGCATCCATTACTGCAAATCTTTAATTAAAAAAACTTGAGGTACGCGCTCATGCATGCAAATACAGGCGTATAATGCACGTATAATGTTTAAATCTTGAGGTCGAAAACTTGGTAGGATAATATCGCGTATACGTCAAATTTTGGGGGACGAGCAATTTAGTTGAATTTGCGGCTCTTCGGGGTCGGGATCGGGGTCGGGGTCGACGGGGGTGGGCAGGGGTGGGAGGCTCCCTATACATCTCCCGAAGATATAAGTCATCGAGGTTTTTTCACGATAGCTCGGTAACAAATTGATAGATCGAAGTCTTGCGTAGCGGTTTGGAGTGCATTATTTTTAAAGAAAGAGTCTAGAGTCGGCGGGCCAAAACAGAGGTTATATTTTATATCGGCTCCCTATAAATATAAATTGAAGACTAAACAATCGACGAGTATCGAGAATAGAGAGGAGACGAGGGGAATTGTGGATGGGATCCGAGGAGTCGAGTGGAGGGCAACAACGAATGCACTTTGGCGACACAATGCCGAGCAGACAATGCGCCTACTATTTTTATCTGCGCGAACGCTGCTGTTTTACAATAAAAATAATAATGATGATGAACCCGCGTCCCTCCGTCCCTCGGCCGCGCACACACCCGCACAGCCGGCAGCTTATGTAGACAATGGCCTGCACGGAATAGTTGGTAGCTCGGCCTCGAATGCACCTGCAATTATACAATTCCCGTGCCCCCTTGACTTGACTCGTGCCGTCGAGGCATCGATTCCCGCCACCGCCCCCGCCCCGCAACCCTCTCTAACCCACGGGACACCACGGGACTCATGCACCGCGAAAGACGCTGGCCCTAATGTGCAAGCAACGTATCCGCACACGTATGGGGACGTATACGCCCGGCCACGCGGACGTATTGGGGTTTTATAGTGAAAATCAGTCGCCCTGGCTTATTGTCGTCGGTTCGGCCATAAAAGTATGAATAAGCATAAAGCTCGACGTGTAGCCGTTTCGCGTGGCGACAAATCGTGAAAGCTCTTTGGCCGCGATGGGGCCGCGATGGGGGGGGGGAGTAAAGGGAAGGGAGCCGTTTACGGGAGCTCGGATCTTTTTTGATGCACGACAGGCCACCGGGTCTTATGGCCGGCTCGTAAATTAGGCGTTATTGCCGAGGATATCGCCGAGCACGATGGGCGCATCGCGAATCTGCTTCTCCCTTTATCGGGGCCCTCCCTCTCTACGTTCTCTTCCTTTGGGAACACACTTGCAATCCCTGATAACGTCGCTTTTTCTTATTTACCGCTCGCCCCGGAACATTTTTATGTCTACTAGAAATTATTTAGCTTTTCATATTTTATTGCCAAACACAAACTCCGCCGCCCGAATGCAAATACATGAGTGATTTCCCCTCTTCTGTATCCTCTGTACTTAAGCGCCGACGTGTTGGCCTCCCTTCCCCTGCCGCGTCCCGCTCCCACGGCTATTTCCGCGTGTCCTCGAAGCACGATTGAAGAGTATGCGCGCGTGCGTTATTGTCCATAACAACAGAAACGTATCCGCGCCAAAATGTAATGACGTACATCCAAGTAACGGTTTAACAAAGTTTTAACGATTTATATTCCGACATTGTACGCTTAAGCTCCCGGGCGACGTGCGGGTGTCGAGGTTGATCCCGTTAGTCGCTCGGTTGGCGAAAATCGAGTACCGCTACGTGTAATCAACATAATGTAAAAATTATAGCGGGTCGTCGAGGTCGTTCTTGGAGAGGAGTGTCTTGGTCGCCCAGCTGTCGGTAACAGGCAGCCATGTGGGCTGCGGGTAGTGGGTGGTTGGCGGGGGGCTGGGGATGAGGGGGCGGGTGCGCCCTTTGGCGTTAATCAGATTCACGGCCTGTGATTCCAGGAGCGTATAATCGACGGGGATGATTCGAATTTAATAACCGGTGGGGACACGGTGCAGTGAGAGGAGCGGGGGGAATGAGGGGATGAGGAGGAGAACCCCGGCCGATTGTGTCATCCACGAGGGGGTGGCACGTAAAGGGCGGGAGGGCTGAATTCGCTTGTCGGGGTGCCGATGCAGAGTCGCGAGACCAGGCAGGATCGTTGATATCCCGGGATATATAGGCGGGATCATGCGGGAAAAGCCGGCGCTTTTCTCTCTGTCTCGGGGAGAGCGAGCGAGCGAGAGAGAGAGCGAGCGAGCGAGCCCGGGTGATTTGTGTGACAGATCGGGGCCAGCGAGCGACTCGAACCGCAGCAACGCCAATATATTTCGTTCCCCGCAGCGCCTCCGTACCACTCTTCGCTGCCTCCCTCGTCCCGCCATCCCGCCATCCCCACCCCCCACCCGTCACCCCGTGCCGTCGAGCGCCCGCTACTCGACCGGAGAGCGCCAACTGTTTCCCAATAGCAGGCCCGCCCTGTGCTCCGCTGAGCTATCGCTCTCTCCTTGCGCCCGACATGTTCCTGCCCGCGTACACGCGCACGCCCTTCCAGAGGAGGGACCAAAAGCCCCAATAACCCCGCTTCTCGACGCCACGCTTTTTCGCCCAAGGTATCGCGATATCATTCTCGATTAAAAAGCCATCCCCTCCCGCCCCCCTTCCTATTCCCTTTGAGAACACGAGAACTTTATTCGGAACTGAGTGCTGAATATATCTCCTGCGTTGACGCTTACGACAACAACGAATTTATCAACTGCATTATTTACAATTCAAACGACTGCCAATAATAATAATCGTGTATAATTTCACCTTCAATTTCATTAGCCGTAATTATAGGCTAAAAAGTATCGACGCGCACAAAAGGCACATTTCAATGGATTTCGTGTTAACGTCAATAACTCGGGCTCATTCTGCTTCTTCTGCTTCTACTTCTTCTTCTTCTTCTTCTTCTTCTTCTTCTTCTTCTTCTTCTTCTTCTTCTTCATCTCTAATTAATTCAAACTTTACACGGTCATTATCATATTTTCTCTTAAATATCAAAAGACTATCGAGAACGTACTAAAACAACGCTCTTTTAACATCTTCGTCAATTTATTGATTGTTTTTAACGAATCGATTGTTATATTTTCCAAGACAACAATAAACGAAAAAAAAAAGAAGAAATTAATAAATAAATATTACGTAGAGCGTGAGCGCGAGATTAACGAGTTGGTGACTCGTTGACGGGTAATTGAGTAGCTGCTCTCATAACTTGGTCGGAGACAAACAGAAAGTGGCCCATTATTCTGGAAGAAATGAGGTGCATTAATTAATGCGTTAAGTTATTTATAAATAATATTATGTCCTCTTGAATTTTCGAAGATATAAGTCGACAGCTGGAGACCCGGAAAAATAAAAAGGCAACATAATCTTGGAATTTACATGCGGCCCTTCCCATGACTCCATTTTACTGCAATGTTTCAAGCTCGTCATTCCGCAATCTTCCCTTTTTACAATGTGTACATATAGAAGAGGGGCTTACGCGCAGTTGTAAAAGTAAAGTAGAGGGGGAGGGGAGAAAAGAAACGCGGGTTCGGTTCGCGAACTGGATCCGCGACAGAAGAGAGGAGAGACGGAGACAGAGACGGTGACGGAGACAGAGACGGTGACGGAGACAGAGACGGTGACGGAGACAGAGACGGAGACGGAGACGGAGACAGAGACGGAGACGGAGACAGAGACGGAGATAGAGACGGAGACACACAGAGAGAGAGAGAGAGAGAGAGAGAGAGAGCCAGGGAGAGGGCGTTGGCTGGTGTTGAATACGTCCCCTCGCGCTCCGCACGACCTCTCCGTGGCCACAACGTGCTCGTAAATTACAGAAACTCTTGTTTCATGATGCAGTTAAATAACGCGCGAAGCAATTCCTCGTAGGGAAATTCACTTTGTCTGGCCCGGCCCTCAGAGCTAAGCGTCCGTTCGCGCCTCGTTATTGTTACAGCGGCAAGTAGACGCGGTGCCGATTGAGTCAGCCGCTCGGATTTTCCTTTCTTCGTACTACTGGCGTCGCCCCGAGAGGACTAACGCGATTAAAGTACCGTTCTCTCGAGCTCTAGCCGGAAAACCCACGGCCTTTTACTTTATGTACGTAGTTTCTCGAGCTTCGAGCTCCCCTGACATTCACCATTGTGTCGCAGGACGTTAGGCAACGATGGCTCCCCGTTATTTAAGGCACGAAAGGATCTAGAGCTCCAAGGGACGATACGACCTGGAGGACAAAATAAAACGATCCAAGAATTACACGCGTAGATAGCAGGAATTTCAGGGGACAACGGGTCCCTGAAGATTTTTCATGCTCGATCGTCGTGGATCGCGTAATCCGGAGTCCGATATGGAATCTGGATCCTCATCCTGGAGGAGAATGGCTCGGCTATTATTGCATTAACAGTAGCTCCCTCCCGTCCCCATCCGGGAGTCCGGGGATACAAATTTCGAGGGAATGACTTAATTCCCGGGGACAGACTCTTGTAAAAGGGCGAATGAATCTTGGCTCTCGATAAGGGCTTATCGGGATGGTGGGATCGGCGGCTCGAGGGAGAGAAGGAGGGCCGCCGACCTCGCGGTCGCATTAATCGTTGCTCGACTCGACGCTCGCGCGTCCATTAATACAGAGGACGGTAGCGCCGCGGGGGTGGCGGGGGTGGCGGGGGGTGGCGCCACACATGTCCTATCTTCACGTGTACGAGCGGAAGCAGCGGAGAAAATATGGGCACGCGGTGAGCCGGGGACACGCGGCCCGCGCTCCCACTGGATGTCCAGGGTCGTGGTCTCGGGCGGAAGAAGGGGCTGCGAAACAGCTGGCTCTGCATAAATCCAATTGCCGGGGTGATACTGCGGTAGTAAACGAGACCCTCCGCGCACGCTCTACTATTTAAATGTCGCGTACCACCCTGCTGACCCTCGTTCGGTTCGGGCCCCGTACCTAGTACCCCGTACCTAGTATCCCGTACCTAGTAGCCCGTACCTAGTACCCCGTACCTTTTACGCGGCGCGTCCTCCCCAAGACGAATGGCAATTACGTGGCGCAATATAAGCTCCGCTTGAAATTTAGATGAGCTCGGGCTCGTGGCAATCGGGATATATATGGCTGCCGAGTATCGCTGATATATTCCCTCAGGGCGTCCCTCATTGACTGTCATCCAATGGAATAAACGCGCTCGCAATTAACCCGCGGATCCTCGCGCCGCACGCTTTTGCCACACGACTTGGCCCGATCCCACTCGCGACGAGGCTCGCAGCCTCGAAAACTTTCAAAGCCCCGACAATGTAACCAACCACGCTCCTCTAAAGCTACCCTTACCCTACCTACCCGCCCCACCCAACCATCCATTATACACCCATCCCCCGTCCTCCTCGATGCGAGAATCTTGACGGACTGACGGAGGAATAATGGGATTATAAAAAATAAGCTAATTGACTGGGATGCGATGAGAAGAATAACGAACGCCTTCACTCGTAAATCCACGCTTACTCGTAATTTCCGTATAAGTGAAGTTCACGAAGTAATTTCAACTAAATACCAAACTACGAAGGGATTAACATAAAATTCAGATTAAAATTTAATATTAACAAAACATATAAAAAAAAAAGAGAAAAAAGAAAAAAAACGGATTGGGCGGGGCAAAGAAGTTACAATTTTATGGGCTTATAATTCGAAGTTTACGATTTCGTAAATTTTAAGTCTATACGGTTCGCGTGAAAAATTTAAACATCCCATGGACATTCCCTGGAATATATAACTATGGACGGGTCCATAGTTGTTTTTTTTAGAAATAAACTTTCGGCAGTTATAACAAAGTGTCCGAGTGAGGTTGTATCCGCCTGTGAATATATATATATATATATATATATATAAAATCATTTGATTAATATTCATAAGAGATAAGGGAAGGGAAGGGAAGGGAAGGGAAGGGAAGGGAAAGTAGTGTAAAATTATATACGAATTAGCAATGATAAAGGATTATATTAATTTCGAGCCCCGTTTTCGCTTCCTCGAGGAGATAAAGAGCCTCAATTGCCAAGCTCGAGCTAAATTATTTTTATCTCATTTTAAGATGAATTTGGCACAGCGTGTACGTATTACGCTAAGCAATGTAAGGCCAGGTTTAATTAATTAGGGAATAAATACTCGGACCTCGTGATCGTATGCAATGCGATTCATTAAGAATCGATAAAACTTCGTCTCTTTGCTTTAGCGCGAGTGAATAAGAGGCCGAAGTAACGGGAAAGTAAGCTGGAAGGGCAGTCGGCAATCGGTATGCGCTTTATGCGTTTTATGGATCGAGCAGATCCGGATGCGAGCCGCGCATCGAAGGCAAAGTCCCTTCCTTAATCTGCATACTCGGAGTTTTATTTACCGCTCGCTTCCGAAGCTATGAATCTTGGTAGCTTGGTAGTCGGTACTTGGTAGTCAGAGAGACAGAACGGCCAGGGGGCCAAGGAGCTCTCCAAGGAGAATCCTTAGGAGCTCGGCCCTTGTATACCAGATATCCTGTATACCAGAAAGTCCTTCATTTCCAGTTAATTTGCCGATAAAGACAGTTGGCGCGCAGAGCTGCCAAGCAGCCATTGGGCGACGGGTTAGGAGGAACGCCGATGGCTTAACAAAACACTTATCGCCGGAATTTCCCCACGTCCGAGGACTAAGGACGGCTTCCTACGTTTATGTACGCGCCTATGCGAGCCGTAACCGGGCGCATTAACTCCTGGAGCTTCTCCCAGCGGCCATCGTAAATACATCGAAGGGAGCGCGTCGGCGCCGGCGTACACCCACCGCCTCGAGCTCACGCACCCGTAGCTTATCGCCCGGATCTTGACGGAGCGCAAGGAGAATGAAATCCTCGCCCCTTCGTAGAGATGACGAGTACCCGTCCAGGAAAGATAGAATACGGAACGGACCATAAAAATACAACGGAACACGATTTTTCTTTTCTTTTCTTTTTTTTTTTTCATTTCATAGCTAAGACTTTTTATCGTCCCGGAATAATGTCGGGCTCTCCGGGTACTGCGCAACCTCCCGACTTCTGCGGCCGTCCTTACTTAGGCACGGACGGCATGGGGCTTTCACTACATATTCCCGGTACCATTCCGGCGGGGTGGGAGCTTATACATTTGCTCAGACAGACGGGGAGCTTTAAAGCCTCTGATTTATTTCACTCGCTTCTATCGCAACTTGTAGACGACGTATAAGCGGGAGCCCGACTCGCGGGGCGTCAACGGAGACGGTTAATGTGCGCCCTTGTCCCAGCTCCTCGCCGAGGAGCCTGAGCCGCGAAAGGCACAATCCGAAAACAAATGAAATGCAATTGAGAGAAAGGGCGGGGTGGTGGGGATGAGCTGTAAGCGGCCGCTCAGACTCGCTTGGGAAAATGAGCTCTCTCGCGAGAGTCTTTCATCGGGGCAGAATTTTTTTAAGAAATAGGCGTTAACAAGTGGGGCAATCCGAGGATCGAGCGTGAGCCGATAACCTTGGGATGAAGGGAGGGACGGCCCCGTACGTACGTACCCCGGACGAGCTCGCGTACTCGTATAAGAGGCGGAGTTGGAGTTGTGCCGGTGCGAGGCAAGCTTGTTTTACGGCCGAGATGAGTCTACGTGATCGGACTCGCGGCCTCGGCACTTTAGTCTTAAAACTTTTTTAGAGACTATTCGCTCGGCTCCGGGGCACTTCATTCGACCCGTCCGACCTTCCGTGCTCTAGCAGCTCGCTTTGATTTTCGAGCTTTCGGCCGTCACCGCCACCGCCACCGCCACCGCCACCTCCACCGCCACCTCCACCGACATCGCCGACCCTCTGCTGACCAGCTCGTGAAACTAAGCGCCCTATCTCGCGTAAACCTTCCTACCTACCTATCACCCCCACCCCCCGCGATCCGCTATCCCGCCCCGAACAGCGCTTGCCCCGCTCTTATCGCAATGCACGACGTTCCATCCAACCCTTCCTGGAGGCGATTTTTCTTCCCCCTCGCTCCCCCACCGACACTTCCACACGTGCGATTTACGGCGGCTGGGCACTTTCGCCTACCCGACTTATCGACGACTGGCTGCGGTCGACTCCCCACCCCCCATCCACATACCCTCCCCTCCCAACCCTGACCACCCCTGACCGCCCACTCACCCAACGACCTACTGAATATTCCCGCAAGCCGCACCGATAAACTACTCAGCAGGCTCTCCTCCAGCTACTCTCTTCCAGCTGCTTTTCGCTCCTTCGTTAAATTGACGAAGCGGATGAAGAAAAAAAAGATGGTCTCGGCGCATCCCCGCGACCCTTGCCCCTCCCGCAACCTATCCTGACAACGTTACGTTCCTTTCCCTGATTAAGCCTCACCGAAACAGACAGGCTTGAGAGTAGCGGATGAATTGATTTTCCATTAAGTCGATCACAAAATTCCTATTAAACCTATTAATCCTTGGTTAAAACTCAGGACCTGAACTATTTCCCTGAATGGATAATAACCGATGATGGCTCGACTCGCTTCTTTATTGCTGTGCAAATTAAAAAATGCCTGGTAATCAGTGCATGATTTATAGAGGGTCATTTAACATCTGTATCCATTGCCATGCCGGGATATTAATCAATTATATTACAGTTATCAGAAGATTACATGTGGATGTAATACTAATTTCATGAATCATTCTATTTATCTACATGAATTTATCTGAAATATTAATGCGCAAACATTGTAGGAGCCGATAAAGCAAACAAAACAGAGCAAATCGAAAATAACATTCTAAGTAAATATATATTTAAGCGAATACGGTTAAACAAAGGGAGGCCTTTCTTCTTATATTACATCGAGAACATTTACGATTCCGAGCTGATTTTTTGAATTTTAAAACATTTATTTTATTCATTTACAAACTCAAACATTAGCTATAATCCATATACGAGAGAAAATCAGCTATTTCTCGTAATTTTAGCAAAACTTCACAAGGTGTAACGCAGCATTCACTGTTAACTATTAGTGTAAGTATACGGCTTACGGCTAAGGAGTATTAACGAATTGACTTGAAATATTGCAGTAAACTCAGCTTTTGTAAAATCGAATGTGATAT
The DNA here is from genome assembly GCA_018883505.1 of Ceratosolen fusciceps. NCBI lineage: Eukaryota > Metazoa > Arthropoda > Insecta > Hymenoptera > Agaonidae > Ceratosolen > Ceratosolen fusciceps. Next base: position 8,776,479 of record RCIC01000005.1, read on the forward strand.
ATACGTATGCCAGGATAAGTAAGAGGGAGATAAAAATTTCCTCACATAATTCTGAATATAAAGTTTTTTGTCTCGACGCTCCGATTCTTTCGCGTGTGCCGGGAAGGAGGGGGGAGGAGGAGGAGGAAAGACTTTTATTTGTTTAATATAGCACGGGTTCGTGGCATAAAACCGAAATCCCGCAAATCTCTAAATCGGATGCCTGAATAATTCGGGGGAAAAATTTAAATAACAAGCTGTACATTGTTGCGTTGCGGCAAAAGTCGTGGAATATCGATAAGTCGAACGTTTTAATATTCTCGCTAATCCAATAAATCAGCGGTTCCGGATTTATGAAAGTATTCAAAAGCCCGGCCATCTTCTTTTTTTTTTTTCGTATTCATAAGCTCATTGGGAAGGAGCTGAATACCGTCAAGGATCGAGTGCATAATCCCGACGGGGCGAACGTTTAATAAGGAGGGGCGCAGGAGAGCGAACCATTTGCCACCTTGTCAGGCTAAATGGGTAATTTGTCTTCTTACCTGCTCGTTACTGACGGTGTGCAAAACAATCGCGTAAGCAGCAGGAGGAGGAAGAGGAGGAGGAGGAGGAGGAGGAGGAGGAGGAGGAGCAGGGACGAGTAAACAAACTTCATCGGTCTCCGTCGCGTTTTTTCATTATACGGATTTCCCAGTCGGCGAGAGGCTGGACTTTCGACGTAGTAAACGACGGTCAGGCGTTTATTTAATTCGCCCGGGCTTAATCTCAACGCCAGGAGTCATTGGGCCCGAAAATTGCACGGGAAACGACAACGCGATGAAAATCTACGAGGGAAATCGGGGCGGTGTCCCTTTATTTGGATTTACATCCACTCTCGAGCTTCCTGGACTTGTAGCAAAGTGGCAGACGGGGTGGGTCGGGGGACAGAGGGAGTGCACTTTACAACGGTGATTTCGCCCATCTTCCGACCTACCCTTATTCGAAGTTTTATTTACGGCCAGCCGAGAGCATCGTTTATCAAGCGCTTTTTTCAATCAATGAAATCGCTCGCACCGACTCCGCGATTCTACGATTCGAGTCACACCCTCTGATGTAATGCGCTTTTCCGGAAAATGATCTCGTAAAAAAAATAAGGTTTTCCATTCCCAAGTCATTCGCGAGGCTACTAATTCCGTATTATTTCCAATAGATTTCCAGCTTTTCTTCCGAGGAGAGACGCTCATACTATCTTCACGTTACTTTTAACGGATAACAACTTTCATCACCTGCAAAACCATAAAATAAACACTAATCTTGATGAACAACGAGCGAAAAAAAAAAAAAAAAAAAAACTAGAAAAAAAACCAATAAAAAGAAGGCCTATAAAAGTCGATTAGAGCCGAAATGAAAATAAATACAACAGAGAATTACGTTGAGATGCGCATGAGTTGCTAAAAGTATTATATTTATTTTGATAAAGGAATAAATCAGCGAAATGCAGGGAAAATTCCCATGAACTTTGTGAAACGAATCGCACGTAGAGCATAAAATATTTTGTAATTCGAAAGTTAATTCTAGAACACGGAGTTCTATATATCTATCTATCACCTGAGCAAGTAGTAGCTTTATGAGCTAGAGACATTAAAAAGTCAGAAAATTTGAGAAATTTGAGAAAACGGATGGCAGATTATTGATCCCAGTGTCCCCGGATGATCGTGATAACCGCGGACAATCATTTCCATTCCGTCTGCATTATCAGGTAGTTAACTTTATTCGTAAGAGAGTTTTTGCTTCGCAGACTGCCGAAGGTTTACGAGATCGTCAAGATGAGCTTGGGAGGAGGCTAGAAGAAATCACGGCGGTGATTTCCAAGGGCGGGTCGCTGAGACGGTAGACTGAGACAGAGAGAGAGAGAATGAGAGACGGACAGAGATAGGAGAGAGAGTAAAGAGTAGAGAGAGAGTAGAGAGAGAGAGAGAGAGAGAGAGAGAGAGAGAGAGAGAGAGAGCAGAGAGAGAAATAAAAGGGACGCGCGAAATGGAGCGGAGGAGCCAGGTTTTGTCTTTTGGGTGCTCGTAAAATTCGCGCGGCAGACAGATTAATTCGGAAAATTTGCATTCGGCGACCCTCTCCTCCTCGTCCAGATGCTCCTGCATTTTCTGTATCTTATATTTATGGCGAATTTGCCGCGTTCGGCAGTAAACAACGACTTATGACACGGGAGCACCGGGGGCCGGGAACGTTAAAACGGGGGGGGGAGGGTAGGGAGCAGGGGGCACAGAGGGACAAAAAGGACAGAAGAAAAAAAGAAAAGAAAGGAAAAGAAGAAGAAGAAAAAATAAAGAAACGGAGAAAAAAAAAAAAAAAAAAAAAAAAGCGTAGAACAGTGAGCCATGAATATTTAGATTTAGTGACACTCGCCTCGGTTCAGTCGATTTATTCTTTAGGTCGAAGGTCAATTATTTGCAAAAGTCTCGGTGTATAGTTTGCACGGTAATCTTCCGAGTTAATAATTCAGTGGCACTCTTTCCCTCGTTGTTATTCCGGAGATTTTTGGCCCTTTAGTGCTTCTTCTTGTGAGGTTTTACGGGTGTAAGAGACTAATTTTGGGGGATAAATTTACTCGGTAGATTTACATAGTCAGATACTTAACTCTTTAACATTGAAATAGCTCGGCAATAAGTTAGGCCCTTGTAATTAATGCGCGTTTGATGCTACAGTATAATAATACATTTTATTGAACTAATGCAAATTCAAGGGCCGCCTCGACTATTTGTTCAGTCAAGTCAAGTGTCGTCAGTTACGTTTAATCTAACTTACCTAATAATACTTATCTCCCTTGAATAATGAAGATGAAGGAGGAGGCACGGCTTTAGCCGGGGAAGCGTGTAATTTTCTGGTCCTTCTTACAAGCCTCGCTCGCCCCGCTTTTGTCCTCCGTCCTCGTCCGTCGCTGTATCGTATAAATTTAAAGGGCAGAAGGTGGAGGCTGGCGGCTAGTGGCTAGTGGCTAGTGGCTAGTGGCTAGTGGCTAGTGGCTCGCCCTCGTCTCGTAATCGACGATCTGCGTCAGTCGTCTCGGGAAGTGAACAGCGGATGCTGTTGGGAGAGCGGCGTCGGGCGAGAAATCGGTAGGAGGTAGGGAGGAGCCTCGGAAATTCAGGAGGAGAACGGCTCGTCGTTGGGAATTTTCCAATTTCCGCGTGTCGGTGCGAGTCGCGGAGCCCCGCCGTCGAATCCGGGATGCACGAAAGCCTCGCAACGCGAGTCGGCCAATATTACATTGGCACTATCAAAGTGCTGACAACGCTCCGAGGACAACATTTCACCACCGTCCGACACTGTCGCAAGAGCGCACTCGTCGCGATTATGCAATTTAATTACCTGCCGAAATAGGGCCCGTAGTCTCCCCCCCCCCCCGCCCGCCCCGTCGCTAATTATTTCGTAAGCCCGTAGGAGTATTACGGGACGTTTTGCAGTTTCGAGTTTCCAGGTTTAATTGTATTAATGGATTGGCCCCTCAGTTATATCCGTTATTTCCTTCAAAAGGAAAGCTAATGATGCTTAATGGCATGCTATTATTTAAATATAATCTCGTGGCTGGGAAAGTACTTTCTCGAATGATCGTCAATGAACACGGCAATACAACGAAAGCGTCCTACACCCACAGGAGAATGGATATAAAGGAATTCATATTGCAAAAAAGGACTTTTGAATTCGAAAGGAAAGTTCTGTGTGTGGGATGTAGTGCACGTGACATTAGGGATGATCTAATGACGGGCGCGTCATTGTCAGGGAATTGAAATTTCGCCGAGGAAATGGAAAACATATCGAGGGCAGACGTAATGTAAGGGAGTTTTATAGTATTATGAATTTTCCCACGCATGAGACTCACAGTCGACCCCGAGTCGACGGGGCCAACGATATTCTCGTTTCGTTGAATTGCTTTGGTTGAGGCCGAGGTAAGGAACTAGTTCGGCGCACGCACTCGCTGTCTGCGGCAAAGACTCCGTCCTCGAAATTATAATTCTGCCCGTAAATTCTAACGATTATTCAGAATTTGCATAGAACGCCTTAATTATTTACAGGGCCTCGCGATGAATTACAATGCGCGATGAATTAAAGAGATCCGCTCTCAAGACCTTCCTTGATTTAGCGAGGATTTAACGGGACGGATGCGCGATCGCATGACGGGCTGCTGGAACCGCGTAGGCAGAATTAAGCCGTCCGAGGGGACAAGGCAGGGTAGACATGAGGAGACACCGGGGGCGGGGGGGCAGCGTCCACTCTGCAAAGGACCGAACGCTTCAATAACCGCAGGACGAGAATGCATCCGAGCGCGGTAGTCGCGCTGCCCGAGAATCAATGCGACTCTCGTGTCCAGTTGCACGTCCGGGATTTCCCTCGGGTTTTTTTGTTCTACGTAGGGTCGGGCGCGTAAGCGTCCGGCCGCCCCGATAACTAGGAGGCGCACCGGCGTTCCTAACGATCCTGACTTCGGAAGGTCCTGGGGGCAAGCAGAACGCGTGCGCCGGTTTCCCTTCTATCTCGTCGATGATCCTGCCGGCGATGCTTGACCCGTCACTCGATCCAGGCATATTGAAAATGCCAAGAGATATCACCCTCCTGCCCCTACCCCGACACTCCTACGAAATAATATGCGTCCAAGTGATACTATAATACATCATGTACAGCTAACGATACCGGACGTCGTCTTATTGGTCCGCGCGGGCTGGACGGGCTGGATTGGCGCACCCGACTCGTCGGGGTGCGAGGGGGCGCGAGGGGCCGGGAGGGGCCGGGAGGGAGGAGTGCCTCGCTATACATTTTTCATATTCATTTCAAAGTTTGACATTAATCGAATAAAAATTCGCTTGCCGGGAAATTCATATGTTCGAATATTAAATTTTCAAATGCAACAGCTTGAATCTTATTCGCTCGCGGCTTCAAAAGTTCCCCGGAGACGACGTCGCCGATTCCACATGTCGAGCAGAGAGGCTGCATTGGGAAGCGCAATTTCTCGAAAATGCAAGCCCGTAGTTGGCCGAGGCCTCCGAGGCCGCGCACAAGATCAGCCCTTCGCCGCTCTTAATATAAATTATGCGGCCTCGCGTGCGGCTCGCCCCTCCCCCTGCGCCGCCCATCCTCTACTACGCCCTATTACTAGACATCACTACACCCCGAGTACAATAATATTTCGAGGCTCGCGTACGCTTTTCGAAATATTAGAGATAATGCATTTTTCAAATTTATCTTCCATGCGGCCTGCGCGGTTGAATCTGCCTCGAAAATATGTAGGTGAGATTTGATGGAGTATTACTTTTCGTTATGGAAGACATGCGAGGGGGGAAATTTTTACAGAATAAAGTATTATGCTCGAGCGCTGAATAAAATTCGAAAAATCCATGTGCCAGCCCTTTCCCATCCCCCTCACCCTGGATAATACGCGGTTCGGGACTGTTTTTTCTTCTACTTCTTCCTCTTCTTCTTCTTCTTCTTCTTCTTTTTATTTTTTTATCTCCGATTCCACGAGGGTGCGAAGGGGACGAGGTTAATTCGTGGGAACGATCGGAAGGACGGGCCATCGTCGAGGGCTTTATTTATTTCGGCGCGTAGACGTAAAATGGGTGGAAAGAAGAAAAAAATAATAATAATAGTAATAATAATAAATAAATAAAAAAATCAAAAGCAATAACGAGGCTTTCCTCTGTAATTTGACGTGGCGCGGAATTTACGAAAGATCCCTGATCCGCACTCGGCTCTTGTAATATCAGAGGATAAGAGCGGAGGAAAGCGGAGCATTGCGTAATACCTAAGTAAGAGTAAAGAATATTGTAGGTTCGGCACGTCTCGGGAGGGATGGATCGATCGTACTATCGGAATATCGTTAATGCGATCGGCCGACTATCGGAGCTCGCCTCCCCGAGCCAAATATTCGTAGGGATATATATTTCCATTTGTTCTCATCATCCGACGGTGGGTCTTGGGAGGAGGGCGTGCGCGGCTCGGAAGGTAGGCGGGATCGATCTCCCGGCGGGGTGGGGGGAGGGAGGGAGGGAGGACGCGCGCCCGGGGGTCAGAAGCCATAATACACCTAGCTTCCCTCTAAAATCAATGAGCCTGATTTTGCAGGCGCGACGTAGGTAAGAAAGAGAGATGCGCGGCATCGACTTTGCATAAATTCAATTTTTCCGGGCCGAAGGAGCGAGCGGGAGCGGGGGAACGAGAGGTGTCGGAGGACCGGGGCGCCCTCCTCGTTTTCTGCAAGTTCACTCCCCGGTCCTAGGAGAATCTCCCGCTCTGGCTTATCCTCCTTACTACTCGCCAGGGACAGATTTCCACTTTAAAACAATATCCTCAGGACGTGTTCCTCGCTCTCGTGGCCCTTCCTCGAGCTATCGGATGTAACGGGCCACGCAGAATCTCGGCAAAATGTGTCTGCTTAAGGAACGGGGGCACGACTACTCCTCCTCCCGGCGCTCCGATATTAAACGTTTGGCTAAGTAAGGAACGACGAGACGACGGTTCGGCGACAGTGATAGGGAGAGAGAGAGGTAGAGAGAGAGAGAGAGAGAGAGAGAGAGAGTGATAGATAGATAGATAAATAGAGAGATAGAGAGAGAGAGAGAGGTAGAGAGAGATAGAGAGAGAGATAGGAACGGGAAAAGCGATGACCTAGTCGGTGGTAAGGTGATCCTTCGGTACGCTCACGTCGACCGTTGAATCCCCGCCATTTTCCGAAATATGGCCATCGAAAATAATCCGACTGGCCAAGCGGAGACTTGTTTGCCGGAGCTTTCGATAAATCACCGGGAGGCAGAGGCAGGGGCTAATAAAACCGAATCGGGAAAAGTATGCCGAGTAAGATACGATGCCTGATTTACGCGCGTCATCATTCATTTGCAGAACAACTGGAAATATGAGAAATGAGTGGCCGAAAGGAAAGCGGCCAGTCATATCGGGACTATTTACTCCAGACCAAAATTTGGATAGATAATTCTCTCAGATATTCCGATCCGAGCTATTTTTCATCCTCTCCCTACGTTAGAGGCTCTTTCTATTCTCTTTTATTCTCTCTCTCTCTCTCTCTCTCTCTCTCTCTCTCTCTCTCACTACCTCTCTCTCATTATAACGACGAGATATAACAATTGCCGTAATTTCCCTACGTCACGTGACATATTAAAACCAAGCACGTATTGCGGTAAAAAGACAATTAAGTTATCAAATATAATTTATAAATACGCTCGACCGTCTTTTATTTACTTGCACGCATACCGCGCGTAAAAAGTATCGTATTATCGCGTACTCACATGTATATTTATGGGCACCCTAATGCAGACAATATTATTTTCACTATTATGTAAGATATCAATGCATCCGAGTTCTCTCAATACTTTTTTTCTTCATTTTTCTCATATTTAGCAGTTAAAAATTTGTGTATTATTCTCCTAAAAAAAATCTCTCTCTCTCTCTCTCTCTCAATTCTCGTAAATATCATAAAAACATAAAAAAAATATCATATGATACTATTCATACGTAGTAACATTGTTTTTTTATAATTATAATGTAAGTGTAAACAATGATGAATTACCGTTCCAAAATAAACAAATAATTTATAGTATTTTATATAATTTTGTAATTATAATGCGAACCGAATAAATCAAAATATTTAATAAATCATATTATAATATTCTAATTAAAATAACGTACTTGTATAATATTTTGACTTTATAAATATAGAATGCACGTAAATAGTGAGGGTATTTCATTTGAATTAAGGGTATATGAAAGTTACCTGTTAGTATATATATATATATATATATATATATACGTCTACTCGATGTAAATCAATGTATAATTAAATTCATATTTTGAACGCATTTATAATTCTGGGGATCGATATATCTTTTAAATAATTTTTGAGTTTGAATAGCTAGTCAAATTATATCTCTTAAAAATTCTCAAGTGCTCTTTAAAATTAAATTGTATTACGCAAGCAATTATTTTGCGATTTCATGCATTATAATTCATAAAAATTAATTGCATATTTATTAAAAGCTTATTGGTATAGATTTTTTTACCCTTAAATTATTCTTGAACAATTTAATGACGTAATAAGTTCTTTGATTTGATTTTCAAATTGATCTTTAATATAAAATATATAATTATACAGTTTATCGTTGATTACGAATAACAATTTTATATGCATTTTACGTAATAATGCATAAATTATATCTTCCACGAAGAATAGACGGAGAATGCTATAAACGATTAAAAATCGCGAAACTTGTATTTCATGAATGTCAGTATTTTTTTTTTATTGTGCCTTTCGTTCGTTTAACAACACTTTTGAATTATCAATAATTTACAATAATCACTAATATTTTACAGGGAGGAAAAAAAAAAGAAGTGTGCATTGTGCAAATAAATTGATTGAACGAAGAATTTATAGTCAGTAGACACGTGCTTAATATTAGATATTTTAACAATATTTATAAAGCAAGGTTAGTTTCATCAGTCATTAATGATCCTTAAATCTTTGGTTATTTATTTATTTATTTGCAATAAATATGATTTTTCCATCGCCAAGCGTGTCAATGTATTCTTCGTATTTAAGAATGTCAATGAAATCAAGAAGAATTAAATGCATGCTGCAAAAGAGTAATTATTTTGAGCAATTTATTTATCCTTAAAGACGCTCTCCTTGAAATTCGCCTTAAAATTTTAATTAAAAAAGTATAGTGTAAAGCGAGAGCGTAAGTGAGTGAGCGGAGTATTTCTCGGAAGTAGGAAAGACCGTCTTTATTTACACGAGGGACATCTCGTCTCTCTCGAGAAGTTATCAGCTCCCTCCGCGAGAATGTATATCCTTATAGGAAGTATAAGGACCGCTAGAATTCGGTATTAAAAATCTCGTATAAATAAATTCATGCCCCGGAGGTATGGGCGGGGAGGGTCGGACGTAAAGTCGGAGAGGCTTCTCCGTAATGAAAAATAAAAAAATGCCCGGGACACTCTGGTCTTGAGCGTGAGGAAGAAAATTACTTTGGGTCAAAGGAGTATAGCGAGTGGAAAAGGGAAAATGCTCGCTCCAGAGGGAGTTGGGAAATTTCACACGAAATGTCCGGAGCCATTATCGGTGCGAGCCGGCCGAGAGCAACGGAACCGGGGAACTAGCGACCTATCGAAATAGAGAGCCGTCGATATATATATATATATATATATACACACGTATATACGTAGTGGAGGATGGGTATGAGGAGGAGGAGGAGGAGGAGGAGGAGGAGGAGGAGGAGCAGTAGCAGGAGTAATATAGACAGAGAGGGGACGAAGAGTAGAGCAGCTCAGAGTTGGATATCAAAAGCTGTCCCTATAGGCGAGTAAACATCCGGCCCGTAGGGTTGAGCGCACGTCAATCGCATCCCGGCACTTTTACCCGGACCCGCAGACCCGCGCTCCGAGATTATCCTCGGCGATGTATTTTCGTCCGCGCACTACCTCCAGCGGAAGTCCCGCGAATCGAATTCACCGCATCGGACAGAGTGCTCGGGATCGAGCTCCGGACTTGTTTGTCATTCTCGGCACCTATCCCTCCGCCTCCGCCTCCGCCCCTCTCCACTAGCCGCCGCCCCCGTCGACCGAGCCGTGCGGCTTTTCACGCCAGGCCGATATTAATCCAGTCTCGCCAGGATCGGGGAGAGTTCGAGTCCTCTCCGAGTCCTCGGCGCTAAGAGCTCGATTTATTTAAGTCGCCGACCATTATCGGCCCCCGAAGCTCGAAACTCGATATACCCAGTAGAATCGGGCGAGGTCTCCCCGGCACCGGCGACCGGGCCTCGGCGACCAAAACAAATACCGATCGATCGATTTCTCTTAATTTCGTCATTAAGAGCCAGAGTGGAAAATAATATTACCTTTCATAATCAATATTTTATCTCCCGGCCATTTAGTCTTTATGGGGCTCATTTAAATTTACGAGCCATTGATTAGGGCCGTTTTAAGTTTTAAGCAAATTCCGATACACTCGACGCACGCCTCCCGTAAAATTATACGCCATCCTCGTAAATATGGATCGGCCGGGCATCTTCCGGCCCTCCAGCCCCTACGCAAAGAAATTATATTTATATTTTAAAACGTTGCGGAATTTTAATTGCTCGGTAGAACAGCCGGTGGACCATCCCGACGACGAGTGCACGACTTTTTCTCAAATTACCCGCGTCCCCCGTCGCCCCTTACCACCTTAGTAATCGTTAACTATTAATGGCAATAGGGCTATTTTAATGGCTCGACTCGACTCGACTCGGGCTATACGAAGGCTTACATTACATCAGACGCGCTGTCGGTGTTTAAAGCGCTTTCTGAATTTATAAAAGACATATTGAAGGACCGAAGAGGGAGGCTAAGCCGTCAATTATCCGTGGACTCGTTGTTTTCCGTCGACCGGAGCTCGTCCCTCATTTACACCACGTTCCGATTAATTATTTCAAGGATGCCCGTTAACGAAATCTCGGAAGTAATGCTTAATCATGGGATGACCCACTTTGCCCCCTAGCGGATGTTGACGACGTGGCCGGGTAGAGCGGCGGCGGCGGTGGGGGCGGTGGCGGCGAAGGGGAGGGAGAGGGGATAGGAAAGGAAAGTGGATATTGCGAGTCCGCTTCATCGGGCGGGCAAAATAAATCAAGCACCGCGTAAACTTGCTCCCGTCCCACCCGTCGCGTTGAAAAGCGGGATCTACCGGGAATTGTTCGGGATTGCGGCGCGAGGAAGGGGCGGCTGGAGGGGCGGTTGATTTTTCGTTGGAGCGGTTACGCTACCAGCGGGAGAAAAACTCGAGCTTTAGCATTTGAATGGGAGTCGATGACGGCAGGTGAAAAAAGCCCGCGACCGTTCGTTGCGGCAGGGGCCGCGAGGGGGAGTGGGCGGGGGTCAATTTATCACAGGCCCCGTCCGCGATAAATTAAAGCGCATTTTATTTCGGCCGCGGTAAATATTTATACCCTCGGTCGGCACTTTCCGCCGGCCAAGTACTGCATTAACTAGGACCCGGAGTGCGTAAATTACACTCCCTGTCGAAACGTATACGCTTTCCGAGCCGAGCCCTCTTCCCCCCCCCCACCGACGTTTCCCGCCAGTTCGCCTCGCGCATTTTTGAATCCCGTGCAAATTTATTCACATTAATTTTTTGCGTGAGCGACGGGGGAAGGGATGAGATCGTCCGAAGCTACGGATTATCGACGTTCCGTGTTTTGAGAATATATATTTGAAAGCCAAACGACGACGACGAGGACGACGACGACGACGACGACGAGGACGACTTAGCTGGCACTGGCCGAGTCTCAAAAACTCAATTCTCTTTCTAAAGGGCTCTCTTGAGTAAAATTTTGAAATCTCGTTATCCCGAATGAAATATTATACTATTGTTCGTTATATAACGTGAAAAGCTCTACATTTTCGTTCCTGCCATTTCATTTTCTTTTTCTTTTTTTTTTTGCCCCCTTCATTTTTTCGCCCTTCCTTCATCCTGAAATTCCCAGACCATCCCCCTACGTTCTCCCTGACCCAAATTTCTCTGTTTACACTCTAAGCTGATTTATTATTTTAATAAATCCCGGATATTTTAAAAGTTTTTAACGAACGAATGCAAGCGCGGATTGTAGCTTTAATGGAATGAAAAATGCCCGGGTAATAAAAATATTAGCCCTTCGTACGGAAAATTAAATGATAGTAAATGTAAAATATAATTTGCCAGCCGAGGATTATTAAAAGCTGTAATATCAAGGAATTAGTCACATTTTCCAAATTAATACGATTAAATTTCCATAAATTTGCATTCTTCTGATTATGTTAGCAACGAATATCCGATGCATGCGACGGTGCACCGATGCGCCGATGACGGTGTCGGTGTCGGTGTCGGTGTCGGTGTCGGTGAGGCAAAAATCCTATCAACTTCCAAGCGCAACAGCGGATGAACACATTTATAATTACTGCGCAGTTTTAATATGTAATTTTAACGCAATTGAGGGAATAGCCTTCACCTCCACACGTACCCACACACACGCACGCACACACACGCGCGCGCGCGCACACACATACCGAGACTACCGAGCAGCAGCAGCAGCAGCAGCAGCAGCAGCAGCGCATCACGGGTGCCGCTTAATGCCCGCGTTATCCAATGTCGGGATCTCTAAGCGGCCTTACGTAACTCGCTACCGGCGCCTGGCTAATTGAGATTATCTGCCAACAATGCATTCGAACAATGAAAATTTCATTCTATCGGTCCTTCCGTATCGATATCCTCCCTCGTTCGGACAACCGCCCAATAAACGCAAAATGAGGATTCCCGACTCGTTATACATTTTTCTGGCCGCCTATCTTATTAATTTCCGGCTTTTATTTAATGCTTTTAGCTTTTATCGGTTAGGAAAGCCCGATATTGCAAATTGCAATAATGTCCCATTCAAGTTTTCCATGATCCAGCGGATGAGCGATCGATCGTTCGATGCTTATTTATTCCTTAAACGTTTAATTTGCCACGTAAAAAAAAAAAAAAAAAAAAAAAAAAAAAAAAAAAATGCTAAGTCTTTTTAGCGCGCGTGTTCTTAATTTTCTCTCCTCCCCATCCCTCCAGACTCTCCTCCCTCGCCCCTCTCAATTACAAGGTAATGGTGCTTTTACTTATTAGCGCTGAACTTTGCTTGGGTAGTTGAGCATTTAAAAAAAGTAAGTTATGGCCTGAAAGGCAAGTTTTTCCCGGAGCACTGCTTTTATAAGGGGAATGTGTCTTGTTGGAAAGAATGCTCGAGAAAACTTATAACTTGCGTTTATTTACAAAGAGCAAAAGAATAAGCGTGTAGACATTGCAAGACAAGTTGAGAAATAAGAGCCGCGGGAGGAGGTGAAAGGGGGGGAAGGATGAGGCTAATTTCTTGGGTTCATAGCTCTATAAAAATTTCTCCTCTTATATTTCTGCTCAATTTCCCATTGGAGAACAACGAATTTTTAAAACGTAGTAGTAATTCGAATGTAAATTGCTCGAGGATCGATAAGCGTCCGCTCGCTGACCATTACTATGCATTAATAACAATGTAATTTCTAATGGCAATGGAATCGTGACGGTAGTCTTTTTCATAACTATTATTTATTTCGAAATATCAAGCAATTGGGAAGGCAATAAGGGTAAAATAATAATAAATGTCCACGTTGGGATTTGATAAGCAGAAGATGCAAAGAGGTAAGTGTAAGTAGAAAGTAATATCCCTGCGAATAAAATGAAATGCTCCCCTTCTCAGATTATTAAAGCTTTAAAGCCATATAAGTTTTAATGGAATTATTTACGTTGCTTTGTAATATTGTTTTTTGTAATAATGGACTGGATTTTTTTTTAGACAATTTATATGTAATATTTAAAAGCAGACGCTTTGTTCGCATATAATGAGTCCATTCGGTAAAAGGATTTTTTCACAAAAAAAAAAAGAAAAAAAAAAGGATCTCTTATTTGAAGCCATTTTGTGGCCTTAGCCCTTCACCTCTACGAGCCCCTCTGCCGAGCCTTATTTAAAACGTAATGGCGGGCATGACCTACCTTCCTTTATTAGACATTGTTGTCCGCAATAGAGTCTAAGTGAATACGAGTGGCGAACGCATGATGAAAGAAAGGGAGGAAAATGAGCTCGGGCTCTGATTAAAAGAAAAGGATCATCGATGATTTAGATAATCGCAGCTGGAATAGAAATTGGAGCTTCTCTCTCTCTCTCTCTCTCTCTCTCTCTCTCTCTTTATTGCAGCCAATCACCCCCCCCCGGCCTAGGTAGCCCTCACTGATTGCCACGGCTTCCCTTTTGCCGACAATTTCACGATCCCATTTTACACGCATTAGAGCGGAGGTGTAGAGGTGAGCGGCTCACTCCCTCGTCTCCTCAAACCCTCGGCCAGGATGGCTTTAAAGAGGTGCAGAGGGCGTGAAGCGCAGTGGGTAGGTGGCCCGGGGGTACGGGTGTGGGCGAGGGGGAGGGGTAGGGTGGATACATGGCGGCCGAACCCCTGCGGGAGCTTCATTCGGTATTTTATGGTAGTTGGCCTGGCGAGGAGGGCGGAGGGCGTCGGTCCCAGCTAGGCAACCATAGTCCATTCGCGATAAGGTGATAAGCTCAAATGTATTGGTTCCCATCAAATCCTACGTTTTACTGCTACATCCGAGCCAATAAATGTCGAGCGCTCCAGTAGCCGTTCGCGCGAACACCTCCGGCCACACGAACGCGAACGAGCTCGCGATCCTGGCCCCCGACCATGAGCGCGGGGGCTCGCAGGCTCCCCATTTCGACCGATCTGGAATTTTTGTCCCACCCCTACCACGTTTTACCACCTGCTTTTATTTACTCCCCGCTGCCGGATTGCCCCGAGCCCTTTCGAGCATTTCTCGCCCGGGCATGAACGTGGCTCGAGTGGCTGGATTAGCCATCGTCCTCGTCCATATCATCGTCGTCGTCGTCGTCGTCGTCGTAGTAATCGTAGCGGTAGTGGCTCGAGGCGAGGCCGACACTGGGGCTCCGTAATTTTGTTTGCCAAGGTAATCCATGACGGAGCGTGTTATCGACTTTCTAGTCAGATCACGAAGCCCATCGACTAATTACATCGAGCCAACGTCCGACGGGGTTAGCCCGGACATCCTCCGCGTCTCCTTGTCCCTCTGGACGTAGCCCAGCCGACTTAAACGGATCTAATTAAAGATGGCTACTAATGAGGCCGGATCGAGACCTAAGGACTCACCCCCCCCCAACCTACCCCATCGCCACCCCACCCCTTTGGAAACCCAGTCGTCCTTTTACAACGAGTTGAGCAATTAGCTCCTTTGGTGCATCGCAGGCTTTATTATTCGATATATAAGACCGATAAACCGCCAGCCGAGTTCACCGGTATAGGAGGGAGCGGGAGGAACTTTTTCTTCGGAAAATAAGAGATTTTCTTTTTATAACGCCCTCTCTCTCTCTCTCTCTCTCTCTCTCTCTCGTCTTTTTCATTTGCTTAACCAAGATACGGAACGCAGATGGAATTAGGCTTTAAAGAGTAAAAGTAAGAGGAGTTCGTCTCGATAGGAAGCGGAAGTGGAATGAGGTCAAGTGGTGCTCTTTAACTCTTAAGCCGAGAGCTTAAGATCTTATGATAATAAATCGATTTATTGGCTTTGAAGTCTCATTCGATAATTGCGCGAGCGATTTGTTTGCTTTTTCTGTTAGTCGGGAGTGCATTGAAAATGTCGGATAACTTGAAAATCGACTTATAATAAGGTCGTAGGATTGGTTTGATCTAGACTTCGAACTCCTATTGGAATTAAGTAAAAACTAGAGAAACGTATGAGAAAGCATTGAGAAACACTGTACTCGGCTGCTCTGCGGTTCTTTGAGGTTAGGTCTGGCCGATCGATAAGCTCCGGCGATATCGTCATCGGGATCGCTACCACGAACTACCCCGGCTATTTTATGCTATTTGCATCCTCGCTGATTCAGAACCCGCAGCTCTGAACCTACGCTCCCGTTCGGCTTCCTCGATTTGCTTTCTTGTCGGATGTTCTTATCGGCACGTTCTGAACATCTCCTCCGCTCGATCCTCGCAAGGCCACTTATTCAATTACGAATGGGATCCCCCATGCCGGGGGCTTTGTTCTCTCCCTCTCACTCTCCCACTCTCCCACTCTCCCACTCTCCCGCTCACCCACTCAGCCTCTCTGAGCTTATACGTTCGGCAGCTTCAATTTACGTCTATCGGATGCTGCCCCGTCTAGTCTCTAATTATGACAATCGGAAAATATCTTTTCCCGCTCGTCCGTAAATTCACGGACTGACGGTATTCGTAAGGGAAAAGCTCGTCGAGGGCCAGGACCCGGAGAATTCGTCTTGGAGAAGCTGTGGAAGCAGGCAGTCCTGGCAATACGGCCAAAGCCGAGATTTATACGGAAGCCGTTCGCTGCCATCGATTCCTAGCTCAACGTCAATTACAGCCTCGACCAAGAGCTCAACTCTCCCTCTGTTTTCCATCTGCGAGGCTTCCGTCCCTTTGTTTTTAATAAGAAGAAGCTTCTTGGCTCGCTGACCAAACTTACCCGGCTATTTTCATTTCCCTTCTACTTTCACGGAGAGCGCCTCGGGCTCCGAGTCTAAGCCCCGGACCGGCTAACGGCCCGGATAAGCAGGTATTTACTATATTGCAATATATGCTTCTTAATACACACTTAACGTTCTATCATTCGGTATAAGGAGCTGAGTTGCGATACAAAGGGCTAAGCCGATATTAAATTTCTTCGCGTCCTCTATACCGCACACTTCTTAGCCATATAATGATCCTCGTGCTCCAAATATACTTTGCCGAGCGCCGCTAATGACAAATTCGTCCCTTTTAACAACAACAACAACTACAACTACAACGACAACAACTACAACGACAACAAGGACAACAAGAAAAGAACGTAGTCGATTAGAAAACGTTAGGCGTTTGGTTTTCAATATCTTTTTAAGAACGATGACCAATGTGCTGCTTGCAATTACGAATGTAACAATTTAGCGGGGCTTTCAAGGGTCTCTGATTCAATTAAACTCGAGGTGCGTGCGCGCGTGCGGCTCAAGGAGTCGAAAGGGCGGCCTCCTGGCTGCTGCTCGCGGATGTGGTCGGGAGCAATTTTCAGTCGAGTGGACGGTGACAAAAATGCGATTATTAAGCAGAATGGAAAGCAGAATGGAGAGGGTAGGGAAAGGGGGGGGAGGGGGAGAATAGAGTGAAAGAGTGGGTGGCAGCGTGTAGTGGAGCTCGGGCGGGAAAGACGAAAAATTAATCAAATGATTCTAGTCGAATGATCAATTTCATGGGGTTGAAGCCCCGACGGACCAACGGACGGTTATCTATCATCCCCGACTCGAGCCACTCCCTATTATCCCCTTCCTCCTCCCTAGCACACCGCCACCATTACCACCACGACGACCCGATTCGCCGTCGCCTTCGCCGTCGCCTTCGCCGTCGCCTTCGCCGCCGTCGTCGTCGTCGTCGTCGTCGTCGTCGTCGTCGACCCCGGACTTGTTTTGAAAATCCCGCACACTCTTTTAGAGACGAGGAGGGGGACGAGGAGGAGGAGGGGGACGAGGAGGAGGAGGAGGAGGAGGAGGAGGAGGAGGATGCACTCAAGAGGCGATGCACATCCTCGCTCACTCGTAAGCTCGACCCCTTTTTCCTCGCAGACGGGACTTTGCTCGCGGGACTCGCGTCCGCTGAAGGAGATAAATGTGAGCCAGAAAAATTCATTAAAATTCATACGTATACGTGGATAAAAAGTATAGATGTAGCGGGTAGTACCGGGGATTCCTTGGCGCCGTTCGAGCCGTTAGCCGAAATTCCCTGTCCGGCAGCTCGCTGCTCAGCTGGAAGTTGTAATCCTTGGAAATCCCGTAGCCGAGAGTCGTCCGGGCGGTTGGCGCTTTTCTCATTTCGCTCCCAATGTTTATTCGCAGTCGCAGGAAAATGTTTCCGTTTCCCTTTTGTCAGGGCCAACTTAGCCGAAATTCTACCACAACTGCTTTTACTTCCGCGCCATGTAATGAGTTTATATTTGGAATTGGATTCTCGAGGGCTCATAGTCAATTAAAGCGTGTGCATTTAAATTATAGAGTTATCAAGCCACGGCCGAGCCCTTAAAAGCATGGCCGAGGGAAGGAAAAAGGAGCTGCTCTTCAATTTAGAATTACGTATTCTGCGTGTATCGCGGGCAGTTATCAAATTATGTGTAACATTAATCATAATGAGCAAAGGGAAGAAAGCTCGAAAGCTCGAAAGCCCGAAAGCCTCCATTTGCCCCCGCTATCCATTAATATAACTTTGTTTATACAAGTCAAATCCCTTCTCGTGTAGCAGCGGGTCGTCGAAAAATTTATTTATTTTTATTACAGATCGACGGATAATCTTCTCGCCTGGATTGACGATCCGCGGGGCTGACAGATTACCGCGGGAAAAGGAATTTCGAACCCGCGACTATTGATCCTTTCCAAAATCGTTCACGGCACAGATTTTTTCCACAAATTACGAAGCCGAAGACGACACCCGACGAGGCATTCGGATTAGTTATGAGTCATTCGTACCTCACAAAGCCGAGCACGCTAAAAAATCTATGGTTTTTTTTTTCTTTTAATGCTCCGTATGAAGTAGATAATGGCTGGTGACGATGATTTTTCACCGGACACGCGCAAACGTAATGGAGAAATGTCATTTTACTGTAAAAGGAGGGAAGTTTTTTTTTTATTTTTTTTTTTTTTTTTTAAAAAACCGCACGATAGCCGGTAGAGAGTATCGTTCTCTCTCTCTCTCTCTCTCTCTCTCTCTCTCTCGAATATAAAGCTTTTAGGCGGTGCGATCAGGTAAAAAGAAATTTACGTCGTAAAATTTCTATTGGAAATATTGGTCGAGAAGTAGGTGTATAGGGGGCTCGGATCTGCCTGCGCGTTATCGATTTCATTGAAAAGCCCGGGCGATCGCGCATTGTCGGCACAATAATTGCTATAAATTTTCTCAAATACCCGTGCACGCGTCGTACATGGAAGGCAAATAAAGCCTCGTCGAGTGTTGGTGAGCGCGGTCGGTCGGTCGGTCGGTCGGTCGGTCGGTCGGTCGGTCGGCGGGCGGGGGAGCGGGTGAGCGAGCGAGCGAGCCGTCAGGTCGGTGGGCGGTAGGGAGGTAGGTAGGGAGGGAGCATCGAATACGGCATTAATTGAATTCCGAAAGACTCGGCAGCCGTAAGATCGAGTGTCGAGCGAGAGCTTCGCTCGGTTTTCTCTTTTAATAATACGCAACTCCAAAGACTATAAATTAGCGTACGAGTGGAGGAGCATTTACATTTAAATCAGGCTAAATTTCAGCTCTTAATGTCGAATTAATTGTGAATGCAGGTGCGCGAGGAGCCGGGGCTGAGGAACTTATTAGCCCGAGGCCGTCGTAACCGAGGACAAATTAAATTGGCTGCCGAAGAATCAGTTTACCCTGTTTGGCCGATCGCGCCCGGCTTCGGCTTTTCGAGCGGCTTTTGAAACGGGATCTATCCCGTTAATTTCAGTGGGAAATTATTCGAGAAGTGCATCGCGCCCAGGATTAAGCAATTAATATCGGCAGCCTGACGCCTTATCAACCGCTTAGCCGTGGCAGCGCAGCCTCGTCCCATCGGGGCTTCCCCCGATGCATTCCCTTGATAAGCGTGCCGCCCCTCCCCGGCCTTCTTTACTCTTACCTGCCCCTCTCGCCGCCAACGGCTACTTACTAACGCCAGTACATCCGCGTCTCCGAGCTGCGGCGCGATCTGAAAAACAGGAGAAATCGAGATTACGTTCTACTCTTTGTTCAACCACCATTAATAACCCGCACACCAGTCATTTCAAATTATTACAATAATATTAATAGTAGTGGTAGTAGCAGTAGTGGCAGTAGGGGTAGTAATGTCGGGACTTTGGTTATTGTGGTGACGATATCGACGTCCCGAGGATACTCCACCATTACGGAAAAACATTTACAATTCCACTTTCTTTGGACTCCATGCTGTTCGTGACACTATTCATCCAGTGTTCGACACCCGTTATAATTCTTTCGACTGAAATTTTTCCAACTCGCTTCGCGCTCTCGCGTTCAATGCATTACCACCGCGTCTTTACTTCAGAGCTCCCCTTCCTAGTAATTACAATTATAAATCCTATTGTTGTAAGTAATTTAAATGTCCTGACAGGCCCTGACGTATACAATATTTTGTGTACTTAATCCACGAGCTCAAAAGCATTAAGTTGTCATACTTAATCCCTGTGCAAATTTCAAAAGAACGCCTTGACGAAGGTGCAACTTGTAATGCAATTTATTACTTTATTCTCATTATGAAATTTAACTCATCAAGCACTCGACGTCCACTTTCATCATTTTTGCACATCCCTTGCGTGCACATCGCTCAGACGAACAATTCATTACGAACAATTCGTTTTCTTCCTACGATTCGCTATGCGCACAATTGCCTTGACCGCGTATTACCAGCCAAGCCCGTTATAATAAATAATAAATAATAACAAATAACAATGAATAATAATGATAATAATTAATAACAAACGAAAGGTAATTAGAATCGGCGAGCCCTAATGAAATACGCGAGACATTGGCTAAATAAGTTTCTGGTTTTTTTTTCTTTTTTGTGTTTTTTTTTGTTTTCGGCTAAATTACATAGGCAGCAGAAGGCTTTTATTATTCAAATAAATCTTAAATTACTGCGATATCTTGTGCAGCCGAGGTTATTTACGAGTTTGCAGTATAAAGTCGCAAAAATAATAGGAGAGAGAGAGAGAGAGAGAGAGAGAGAGAGAGAGAGAGAGAGAGAGAGCAGTGCCAAAGCTTTCGAAAAGCTATAATTTTCGAGATATATAAATTACAGGCCGATAACGCGTGTATAGTCAACTCCCCGGCATTAAATAAAACATTATTTTGGTTTATCATCGTTATCGCCTCTATTATTGAATCGAATATCAATTACGGACGATAATTATTCAAAGCAGCCCATCGCGGTGCATTTTATTGTAACACTCGAATGAATAAGGGCAGGAGTTGTTTGAAGCGTTAGGCCTAGGATGTAATGGAAAAATCCATAATCCATAATTTTACAGATATCGAAATGAGGATGAGGAAGCCTCGCAAGCAGTCGGTGTCGACCGATGGGAAGGATTGGCAATCGAAGCGCGGAAGCCGCTAATCGGGTAATTACGCCTTAGATAAATAATGCCAATAGCCCCAATAACCAGCAGCAGCCTCGTCGGCCTCGTCGGCCTCGTCGGCCTCGTCATCGGCCGGGGCAGTTAAACGCAGTTAAACATCGCGGAGCTGATTGGCCTCGAGGGAGGCATTTCCGAAAAGCGCGGGCTCGCCTGGGAATCGAAGAACATCGATCCTTTGAAATATGCTAATTCGCCGTTACTTGGAAATTAGTCGGTGCTGCGTTATTGTCCGCAATGGCAGGGGTTATTGGGCAGCAGGCAGGACCGGTGGCAGGCCTACTACTGGATTTCAGCCGAACTCGGGCTTAGGGAAAGAGCGGAAATGAATCCTGTGGCGGATATCGCCCGGATATTCCGTGAGGAGCCTCGGTCCCCGGATCGAACCCGATACCGGGAATTGGGTCACCCGCATCCTTGGAGCCGCGACTCGCCCAACTTGGGGGGGGGGAGGTGAAGTTACACCATTATAAAAGCAATGAGCTCAAAGTGTACTCTGCAATTATAAAGCAATATGCTAGCGAGTATAAATTTCAAGATGGCCAAAGTTACGGATCCATTGAATTGCCGGCCATGTGTTGAGCTCAACACGCACACTCTATTATTATCATTCGTTCGGCGCCACGGCTGAATTCATTAACTACCCGGGTAAACTTCACCTCGGCGACAACTTCTATTAATTGCGATCGGCAAAGAATCGAAAAGCGGATTTACTCGCTACGGGATTACGAAATATAAGGGTATTCTTCGGCCGGGAAGGAAAACGTATTGATTTCCCATTCCTTGCCTAACTTACTACGAACTTCAAAGATTTCCTTCTGCCCGATAATGATCTCATTCCCAGTGGCTCGAGAGTTCGATCGATTAAAATAAATTGGATCCGGGGTCCGTCTCCGCTCCTCGACCGGAGCATAAAATGTCTTCCACGACGACTCGAGTACCGGCCCCCAGGTAAACCACCGCTCCCTCCCTACTCCCTACTCTTACTCTACCAAAGGATCTTGCCGTTCCTCGGGAATTAAGTAAGGGCTCAACTACTCGCGAATACGCTAAATGAGGCAATTAAGCGGAATGAAATGGAGTAGCTCGGCGCAAAGAAATACAAAATGGAACGGCTCAGGGGGGGAGGGCGTGTAAAATAATTTGAGCAATTGAAGGACAAACAAGCGAGCGGGTCGTTAAAGTGGCTCGGTTCGGTTGCTGCCGCGGGGTGGGGGGCGAGGAGGGGGCGAGGAGGGGCGGAGGTAGGGAAGAAAAAGAAGGGAGAGAAAAACGGCTCGGCTCGGTAATTTTCGCGGGCGGGGTATGAGGAGGAGGTGGAGGAGGAGGAGGAGGAGGAGGAGGAGGAGGAGCAATCGGTAATCGGCTAATTTGCCGTTTCAATAAATAAGAGGCAGAAAACAATTTCAGCAAGCGTTGCACCTTCCTGTTTCCTCGAAGCGACGACGAGCTCGGAGGGTACACGTACGAGGCCGGAGCCGCCCTCTCCCCGAGATCCCTATCGCTGCCTAAACAACACGTGTGGCCGCGTTGGCAAAGCAACGGCCGCGCAAAGCACTCCTCGAGCCGCGTAAAAAGGTTATTGGGGAACGGCGCCGCGAGCCGCTGCCTTCCGCGAACCGATTACAGGAGGCGCGAGGAAAGTGCTAATGCCGGAGCTTTCCCGGAAGGACCCTCGTCCCCATCACCTACGAGCCACCTACGAGGACGACGACGACGACGACGAGGACGACGACGAGGAAACGGCTGATCCTCCGATAATAACAACGGCAACACCTCGGATGGATAATTAATCGCTCTGGGTGGCCGATTCGATTCGTCGCCTCCCATCGCTAGCTGCTGCTTACACCTTCGCCGCCACCCCCTCTCCCTCGCCCCTTCACCTGCCCCCGCCCTCGAGCCCCTCGCCGCCAACGACCACCGAGCCACCCGACCAGACCAGCCTCGTATTCATAACGCGACGCGTGACTCTACGCGATTTCTTCTATCCGGACTCTAATTTACTTTTGCTTCCTTTCCTTGCCGTCGAATGCTTCGCTGGAACGCAAAGGGTCACGCGGACTTGTTCCCATGTACTCATCCGGACTCGAGGACCTTATCGAACGCGATCTTATTGACGAATTAGAGTAATCTCGTCGCTCATTTGCCGACCAGGGCAGTCAACTTTAAGGATTTTCACACCAAAGTCTTATTCCGCTCTCCCTCCCCCCCCCCCCCCCTCACTCTCTCTCTCTCTCTCTCTCACTCTCTCTCTCTCGTCGGAATACCGTGGAGGGGCGGAGGGGTAGCACGACTCGAAGAGATAGCACATTTCTATTTACAAGGGTGAAAGCTAATTCTTTTCCAAGAACGTGCCACTGCAGCTTACGTGCCCTTCCGCCCTTCTAGCCATTCTGGCCGAAGTCCAGTGACCTTCATAATTTATGGCACTCGGCCCCGCAAACTTTACTTAAGTAAGCACATTTATCGTATCGGTTATCTGTTTTACCGGAAAATTATATAATCAAATTTTGCACGTAATTATATTTAATTACAATGTCTACGTAGAGGAGGAAGCCTCTTTTGTTTCAACGTCTAATTGCTTTTCAGAAATATTCACTCGGTAAGGTAAGCGCACGTTTTCCTGTATACGAATACGCATCGCGAGGCTCTTTTAATAACTTATCCAAATCCCCGGTAAATATTATTAAATTCTTCTTACCTCCCACCCCCCCCCCCCCGCACGCACGCCACACGCACGCACACACGGCCCGCTCAAGCCTTATTTGCGTTGAAATGAGCGGCATGGATTATGGAATTCGTTGAATGGCCCGCCAGTAATTAATGGAGCTTGTCGCTACGATTTAAGTTGCAAAAAAAATGTTCGCGACTGAAGTAGAAAGTGAGGGAACGCCACGCGGTTACTCGAGCTCGAGTATTATTTAAGAATGGCTTGTACGCGAGCGAGGGGACGACAATAAATAAAAACGAGGAAAGGTTATGAATGAGTGACAAGGTGCTTTTGTTAGGGAGCAAAGAAGCTGATGGAAGGAAGTTGATTTATGTAGCAGGGCAGGAGAAGCTTGAAAAGGCTCGAGTTCCCGTAATCCAGGCTGCTCCGCTCCAAGTTTATTGGAGCAGCTCCGCTTGGTTACTTGGTGCGGCGTGGCCGGGCGAGGGGGTGGCGTGGCGCCTAGTGGAGGAAGACGAATGGAATCGATCGGGGGGCTGGGGGGGGCAGGCAGGCAGGCAGGCAGGCAGGCAGGCAGAGGGCACTGAGGATTCAGTGGTCAAGAATTCCTCGCTCTGGGGACTCCTTTGTCTTTAGTAGGCCACTTTTATTAGCTCCCAGCGATTTATCAGTTACGTAAGAGCCAGAATTCGAAAGCCGCTTTACCTTTTAATCTAAAGCATAAATCGGCGCGGCTTTCTTTTCTTCTCTCTTTTTTTCCTTTTCCTTTCCTTTCTTTTTTTTTCTTTTCTTTTCCACCCCTTCCAAGCTCTAAACGGCCACTAAGCGAGCTGCGGGGCCAAGGAATCAAAAGCAGAGGGCGCTCCGAGCGCACTTTCCCTGCATTAATGCAGAGCCCGGGCGATTCAAGGGTCGGCATTCGGTCCCTACAACTTCTGCAGTTTACGTTCAAAGAGAAAGAATGCGCGAGAGGGGCAAGGGGTTACAAAACGGAAAAAAAAAGAAGAGAAAAAAGGGGGAAGGTTGAAGAAGCTTGCGAATGAAATTGCAAAAGTAAATCCAGTCTTTCATACGTGGAGCAGACGTCGAGCAGACGTCGAGCAGACGTGGAGCAGACGTGGAGCAGACACTTCGAAATGCACTTATGTAAAGTGGCCCTAACTGCTGCCTTATTTCAATAGCCCGAGTGCAGCTTTCAAAAGTCCCATTCCAGAAGTTTATCTAAGTAATATTAAGTACACATTGAAAATTTTAACCATTAAACTGAATTAACACTCGGAAATCCGAAACCACGGCCCGGCATTGTAGTATAATATACGGAGGTGTGGAAGACACGACGATACAGAGGATGTAATAACGTTAAGAAAGAAAGGACAACCGAGTTTCGTAAGAGGGGGGGAAGTGTAATATGAGGATATAGAAAAAGAGTCTTTTGCCCGAGCAGGTGGCGGTTATAGCGCGAGGTAATAGCGCGAGAAGTCCTTAGAAACTTCTTCTGACGCGGTTAATTTCCGAAGGGTTGGGGAAAAAAAAACGTAGCGCAGAGTCCCCGCGAGCTCGGAATTCAGGAATAAAGGGCTGCTCTTCTCTGGAGCCCTGACGTTTAGGGGTTATTTAACTTGCGAGGTGAGTCCTCGAGGCCTAAGGAAAGTACTGTTTCCGAAGTCTTGCACTCGGGGGGATTCGTCTGAGGATACCGTCGACGAATCGATGACGAGTCCGCCATGACGTCTGACCTAGTAGAGGAGAGATCTCCGTCCTCCTCCTCCTCCCCCTCCCCCCTCCCGCTCCTCCACCTGCTCCTCCGCCACCCTTCTTCGTCCTCCTCGTCGAGGACGAGTGATAACAATAGCCTGGACCAAGACCAAGTACGTCCCAGCCGGTGCGAGCGTCAGGAGCCCGGTGTCGCCATGCATAATTAGAGGAGCTCGGATGGCGCCCCAGGGTCCGGCCAGAGTCCAGAGCCTCCGTCGCGATCCAGCCCCTGGCGAATTAAGCGCGAGGGGTTGAGGCGCGAAAGGTCGCCCCGGGCTTAGCTTTGCGCCTGGTTAAATTAGAACGAAATTGGGCACGCGTACGCTTCCCGTCCCGACCCTTCCCGACCCGCTCCGTACCGCTACGTACCGCTCTCCCCTCCCCTACGGCCCGTCGGGACGCTCTTTCCTTCTCATCTGACGGAAGCTGCTGCGGGCTTCGCGGGACGGGGCGGGGCGGGAAGGGGCGGGTCGGGGCGCTATCTCCTCGCAGGCTCGGCGCCTACGACGCCCACGACAATGGAGACGGCAAAGCCGACTTGTGGTTGTAAACAAGCTTTGTAATGATTTAAGCCATTTTCCCTCAACGTCCTACTCACCAGCTACATTCCTCCCTCCCCGTTTGTCCTCCCCTCCACTCCTTCTACCTGTATCTCTTTGACACATGCCCGCACGCGTTACCCCCCCTCCTCTTTTGCGCGCCTTTTCCCTCCCTATCTTCTCCGCGCACACCTCGGCGAAGCTACGAAATTCTCGAACAATTTATCCAAATAGTCCTACGCTTTATTATTCAACGCATCTCTCTCTCTCTCTCTCTCTCTCTCTCTCTCTGTCTCTCTCTGTCTCTCTCTGTCTCTCTCTGTCTCTTTCTCTGCACGGTTTTACGTTTTTCCCTGATAAATTCGTTACGATGCCCTATCGCCAAGGCCGCGGCATGGAACATTACATTAGCCTCTTACATTAACGAGAATTTCGTAAATTTTATAAAATCGATCCCGATAGATCTCAGGTGGAGCAATCCGAGCATTAATTACATTACAATATCCAAATTTACTTTATGTAAATTTTTTAAATAACAAAGTACGACTTGTGCTTCTCTCGCCCTTTATATATATATATATATATATATATATCTCGGGTAATTAACGAATCTAAAGATTCCCCTCCCGCTCCGACCCACCTTGGCGGCGCATAAAGCTCCTTTCTAATTACTTTCGCAGCCTCGGCTATTAACTATACATTAATAATCCAACTCTCTCCTGAATACTTCTCCGTCGACGTCAATCCTATCAGCCTGGGCATCCCGCTCCCCGGCCCCTCCGCTGACAAATCCACGGGCGTGCCTATGCCCATCCAGGAACCCCGAGCAAATTAGGGAAAGGCGTCGGTAATTCGATACGAATCAAGCAGCTCCTGTATTGCGAAATTTTCATAGACACTCGCTCGCTCGTGGATTTGCTCCCCCCCCCTCTCTCTCTCTATCCCTCTCGACCCTCCCGTCGCACAATTGTCGACTACTTTGAGTCGAAATTGAAAATGCCAGACACAGAGTCGAAAGCCAGACTCGCAAGATGTCGCGACCCGAACATTCGGCTTCCGTTAGAAATTACGGTATTTAATTGGAAAAGCATTAGATTCCTTGCCGGCCGCCTCGAACGTTATTTCAGTGGCTCCTACGTATTATTTCGTACATTATCTCGGGTTATTCCTTTTTTCTCTTCACTGTTACGCACATTCACGGTATTACACACACGAAGGAGTAAAAAAAAATCTCCAATTCGAATGCTAATAATAAGCGACTCTTTCCATGAATTTCAAATACTTTAATTAACTTTAGCGTACGGATGTATGAATAAATGCTAAGAAATACTAATGTACAGCATCTATGAATTTAAATTTCGTCATTCGTTTACGTATTGATATTTATTGTTGTTATTTTTGTAAATTACAATTTTACATATTTCTCACTTATCGTTGAGTAGATTATGCATGAATAATATGTTAGCGAATATAAAAGCTTCTCATATTACTGGCAAACTTGAGTCTTTGTATTTTTTTTTTAGAACTTTTTATAATTCGAAATCGGTTTTACTCCAAGAATGTCGCTTAATGTAATAAAAATTCGTAATTTCGGTTAACAAATCGGACGGCTAAGAATTTAATTAATTTTACTTTCAATCCAATAATAAGTTTTCCTACACGTTCATGTAACAGTATTTGTAAAGCTAAAGCTATGGTAAAGATGTTACGCTGCAGCTGTTGAATGAGGGACGCATTATCAAAAATAATGATTTAATTAATGATAAATGGCGGCTCGGGGTGGCTTATAAAGTTGGTAGGCTTCTTTCAACTGGATTCTGATTTAATCGCGAGTTTCTCGGTTTTAATTTCGGGAGAATGTCACTCATCCCGGTAATTTAATATTCATGTATTTATTAACCTAGGAGTCTGCCGGCGCATTCGAGGAGGGTATTTTAGCGAAAAGTCCCCCCCCCTCTCTCACTCTATCTCTCTCTCATTGTTTAAGTTCTTCGCTTTCTGAGCCGCAAAGACGATGCAGCATCAGCATCAGCATCAGCATCAGCATCAGCGGTAGCAGCAGCACTAACGTATAAAGAGCCGCCAAGATTAATGACGGCAATTGCGTCCCTCGGGCGTCCCAAACTTTTTCCTAATGATATTCGACACACGTAAGGGGGGCGAAGGAGCAAAAAAATGTTGTCGGGCATAGCAGGGGAGTGGTCGGCAGAGAGAGATAGAGATAGAGGGAGAGGGAGACAGAGAGAGAGAGAGAGAGAGAGAGAGAGAGAGAGAGAGAGAGAGGGACAGCGGTGCGTAGTTGGGCTGCCCCGAAGGGAAGCGTGGGAGGAATCAAGCGGTATCTCGTCATTAGAATGGTCGCCGTCCATCGGGGAAGCCCCGTTCATAAAGCTCACCAAACTTAGCCGCACAAATTGGCTTAAGGGATTTCCTGCGGAGCTTTAATAGTCGCCGACGCGTACTCGTTATGCCCCGCTGCTGATGATGATGATGCTGCTACTGCTTCTGCTGCTGCTGCTGCTGCTGCTGCTGCTTATTTTGCGCGCTGTCGGAAACAAAAAAACGAGAGGGGCCCGGAGAAAAATGAAGGAGCGAGGGCCGTCCGAGGGCGCTGCGATCGTAAATCAGACGGGAAATCGGTCATCCCTACCCCCGATGCCCACACCCTTCTTCCGCACGGCGTTCGTTCCCCTCTCTGCCTGCCGTCACGAGGTCGTGGATCGAGTCTGCAGCGACAGTGATACACCGAGCGCCGATTGCGCGGATCCCCAGTTCCCTCTTTACTTTATCTGCCTTCTCCCTTTCTCTCTCTCTCTCTCTCTCATTCCGCAGCCTCCCGCAGTCGCTTTGTCTATTTTTTCTGTTTTTCTTCTTTTGCGCCGCTCCAGTTCGGAGGGCAGGATGAATGGCCTGGGAACGGCGCGCCATTCGATTGAACCGACCCGATTTTTTCTTTCCTCGACCGTCTCTTTTTCCACTCCTCCTCCCCGACCGTTTCCCGATCCTCGGTCCGTGTCCTTTTTTTCCCCTCTTCCTATCCTTTCGGGCCCGAGGACGTACCCGTTACCCGTCGCCGCCCCCTCGCGTCGCCCCCTCGCGCCGCCCCCTCATTCGCGATCCTCCCGTTCTCCATTTCCCGGCGACTTTGGATTTCCCTTGAAATTATTCGAATGGATTATCGCTGTACGCTTCAGCTCTAGGGAAATCCATTGTAAAAAGCTGACGGGCTTTTTCTGAGCTCGGTCATCGATTCCTGCCCTATGCTCGTCCCACCCTTCCCCCCCTCTTCTATACTTAATTTTTGTAATTAAAGTTTGGATAACGACGATCACGGCCCCGAAACCGCCCCCCCCCCCCCCAATATCCCCCCTCCCGCCCCCACCCTCAACGCCACCACTCCTCGCCGTGCTCTTCCTCTTCCTTTTATTTTCTGTCGATGCTTTTTGCTTTGAAGATCTTCTTCGCTAATCTCGCAACTCGCGATGCTCCTCGTCAAACGAGTTGGCCGAGTTATACGCGAAAGCGGCCAACTTTTCATGAATATATTAAAATGTTTGTACTATTCTTTTTCAAGAGATTGCTCATCAAATTTAATTTCCAGCCAAGCAGGTTTTAAAAGGTTTTATCAAAGCTCGCGTAGCCCTATAATCGCCCCACTCGGCAGAGAATGACTTTTCATCTGTATTTATATTCTTTTGACAAAGTAATTTCTCACGGAAAAAACACTAATCTTCTGGAATTTTTCAGTTGTCAGCAACTGAACTCGGACAAATTATTTCCTCGGCTATATTTTCCTAGGACGGCCCCTCAGCGGTCTTAATATTTTTATTGATTATGCGTCGCGCGCACTCACCCCCCCCCTACCCTACCCTTTATTTCTCTTAATCCCGAGCTCTAATTATTTTCTTTCAAAAATCATAAAAATCTTAGCCCCAAGAATCGATAAATAATGATAAATCGAAGTGATCCCTTTCCAAATACTCGCTCTCGCTTTCGATTTAATTTACATAAATGTCGAGGCCCGAGGGAAATGGTTTTCAAGTGGGCAAAAATTTCAAGGTCCAGGGGACTCTAAGCCGAAGTAAGAAGAATGGAAGGAAGGAAGGAAGGAAGGAAGGAAGGGAGGAAGGCAGGAAGGAAGTAAGAGAGGAAGGAAAGAAAGAATGAAAGAAGAAAGTTAGGAAGTTTTCTAAATAAAAAGATCGAAAGTCGTAAATTGGAAGTGATCTAAAAGCCTTAAAGTCTTGGAGGAAGTTGGGGCAGAGCTTTAAAAGCCTTTGTCTTGGGAAACTGGTATTATTATTTGCAGTGGTAAAGCGCAGGACCGGAGGAGGAGCTCGACCGGGTGCAATTATCGGAGCAATCGAGCAAGCGAGAGGGATGGGGTGGTGGTGGGGGGGGGGCCCAATGAGAGGGGTCTCGAGGAGGCGCGCGAATCCAGCTGCAAACGCCTTTATTGAAATACACGCGGCTCGGTAAACTAACGCAGCAGCCGGTCTCGGTTTATTGGGATCGGCAGTTATTTGGCGCCCGGGGGCCAAGTTTCCCTGATGAGACGCTCCACCTCCGCCGCCATCTCCTCCCTCCCCCTCCCTCGACTTGTCCTCCGGGCTCCAGAGTGGAGCCAACTTCCGAACGAACTCTGATTGCCACGTGCCCCCACCCCTCGATCCTCGTCGGGATTCCTTTAGCCTCGTTCTACTCGCCCACCCTCGATCCCCCCTCCCCCATCCCCTGCCCCTGCCGCCAACGTTTCACGCCGCCCTTACGAACTCTTCCGCATTAATCCCCGTACCGCAGACAGTTGTCTCGCAGCCCTTCCACTCTTCAACTTAATTAACGCGAGCGAATAATCTTGACGCGACGCTCCCCGGGACGGACGACACCGTCGGCTTTTCCCTCGTTCGCTCCACTTCCGTCGCGACTCTTCCTCCTCGGCCGGCGCGTGCGGCACTTTTTTTCTATCCCGGGCGCGGAACGACGCGGAACGACACGGAACGACGCGGAACGACGCGGAACTTTGCATACGAGCCGAGTGGGTTAGTGGTTTTACGGGCTTAAAGGGGAGATACTAATGAAAATTCAGCCGACCACTCCCGCTTTCGCCTTTTTCTCTTGGTGCACCACTGCTCCCACTCGCCCCCCTCCCCTACCCTACCGCTCTCCTGCCCCGGCAGGACGCGGCCGCGTTTGATAAGCGAAGCTTCCCTCCCAGACCACATAAATTACCTTTTCATAAATTCCACCGTCGGCGCTCTACATTTTTCGCCTGGACCCCCCCTCCCCCGCCGTCCCCTCACCGACTGCGAGCCCTCCGACGCCGACCACAGGAATTCCACCGAAAACTTTTATAATTTTCCAGAATTATACGGGTTATAGTGCACGGGTCTCGTTTGGGAGGGGCGAAAAAAAATAAGAAGGACGGACAGCCCAGCAGCCACTTGCCTCGAGCAGCCGCGTCAAGATATCCGGATAAGATTATCCCCCGTGAAATGTGCACTCTGGCACTTGCGAACATTTTCTTACCCGACGATTAATCAAGATTAGTAAAGATTAAAAGAATTTACTCTACCTGATTAATGAATGAGAGCCTTTCCACGGCTCCGGAGAGTCGGCTGCTTCCCCTCCCCCCCCTTATAATTATTCCCTCTCCTCTTCTCGCCTTTCGCTCCATCGCTTACCCCTCCCCGCTCCCTGAGCGGCTCACCATCGGTTGTTTCTTACGACTTAACTGCAACAGAAATCAATTTAAGCGCATATTAATATGCATAAGAATGTATTATTCAAAGTACGGTGATCGATCGCGATAAACTATCCTCACTACATTAATAATTAAGGCATTTATAAGTATAGAGAAGTTATTATTACGGAAAAGTTTGAATATGACTATCAAATAATAATGACTCTCAATAATAATTATTAACTATCAATCGCTTCGTCAGGGAAGTATAATAATTGCGTTTCCCGGGCCTTTTCTCTTACATATTAAATTCATCGAGGATTTATCGCCTTCGAGCGCTTACCCTGCGAGGCAAAAGCAAAAAATCCACCCTCACCCCTGCGAGCCCATCGCCGATCCTCTCCTCTCCAAGCCCATTATTCAAAGTAGGACCCGGATCCTCTCTCCCCCCCCTCTCTCTGCCAATCGGCTCGGCTTCTCAAGAAAATTAATCACCGAGAGCCAATCAGCCCGGCTGATATAAATAATTATGTTAGCAGTGCCAGTGGTAAGGTTACGTGGGGAGCTCTCATTATGCGGCGGGCCCGCGATCGATAAAGGAATCCGCCTCGCCATCTCGAGCTGTACCATGTTTTGGTATTATTAGCATAGGAGCCACGGAAAGGATGGCCACGGTTCGGGAGCCGACTAGTGCCGGGTGAAGGGAGGAGGGCGGAGGAGCAGGGAGGAGTGGCGATGAGGCGGTATGAGGATAGAGAGGAGTTTCATCGGGAGCAATCAATCGGAAGAGGGGCAGTGAAACTCGAAGCGAGTCTCGGCCTATATCTTGTCGCTCTGTGCTGCACTGCGACAACTTTATTCCCCGCTCGGCTCCCCGACCGCCCCAACCGCCCCCGACTACCCCTGCCACCCCCGACTACCCCTGCCATACCGAGAGTACCCGCCGAGGTACTGCGCCGCCGGCCGACCTCTTCTGCCCGCGCGAGACATTAAAAATCACCGCCAATAAATACCGAGTCTAATGAGAACATTTTTTTTTTCCTCTTTTATTTCTTTCCCCGTTCTTTTTTTTACTTTTCCTTTTTTCTTTTTTCTTTTTTCTTTTTTCTTTTTTCTTTTTTCTTGCCTGCTGCTCTCTTTGCTGCCGAGAGGTATTGTCGGTTCGAAATGGAGCGCAATCGGCCCCGTTGCCCCCCCCCGCTCCATCACCCCCCGCCGCGCTGAGCCGACTACGCTGCGGCATAATGACTGTAATAAAACTCGGCTAATTTGAAAGTTAAAAATAATGATGGAAATTATAGATGGAATTAATGACGAAATTCCTGGAGGAGTGGAAATTTTTTGAAGGAGCTCCTCTCCCGCCACGTCGAAAATAGGAGGGCGCGGGTGGAGGTGGACCGTCGCGCGAATACGCCTGATCGATAAATCTCCGCTCGGTCGGGTAAGCCACTGTTTTCGAGTAAAGGCGTCACGCCGGCGAAAGTCGACGCAGCTAAAGGATTTCATAGAGTCCTCCGCCTTCGCGACCCTCGAATCCACGGGATCTTAAGTATTTAATACCGGTACTGGGTATTCCCAGAGGGGAGCTCCCAGGATAATACATACTAAAGGGCTCGATGCCGTCGTTCGGCCATTCGAGTTGACCCGCGTCATTCCTATCTCGTAATATTCAATTTGATCTACTATTCGGCGAGAGTACTAGTACTGTCTAACTACTGCCCGACTCGACTCGACTCGACTCGACTCGACCCTACCCTACCCTCCCTGCCCCGTCCCGCCCCGTCCCTTCCCGCCCCCCGCCAACCACACGTAATAATCTGCTCGGCGAGTGTCAAGTGCAGGAGTCTCGAGGCCACGCAATAAACAACGACTCCTGAAACTCACCCGGAGATATCAAGGTCGTAATATTCAGTCTAATAATGATTAACTGCGCTAAATCGTGGCGGCCTTAAGATCGATCTCCGCCCCCCCCTGCCCCCCACCGGCCCCTGTCAGCCCGCCATTGACTCCTTGGCCTCGACATGAAACGTACCGACTCTTAAGCGTACGCGTGCCTTGTGTCGTTATTACCGCTTCAGAGCGGCTTCGAGGACTAAATCCATAGGAAGTTTATTTAACAAGTTCGTAGGGTGATTTTTTAGGTTGACACCTCAAGCCGCCCTCCGCCCTCCGCCCTCGCCCCTGCCTCCCCGTCGTCGATAATAGGCCAACCATTTTCGGCGGCTCTCCCGATGGGCTCGCGTAATTTGTAAAGGATTAACGACACGGATAAAAGTTTACCCGGCTTTTCGATCCCTTTTCAGCTGACTTTGTGAACCGATAGCTCGGGTGCCGTTAAAATTCGCGAATGGCATTTCTTTGGCTAAGCCGGCGATTAGTCCGGTTAAGCTACTTCACCTAAAAGCTCCGAACCCTCTCCGCCCCCCATCACCCCTACCCCCCTCACCCCTCCACCCACACCTACCCGCCGGAGCCCACCCCAGCGCTGCTTTCATTATTTAAGACACTTTTACGTGTATTACAAGATTACCGAGGCAAAAAGCGCCCTCTACTTTTCTAACTATTTAAGGACATATAGCTCCCGATATGAAGAATTCACTTTCAAACATTACTCATTCGTTCTTTGCATCGAACTCCATTTTCCACTTTGTTATTGCTTTGATTGTAATACAAAACAAAACAAAACAAAACAAAAAATGCCGACATGGTTCCTTTCGAATATAGGAATCGAACGCTCGCCTACTTTTAAGGTAAAATCAGAATTAAATGGAAAGTATTATTGACGATATTGACAATATACGCGATTATAATAAGATAATAGAATGACTTTTAGATTTGCGTTATTATTATTTAAATGCAGCAAGCGATGGTCCCGTACATTAACGAATCGGGATTCATTAATTTGAACGGTTTATCATGAATGCCTGATTCGGCTTATCTGGGTAAAGTCTTTGAATTAATAAATTGCTCGGAATTTTCGATAGAGTCGAGAGGATTACGTGCCTACGAATCGATGTTAATAAGAAATCTTTGTATAAAGCTATTTTGTAGAAAGCAAGGCGTAACGTAAGTAATAGGGGTCGAAGGTCATTCGCCCCTTAAGAAAATACGATAGGACTCTTCCATTATACTTATCGACATCGAGGAAAAACAAAGAAAGAAGCCCGGGATTTAGTTAGTCAAAAACCAAATGTCTATCAGTTTTTATTTCTTCGCTTTCTTGTTTGTGTGTTTGCCACAGCGTCAGCCCCGGCTGATATCCAATATACTTTGGCAAGGCTCGGAAACCAGAGAGCCAAATTCATTGGTTAGATAAAGAAGAAGCCGAGTTGTAAGTAAAGCCGAGTCGGTTATAATCCAGAACGAGCTTATCGCTCATTCGTCTAAGACTCACTGCGATCTCCATAGTCTCCCGGCCTCGGCCCTTCAAGACTTTGTAATTCTAATTAGCGGGACAAACTCCGCGGAACTGCCGCACTGCAGGAGCGACTAACCCCGCCCGGCCGATCCCGGACCCTATTCCATTCCCACCCCCCACCCACCCACTCACCCATAGCGACCGAGCGACCGAGGGCTAGAGAGAGAGAGAGAGAGAGAGAGAGAGAGAGAGAGAGAGAGTCGAGCGAGCCGAAGTTTACCGATCGACCATTACAAGGAGGAGGGTAGATCGGGCACGGAAGCGCTGACCCTCGGACTTGCTTTATGTGGGAGGTGTCGTCCACGTCAGAAGGAAGCCGTGAGTAAGTGGATTCTATTGAGTTCCTGGCACTTTGTGTCTCCCCATTCACAGATATTCATATGATTGATAACTCCGCGTCGTCAAGACGCAAATCAGCTCGTATTTACAATACCCCCCCCCCCCCCCCGTCCCCAGTACGTACCTACGAACGTATATGTCGA
Organism: Ceratosolen fusciceps; assembly: GCA_018883505.1. NCBI lineage: Eukaryota > Metazoa > Arthropoda > Insecta > Hymenoptera > Agaonidae > Ceratosolen > Ceratosolen fusciceps. The sequence goes on from RCIC01000005.1 coordinate 8,811,750, forward strand.
TAGCTTCTATACGCCCAGGTGCATGTCTCGTCGCATTCTAATGGCTTTTCTATTTTAAAAAGTCCCCCAAAAGCCGAGAGTTGCGCTTGAAAAAAAGTCCGGATGATAGAACAATGGGTATTTGTAGCTCGAAGGCTGAACGTTTAGCTTCAAGACAAATCCATTTGGCCGAGTTACATTGTTATTTATCGAAAGCCCGTGGCTTCGAACGCGAGCTTTCTAATGCCGGGAGAATAGTATGCTTATGCGGAGTTTATGTGGAGCCGCGAGTCATAGAAAGAAGGTAGAGCAATGGAATTAGATTTACGCGGGAGCTCTATTGCTGGGAATATATAATGTATCCGGTCGAGTGAGGAAGCGCGGCCTTGAGTTGGCAGCGCCACTGCTTGAGCCGAGGAATATGAATTCGAACCGGAAGATACATGCTTATCCACAGTCTAGTGTAGTACCGTTTTTTTCTCGTTCTTCTTCTGCTTCTTTTTCTTCTTCCTTTTTTTTTTCTTACGTACTCCTTTCCCGCTCATATAATTTAGAAAATTCTTCCATTCATTTTATATTCGACTGCATTTTTTCCACTTTCTGCACTCCTTTACTCAGACTGGTTTCCTCAAGTTTCAAGAGCTACCACCACCACCACCACCACCGCCACCACCCAATCTTCGTCCACCACCACCACTGCCAGAATGCTCACACATTCCTCCTCCTCCATCCTCCATCCTCCTCCTCCTTCAACTCCTCCTTCAACTCCTCCTTCATCTCCTATCCTCCGCCATTGACTCGAACTCTCTATCTCCTCCTCTTCCTTTTCCTACATCACCCACTCGCCCTCCCTCACTGCCTTTATTTCGCTCGTTCGCCCACTCGAGCACCACTCGACTTCCAAATATTGCAATTTCAGACTTGTCGCCACTCCGACATTTCGCACTCGCATGCTACGAAATGATAAATTCTTGTCCCTCAGTAATGCCTCAACAGTTTCCCTTCTATTCTATTTTCTCTGTTTCACTTTCCTCGTACAAAGTCCCGCAATTTTTACTAAATTTTATTTATGCTCTACTGTCACCGCTAAGTATATTTTCGCCTAAGCTCTATCCATTTGTATCACTATAATCGCCTTTTTCATTAATTTCCCTTTCTAACGTATTAAACGCGGTCGTTCACGTGCACAAAAACAATACGTACCTGTATATAGATATATATATACATATATACACATATAAAATTCAATCTATCGCTCTCGGAGATATAATTATCAAAGATTTAATATTAAAATTATTAAATTCGAATTATTATCATTCATAATTAATTCGTCATAATTGATGATTAAATTTTTTTTAAAGCAATCTATATAATAAAGTTTTTGAAGAGCATTCGACATAATTAGAAGCCAAATCAAATGAAAAATGCATCAAATGTACTCGAAAGTTATTCAACCGTAAATTCATGACTATTTTTATCATATTTCTCTCTCTCTCTCTCTCTCTCTCTCTTTCTCTTTTTAATTTACACTTATAACGTGAGCTCATGCGTATACGTTAAACACATTATTCGCAATATTCTAAATACAATGCTTCCAATCTCTTTAGAAATTTAAAATTTTATAGGAAATCTGCATCTTCTATGCAATTTTGGTTGGGTTAATTATTTCCGCTTATCCGTTAGAAAATATATGTATAAAAAAATACAAAAAACAAAAAAGAAAAAAGAAAGCCCAGCTAAAAACTAGACTTTAATCTCGGGTATCTGACTGATTTTATAAAATTTAATTAATTCAAGCATGTTATCGCGCTTTTTCTTCATTTAAAACAGATTCAAGGCTTTCATCTTACATTTGAAGCTGCACGTTTTATGTATTTAATCAATTAACCATGCTCTCAAAACAAAATTAATTAACTTTCTTAAAGAAAATGCTCTTCTCCTTCTTCTCTTTCTTTCTTTCTTTTTTTTTTTTTTTTTTTTTTTTTAATATTTCTAAATTCTATTTATGTTCCATTTGACACGATAAGTATTTTTATCCAAGTAGAAAAAAATTCAATTATTAAAATTGAATTTTAAATAAAATAATCATGAAATTAGGATAATTTATATATTGGTATGTTTATAGAGTAAGTAAATTAAGTGAGATAATAGTTATTAAAACAAGTAGCGAATACTTGAAAACATTAACCGAATACTTGGCTTATAAATTAATAAAAAAAAAAAAATAGATTAAATTCGTTTTCTTCTCTGATTTCTTTTTGATAAATTAAGTGGAGTCGTTTTACTGTAAATCCTTTGTCTACAACGATTAATAGGACTTTTGTTTCTGTGTGCGTATGTATATACGTATATATATACATATGAGGTAAGGCTAATAAGGGCTTCATCGGTAGATACGAAGGTCTAATAATTTTCGAAAATATTTATAATTGTTGTAAGTAGATTAATCGCGATGATATGCTCCCCGCATAATAAAATCTTGAATGACTGGGGATGAATTTGTAAGAAAATATTCAGGGATTCGATAATTGGAAGCTCTTAGCCTGATTTTCAAATAGCCATATAAAGCTCCTTGCCGTTCCATTAATTTCTACGAGTAAACTCGATCCGAGCACTTTATACAAAAGGTCCGCATGCGTCTTTGGCACGCGATGTATTAATTAGCCTATCGCTTATCTGGCCGTAGCTCGGGAAAGCGATTGCGAACAGTGGAGACTCTTACGGCGGCGGGTGGGTATGGGGAGGGGGGGTGGTATTGGAGGGGTAGCTTCACTTTAATTTACGTAGTTTTGTCGAAATACGGTTTGGCATCACGTTAAAAAACCATATTCCTGCGTTTGACAGTGGAAAAAATTCCATTCGGTTGTTTCAAATGCTGATAAGAATTGTCTCTCGTACACTATTGGCATTCAATTTAAAAAAAAAAACTTTGAGTTGCAAATCATTTATTATACAACAAATCAGCGATGTATGAAGGAGTAATTTGTAGACAGTGATCGTCAACGTCGAACACGAGAGAATATCAAGCTTGATATAATTAATTATTTTCAAATATCCATGCGAAATATTCGGATGATAAATATCATAGAGCTCACTATAGAATTAGGAACTTCATTGCATATTTTAATTCTAATATGTCTCGATTTTCCGGGAATCACGTGAAACATTGACTTGGTATTTACCAACAGCTTCCTATAAATTATTTGTCTTAAAAATAACGATATCTATTATTAAATAATCGAAAATCCCGCTAAATAGCTTTTCCTTGTTATTTTTAAAAATAAATCTGGCAAAGCAGATGCTACTCTACCCCTTAATAATAAATAAAAGGAAAAAGTTGTATAAAATCCAGTCACTAGTGTCATCCAAAGCTAAAATATTTCCTTCACTTATTCTATGCAATCGTATTTACGCCCTTTTACGTGAATAAAACATAACTTATTTTCTGAAAAAGTTGCCGTAATTTGATCTCATCACTTTCTTACATGCAAAAATAAGGAATATGCAAGTGGTGTAAGTCGTAAGTCGTAAGTCGTAAGTCGCAAGTCGCAAGTCGGAATCCGGTATCATCTACAGCAAGATTGAGAAATCGTCGAAAGCTGTCGGAGATACATAAATCACCCAACGTTCATGGATTTAGCATAAAAATAAGTTCGCTTATGCTTCCTCTTATGCTACATAATATTAATAATCCTCCTCTCAGAGGCATTACTTTCAATGTTATTTTTCAGTCACGTACGCACGATTTGCAGGGATTTAATTGCAAAACTGGAGTTATTTACGGAGTAAGGAGTTTTCGCATCTAAGCAATTGATTTCGTTCTTTATAATTCATGGATTACCTTTAAAATCTGAATCTCTTACGTCTCCAATGATTCGTAATTTATCCCCGCAGAGCGCATATCGTTCATTTTTAAATATTACCATAAAAATACAAGATATTAGTTGATACGTTTTTGGTCTGAAGTGGCGTTGAAAATCCATACGTTTCTTATGGAATCTGACTAAAATAGTAGGAGATATAGAGTGACGGTACGTCTCTATCCATCTTGGCTTTAGCGATCGTCATCTATCCTCCTTCCCTCTCCTTGTTTCCCTCCCTCTCCCTCTCACGCATACACGCGCAGGCGCAGGCGCAGGCATCGCGTACTTGAAGATGCCGAAAATAGTAATCCCCGAGGTTTTCTATTAAAAGAAGGCATTTTTGCGAGTCGGTAAAAAAAAAAAAAAAAAAAAAAAAAATCGGTAATTCCTTTAGCTAGTACGTTTGCCTACGAGATTATCCAGCGCTTTATGTAATCCAAAAGCTCCAGGCAAACACGTGTACTCCCGACGTGTGCCGGAACGAGCGCGGGAATACAGAGTATGAGAAATAGCGGGTAGTCGGGTAAGAAGCCTGACTTATATTATTTCGGACTTGGCTTACCGAGGAACGCCGGAGGAAGGCGGCACCTTCCTAAGGAATACATTCTAATACATGCATTTCGTACGAAATTCCTCGGTAATTGTTGAAGAAAAGTGTAAACAACACCTGTGCAGACCGGCGGGTGCATTGCCGCTCAAAGCCGGGGCTGTGGCATTAATCTCGGAGAAATCGCTCCCGGATAACGAGTCGCGCCTACCGAATAACGGAAGCGCCGAGCGAGCTTCCTTCTTGGCGTCGATTCCATTGACGCTCGGGCAGATGTGCATCGGCCATTAAAAACCCCGGCGAAGCCCCGGGCGCGAATGATAGCCCTGGCCTAAAAGCAGAGCGAGGCCAGAGGACGGAGGTTCGGCGGCGATTGCGGGGGGTAGGGCGGAAGGGCGGAAGGGGGAGGGCACAGGAAAGCGAAAAACGAAAAACAAAGCGAAAAACGAAACGCGTGATAGAGATAAAAATAAATAAATAAATAAATAAATAAATAGAGCGGAATAGGGAGGTAAAAAACAAGAGCGGAACAAAGAGCCGTAATGGCGCGAGAGATCCCTGAAGGCCGTAATCGCGCTTGTATGTCGCTGAGCAATTAGTTCGGCTCGAGAGGACGAGAAAGGTCGCTCGAATTTGTCGGAACAGGGCTGGTAGGTGGTCGTAGGTGGTGGTGGACGTGGGCGGTGGGTGGGTGTAACGCACCCTCGCCTCATTCCCCTTGAATCCAATAAACCGCCCACGTGCCACCACTGCGGGGTATTATTATTTTCATTTTCTGGCCGAATCATTTGTCGCGCGCCTAGGCGCCCGATAAATAAGCCCAACGGAGCATCAGCAAGGAGCGCTCGCCGCCGCCGATAAGCCCGGACGTTTTGACATTCATTCCGACGAATAAAATCGGAAAAGAGCGCGAGCCGACCGATCGGCCCTCCGATACGCCCCCCCCTCCCCCACCTCCTCCCGTCGTCCTCCTCCTCCCATCGGAGCCAACCCCAACCCCAACCCGGAGAACCAACCACCGCCGATCCCCGCCGACCCCCGCCGACCACCATCGACCACCGCCGACCACCGCCAACAACGGCCGACCACCGCCGACCCCTACCCCGACGACCGCTGAGTTGCCGCGTTTTTATTTTTGCGGGCCGAGCCCTTTCGAGAGTAAAGTGTCAGTTTGGCGGCTCATTGTTAGCCGGATCCCCGTCGCGTTACGTCATTTTTCAAGCAGAGCTCCCCGCAGACCTCTCACGCACCTCCAGAATCGACCCTTTAATGCAACGGCCCCCGTCAAGGCTTTAGATCGCGATCTATCACAATCATCTCCTGCTAGGAAAATTTCCATCACGAGCCATCTCTTGTCCACGAGCGGTAATTCGATTTTTTTATCGGATATTTTATTAGCCTCGAACGTCGGGAGCCTCTTCCGGATGGGCCGTTACGCATAATCTCGAGCCCTTCGCCGAGCGATTAAGAGAGATTGATCGGCGTATCGGGCCAAGGTTACGTTGGACGGCGGGCGTCACTCGGGCTACGCGAAGTGGTTACGAAGGGGTTACGAGGGGCGCACTGGTTCTTAGTCTCTATTTAAGATTCGGAATAGCTCGGAGGTTATTGGGGAGACGGTACGCTTCCGCCGGCAAACTGAATATCTCCTCTTGAGTGAAAAAGTCGAGGAAATTTATTCGGCAACGGCTCATTAGACTAATGCCACGGCGTAAGCTTTTGCGGAGCCGGGGCCCGATGGAATGGATTGTTGTAGTAGAGGAGGAGGAGGAGGAGGAGGAGGAGGAGGCTGCGTGGAAGGAAAGTCCAATTCATCGGATAATTATGAAGAGGCTCGGCATAAACAGGGGCGCGGGTGCAATGGCCTCCTAAGCCAGGCCGGCTTTGTGGAGCGCGGGAAGCGGGGCGGGGTCAGACGGTGACGGTGACGGGGACGGGGACGGGGACGGAGACGGAGACGGCTCCATCAATCTTGGCTACGACGCGCTGACGCTAATACCTGCAACGTCGCGCGGGACTATCTGCCGCCCACCCTCTGAGTCCTCAGCGTCGTCGTCGTCGTCGTCGCCTTACGTCAAGGAGAGGCAGAAGATCCGGCTCGGCGCGCGGGCGGCAGCCCTTCGGATGGGCTCTCCGAGCCCGTTAACGGGTTCGTCGATATCTACGAGGGAGCCGGTTAAATAAGTCAAATAAGCGAGGGGAACCCCGTGACGGGGATGCTCGGGGACGCTCTTTCGCATTGAAATGCCGCTTTGTGCGAGACTCGGAGGTCGGCGCTCGTTAAAAATGGCTGAACCGGTGATAGATGCGCAGCCGCTCGCGCGTCGCTGCGTCGTCAAAATATCGAGGCGGAAGCCTTAGGCCGAGTTCGGCATCTTGTCAATACGTCCTTGGGTAATTGATTGCGCGAGCCCCACGAATACGCGCGGACGAGGACGGGAATTCTCATCATTTATCATGCGCCGACAATCACAATCAACGTTATTCGTGTATAGTCGACGACCCTCGGGCCGTTTGAGGGAGTGGCCGCAATGAAAGGTGGGAGGGAGGAGGATGAGGGGGGGGAGGGGAGCCGTCGCGAGATTCATTAAAATATAATTCGGGTCCATCGCTTCTTTCGGCGCACGCGCAAGCTTCATCAAAGTCAGCCATCCTAATTAGGCTCCCGCCGCTAATTGAAGAATCCACATCGAGTCCATATCTAATCGATAAAGACATCCAATGCAGAGAGAGAGAGAAAGAGAGAGCTCTGCCCTCGTTGCTTTAATTACACGAAATAACTTAACCAGTCCTAATTATCTGTGACACGCACGCGGTAAACAGAAAGCATTTGTAAGTGTATCTCGTTAAATCGCGCAAGATTGACGCTCGATGTTTATTATTATGTATACAGTTTGGAGATGTTGAAATTCAAATTTATAGTAACGGCGCTGAATTTTGAATAAATTCCCGTTACTCCTCGAGTCCTTTCGGTCTTTAACCTTTTTCCCATTACCATTGTATATTCATAAAGTTCTGGTCGACAATGATTCTTGACATGATTTTCGTAGCCTGTTATCGGAACGTACAGGGATTATACTTATTTTATCTAAATAGTCTCATGGATATATATGTCTTCTGAGACATGCTGAAAAAATAATATCAAATGCCTCTTCTGCTTCACTCTCGTTTCACGCGGATACGCACATTCCCATCCCCTTGATTATATTAGAAAAAAGAAAAATTACGATAATAACAATAATAACAATAGTAATGATGATGATGATGATGATGATGATGATGATGATGATGATGATGATGATGATGATGATGAAAGTTCTCGTAAAAATTTGCGTGATTAAGCTGCCCGGCAATAAACTTTAGATTTTTGCACTACTCCACGGAAAGATCTTAATTGTTTTTTAATTACGCGAACGGTCTACTTTTATAAGATGCTTTTGCCTATTGAATATGAATCGCAGAATCTTGAAGCTTGGCATAAGAGGCTGAATCAATTAGAGGAATTAATTAAAATTTCAGATAATATGAGAGGTTAATTAAATATTCGATAAAGTAATTCGCCGTGAGATTGCCCTTTTGTATTAGTAGCGAGTAGTTTCTACGGTTCGATTTGGTCAGCGGAGCAATTAAGTCGGTGCCCTAAGCACGAGTTCTTGAGGCAGAGAGAGAGATAGAGAGAGAGAGAGAGAGAGAGAGAGAGAGAGAGAGACTGAGCTGACTGAGGGAGGGGGCCGACGTTTCGTTTAAAAAATTTGTATTAAACGTCGAGTTGAGTCGAATCTCCAAAATCTTTGAAGGCAGATTAAAAAGTCAGAGAAAAACATTGGCTACAAGCCAATAACTGTCATCGATAGATTGAAATGAAATTTAAATCTCGAAAGAGATACGAGCGCAGGGAAGAAAGCTCCTTTCAATCTTAATGAGATCGGCTGAAGAATCCGATTGAGATTAGGGGAAAATCATTTGGCAAATGAGAGCTGATCGAGACTCCACTACGGACTCCGAATTTTTTCTCCGTCTAATCGGTCTAAGGCCGACGACGACGACGACGACGACGACGACGACGACGACGACGACGGCGAGACGTCACCGATTCATCCCATCGTAATTAAATCTGAATAATCTGTCACTTCCTGCCCCTGAATCTTTCTCGTACCCCCGCTCCCACCCTCCCTCCCTCGACCCTTCGCAACTCCGGGACGGGAGGAATGTCGCGGAAGCAAAAGCAGACCGCCGATCTGCCGGCAAATATATAAATCTCGCACGATTTATCAACCTCGCGGCCGGACAAAGAGTGGCCGAAATCATCTTTTTTTTTCTTTCCCCTTTTTTCTTTTTTCTTTTAAACCGCGACGAGAGCTTCTCTTCCCTTCCTTCCCTTTCTACCCGGCACGTCCCAAGTATTTTCGCACGGGTTCGCCTTGCCGCGTGGAGCTGTAGAGCTAAGGCCGGCAAACGATGAATTATATAATGGCGCGGCGTAGAAAATGGGGCGGGGGAGGAGGGGGGGGGAGCGCTCGGGATATAATATGCTGAACACGCAGAGCGTGAAGCGCCGCTATTATTAAACAGACTTATATGCCTATTATTATTAAGTTCGCGTTGTAAGCTAATTTTCGGGAGATGTAATTTATTCGCGCGACTGGCTCGGCCAACTTCTTACCTTATCTCCCTTTTATTATCCGCGCTCACCCCCAGCCGCCCTCACCCGACATCCTGCTATCTCTCACGCCGAGTTCGCTGCATCGCGAAACGCTTATAAGCAGCGGGCTATTATCAGCCGCTTAAATATATCAATGGGATTTGCATAGCCAAGCGCGCACGGGGAGAGTCAACGACGGCACCGCCGAGTCAAATTTAACAGCCACAATAGACTCCTTAACTATAATAATAACAATAACGATAATAATAATCGCGATCGGAGCCGAGGACGTAAAACGTTTAAGCCAATGTAACGAATGTCCTCTAAACGTCATGGAAATGTCCTGGAAATGTCCTGGAAATGTCCTGGAAATGTCCTGGAAATGCCCTGGAAATACATTCGCGCCTGGCTCGGGCATATAAAGTCACCAATCGAATAAATATTGCACTCGGTGGAAGGGGCATCGCCGACTCCTCCTCGGACCTCGTCCCGACCGCCCGGATATCCCGAGGGCTTATCCTCGTCAATGGATCAGGGGAGTCCCAGCCACGTGGAAATGAAAAGACTCGATGCTACAAGACGTATAACGGAGCTCTTCTCTACACCCCCCCATCCTCCTCCACCTCCCCCTCGTCGTCGTCGTCCCTTCGCCCCCGCCTTCCATTCGAGCAATAATTAAGCGGCAAAGCGATCATTGAGCCGACGCTAACTCGAGTCTCCAAACTAATTTCGTTGTGATGTCTCCGCGCTAAACCGGAGCAGCGAGTGTCCCCGGTGACTCGACCGACCTCACTAGACGACCTCGGTAGACAACCTCTTCCCTGCCAAGGATGCGCGGATTAATTCTCCTCCCCGACCCGGTCGATAACTTTAATCCTTAGATTCACAGTTTTAGACCACTTCAATGCCCGAAAGACTATTCCCATTTCTATAATTTTATAATTTTATTAAACAACAATTATCGCAGATTACGACGAGCTTAATCTAGCTTAATTTAGCTTAATCGATAGCGCCCTGCCTTACACTCAATGGGCAAATCTCAAGCCGTAAATCGGCTCCCTCTCTCTTAATCCATCCATCCATCCATCCACCCCTCCCCACCCCAACCCAACCCAACCCAACCCAAACCAACCTCTCCCCGTTCACTTTCCAATAACAATAACAGTGATAATAATAATAATAATAATAATAATAATAATAATAATAATAATAATAATAATAATAATAATAATAATAATAATAATAATAATAATAATAATAATAATAATAATGATAATAATAATAATGATAATAATAATTCTTAACTGTACGGGCAACCGTCCGATGCCGTTTAGGATATCAGGTTTAAATAATATCAATTATTCCGGGCGAGATAATTCCTTCGCAGCTGGTGATTTGACTTAATGATAATAATAAAGGCGAATCGATCGATCGTGCGGATTGTTTCGTTGGTTGCAGTGTGCCGAAAGAATCGAGATTTTCTCTTGGAACAGGGTGGGGGGGCGGAAGGCCGTGGGAAGGGGACGCGGGCTAAATAGTTCAATTTCAAATAAAGGGAGATTAGTTGAAAATTAGAAGAAGGTGCAGTGAGTCTCGTGACTGGGGTAGAATGTGTGGGCGGGGGGATGGGCGGGACGGAGGGGGCTTACTAACCTTAACGAGTTCGGCACTTAGCGAATCGTCGTCAGTCGATTACTGAATGACCCTCGTCGTCTATTTGGCCGAACGGCGAAAGGGATCGGCGGCGGTGATGGAGGTGGTGAAGGAGAGAGAGACATAGAGAGAGAGAGAGAGAGAGAGAGAGAGAGAGAGAGAGAGGGGACTGATTCTAGTGACAAACTCGAGCGACAACGAATTGTCGAAATTTCAATACCTCTTTGATTTGCCGGGTTTATGCACTCGAGGCTTCCCACTCCGTCTCGTTATTTCTCTTCACTTTCGCGAGCGAAAAACTCGAGTACTTCCTTAGGAAGCGTCGATACCTCGCGAGGACATGGCCTATCAAACGCTAACCGGGATGATACTCTTCCTTGTATTTGTCGAGGAGCCGCCGCTCGAGGGGCGCGACAAGCCGAGACGCGATACAATTTAACTTTGTTACGCATCGCCGTTCGTAAAGTCTCAGCCAAATCAAGTCTCCTGCCGATCTCGTAATAATTACATACCGATATATCCATATCCCACCTTAATTACGTCCTTCTCTCTCCTCCGCCCCCTCCCGACCCTTTCATTACAAACCCTATTTTTATTCTCATTTTTATTTCCATCGCTGGCCTAAGCTTCGTTGCTTTAGATAAGCTTCGTGGGCTAAGGTTATGCGTTATTTACTTCGATGTCTGGAGTTTATGTATAATAATAATATTGTTTAAGTGCTCCCCCCACCCCCAAAGTCATCATTCCCAAGCGTAAAGCAATAACTGGCGCATTAACACTTGTAGTTGTACTTACCGCTATACTTACGACGAGTTTAATTGCACGCATCGGCCGACCTCCTCTATCCGTTATACGCCCCCTCTCCCCGCGTCCCGGCTTTCGCCGTCATCTTTCATATAAGAAATACGAAAATTACGAAGAGTAACCTTATCGTCTCCGTCTCCTTCCTTTTTTTTCTTTTTTTTTTCCCTCTCGTTAAATACGATCTTTTATATCCCGAGATTTTATAATTGCACCCGAGTGATTTAATGAATAGAGTAATTGATTTAACCGAGAAGAGCGGATGCTCCACCGCCATTTCGCTTCATACTTCATTTCTACTTTATTTACTAACAAATTCCCTCTAATTTCCATACTCTTGAAGCTCTCCACTCGTTTTTTTTTGTTGTTTTTTTTTGTTTTTGTTTTTTTTTGTTTTGTTTCTTCGTAACTTTTAAACTCGGTATCGTCGTTCGAGCTTGTTTCGTCTTAAATTGAGCGAAATAACATTTCAGCCGAGATTTGTTGTGTTAGCGACACCGCGGAGGCTCTATTTTCAACATTTTATGCTTTCCACGGTAGATTTTTAAGCTGAAAAGGCACGGGAGCGCGGTAACGCGAAAATCTGTCGCAATAAATTAATGAAGAAGGCTGGGTTGGCGTCTAGCTTGAGTACGGTTTCGCATTATTAATCATTGTTAAACGTTATTATAAATGTAAGCACTATTTCAAGGTAACGTGCGCTCGGTAAAATGTAAAAACGAAGGAAAAATAGAAAATGGAGCGAGAGAGAGAGAGAGAGAGAGAGAGATGCGCTGTAGGGATATCTTTGTAGTTATAATGGCAAAAACTATCGTAAATGGCGTGAGTATAAAGATATAAAGACGATCGGCTCGACGATCTTATACTTCATATTGTTAGAGAGAAAATATAAATAGTAAGGAAATCCATTTGGGGAGGAAAGAAAAGTGACGAGACGAGCGAGCCCTGGCAGCATTGAACTTGGAAGAATAAAGCAAAGAACTTTATGGCATTCATAAAACTGTAAATAAAGCCAAGCTTTTAAGTACATCGAGGGCATGGAGAGTACCTTGGAGCAATGGTTTATTAAATTCAGCAAAAACGACACAATAGCCCATTAAAAACTATATACAACAATATATATATATATACATGTATATGTATATGTATAGCGTCTAATATCATAAGGGACATTGTGATATCGTATTTTTGTTGACTGAAGTCCCGTTAGATAACATTGACTCTATAAATCGCAAGGAGATTCGATAGGAGCGGCAATTATGGTATTCGTTAGAGAGTTTGAGATATCTAAGCTCTCACCTGACGATGCCGAGTATCACAAGACGGGAGGGTCACAAAGAGGGAGCCGTCGACTGTCCAAGTTACTCTCGGCACGACTTTGTCATCTCGAGGGTTGAATACGCTCCCGAATACCTTTGACGATTCGACGATCCCAGAGATCCACCGACTCAGCTCCGAACTACGGTATCTTATCAGCACGCATACTCTCGCTCGCCTAATTTTATATTTATTGTATAAATTCGATTCGTCCTTCGCATTCACTTGTCCGCAAATAAGACGCAGTTGAGGACGGTAAGCTATAATTGCGTTTCTCATCAACGAGACGTAAAAAGACGTAAAAAGACGTTTACGCAATTGGTATGACCGTTGAAGGAAGATCTGTTTGAGTGGTGGTCGGTCGGTCTTGTACCCTTTCTTGGCACTTGCCTCTATGAACTAATTCATGCAAATTCTCACGTGAAAATTATAAAATTCCAGCGCTTTGACTCTGAGCTAAAAACGAGGAAAAACTTTTGCCACGCAAATATGGTCTGGAACGAGACTCGCTAGCCGGAACACGGACGGGAGCAAGCCGACGACGGTGTTGGTCAGTATTATTATTCGAATGGTCGATCTGTCGAATCCAGCGAGCACGTCGATAATAACTCCTTTACTGTTCCTCTCTCTCTCTCTCTCTCTCTCTTTCTCTCTCTCCCTCTCTCGCCCCCCCCCATCCCTATCATTTCTTTCTCCTGGCGAGCTCTCTCAACATTTCCGGGCCGGCATTATATGTAAATCAAAGGGTTTTCAGGACGGCGAGGCAAATGCGTGACAAGGTAAGCATCAAACGCACGCGACACGTGCATTTCTTTTTAATTTAATAATTTTACTCGGCTTTGCCGCCAATCGCTTGCAATTTACGCTTAAGCTAAAACCATTGAATTTCATTTAACGATCTAACGCGACTTCCCAAACTTTCCTATTAAATTGGATTGGTTAATTGTGCGTCGCGAAAAGACGTAATCCGTCACTCGGCTTTCAATTGTTTTTCAACATTACGTAGAACGGCATTTTAACCGAAGTGCCGAGTATTTTTAATGAATTTTCAATTGTACCGCGCGCTCTCGTCATTATTATAGCAAGACAATTAATAATTTAGCCGACATCAAAACGTTTTCCCGCTCAAAGCCAATTCCGCCCAACCGTATTCCCTAAGCGAATGCAAATTTAAGAATAATAATAATTTATAAATTTCAATGACAAAGCATAGTGTATAGGTTACTAGTAAGAGCCGGTAAGAGGATCCTTTTACTGTTCCATATGAAATTCTGATATAAATGCTTTAGTGCATTAAAGTCGTCTATAAATCACAGCGCATTCATGGGGCCCGAACAATGGCTAAGCGAACGGACGGTCTTGCAAATGTTTTTAGATGACCGTGCTATTAGATACGCGACGAATTGCGTTTCTTTCTGCCTCGCGGTTAACTCCCTTTACGTTTCCTTTGGGCTGAGACGCGAATCGCATTGCCGAGCCGTTAATTAAGATCCGGGAATTCGTTATTAAAATCGATAGCCGACCATAGACTCGCTCGCTGCTGTTTCTCCAAAGTCTCGGCACTTTCTTCATTTTCTTAACAACGGCCCCCCTAACCCCTTCCATCTGCCCCTCCCTCTACCCAACCGCCCCAACGTTTTAATCCGAATCTCTTGAAATCTAGAGCAAGTGGATGCTCGAGGCGGGAGACGCCCATCGAAACTCCCTCTCATTTGATAATGAGGATCCCGCTACCCTCGCCGTTCCTAACTCCACCACCATCACCCCCTCCCCCTTCCCCTCCATTCGGCGGAATAAGGTAAAAAATCGAAGCACGAGACTCGTAATAATAATTGACTCGAAGGCTCGTAAACCTCGTTTGTGAATCTGCGATTGCGTTATTTTGCCGCGGAGCTGCGACGGAATATCCCCGTAGTCCCGGAAAAGTGTCTGTCGAATCGATTGTGCACCGAACCCTCGGTGAAAATTTTCATCGAGTAGCTACTCGATGCGGAGGTGGACACGGAGGGGCGGCGGCGGGGAGGGAGGGACGGAGGGAGCGAAGATAAAGTTGAAAATGGAGTACACCGCTAAGTAAGAGTCTCGGAAACCTCTCCAGGAAAACCGGAGACACTTTTTCCATGTTTAGAGACACGTCTCCCCACGCGGGAATCACGGGGAGAGCCCGACAGATTTTTTTGCCACCCATCACCACGGTCAGATTATACGTACGCCACGCATTGGCGAGCGGAGGGAGGCGCTTCGCATCGGGGTGAATCCGGGTGAAGGGACCGTAGCCGACATTCTCTACCACACACCAGTTAACCTTACAGCCCTGGGGTATATCCGTTCCTTGTCCGGCGATGCATTGACCCCGGGATCCTTCCATTCCGAGAATTTACTTACCTTCGGTACACCCCCCCCCCATCACCCTCCCTCCTTCCCCTCCGCCCCACCTAGCAGTCGATCGGACAGACGAGGCTTTGATTGCGCGGGAGGATTCTCGATTACTATCTTTCGCCTTCTAGGCTCCGCCCGCGCTTTCCTTTTCTCCCCCGGGTTCCCTTCTTTCCCAAGCCACGGCTAAACTTCGAGGAAAGGTATAAAGGATAAGACGCTGGAAATGCATCAATGGGTCCCGAGAACCCGGAGGGGAAAACTTTCCGTGGAGCTGGGAAAATTTATTTGTCAGTTGCAGCGAAACTTCATATTAAGCTGCAAAATTTTCTCTCGACGTTGGATTTTTTTGTTACTCTCGCCGACTCCTGCGGACTTTTTCTTATACCTTCAATGTGCATTACAATCTGTTTATGAAATTAGCCTTAGAACGTAAGCGGATGAAACGTTACAGCTTACATCGCCTATCTGAGCCGAGCGATACCATTGCAACTCATGCTTCACCCTGGTAAATAAAAAAAAAAAAACAAAATAATCGAGGCCGCTGCTTCTGATTCCGGATCGAAACGAAAGGGGAACCGAATCTTGGCCAGAGCGGTCAATAACAATTAGAAGTAACGGTAAGGGATATTCACGGCCCACTTCTGCTCCCTAAATCATCGGGCCACGCTGCTAGCTTAAGTAATCGACCCGCTAAACTTATACCATACGCGTAGCTTTAGCCCAGCTAAATCTTTATTAAGCCAGGATACGTTGAGGATAGTTAGGCAAAAAAGTATATAATTTAAAATTACCAAGCCCATCGCGATAAATCCCTTCAGGTTCTCAGAGCTGTATATTCACGGGGAGTAATGTAACGTGGGCCGGGTCTAGAGTACCTATAATGCATAAAAATTGAAAGTGATATTGATATACCGCGAGCAGTAACTCAAGTCACAAGATAACTTGAGATCGATTCGATAACAACTTGAGAAAGTTGTTGCACGAGGTCAATTGTAAGTACCTTCGGCGACTCAAGAGTAAACATCCCTCAAGCAAGTAATGATTGTTTATTGTCAGTGGGAGCAGAGTGGATCGGGGATAGGTTTTTGTTATACCCGGGAAGGAGTGAGTATTCGTGCGGATTCGCCAGGCCTCCGACTAATTACGATCGCCCCTCGAGTCTCGTATCGAATAAACAGCGACATGTGAGACATGTATGTGCCTGCGTGCGTGCGTGCGTGCGTGCGTGCGCGTTGCGGGTGGAACGGAAGGGGCGGGAGGTGGTAAAGGTAACGACGCCGAATAAACCTCGTTGCGATTCGGCTATGATAATTATCATTAAGTGTCGGCCCGGTAACGAGCTTATCCCGCCAGCTCCGAGATATTAGCAATCGATACGCTCAGTATGTAGAACTCGTCGTATCGGCGTACGGACGTGGCTGGTGAGTGAGAGAGGGGGAGGGGGGAGGGGGAAGGTTATTGGCACTCTCTAAGGAAAAAGAAACAACGGTGTACGAATGCTGGGCTGGAATGGAGTGGAGGATCGGAAAGCCCCCGAGAGCCGTGGAATAAGCGGCTCGGCTAAGAAGAATTCGCTCAAGGTAGCCGGATTAACCTGTACCGCGCTTGCCCCCCCCCTCCCGCCACAACCAACCAACGAATCCGAGATCATCCAGCCAAGGTGAAACTTTGGGCTCCATCCTTATCGTCGAGCTAACTTCCCGCGGCTGTACGCGAGCGGTACCGAGCAGTCAAACTTAAAGGGAACGACTGTCCGAATCGCCAATTCCGTTATTCAATGTCGAAGAAGGCATTACCTGGCCGGGCTCCTTTGAATTATTGGCCCCCGAAGTTACCGCGGACCACATCCTTGCGGAAGCCCGTATCAGTTCCTACGTACACCCTTACCCTATCCAGCGGAGCGCCTTTTTCTTGCAGCTTCCGTAGCCTGCAACCCCGACGGGATGCACCGGCAAGAACAAAGAACAAACAAGAGCGGCGATCGATCGATACGAGTTAAGAATTCTTTACTAAATCGCCTGATTCCCCCTGAGCTCCTCTATGTGCGCGGATCAGTGAACTCGGCATAGCTGATCAGGATGGCTCGTCTTTATACGGGAACATAATATCAAAGGGTTTCGAAGCCGGGAAGCTGAGAAGCCGGGAAGCCGGGAAGCTGCTGGGATTTCCTTTACATTACGCTCGACGAGTCTCTCTCACTCTCTCTCCCTGTCTCTCTCTCTCTCTCTCTCTCTCTCTCTCTCTCTCTCTCTCTCTCTCTCCCTGTCTCACTCTCTCTCTCTCTCTCTCTCTCTCTCTCTCTCTCTCTCTCTCTTCTCTCCCTCTCCCTCTCCCCTCTCCCTCTCTCCCCTCTCCTCTCTCTCTCCCTCTCTCCTTCTCTCTCCTCTCTCCTCTCTCTCCCTCTCTCCTCTCTCCCTCTCTCCCTCTCCCTCTCTCTCCTCTCTCCTCCCCTCTCCTCTCTCTCTCTTCTCTCTCTCTCTCTCTCTCTCTCTCTCTCTCTCTCTCTCTCTCTCTCTGTTTCGTCGAGGAGCCGAGCAGAGAAAAGTACAAGCACACGGGATTCGAGCTATCGATTGGTCCTTTCGACAATTCCATTTACTTTATCACGCCCTCATCGGGTTCGGCTCTCCCCCCCTCCCCCAATCCCGCTCGTCATTCGCGATACCGAGTCATTTATAAATCACGCAGTGTGGCATAGGGGGAAAGGAGGACACATGCTTCCTATATATTTTACGGGCTCTATTGGGGAAAGGGGAATAGATCTAAAAGAAAGCGTTGTCTAGAAGGGGCACGGAGGCGGAGGGGAATAGAGAATGGAGTAAGATATCGAGGAAATGGCGAGAAGAATCTCAAGAACGAGCTCGAGCTTTCGGATATCCGGCATTTCTGTATCAGATGCTCTCCCTCTCTCTCTCTCTCTGTCTCTCTCAGCGATTTGCTCATCCGCGTAAAAGAGGAATCAACGCGCGCATACACCCACGCGCGTACGTATACGTTTGATTATCTTTGTCCCCATCTTGCGCCTCTCGAAATTGTATTTCGACTGCAGATGAAGGAAACGATGCCGTTATCTATTCTACAAATTGGCATACGTAATGAATTTCGAATTTCAATATCGGTCCCCTTCCTAAAGGAACATTCGACGACTCTTCCGTTAAATGGTCGCAACGGCGGATTGTAGTAGGGTGGGGTGCGGCGGAAGAAAGGGGGTTTAATGCAGCGCTAAGCGAGGTCAGTGCGTTTTAATAGAAAATAAAAGGTATATATATATATATATATTATCGCATCCGGGTCGTAATGACATTATTTATCCGCCGTTACTGGGGTCGGAGATAATGGAAAGGAGGAAATTCTTATTTATCCGTTTATCTGCTTTGCTTTTTCGACAATTTCCTTTTATGAAATAAGAGAAAGGATTTGTCGGACTCGAGACCGAAAGTAGCTTAAGCGCCTGTAAAACGAAAGAGAAGAATATTTGAGAGGAACGTAAGCTCCGCAGTCTCATTGCGGATAAACGTTTTGTCAAAGTTATACGAGAAAAGGAAATAGCCGCGGCATTGGTGGTGGGTGTGGTGGGCAGTAAAAATCTACCGTACCGACCGCGGTAATGGAACTACGAGGATACCTTGGCCTTAGTCGGTCTCGCGTGACCGCGTTATCTGAAATGCTTTTATACATATGATAATAATAATAATAATAATAATAATAATAATAATAATAATAATAATAATAAAAAAAAAAAAAAAAAAAAAGCTCCCACGACGAGAGGTCATCGGGATGCTCTCGGGCTTAATTAACGTCCCCGGCCAAGGGATAAAAAGGCGTCGGGCAAAAAAAGCGTCGGGATTGCGGAGATGGCGCGATAATTCCCGGATCGACGGCCGTCGTCGCTCGGGCGTGAATCGTCGGTGGCTGGAGCAAATATTCAAGCCCGGGGACGACGAGGGCCGAGGAGTTATGAGCAAACAAGGGCTGGCTAATTCGCTGTTTGAGTTTGGCCAATGAGGCTCGATCAGCTTCCGGTCTGGCGCCCACGTAAAACGTCCAGTCGACGTCGGCGGTCTGCGTAGGGTCCGAGCGGCGGTTGTCGGGCTAGGGTGGCCGGAGGTCTACGGCCCACCCCCTCCCTCACCGTACATGTCCGTCAAGGACTACGAGCAGGTGGCTTTGCCCGGCCGCAGCAGCTTCGTCTTAGCCTCGGTGGCAATCCATCAACCTGTCCCGCTGATCGGTACGCGACTCCTGCTGCGTGCCTCCAACGACCATCTCCCCCCGCCTCCGCCTTCACCTCCGCCACCGCCGCCGCCGCCCCCCATCCATCGATTAGCCCGTCCGCCATGGCGGTGCACGGGCCGGTACTCGTGCTTCGATCAGCGCGTAGCTTCCGGTGCCTGAGCTGTACGCGGAGCCGTAAGTAGCGCGACTCGGAATCACGTCGGTCAGCTCATTCTCACCTGCCTCCCATCCACCTCCTTCTCCTTCTCCTCCTCCTCCTCCTCCTTCTCCGCTCCTCGTGCAACGCAATAGCTCGAGCCAGCTCCACCCTCCACTCTCCCGTCGCCTCTCTTGCACTTTTCAAAGCCTCTCTGTGCGAGGAACAGCTTTGTTTTTTCTCACGCTTAAGGAAAGTTCGAAAGCCCTGGATTTAGAAGACCCGGGGGACAAATGTACTTTGTGTGTTATAAAAA
Source organism: Ceratosolen fusciceps (assembly GCA_018883505.1). Taxonomy (NCBI): domain Eukaryota; kingdom Metazoa; phylum Arthropoda; class Insecta; order Hymenoptera; family Agaonidae; genus Ceratosolen; species Ceratosolen fusciceps. The sequence continues at coordinate 8,831,619 of RCIC01000005.1, forward strand.
AGATTTATAGTTTGCGCGATACAAGGAAAGCTCGTTATCGCGATTAGACCGGGGAGAAGAATAAGAGCAGGAGGAGGAGGAGGAGAAGGAGGATACGACTTCTTTATAAAGTAGCATAAGGGTTTTTTATTATTAATTCTAGAAAAGTATCCGAGCAGTTTCAACGGTTGGACGCGAGAGGGTTGGGGATGGGCGAGGCTGCGGAATTGTCATACACAGGAGAGTTCGGGAAAGAGAGTCGAGCGCGACAGGAAGTAGTGTCGGAGCTCTGTCCGGGGGCGCGAAACATGAAACTACACTGGCAAGTGCAATCGCGCGTATTGAACCCTTGGGGGCGGGAAAGAGCGCGAGGCGGCTACGACGACGACGACGACGGCGACGACGACGACGACTACGACGAGGAGGAGGAAGAGGAGGAGTAGGAGGATGGCGACTCTTGGGCAAGCACATAAACATGATGGTACCGAGTGCAGGGGACCAAGTCGAGTTTGCCCCTGGGGCCGAGCATTTGCTCTCTTCCGCGCTCAACGATTGTCTCTATCTGGCTGGCTGTTATCCATGGAGATGCCCAGCTTGGCCAGCTCCGACACCCGCCCCCTTCCCGTTCTAACCGACCGCCCGTTTCCCCGGCTCGCCGTGTACCTCAACTTTTCATGACTCTTACCTTTCGAATCGCCCGGATTATTAACATCGGCGACCTTTCCTACGCGGAACTTTCCCAATTAACTTTTTCTCCGGCTGTTGGTGCCGCTCCGGAACGGCCTTACTCCTTCGTTATCGCGGTACTTAAATTTTAAAAACTACATACTTCTTCCTACGTTCCCTCTCACTGGAGCTCCAACTTTCATAATTCTCAAATATGCTAATTTTTCTTACTATTATTGTAATGATAATGATTACTGTTGCTGCTGCTTTCCATAGTATTAGCACCACCAGCACCACCACCAGCACCAACAGCACCAGCAGCAGCAGCAGCAGCAGCAGCAGCAGCAGCAGCAGCAGCAGCAGCAGCAGCAGCAGCAGCAGCAGCAGTAGTAGTAGTAAAATTAAGAGAACCGAGTCCAGATGCTTTGAAATTCAATTGGGGCAGTTAGGGAATTGGAATAATTCGCAAGACAAAAGAAGAAGGTCAGTCGGCAGTAGAGCGTCCGCGGGCCCCTTAATTCCTCTGAACCAAGTGATAAAACGAAAAGGCGAAATTATTCGAGTTGGAGCAGCTTCGGTGGTTCGGCAGCCTATTAAATAAGCACCGGATCGGCGGGAGGGTGGTAGAGAGGGAGGGTGGAGGGATAAGCTTGGTGCACGTAGCTACGTTATCAGGACGGCCGATAAGACATCCGCCCGTGGACGATCAAGGAATTCCCCGTAAATTGCGCGAACGGTTCCGCCGTGCCCCCGTCCCCCTTTGGTTTTACGATCCACCAGTGATCCAGCTTCGTCTTGTTCCATTAGTCCGGGGAATCGGGACTCTTTTTTCGCGGCAAGGTACTTTGCCCGGGACAGCGTGAAAAATCGAAGGGACGAATTGTTATCGGCGCGATTAAGCCGGGGATTGTAAAGTCCCCAGGATACGTCCAGGCGTAGGTCCTCGATCTCCGGCTCGCGGTCGGCCCCGAAGCTCGACTAAGCCCGTCGATACGGACGATTCGATCGGGAGGAAGTAATGGAGAGTCGTGGTGCGCAGCTGCGTCAGGGTTAAGGTCTGACAGCCTCAGCTCGAATTCGGATTATCCTCGGAATTGGTGAGGATGCCGCGCTTACTTTTAATCTGGCCGGCCCTCCTCGATAGTTCTGGCCCAGTTTAAGGATCTAAAGCCCAGCTCTCGGGATCCCGTTACTCGCTTCAATTTAACGTAATGCTCTTGTGTGCGTTTGTGACTCTCTCGGAAATTGTAAGATCCTGAGATTCAGCTTTTACACCCTCGCCTCGCTTCCAAATGCACTGACTCGCTTTTAAACCTCCCCCCTCCCCCCTTTCACTCGCTCTCTCTCTCTCTCTCTCTCTCTCTCTCTCTCTCTCTCTCTCCTGCCCTTACGTATTTTCCCCCGGCCTCGCATTATCATTATTGTCAATAACAATGTCAGCGCACGACTCACTCCCTGAAATACTTAAGATTTACATATTGCATGGATGTATTCCATTTTAATGATGCATTAGCCTTTTTATACATTATGTAGCAGCACTTATCTTAAATAAATCAGATTCTTATCTAAGTAACTAATGGATTATTTGTCAGATTAATACAAAGTTGCTTATTCATTTTCCTAGCGATTAGCCTTTATATTTACTGCTGTACATTTTTTACGTAAAAACTCATTAATAAGAACAAATTGTAATTGACAGGCAAATAATAATAATAATTATCAGGATTATTATCGTCATCGTTCGTGTGCTGCTGACAACAAAAGCTGTTACGGACAAAAGGCATTTATTCGAAATATTTTTTCAAATTGACGAATTGACGAATTGACGAATTGACTGTTAAATGAAATATAAATTTGCCTATTGATAACTAATGTTGCTTACAAACCTCAGCGCCGAATATTAATATTGTTTTACAATGCAGTTTCTATAAGGAGAGACACGTTTTCGTTAAATTGGAAGGAGATTGTTGTTACGTGGACGTATAAATCATTGCCAATGGAAAATAAAATAACGATTGGCTGCGTGTGCCGCAAAAGGATAAAACAATAACGACGAGGATCGGGAAGGGAGGGGAAAAAATGCAAATAGAGGTAAAGACAGAAGGTGTATGATCAATCTATGAAATGATGAAGTGCAGCCCGACAAGTAGATATTCAAAGGATGCTCTCGGTTTTCGAATAATATTTCATCCTCGGGCTTTACATGTATTCGTGGCTTATGAATGGAACTCGCACTCGACCGATTAGTAAAAAAACTTTTAGCGGGATGATGGGCGGGTTTTTTTATCGGCGCCGTCCAGCGATAGGGGGCGTTAAAAACTTTGATTAACAGTGCGTTTGTAATTTGTCTTTCTTATCTCGTCGAAGCTGTTACTCCGAATTTATGAGTTGCCCGAATATACGCCTTAAAAGCGATAGTGGGGATGGAGTCCCATCCGATCGAGCGCCCGAGCGACCATCGTTACTACGCGTTCCTCGTTAAATCGTCGTGCGCGCTCTCTCTCTCTCTCTCTCTCTCTCTCTGTCTCTCTGAAAAATAACGCCTCTCTGGCCGCGCGCGTGCATACGTGATTGCATAAGCTATGCATTCGTCATTGGGTTACGGACGCCGATGCATCGGGGCTTCGGGCCTGCGTTCGGCCAAATAAGGGACGCCCGCGCGACCATTAATCGAATAAAAAGAGCCAAATGCTGATAGAGCCACTTAATTAGTGTTATTAGACGGGTTGGCTGGCTGGCCGAGGCTCGTGGGGAGCGGATTGATGTAAAGGCCGAGTGGGCGGTGGTCTGCGCCGTGCAGAACGGGACCGGGAGCGGTAGTGGATGGCGGGGGTGTGTGCGAGAGGGGTCGGGGTCGGGGTCGGGGTCGGGGTTGGGGTCCGGGCGGGGGAGGAGAGCCGTGTTTCCTCGCTAATTTCTGCAGTTATGCGCACGCGGCGATATCGCGCCCGGCCAAACCGCGCACTTGATTAATGGTCCGGGTATAAATTCAACCGGTCGCGCGATTCGACCCGCACACCTTGTCGCCTCCATCCACCTCCGCCCCCCCCCCGACCCCACTGCCCACCCGACCGCCGTCCTCAACCACTACCTCGTCGTAAATTTTTCTCCTTCTGTTTCATTCGCTTGCTCGTCGTTATTACAGCTGAGCAGCGTTGATACCCGCCCGACTCGTCCGACTCGAACTTTCTTTTTGCTGTTCGGACTGGTCATAATTTTCCGGATTTTTCCCGGTCCGGAAGAACTTTCAGCGCCCCCGACATCTTGTCGAGGCTCTAGCCCTCCGGCCCCGTGTAATCCGCAAATTATTCCCGTTTTCGTGCTCCCCGCGACGGCCGAATGACGAATTTTTCATTTTTCTCCCTCTGTCAATTTAATTTCCTATTCCGACAAAATTACACGCTCATCTGAATAATTTCAGTTAAACCGGCTGATTAACTGCTTGGGGACGAGGGCCGGCACATTTAATTTTTCGCCAGTTCAATTTTCAGGTTAGGGTCCCGCAGCTTTAGCAAATTATCAAACGATTAGCGAAATAAATATTTTGTATATTATCCGAGGGTTATTGGGGTTATTAGCGCGCGCGGGTATCGGGGTTATTGTAGGTGCGAGCGGCACGAACGTAACCGTGGCCCGAGCGAGGCCCGGACGTCCTGCACGCCGAAACGACGCTGGATTCTTTTGCTAAATCGAAAATGCAAAACGTTAGCGCCCGGCCGGCCATAAAATCCAAAATCTATTTACATCATACGCGCAGATGCAGAGGGAGGGGTTGGAGGGGGCGAATCTTAAAAAGGCCGGCCGCCCGGCCGGCCGGCTACTCTCATAGATTGCGAGTGGGTATATATTTTTGTAAATTAGCAATAATGTAATAACTCGGTGAAAGCCCGTATAAAAATTCCTCTATTTCCTTATGGAGCCGGACTCTTTAATAATCATAGCTTTTAGATTAGCTCGACGCCTTTTCCGTAAAGTGCAGGGCGAGCATCCCCCGTAGCCGGCTTTTTCTATCAGTTCCATAAAGCGTATTAGCTTTTCTTTATCCGGGAAGGATTAAAAAGAAAGAGAAAAAAAAAGGGGGGGGGAAAGGGGAAAAAAAAAGGAGAAGAAAAAAAGAGAAAAGGATCGCGGTATGCAGGAATGCACGGTTCGGTTGGCAGAGGGGCGGGCAGGGCCGGTCGGTCAGCTCCGCGGGGCTGCAGTGGTGGGCTGGGGCGTCGACGGCGTCGGCACTCGGGGAAAACGAAACGAAGCACGGGAAGGGCGGGAAGGGCACTTCAATTTGGCTCGCGGTAATACAGTGCAATACATTAACGTGCTGTTAACGACTGATCGACGAGCATGAAAAGACGAATTATGATGCATCTGGACTCTGGTGCGGCTGGGCCCGGGCTCTGCCGAGGCTGAGGGGTCGGGGACGGACGGGTCGATCAAGCGCAGGCTTGTGAAACTCGACTGGCAATAGTGTCGAGCAGCAAAAATTAATGGTTTTTAATAAACGAGACACGTTTGATTCGAGGAAAATGAATTTCTGGCCGGGTGCCGAAGGAGCCGACTTTCGCATTTTTCCGGCTTGGACATTTTTCAAAGCCTTCGACAAAATGTCATTCCCTATACACTCGCCGTCAAAACTGCGTTAGAGACAAAAAGTGCCCCCGCCGGCCTTATTACTTACGGCGCCCCGACTTTCCGATCTAATATATAAATGCCGTAGCTGCGCTTTGTCGCCTCCTCACGCCCCTCGCCCCTCTCCCCTCGACCCTCTCACTTGTCTGCGAGAGACTCCTTTACCTATCAAACGCAATAGCCCCCTCCATCGCCCATCGAAATAATTTCGACAATTGAATTAGTAATAAGGATACGGTGCTAAGAAGTTACGGTAAATTGCGTTGGGCGAGCTAAATATCGTAAGGAGCGCGAGGCGGAGAGGTCCAGGATTGGTAAGAGTCCGTTATACTTAGGGCGAGGTAGGCGTCGAGGAGGCATCGAAAGACTCTATTCGGTCAGATGTAATAAAGCTGTCGAGGTGGAGTGTCGGGATGCATCCCGGCATCGTAGATAAACACCAATGTCCCGCGTGCGTATGCGTACGTAGAAGGTGGCGGGGGTGGGTGTGCGTGTCGCTGCTTCGTCGAGAAGTGGCGGACAGTTATTCAGGTACGCGTCGAACCGTGAAATTACACCGAGGCCGATACGCCCGATCGCAGTCACCTCTAACTTCTCTATTTTCAATCCGGCTACCCACCCATATCCTCTATCCCTCTCTCTCTCTCTCTCTCTCTCTCTCTCTCTCTCTCCTCCTCCTCCTCCGCACCAGCCCCGATAACCCCGTGGCCCGCCGACCCGCCTGTCCCGCGACTCTTTTTACATCTTGCGGGGGCTGAGCGTAAAATGCCAGATAACGTCGCATACGGTATTATTTAAAGGCCGCGCAGATAGCCCGGGCAGAGATTTACCGCAAACTAAAACGTTTTTATTGACAGTCGGAAAATAATTGGACAATGAAAGAACGTGTATCGGCGAGCAATCCATCAGACAAAGTCTGCTGAAGTAACGCCGGCAATTTTCGTCTGAGATGGCGCAGCGCGCGAGCAGCCGCAATCGCGTCGACGAGGGCCGGCAGTGGCGGCGGTGGCGTCAGAGGGTCTGGGGGGACGGGGGAGCAGGGGGAGGAGGAGTAAAGAACACGGGTAGAGAAGAACGGGCTCGTCGACTGCTGCGAGAGATCGATATTAATTTACGAGAAGGTCGCGCGAAAGCCGCTCGTAAGGGTGAACCTGGAGCAGCGGAGCCTCGCCCATCAACGTCCCTCGCGAGGCCGGAGTTTTCCCATCTTGCAAGCTTCGTTATCTCCTCATAGCGAGTGATTCTTCAACGATTCTCCCCGGTCCCTCTATTATTCAACGAGTCCCACCTCTTTCCTAAATAACACTTGCCCAAAGCGCAATTTTGACCAGTTCGTAACGGCTTTATCAACTACGAGTAATCTCTCCTACCTTACCTCCTAGACGATCTAAAACCTTCGACATCTCACCCTTGTAACTATTATCCCCCCCCCAACGACTCACGGGATTAGCAATCGCAGAAAAAGCATGTTATCGATTCTAACCGTAATTTACGTTATTTTTTACAATCTCGTTTCGTTGGCTCTCTTAAATTCGAATGTAAAGTACGTTCGCGATGAAATTCCGAAGCTCCGGATGAAGCGATTCCTTCGGGAGCGATCGTAATTATTAGCACTCGCCGATTAGAAGATCATTCGGAATCCTCTTTGGCGCCTCGCGAGTATCGAAATATCATCGAGGCCAGATACTCTTCGTTCCGTTGGGAAATGGCCATTACGCGAACAAAGATAACTTCACTAATATTACCAATAATAATAATAATAATATCCCGGCGATGGAATGGTTCTGTAAGAGGGGAGAGTATGTTCCGGGAGACTCTTCACGAGGAATAACGAATGCGATACTAATGCAACGGAGGGTGTAAGGGGGGACGTAGAGGGAAATGTGCTTACCGGTGTCGAGTTTCCGCTGGTCGCCAATCTGAAAAATACAAAGAAATCGTCGTTTTAGAAGCGGCCGTGAGTAGTTATTGAGCAGGTTATTGGGGTTATTGGGGTGGCTCGGCTCGGTCCGGTGAAGCCAGGTAGGGAAGATTTTTCGAATTATCCACGCTCGCTCGTCGACCGGGGAAAATGCTTAGAATTTGTTTAGCTCCTTCCTAACTACCCTCCCCCCCCCGCAAATCGGCCTCACACGGCGGAGCTCGAGCTGGGACAAAGGTAAAAATTAGGGCTCGAACGGAGCGTGCGCGTGTTGGCATTCGTCTCTGTCGGTGGGTGGGGCCGGATGCCCCACTCGCGGCTACAATCTTTATCTGTAATTCGATTAATAAATCAAAAAGTAGCGATAGTGAAAGGGAAAATAAGGCCGAGCCGAGGAATAAATCAGCGGGGCGCGCATTCGCGTGACACGCATTCGCTTTAATCTCTAGCGGTTCTCTCTAATTGTGCGCGGCTAGCGCCGTAATCTCCACCACCACCGCCACACCTCCCCTCGCCGCCGCCGCCGCTACGTCATTCAAAATCAGCTCGGGCTTCGTACGCACTCTCTCTCTTTCTCTCTACGTATCTGTCTCCGTTGCTCGCTCACCACGGCTCGGGGCCCCTATAAATCGCGGGGCTTAATTTCACTCGAAAATAGGGAAAAACAACGAGGACACGGATGACGAGGACGGAGGCAGAATATAAAGTCCTGATAAATATCCGCGGGATATTCAGGGATTTAAACGGCCGAGTAAATATTTGCCAAGTGCTCCGATCCTCGGATCCGTTTGCTGGGGTGTAGGGTGGGGGGGGGTGGAGGGACGGCTCCGTAAATCATCGAGTCCGTAAGTCGTCTCCCGTTAATTGTAAAATAAAGCGCCGAGCTGACGACGAAAGAAAAAACCCGCAAAAACTCGCGGTTCACTCCTTTTGCAATCGACAGGTCCCTCTGTCTCCCCCCCAACAACCCCACCCGACTCTTCTTTATTAAAAAATCACGGATAACGGGCGGAGCATCGTCGGTGGAAGCCTCGGGCATCCGTCGGAAGCTGGATGACGTTCCGTTGCGTATACGTGAAACTCGTCGACGATTACTCCGGAGGGATAGGCATCGACTTTTCCCGATTCCCAGCCCGGAACTTGATGAAAAATCTTTGTTAATTATTACTTTACAGGAGTTTGAGCTTGTTTAAGGAGTTAGGGCTAACGGGTGCCAGACTACGTTCCCTTCAATTTGTTTACCGACTTGAGCCAATTTTACTTGGGGCTAAATAACCTTATCCTAACTTCTAAGTAAATTCCTAAGTATGTGAGCGCTGCATGATAAAGGGATGACTAACTTTATCCGTCTGTCTTTCTTTCTTTTTTATTTTCCCGTCGGCTTTCATAGTCCGGTCGTAGTTAGCCCGAGGCGTAATTTATCCCCGAGTAAGAAATTAATAAGGACGGAGCCTCCTCGAGGGCTTCCTGGACCGAACTCCAGCTTCGGATCGCTACTCCCCTCGCCCCGTCGTAGGATATTTCGCGCGGAGGACGATGACGACGGGGACGACGACTCGGCCGAGTCCGTGGCCACTGGGATCTATTCGGAGCTCTCTTCCTCGGCACGGCAGTAAGTGCTCGGAAAATCGAACGGTCCGCCCCTCCCCGTCACGCTTACAAGGTTCGATCCAGCCGAGATAGAGAGAGATAGATAGAGATAGAGAGAGATAGAGATAGAGAGAGAGAGAGAGAGAGAGATCTCCTCTTATCAGCCTCTGATTAGAGAAATTCCTTGTCATCGAGGTCTGGTACCCGCGGCAGCTCCTCGAGCGAGGGAGCGGGTAGGGGCGGATACAATTTTTGGCTCGATCAGTGGCTCCGCGCTCGCTCGTTTCGAGCCGGCATTATTTTTTGCCTACTCGTGCCTTCTCAAGGACGTTCTTCGATCTCGGGGATTACGCGTCTCGAACAAAAATTTCATTACACCGAAATGGCAAACACGGCGCGAGGAGTACCTTAACTTCTTCTAGCAGTCCGTTAGGGCTCTCTTCGAGCCTTATGAAATACAATTTTGTTAATCTGATCCGTAATTCGAAAAATGCCGTAAAGAAGAAAACGTACCTCGGATTCATTTCGTTCGCGATACACATATTGGGCGCGTAACATGCATGAAAAGTCAGTTGTGGGGCCGGGCGGGGGTGCATACAGGAAGCTAAGCGCAGGCGCAATTACTTTTAGTTTATTTGAATGCGCGGTCATCGAGTCCTGTAACGAAGATCAGAGAAGTTTCGTTTCGCCGCTGATAATTGAGATCGCGGAATACCAACAGCCGAGAAATTGTCTTACGACTTATAACGAAATCTGTAAATTATTTCCGGATTTATTTGACCTCGGTATAAGGGGGGGGGGATATGCTGGCGAGTTCGGCACTGCGCATCGGCTCCGCGTCCCTGGGCTTTTCCAATTCTCCGAGCTAATCTCCTGGAGAAACAGAGAGCGCTCGAAAAGACGATCGCTCGAGCGGGCAAGGGAGGGAGGGAGGGAGGGAGGGAGGTTACGGGACCCTCTTCAATCTCATCAAAGCTCATCGCGTCCCTCAATTAAGCATTCACTCCCATCGATCAACATTCGCTGGTCGCTCTGCTCGAGGATTTCCGAGCTTACCGGCCACGGTAGACTCGACCCCGCGCGCACATCGATCTTCGATCAGCGGCATTCGACCGTACGACCGACTCCCACCCTTCGTCCTTCTCCTTGATTTACCTCTCTTGGACGCAGCGGGGCGTCTCCCTCCAAGAGCTCCGACATTTTTCGATCTTGTCCTCGAGGATTCATGCGATCGGCACCCTTCCGATCTACGAAAACAAACGTCGATCTATTTACAAATATTTACGTAGATCTGCATAATTTAACGCGTTCGTACAGCTCTCTCTCTCTCTCTCTCTCTCTCTCTCTCTCTCTCTATCTGTATCCCTCACTCTGTCCTTTCTAATAATAAGAATAATAAATAATGAGAGGGCCGATTGTGCTTTCTGATTTGGCGATATGAATAATTATATAATTTTAATGGCTCTACGTTTTTATAATCGGGAATTAAGCTCCGAGGCGTAGCCGAAATTTTTCATTTTTATCCAGGCGCCGCGCCGCGTAATCTTCTTAAGAATCCCCTACCGCGAGAACAGACCGAAACATGCCAGGTTATAGATAAAAAAAAAAAAAAAAAAAGCCCCGACGGCGGCGGCGGTGGCGGCGGCCATCCATAATTCACCACGTTAAAGGCTTGTCTTTTTTATACCAAGTAGGAAATTTTCCACTGCAAACAGTTTTACAAGATTATTGGAATCCCGAGGAAAGCGTTAATTTCTGCCCCCCCCCCACCGCCACCAAGCCCCCAACCCACGCCAATCCCCAACTCACTGACCGCCCCTTCGAGCTTTATAGTGGTTTGCGGCTCCTCCTCCACTCGATCAACCTGACCGACGATGCAATTATAGACTCACGTACTTCTTTCGTACCCGTATTGCAATTTAGATTACATTCTTCCGCTGTATTAATTGTCCGGACAAGTTATGCATTATTTATCATTACCTCGCGGCCGCGAAGTTTCACGATTCAGGCAGGCCGAAATTCATCCTTAATTTACTACCTTCGATAAGCCCTTCTTCTTCTTCTTCTTGTTATTATTATTATTGTTGTTTTTATCCTTGTATTATTATTATTATTATTATTATTATTATTATTATTATTATTATTATTACTACTACTACTACTATTATTATTATTATTATTTAGCTTTTCTTCATTCCTACAACCGCTTTGGAGGTCATAATTTTAAAGCTTCATCCTTCCTCCGGGTAAAGAACCGTACTCGTAAAGACTGCGTAAAGAATTTTCGTTGCGCAAAGCTACTTCACTTTCACGCCATTCCTTTACAAACTTTTAATTAGATTTTGATTTTTTTTTCTTCCAAGCTTTCACTTTCCTCGCCTTTTTATTTTAACGAATAAAGAATATGAAATGAGCCAATCATGTTTACATATATAAAACACGAATAATCGATAATATCGTTATTTCTTTATGCATTAAGTGATTTGCGTACAACCACGAAATTACTATTTCCTAAGAAATCCACGTAGTATTTATTGTATTTGTTGTACAGTTGGTTTAAATTAAACTGTTTTTTATTTCCCTTTGAAATAATTAATGCAATTTGGATGCAAGTACCAAACATTAATTGGCGTGTAAATTAAAATTCTAACAACTCGTAATGTAATTACGCACGACCTAATATAATCTTTGTAATATCTTAAACTACATGAAACACTGCAGTTCAAATTTCTGTATTTAAACAAGAATTTAATATGAAATTGTAGTTATTACATTAAAATTTCTACATTCGCAGTTTATGCTTCGGCGAAGTAGACCATTCGCGAACGGTTTCAGTTAAATTAATAAGCAATAAAGGCCGGTTTCTCACGTTTTTATACCAGAATAACTTTTAGATTAATACGACCGCGATTACATTTCTTTGAAAATCATTTAAATAAATAAACACGCGCATGAGGTTTTGTGACATCGTATTTCAATTTTATTTTTAGATAATAACAACACTTTATATTTAAAGGTAGGAATAACGTAACATGCACGTTTTCCCTCTGTACTTAATATTTTTAAATTTGTAAATTATAAATACTGCAATAATAATGTTGATTACTCTCTGGGAATTTTATTGGGAATACGGCATTAATCCTGTGCAAACGGTATGAGAAAAAGATAGACTGCAACGTTCTCTTATCAACTTTTATAAAAACACAAACGAATTTAATTAGTGTAAGAGCTAATGAAAGCAAATATGCATTCACAAATTAGATGATAAAGCGTAAAGGAGAGACCTTGTGGACGTCATTATTAATTATGAACGTGAAATAATGAAAAATGTAATACAAATCCGGTGCTTTAAAACAAAAAAAAAACAAAAAAAACAAAAAAAAAACAAAAAAAAATAACCTGTTTAAAGGCTTTATTTCGAAATCGAGCGAGGCTCTGCTTGACACAAGTACATATTAATGCGCATATTTCATCTAGAGGAAGAATTACAACCGTTGACTTATTATTACACGTTTCATTTTTGACGGGGCGACGAGTTATCAGTTGTTTTTCCGCGCCTTCCCATTTCCTAAGAGTTAACGTGGCACGTTCTCGCTTTTGCAGGCCGATAAATTCTCTCGAGCAGTGCCAGCACTAAAGGCGCGATGAGCGACTCGGAGGCGGAGAGGAGCGAGCGAGACGAAGCCGAGTGCACAGAATGGGAAAAGACGGGGACGGGCAGAGGTTATTGGGCGAGGGCAGAAGCCAGAAGGCAAAAGAAGGTTACGCGTGAGGGGTCTGGGGGGGGGCGCGACGGGACCAAAGGGGGTAAAGGGGTATTTACTTTGCACGGCCCTTCTTTCCGCACGTGTCCGTTGCGTGTCCGTGCCCTTTGCTTTCGGATCTTTTATTAAAAAGGTACGTTGAAAGGTTCTTTACGACATCGTGGGTAGAGATGGTGGGAGAGGAGGCTCGGTTATCCATAGGAGGCGTTTATCGACTCGCCGTTTAGACTCGGATAATACGATATACTGAGCCAATAAGACCATCGACGGCGTCGAGCTCATCCGGGGACGTATATCGAGCCCTGAATTTCCCAGCGGATTTTCCCGAGCCCTCGGCTGAAATTATTATTAGGCGCGGGCGTCGTTATGGTCCGCCGGCTCCTCGAAATTCAACGTGCCTAATTAAGGAATATTTAAGAGGGAGGGGTCTCGACGGCCAATTAATACGTATAAACGATACGACGACGTTGGCCTCGTAATTGAGAGGATACGCAGGTGAGAATCGAGAAGCCGTTCGCTCCACGGATAATGAGAGGCAGAGAGGCAGAGAGGCAGAGTGGCAGAGCGGCTTCTTGATGAATTAATAATTAATAATGCGCGATGGTGCTGTAAAAGCTCTGAGTTTTGTAATAACGAATCTGTCAACCGTGATAGGGCCGGGCCTCGATAGCAGTCCTCAAAGGAGCATTTATATAATAATTCTAGGGACGGGGAGGCTAACAAAAGCAGGGGGGGTGGGGAAAGAAGGTGGCGGGGACGCTTGAGCTTATTATCTTTTAATTAAACAATGTTGCGAATGCTTTTAAATTTCCGGACAAGCCGCGCGGACAATAATAACCTCGAGGACGGCCCTGACGAGGAGACGCGGGAGGCAAAGGGGCGACGACGGCATAATATATATATATATTATCATATAAAGTGTTCGGCGATGGGGGACGGATAGGGGTTGATAGGGGTGGATAGAGGGGGTGACGACGAACGAACGCAAGAGCTTTTAGCCGGACGATTTCTCGTCCTAATCGGCCGGTGTGACAATTAACTTCCCGCGTAACGGCCGTAATTAACGCGGGGCGCTTCCCCGCGACGGGCTGACCTCCTTCCTTTCTTCCTTCCGGTCATTTAATCGCCGTATAAATACGCGCCTAAGCTCCCGTGGATACGCTCTTGAAGCTTTCGTCGATACCTAACCTTAACCTAAAATCAATTAATTTCTCGGCTGCTGTCGCTGCCGCGCTGGTGATGCTGCTGCTGCTGCTGCTACTGCTGCTACTGCTGCTGCTGCTGCTGCTACTTCCGCTACTTCCGCTGCTTCCTTCGACTCGATACCGAATTCGGTTCGCCGAGCTTTTATTACCCCCGCGATTCCTTGAAACCCGCACTCCTCGCTTCACCGGCCAGCCGCCCTATTTTCTCCCGATTTATCTCCTCACCGCCCTATATATATATATATATATATATATATATATATTGCACCTACTGCGATATTTCTTTATTTTACAAGCTAGAATAATATTTGATGTTGCCTTTAATGCTTAATTCCTACATCGGACATTGAAGAATACCGTCGTTCCTCCTCTTTATGGGCGACATAATTCTCCCGAGCTCGGCCATAAATCTCAATAACTCTGAATACAATGACGTTTTCTTTATAATAAAAAATTCACGGATCGAGGCGCTTTCGACGTTTTTAATTATATCCTAATTTCTAGCCCCCGTCCCCGTCCCCGGCCTGGCCGTCGTTTTACCGACCAAGTCGGCCGGTGCTCGAGCCCCACTCCCCCCCTCCCCCAATCGACGTAAATCACTGAGTTATTATTTACAAACGGTATTTGTACTGCCGCCGTCGCATCGCCCCGTATATCCTATTTCATGCGATTTTTATTTACGATTAAAATTTCACGGGACTCTAGTCTTTACGTCGTATTTCATTGCACGTCGCATCTGAGCATAATTCCGAGCGTATAAAATTCGTCGACTGCATAACTCAAGCCATTTCTTTCAAGGAAAATGTCTATTCTTAATTAAGCCTTGTATTATATGGGGAATACCGGCAGCCTTGGGAACGCGGCAATATTTTAAATCAAATTCAGGACAATTTTCACGTTTTATGCTCCCAAAACGCGTAAAATGGCCTTTATTTATCTATTTATTTATTTATTTATTCATTCATTCGTTCGTTCGTTCGTTCATTTATTTATTTATTATTATTAATAAAAAAATAAAAGTAAATTTAATTATGATTTTAACGCAATTTCGTGTTTCTCGGTGCATTCAACTGAATATTCTATTTAAAAATGTAATTGAACAATGAGTGCAGTGCGATAGACATTTTCTTTTTTACCACGATGCATACCTATAGAAAAAAGTATAATTGTATTTGTATTCATATTTTTAATGCGGATTCAGCAAGTATTGAAGTTTTTCAAATATTTATAAAATATTCGACCCTGCCGCTTCTATGGATTCGAGAGCAGCTAATTTATTTGTATTAGAGTCACACATTTACTTGCATTACGATACCATGCAATTGTAAAAAATATTTGAAACACAATTATAAATTCTGCACTGCAGTTATAACAGGAAAAAGAAAGGCCTTTTTTTTTATACGGTAGCGCTATTATTTAAATTCGCTCGTATCTAATGAAAACTTTGACTAATAAAAAAGGGAGACTAAAAATTTACGTTTTTTTATTACATTCATCGAATTTTTCTATTATGGATTTTTTTATTTCCTCCTTACCTTTTTATATTGCCTTTGACTTTTTACGCTACAGTCTATTTCGCCAGGTTGCGCTTCGCTCCTCGGATTCGAGCTTTTACTTCCAAATACGTATGCTCAATAATTAACATTTCAACGCGACATTTTTACGCTACCCCCCCCCTCCTCCGCCGCTGTCTCGTTCTCGCTCTCTCTCTCTCTCTCTCTATCTCTCTGTCTCTCTCGGTCTCTCTCTGTCTCTCTCTCTCTCTCTCTCTGTCTCTCTCTCTCTCTCTCTCTCTCTCTCTCTCTCTCTCTCTCTGTCTCTCTCTCTGTCTCTTTGTCTCGGGTATCTATCTGGCTCTGAACACGAAGTGTCGTTAAATTTGACTGGAAAATATAATTTACTAAACGTGCGTGTGTGTGTGTGTAGGTCTTGATTTGAAAATGCTGTTATGTATGTCAACAATTTGAGCGATCCAATAGGACCGTTGATTGTGAAAAGATATAAAATTACTTAAACATAGAAAAAGTTGGATCAAATGTTTTTTTCTCCTCTTTTTTTTTTGTTTTCTTTTTTTTTATTTGATAGACAAGGCTTATCATTAGAAGATAGGAGGATTGATAGTCGCGTAGGCGACGTTGACAATTTACCGAAGCCAATACTTTTGCGAGTTTTCCGACTCGAGTTTACACAGATTTGTAGGGGAAATTCCCGAAGACTAATTTTCCATTCCAATATTTATCTATACGTCGCTGCACTAAATTTTACCGTCCGACGTCGGAGAATTTAGCGGATCTTAAACGGATTCCTCGCAATCGACAATAGACATCGCAGATAGAGTGGGTGATGTATGTGAGCCGGGGTCGGGGTACGTAGGCTAGGCTGCTGGCAGGTGAATATAAATTCCGCTAGAATCCTAGTCGAGGAAATCGAGAGACAGAAAGACAGACAGAGAGAGAGAGAGAGAGAGAGAGAGAGAGAGAGAGAGAGAAGATTCGAGGGTGGCTATCGTGTAAAGGCGGCGAACGTCTGGGATTTAATAAGCCGTAATGGCCCTTCCGTACCTAATGATTCGTCCAGGTCGCGTCCCCAGACCCCTGAAATAATCGTGCTCAGATTAGCGCTAATAAAAGTGGACCGAGTCGCCTCGAGCGCCCATCGAGCGCCCATCGAGAGCATTCCAGCCGGGGGAGGGGGTGGTATGCTATGGTGGTACGGTGGTATGATGTCGTTGTCGGGCTGTAAATGGCCCAATAAACGCGATAGACGTTGTATTTGGACAGCCGGAGCTCCGATATTAAGCGGTAACGACAAATTTTTATCATTCCCTGGAGCGCGACACTTTAATGACGACTGCCTGCGATTATGTAGTTTTTACGAGCGCTCGGGGAGGCGAGGGCGGGCCAAAGAATACGAGGGGATGCATCGGCCCGGTTAGGACTCTCGATTAGATGACGGCTGAGGGGCTGAGAAGTTCGCGCGAGCCCCCGTCAGATGGATATTATTGAATTATTTCCCCGTTCGTTTTCTCGGCAGAGAGCACGTTCTCGGTATACCGTCAGCCTCAGAGAGCCCCGTTCGTACGGGGTGGCGGTGGGGGGTGGGAGGTTGATTGCGAGTGGTATTACGAGATGAAGATATTTGTCACGTGACAGGGCAGTAATGACCGAGCCCGAGGCGTGACGAATCTGATGAACGGCTCCGAGGCCTTTCCCAGGTAGGTAATTCCTCCCTGTCCAAATGACTTTTGACAATGACGGAAGCCCAGGAGACGAGGACCGATCGTTCCAGTTGGCCAACTTCCCTGTTGCCGTTGATCATGCCTCTGTCGGAAACTGGGTCGGTCTTTTCAACGAAGACGTGGCCACAATAACATTTGTATGAGTCATAAGTGGGTCGGAGACTTGGCTAATACACAGCTGCGCACTCCATTGAATATCGATGAACGGTAATTAGCCCGACAGAATTGAGTTATTACTGGCGGGGGGCTGGCTTGGTCGGACCGGCGTGACGGCCAGGGGCGGGGAGGGGGACGAGCTCTTGATTACCGGAGGCTCCCCGTTAATAATTCAAAGCCAAATATACTCACTCACCGTTCCTATTTATCCACGTTATCCACGTCTCCGCCTCAGCTTCTCCTTCCTCTTTATTATTATTATCATTATGATTGCGATTATTATTATTATTATTATTATTATTATTATTATTGTTGTTGTTGTAATTCGTTATTATTATCATTATACTTGGGTTTTATTTTGTTTTTATAACCGGCCGCGAGCCGGGCTTCCGGTTTTAACGATCCCTTTGCTTTATTTACGGATCGCCTCCCCGTCCCCGCATTGGCGCCCGCCCCTTTTTAAAGCTCAGCGTAGTCGTTGCCGCGTAGTCGTTACATTACGAAGTACGGGAGCGCCGAGCCTCAAGGACACGGGCGAATAACTTATTCGGCCCACTAATATTATTAGAGATAATGGTATTTTCATTGATTACAAATAGAATTCCCCCTCCTCTCTCGTTGCTTCACTCTTTGCTCTCGGCAGCTCGGCAGCCATAAAGGGTGCATTGTATATGTATGTAAAAAAAAATTAAGCAGTCGCAGGTTCCGGAGATCGTTCGAATAATAAACTTAATTTTATAATACGGGCTTTATGGAATTTCAAATTTTCATCCCATGAAAAATGAACGCTCCCCCGTAAAGTATTCCGGGTGAATAATTATTTAATTATTACATTCGCTAGAGTTCCGCGCTCACGGAACCTTCTGTCTTGGCTTACTTAATTTAGCCCTCGATTCACAGCTTCCCAACGCAAGATTCGTTTAACGCGTTTAATGCGTTTATCGCGTTTATTGCGTTTATCGCGTTCATTGCGCTTATCGCGAGGAGTCGAGGAGTCGAGGATCGATCGAGCTCTGAATAATACGGCTTTCTACGAATAACCCCAATAACTTGCCATAATTTTTCTGTACTCGAGGAGCCTGGGAGATAGGAAGGGAAGACCATATGGGATATATTTAAATGTATAGAGAGATCGAGGGTGGGCTGCTCGATTCAGCGTTAATGTTCATCTCAGCAGTCAAAATATGCTGAAAGCTAACTGAGATCCCGTAAGACCGTTATCAGCTAGATTATCAAATAATTGCGCGGATTCGTAACAATCCCAGTCATAAGTGCATTAAGAGATTAATTCGTGCGATTCATGGATATATATATATAATGTCACACCTTGTTATTTGAATTTCACTGAAATTCATATGCTGGCGAATTGACGTCACTGGGGCGCAGCAAAAAATTGTAAATATTTCACGCGAAAGGAAAAGGGAAGAAAAAATCACGAGCAATTAAAGAAGCGAGAATAATTGAGAAAGAGAGAGAGAGAGAGAGAGAGAGAGAGAAGATTTATGATCCGGTAATGACGTGTAATATATGCAGGATAAAAAGTAATGCATTGTTTGAGAAATTCATTAGAGCGCCGTAGTGGGGAGAGTTTTTGGAAAGGCCAAAGTCAAATTCGGATAAAGGGAATAATGAATGAGAGAGCCGGCGATAGGTTTAATTAATTCCGTAGAATGCGCTGGATTAACGAATATTGATTCGTAAATACGAGGAGCATTACGCGTATGAATATTCATGGGGTGGAGCGTGGTAAGTGTAGGTCCATTGCGGACTTAGTAGTAACGAAGCCAGGAAATTAAAATGTCATCAATTGCGTAAAGTGCGCCGACGTAACTGCGACGGTTCTTTATCGTCGCAACAATGGCCCATTACATAATTGAGGAGTTTCGGTCTGATTCGTTATTCGCCGATATTCGCGAGAGCGGATTCGTCCGTGACTCTCAGTTCATCTCCTCTCCCCGTCCTTGGCGTCCGTCCCCGTTGAGGAAGAAATAGAAAAGAGAGAGAGAGAGAGAGAGAGAGAGAGAGAGAAAAAGTCTCGCATAAGCGTCTCGCCGGTTAGTTAGCGGACATTGACGAAGAAAGGCCGCCTATGGCGGTTGGCGGGGGGCCTTTTCCTTCGGGTCGCGGGGGCGGGGGTGGCGGGGGTAGTGACGCTCGCTTTAGCATGACAATGTCGACGGCCTAGTTATAGTCTCCAGTCGAGCCTCCTCGTTTGACGGCAGCATCGCTCATGGCCACGCGCGCCCTTTAGCCCGGTGATTAAAAAGCCCGAGGACGATACTCTTGGTGGTGGGCGGCGGTGGGCGACGGGGGGCGACGGGGGGATCGAGGCCGAGCGTCGGATTATTTCCCATGCTCCCCTCCCCACCTTTTCACTATTTTTGTATTCTTTTATTTTTCCTTTCTTCTTCTACTTTTTCTTCTTCTTCTTCTTCTTCTTCTTCTTCTTCTTCTTCTACATCATCAGCTTTATCTTCGTCGAGGATGACAATGAGCCGCCCTGATATTTTCATAAAGTTCACTACCAGTCTCATACGATTAATTCCCCGATCCTCTGTTGACGGGAATTGATAAATCTGTCCGGCCTGTCCCCGTCCTCTCGTTACGAAAGTCGCGAAAGACTCGCATCCCACAAGCTGCTCTAAGCCTCGACGTCCGCTTTACCTTCCCATTGAGAGTCCTCCTCGAGCCCGGGCTCCTTACCGCCCGAATATCTCCGATATTGTATTGGATTTACGGTATTGGTGCGGGTATTGGAGAGGGGGGTGCGTGGCCGAACCGATGACGAGACGCGATTCTCGTTGGTAGAGGCAGCCCCGGAATAACGCCCTCCTCGCGATCCTTTGCCCTCCCCCCAATCATATCTAATGCCATCCGCACCCGGTGCTCGGCTCTCCCTCTGGAAATTACTCCCCGGATAGGAGACGAGTTGTAAAACAGCCTGAAAAGTATCTGTATTTACAAGCTCCCGATCCTTTATGGGCCATTGATCCCGAAATGACGCTCGAAGCCCCGGCAAGATCGATCGGCAATTTGTAAATGTCTTTTACCGGTACACGGGCGTCCCCCCCCCTCCGCCCCGGGTGCGCGTCGCCTCTTTATTTATGGCGAGGAGACCCCTCTCCCCTCCGTGGCCAGTCACCCGACCGAAACCCCGATATCTCCCTAAAGCAATGACAATCCGATAATCCGCGTAAAATATAAATTCGCTGCATTACCGCCCGGTGGCTTTACAGGGACGGGGCGGGAAGAGAAGGGATGGGGGAGGGCGAGGGGTGAGGGTGGAAGCGGGTCCTCCCTTTCTTTGTAACGAGGCCGTTCTCGGGATTCGGCGAGTTGAGTAGGAGCGCGATGCAGACCCGCGCGCGTTTGAAATCCGCAGTATTGACGTCGACGCGTAGCTGCTGCATTATTAACTTGTACGTGCCGTCATTTGCGGCGCCGAACGTATCCTCGGCGACGTTAACAAAGAGCCGGGTCACGAGGAATCCGCTCAGGGTAACAATAACACCGAGCGAATTTCATGAGTTTAAAGGACATTGTGCAGCCTCCGCGAAATTGTACGTCTCGCGTAAGAGGCCGGGATCTCACGCCGAGGTTCCTCCCACTCCCGGGGAGATGATTTTCCGCCCCTGCGGCAACGTAACAACATAAACATCGAGAAGAGACGAGGCCGATGTCTTAGTGCTACTTCTACTTCTACTTCTACTACTACATGCCTCCGCTATCTTCCTTCTTCCTCCCTATGCACCCGGGGACTCTAGTAATTTTTTTTTTTTTTTTTTTTTTTTTTTTTTTTTTTTTTTTTTCATTAATGCCACGAGGAGGAGGCCGGCTCTTGGCTAATTAACGCGAGACCCCCCCCTCCCCCACTCCCCGGACGTGACTCCGATGACTTTGAGAATCGGAGAATTGGAAGCGACGAGGTTCCACGGTCGAAAGTCGACAAAAGGCATCGATAAGGTGAAAGGGGAGGATCCAAGTTGGTCCTTCGTTAGGAATAAATATGGATGCTGTTTATTCGGCTGTCTCTCTATCTGTCGCTCTGTCGCGGCCGACTTGGCTAATTCCTCTCGGGGCAGCGCCGTTAACCCGATAAGGAGTCGCAGGCCAAGTTCAGGCGGAAGTGTAGCCGAGGATAAAGTTCATCGGGAAACGGGAAGTTCGGCTGAGGCGTTGAATACAAAAAGGTCGGCGGTCCATCCGGGGCTTCGTGTTTGAAGTCAGCGTCGACGGGGGGCGGGGAAGAGGGTACGAGACTGGAGTTGGTCCGAGTTGGCTGACCCCCTTCCTCTCTCTCTCTCTCTCTCTCTCTCTCTCTCTCTTTCCTGGCATTAAAAAAAAAAGAAAAAAAAGAAAAAAAAAAAAGACCTGTGGAATTTCTCGGCTCCTCTTTCCCTCGAGAATCCATTTCCACGTCGAGGTCATGCCCCACCCCGTCCCCGCCGCCGCCGCCGCCGCCGCTTGTCCCATCGCAACCGGCAAAGAGATACGTCGGCCAAACTTTTGGACGCGCAGAGGGTTTTCGCGGACCGGGCTCCCCGTGCAAACAAGCCGTCCGAGTCGGCGGATGTAATATGCAACGGCGTCCCCCCTCAGTCCACGAAACATGTACATGCCGAGGCCGCGATGAGGCTGACGGCTAAGCCGTTTTTGTCGGTTCATTTGCGCGGAATTCAAGGCCGATGGACTTGTCGATGGATCCAGAATATCTCGACTGTCCTCCGGATCGGGCTGCTCTCGAATCCCGTGGTGTGGTGCGGCATCGCGCGGAACCGGGCTCAACTCCTCCTCGAGTTATCTCCAATCACCCCAATAACCCATCCTATATCCATAAAAAAAAAAAAAAAAAGCGAGCTCCGGGATTTTTTCAACGAAATTGCCTCTCTCTCTCTCTCTCTCTCTCTCTCTCTCGCTCTCTCTCTCTCTCTCCCTGTCTCAGGCTTTTCACGAGAGCTAATCTAAATTTCCTCAGCGTCTCCTCTCCCCGCGGTAGACTTTCAATCACCGAACCTCGGAATTTTATATTTCAATTCGAGATAGTTCTATAATTTTTCAGACGTCACTTCATTTACTTCATTACTCGAATAATCTTTGAGCCCCAGAGCTCGAACGATCATCTATCCGCCTCTTTATAGACTTTTTTCTTTTTTCTTTTTATCTTTTTTTCTTTTTTTTTTTTTTTTTTTTTTTTTATACAAATCGGTCCAATTACGTGTAATGATACTTCGAATTAATTTCATGGACCGAGTGGATATGCTTTGGGGGATTTTTGTCCTCGCCACTCGGGCGACTGCCTCAGGTAGAGTTGCTAGGATGGGATTATCATAAAGCTACGGGGAAATTAGCATATGGAAAAGTCGTTTTTGAAATATACGAATAAGTTAAGAGTGGATAATCGCCGTAATTACTTTGACGAACTCCAATCCAAATACTAAATCCCATTATAAGTATTATCTCTACCCGGAGCATTAATATCTGGCTACGGGCAAGTGCATTATTTTACACAAGGAAACGTACGTAATTGCCAAGGAAAGCCATTATTTAAATAAGAAACTCAATTAGATCTAGGAAATACAGGTATGCATCGATAGGGACAGCCAGGATTAATAAGATCAGGGCCGACTTAATTATACCTAATTAATATACAATGCAGTCGTTCGATATTAATGAGCCCGTGTGAATCATTTCGTTAATGCGGAAGTCTGCCGGTTAATTATATTTTAACAGTAGAAGATCCCTTAAAAATGTCACGTTACCCACTTTCTGTCCGCCAGTAGTAGTTGCTCATTAATTGCGAGATTTGGATTTTTTTTTTCTTTTTTCTTTTCTTTTTTTTTTTTGAATAATTAATTACCGATATTTTATTCCATTTGGATAATTTGCCCCTGCAGGCTGCAATATTCAATGGAATTTATAATTTTTAACAATAAAAGCGTATAACTTTTTTAGAGGAAAGGAGCCGATTTATTTCCTTATAAATTTATTACCTTTTATCTTCATTATAACCGGAATATCATAGCCTTTCATAAACTTTAGACAATGCGAATATAATGGAGGACTAACTCGTCATACTTAATTATTACTCTACAAACTTTCCCGTAATTTTTATCTTACCAATAGAGCCCAAGATTAACGTATTATTCCGTAATCTAAGAGTAATGGCTGTAATTATTACTTAATAAGAATAAGACGTCATAGCTTTGGCGTATCACATGTGCGCGGATGATGAATATATTCAATGTAAATGCCATAGGGATGCAGTCGGTAAGCAATGTGCGTGGGGACGAAAAATATTTGAGATCTCTTGGGTAATTATGTACTTAGACATGTCGAGTCAACATCTCTCCGCGATGGTTGGGCAAATATAATTACCTTTCGCGAAAGACGCGCATCATCAATATTATCATTGGCGGAGGCTTGATTAAATTCGAGTAGGAAAATGTTTACGGGGGAATTATTAAACGTTACAGTTTTCGCGTGAATAATTCAAATTGAAAAGACAATGGAATCATTCGTAATTAGAGTTCGGCCGGGGCGCGCGACCTCGATTCATAAGAATCACAGGATCCGGCTGTCCGAGCTCCGCGCAGCCGCTTCTCGTTATCTTAAGCTCATCCTTATGAAAAACAATAACTGGTTAACTTTGGAAATTCATTTGGCCGTGAAGGAAGGTGAATAAAAATTGGAAAATCTCGTGTAATTTCAACTTGGACACGTATACATCTTGCACTCAATTTACGTTTTCAGTTTTCAATCTTCCACGAATATTAAAAGAGTCTTTCCATTTTCTTCTCTCTCTCTTCCTCTCTCTCTCTCTCTCTCTCTCTCTCTCTCTCTTTTAGCCGAGCACGGAATTCAAAACTTTATATTTCCATTTAAAAAACGTCATCAGGATGTCTCAATACCGCAGCAACAGTCAATGTACAAGGTGGCGTTAGCTAACAATCTTGCCGTCACCGAGGATAAGAGCTCCAGGCGGAAAAAGACCGTTTTTTTTTCTTCTCCCTGTCTCTTAATTTCTTCTATTCTTTCATTGTACAGAGATTCTGAAGCGACGGCTTTTGTCCTCCGCCTCCTCTTCATCGCCGTCGCCTTTGCTCTTGTCACTTTTCGTTTCCTATCTACGGTGACAGAGATAAAAATGGAATGCAGTAGTGGATTCGTCTCGTTCCATCGCTACGCTATATATATATATGTGTGTGTGTGTGCGTGTATCTCAACACTGTATCACTCTCTGTCTATCTTTCCATGACTATTCTCCCTTTTGCTTCTCCTTTCGAAGCTTCGACTAATCGTATTAGGAAGGGCGGCTAACTTTTTACGAAAGGCGCAGAAAATCTAACCACACCTGATCTCTATTACGTTCCTCCGTGGTCCTCTGCCCCCCACCCCCCCTCCCCTGACCCTTATACTCAACGCTTTCTGACTATCTATCTTTATAGGAGCGCATCGATAATTTGAGATAAAGGGCTCCGGATAAGGAGGGTAAGCCACTTTATTATTTCCTGTTGAAGAACAGAGTAAGCTTTCTAGGGACACGGAATCCGCCCTCCCTCCCCCTCCCCCTCTCCCCGCGTCACTGCACCACTGCACCGCAGCCGCCCTGCTTAATTTTCTTTCAGCAATTCCGGTACTCTTCGTGAGAGCCCGCCCTTATCACTGCTTCTTTAAATACTCGGCAAGTAGATGGAAAATAAGGTCGTCTCCGAGAGACCTAAATCCTTCCTCGTGAAATAAAGCCCGAGTTATTATCAAGAGTGCGGCCCTTTTTTGCAGCCGCCGGCTCTATATTTTTATTGTAATGCATGTTTTTGTTGGCCACTCGTATCTCGAAATGCTAAATTTTGACAATCCTCATCGTATAAATTAACGCCAGAGATTTGTTTTTAATTTGTTAAATAGCGCCTCTCCGCCCTTTACAGCAAATAACTGACACGATCTCGAATGCTACTCGGGAAAAGAAAACAAAACAAAACGAAACGAAAGGAAACGAAAGGAAAGGAAAGAATAAAAAACAAGAAAATGTAAAAGAAACCTGAATAAAGTCACTTTACACTTGGAAAAACCTAATTATTATTGTTAATTTAAATGTAATTTACATAATGAAGCTAAAGTATGAGGAGTTAGCTGTTGAATAAGAATCTGGTCTCGGTCCTCATCATCGTTGGAATAAAAATGCAGGTCATTGCATCAGAATCAGAAGAACTCAGAGGACGGAGTAATAATTTTAAGAGGCTGGAGGGGTAACTCGTGAAACGCTCTCTCTTGCGGCTAGAGTAGTTTACGCGCGAATGTACAGCAGCATCCCGAATAGGACATGGAAGCTCTATGAAAAAATTAAATGCCAGCCCTCGGAGTCATCGCTGCTGTATATATTTAAATACTCGGGATGTAAAAGTTGAAGAGCTTGCCCCCGCATTCGTGCTGCTGCGTCTATTTGATTACTGTATTAACGCTGAAGTTTGAGCCGAGGGGAGGGGGGAGAGAACGAAGCGAAAAAGAAGGAAATTAACGTCGGTCGATAAGGGCCGGGTAAAACAAAATGTAAAATAAAGCCGAGCCCGAGCCCGAGCCCGAGCCCGAGCCCGAGCCGAGCCGAGCCGAGCCGAGCCGAGCCGAGCCGAGCAGAGCCGAGTCGAGCCCGAGCCCGAGCCCTGTTACTATACGAAATTCGTTCAAATATGTCATTTAAGCATTCCTAATATCAGGGATTATAACTTGGATTAAAATGGAGGCTTTAAGCCAAAGCTGAATATTTTATGCACTTGATAGTTTTCGGCATTAAGAAGTTTAAGGCAGCCTCACGGGCTGATAAAAATCGAGATCTTAATAATCGCGCTCAGTCGTGCTCCAGGGGATGGCCTTGAGGAAGGGGTGATTATAATTGAAGAGGGGTGCCGAGTGGTGGGGATGTTTTCAGGAGAGTTTAGGTGGTCTCGCGATTCCAAGCACGGCCAGCGGCATTAATAATAAAACACACGCGCGCGCGCGCGCGCCTAAAAAAACACACACAAAAAGAAACACGCGTTTGGGTGTTGGTTTGAGGATGGCCAATGATCCCGGACCCGGGGTTTTAACACTCAACTAAAGCCAGCTACGGGGATAATAAACGCCTCGGCGAGCTGCGGGACGTTTGCTAATTGCCGAGCTCGAAAGAAGTGCCGTGCCGTGCCGTGCCGTGCCGTGCCGTGCCGTAACCGACGTGGTTGGACTGCTAGCTGAGGGACGACGGAGGGGGGCGAGGGTTTGACTCGACGCGGGTTTGGCGGGGGGGGGGGGGAGAGGGGCAGAGTGCCGAGACAGGTGGAAGATGCGACGAGGTCGAGGCAAATTAAGCAATTAGTAAGTTTGCACCACAGCCGCTTTAGCTACGAGATTTGATTATGTTTTCGGCAACGGCACCGGGAGCATCCCCTTCCCGTCCGTCCCAGCCCAACAAATCCCCTTCCCCCCTCCCCCCCTCCCCACCCCCAAAAATAACCCGATTCCTATTCTTCGTCACCGAGTTCTCTCATTAAACAATCGAATTGATGAGCCGGGAGAGATAATTAAATCTCCCGCATCGGCCATTTCGAGCTCACCCCAATAACCGACTTACCTTGCCATCCTCGCTTTTTCACTTTGGCGCTCGAGGCCGAGCCACCGAGACATTATCAAGCACCATAATTGCCAAATTTTCTATTCATTGGCTCCCTAATGGCATGTTAATTTACCGGATAACGCGGCCGAAAATGGCAGAAACTCGGTTCGCGCGGATTAGAAAGTTGTTTCTCTTCCCCTGCGCACCAGTCATATTAATTTATAGCCCGCGATCTTTATGGACCGCGATTATTACGCGTATCCGTTACTCGATAGCTTATAATATAAGCCGAATAATCTTAGCAGGCGACAGGGCCATTGACCGTTCATGGGACCGCTTGTTTACCGGCTTACGGGACTTACGGGCTGGGGCAGACCTATCTGCTCGAGGGAAGAAAAATTTTACCGATTTCGTACAATGACTAACGAGCCAAAAGCTATCATACTCTAAAAGATTGCCCCCGTTCCATACCTCCCAACCCCCCCCCCTCCGCGGTACCCTTTCTTTAGCGTTCGACATTATTTCTACGTCTCTCTCGCTCGCAGCGGCAACGCGTTCATGAAAAATAAAACCCGCAGAGTGCAACGGGACAGGCCGGGCGGGGTAAGGGATAGAGGGTAGCGGGTTAAGAGCGAGAGGGGGAGGGGTCGGCGGCATGTAAATGAAATTCCCTGGAGATATGTATCGCATCGGCTTCGGTCGGAACTTTTAATCGAGAGGCAGAAAAAAGACTGGCGCCTCTGCAGCTCTGCATTCCCGACTTTTTTTAAATTAGCTTTCCGTGCAGGTGAATCGTTCGCAGGCGACGAGCTAAGCTTAGAAATTCGAAGGCGACACATCCCCCTCCCTGCCTTACTGTCGCGCACACTTAACGAGTCCCGAAGCGCTCGACTAATCGAAAATCCTCTCCTCCTCCTACTCCTCATCCCCCCCACCCGTCACCCACGCCTTCGACTCCGTTCTTATAAATGGAACTTGATATTATGCTTCATTATGAATGGAGGCGTCGACTTGTGCCGTTTCCGAAATAAAGCAATCCGTTGCCGTTGCCACGGCTGACACCCCCGCCACCCTGTCTTACAATAGTAGTTGAAATAGTATAATTGAAAAGAACTTGTACGATCCAGGGATATTCACTGGGAATTTCACGAAGATACATAATGCCGATGCAAATATCCGAATTGGCAATCGATCCCCGATCCCCGAGCCAGAGATCGAGATCACTTCTGACATAACTACCGAACCTTATCTGCCATCACTTTTCAATCTTGATCTTCCTTCCCTGATGATTTATCCAGTTATTATAATTGAAAACTAACGTTATAAATAATAGCGAGATTAATTGAATTAGCTTAGATTTCGATACGGGGATTCACGTATAATATGAGTATCGAATGGTCTTATAATTCTTGCATTTGAACCGAATCGATTCAGAGGATTCGTTAGTAGTTCGTATGATTTTCCAGTACTTCATAGCGCTACCACAATATAACCACGGGCAATGATAAATATTATCCATCGAACTTGTTATTAAAAATAATTATTCCTATTGCAATTAAGGACGATTCGATTAAAAATATCTAATAAAGTAAGTCGATTATAACTTCGGCGTTTCAATCATTAAAGTAATTACATTTCAGAAGAAGCCATTAAATTTCATTAAATGATTGAGCGCGTGATGCCTTTTAATTATTATTAATTCATTTGGAGGCGAAGAGAGCAAGAGAAACAGAGAGAGAGAGAGAGAGAGAGAGAGATTGAGAGAGAAAAAGAGAGAGATTGAGAGCGAGAGGCAGCATTAATATTAAAAATGATTTACAAGGTAGTAGAGGACGAGGCAGTCGGAGATAGATAGACTCGCGTAAAGACCTAACAAGCGAAGATAATCTAATAACAATAATAATAATAACAATAATAATAACAATAATAATAACAATAATAATAATAGTAATAATAATAGCGATGGTAGTGATAACAAAAACAACAACAACAACAACAACAACAACAACAACAATAATAATAATAATCACAATAAGCCGGAGAAGGTGTAGGCTGCAGTAATATTAGACTGGGCGGGTGTAGGGTGCAGGGAAGGGTAATCGGATAAATATGAGTAACTCTGGCGAGGCGTGAATTTATTTGCTATGACATATCCACCGAGTCGAGGGAAACCTCTCGTCTCCGAGGGCATAGACGTTTGTTCTCGGGTATGATTTATAACGCATCCGTCGGCAAACCAAGGACTTCTCGAGGTGATCAAAGCTACGACGCGGGACGACATTTTGAGTGCGCATTTTGAAAAATGACCCTGAATGACCCGCTAGACGATGAGGCGCGAGCCGAGTTAAAAGGCTGAACGAACGTCTTATTCACGTCGGGCGTCATCTCTCCCCCCCACCCCCTCCTCCCCCTCCCTCCTCCATCCCATAAGTGTCACTGGCTCCCGGTGATTTTTCCCTCAAGAGACTCTGGCTTCGATTATCCGGACCCGCGGAACCACCACGGAAGGCAGCAGCTTATCGCTGTCACTCATTACCGTCCCGTTAAGCAAACGGGCGTACTCGCGTTACCGAGCCTCTTTCCCCTATTCTTGCACCACCCCCCCCCCCCCCCCCCCGAGTCCCCACTACCACCCCCGATTCGAACGCGTGCTCGCTTAATTGAACTACGTCCATCTTCCAGACAGCCGCAACGGCACTACCCCCCCCCCCGAACCAACCGGCTCAGGCTCCCACACCCGGAGCTCTCTTTTCCGTCTGTTCGACCGTCCGTTAATCCGTCCAACTAACCAGTGTACCCCCACCCCCCCTCCACCAACCTACCAACCACCCAACCAACCAACCAACCAACCAACCAACCAGCCAACCAGTGTACCGCTTGGCTCTTTACGCGCACTCCCTTGCTTCTGTTTATTTTATCCGGACGTTCCGCAATATTAACAATGACTCCATGAGCAGTTTGCCAGTTTGTTGAAAGTGCGGACCGTAATCGTCTTGAAAGGAATGCTTTCTATTGAAACGTGACAATAAAGTAAAGACTCCAAAGTGCTCTTAGTAATTCCCCATTTTATTTTTTTCTCCTCTCATTTTCTATTTTTCTATCCTGTCTTACTACTATTTTCTTTGCCTTTCTCTTCTTTTTTTTTTCCATTTTTTTTTCATTTTTTTTTCTCTTTTCTTTTCTCTTTTTTTTGTTCAGGTTCTTACCTCGTATTGCCACGCGTTCCTTATGCACTTTTATTTTCCCTTAGCGCCCAACGAATTCCTCTCGCCGCTAAATTCACGTGTTACGTCACTCTTCTCCCCCTATGCTTCCGTCCTCTCCCCACGCCCCCCGCATACACGACTCCCGCTGCTCATTTTTGACGTACACAAGTCCAAACTTTTATTGCTACGTCAATCCGTCCGTTTTTTATTACGTCCATCGTCAGGTCCCCCCTACCCCCATAATTCTAATTATTAAAAAGGAATTTATTATCCGTATACTTTCGATAATTCGACCGTCAATAATTAATGACGAGGAATTAATTAAACAAACTGATAAATTATTTCCTTTGCGCTATATTTATGGGGAAGGTAATAAAAATGATAGGAGCGCATGCATGGAAAGACTCGAGTTCGTGACAAATTAAACGTCAAAAGTAGAAATTTCATTTTAAATATCAGCTTTAATAAATATTTTAAAAATATTCACGGATCAAATGGAATTTGAGTCGGTGTGCGAATTTTTAAAAAAGAAGATGTGACTCTGAGTAGTCCATAAAAGTAACTGCGCATTATTACGATATAATATAATATTTTGGAATTATTCCGGCCGCCACGTTCTCTCTCTCTCTCTCTCTCTCTCTGTCTATCATCTATCTCTATCCTCTGTCTATCATCTATCTCTATCCTCTATCTATCTCCATCTCCTGCCATAAATACAAGAGTAGTAATGGTCTCGAGTTGTATCTCATTCTCTTTTAGATTATCCTCGGATATCACCTGGATAATCCTTGAGGAAATGATCAAATTTAATTATATCTAGCAATATGAAGCTTCAGCACATGCGGATGTTGCATAAGTAATGAAAAGGAACCTTTCGCAAGTGTCTCGTCTTAGTTGAAGTGTTTTTTCTCGACGAGCAGAAGCAGCGGTAGCGGCAGCAGTAGCGGCAGCAGTAGCGGCAGCGGCAGCGGTTCTCACTCGAGACTCTCCACCGCTCCCTTTTCTTTATCCCGTTTGTCCTTCAGCTCCCATGGCCCCGTTCCCCGCGTCCCAGAGCACATCCCGGAGAGCTTAACTGACACTCCTTCGAGTCAAACACCTTGAGGGAAAGTGGCGCTCGCTGACGACTGTCTTCCGGCACGAAAAGACCCGTTTTTTCCCCGAGGGGATTTAGCTCCGTCGGCCCCGAGCTCCTCTCTCGCCCGACCCCCGTCGCCCCGCCGCCGACACAACCGCCGGTTGGGCTATCCGGCAATCTTACAAGCTCCTCGGTGTGTCGGCGGCGTGTAACTAGAGCTTGAGAGAGAGAGAGAGAGAGAGAGAGAGAGAGAGAGAGAGGCCGCACCTCGGCGCGTGTCTCGCCAGCCCCTGAATAAGTTATCGCGGGCACCTGTTAGTAGTGGTCCGACCCCGCGCTACCATTTTCGGCGAGAAGACTCGTGCCCGAGCGGCGGGTAGTGTGTGTGTAGGGGAGGGAGGGAGGGGCAGCAGCGGACACTAATCCTTCTAATTAAACGTATTTTTCATCCTGGAATATTCCCTGGACGCATTATGAATTCCCGGCGATGTACCGGCCCCGCTTCCCCTCCCCACCCCAGGTCCATCTGAAATTATTTACGAAACGAGCCTGCGAACATTGCATTACCGTCTTAAGGTTAATTTGAATTTGATGGTAATGCTGAAAGATTAATGCGTGTTTCTTAGGGGATGCACTTACAGAAATGCGAGTAGTCCCGCCGGTTCGCCTTATACTCCGCCTCTACTCGGCCTCCCGTTCCATAAATAAGATCGCTTTAATACGATATTCCGCTCTGAGCCTCGCTAATTCTTTCAAATGCACTGGGGCTCGTTTCATATTCGGTCAGCCGCGCGGCCGACCTCCGTCTTCGTATCGCGCTGCATTAAACCGAGTCTCATTTATTTATTCGGCCTTTGATAAATTACTGCGTTCATCCGGGATTTCGACGTGTAATTATTGATGACAAGAGGTCGGCTGATTAAAAATAATTCGGTAATTCCCCGGGCGAAATGAAAAAATTCGCCGATTCGCTCTTTGCAGATTAAAGGGACAGTACACCCTCTTGCTGCATTAGCGATATACCGTAATAATTATAATAATGACAACGAGGAATTAAAGTATACGTCAAGCTCGTATCCGAGCCCTCTATATTGTCTTAGGAATACACGTTATTCTACAAGTGTATCCGCTGCTACAACCACACGCATCCGCGTATTATATACATACCTTTATATATATAAACTAGGCACGTTTAAGGAGATGCAATTAAGAATTTCAAGAGGAGCAAATTGGCTCGAAGTAATGGATTTCAGAAGGCCTTCGTGATGAATAAGCGATGCTACACACGTACGACTTCGATCTTTATGTCTCATCTAATTCAAAACAAATAATGACAATAAAATACTTATCGCCTAATCGTTATAACGGACGTAGCCGCTCGGATGCACACGCTCGGACTCAATACACATACATACGCATACATACACACATATACGTATACGTACGTAATCAATAGTGGACGTTTAATACAAAGCTTGAAATATTAAATAGGGGATGAGATTACTTCATTTTTATGACAGCGACTGCTATCAAACGGACAATGAAATTATTTTAAATACAATAATGAATATTTTACGCATGAACATTATCATAATAGATAAAATACAAAGGACTATATAATAAACCAATTCGATGCTATAAAGTTTAATTAACAGCATTGATTCTCGATTGGTAACTGATTGTTAAGTGAACAATCCCGGAAATGCAAACAATGAATCCTCGTTATTACATACTTTCTATTTATATGGCTAATGCTGAAGTTAAAAAAAAAAAAGAAAGAAAATATTGTGTTCGTGGAGGGAATTAGGACGAGCGAAGGAAAAAGCGTACTAATTTTATTCGAGAGTAGATGAATTTCCGTACAGCGGATGTCTTATATCAAGTGGTGCATGAAGAGGCGAGACAAAGGAAATTAAAAAAGAAGAGCTGAGTCTATGATAAAAATTAATTTACTCGTGCGATAACAGGACTCGCATCGCATTTTCTATTTGCGATTACGCATACTTTTCCTCACTTTTCCTCACTTTTCCTCACTTTGCCTCACTTTTCCTCGCATATCCTCACCCCGGTCCGTCTCCCCTTCCCGGAATGCAAAATAAATTTATATATTAATTCTTAATACGAAATTTAGTATTCAAAATTTAAATTGGATTTAAAATTTCAGCCCTGATAAATTATATCCGAAAAAGTGGAATACGTAATAATGCGTCTGGCAAGAGCATGAATAATATAGAAGAAACGGGCTCGGGGAAAGGAGAGGAAAAATGTCCGGGCGAGGGGCTGAGGGGCCGAGAGTATTGTCCGTATTTTTAAAGTGGCAATAATAGCTCGATCAAGGCCATTCAATTATCAGGAAATGCAGTTCGATCAAAGCCGGCGTCACTGGATCCGACCATTTTCAATAATGCACTCTTCAGTAGAATGATTCCGTTCAAATAGAGCTATTGGTTTTTAAAACGTGCTTAGCGGTATTCCCCGCAGCGGATGTAAAGTGCAGCAGTATCTCGTCTCGGTGCTCGGGGTGTCGGGTGCACGAGGGCTGGCTGCTCGACAAAGACGAGCGAGATCTCCTTAATGAATTAAAAAGAGCCGTGCACGTAACAAGTGCATTGGCAGTAGTAAGAACAGAGTCCGATCGGCCAGACAGGAAACTAACCTACAAAGCCGTTCTTTTATCACGTCTCGGGCTTACTCGTCAAGCCCACGATGCGTATTTACCAAAGTATATACGTCCCTCCCGCGTCGCCGCCCTTAATTAACCGAGTCCCCTTTATTTCGACTCGGCGCCGGTCACCTCCGTGCCCTCCCGTACCGCGTGGGACGGACCGCAATGCCGAACGAGCGAGGACGTGTGCGCGGGAGGGGTGGGAGGGAGGAGACAACTTTTGCCCGAAAGCCGCCCGGAAGAATGTCCGAGGTCGAAATTGCTTGTCACTTTGTTACCCGGGGGTGCAAGGCTCGCAAGGGTGTTCGAGCCCGTCGTGTTTAGCCGGAGATAGATATCGGATCGCGGATCGTGGATCGCGGATCGCGTTTGTGAATTACATTTTCTTGGCAATTATAAAGTTTTTCGTGTGCGCGACCCGCCCGGGCGTTTGCACGCGCGCTGCTCCCGAGGTTTAGGACACGAGCTCCGTCCGGGCAAACGTCGCTCTGCGATTAACGAAGAACATTCCTTCCTTCCTTCCTTCCTTCCTTTTCCTTCCTTTTCCTTCCTTTTCCTTCCTGCACGAGCTCTTTATTGAACCCTTACCGCCACGACCCTCCCACAAATGCTGCCAATTCGATTTTAACGACTAGCGCCATCTACCTAATCATTTAATCATCGGCTCCGAATTAACATGCAAGCGCCTTATCCGGCCGCCTGAAGATAAAAAGAGAAGAAAAAAAAAATAAATAATAATAAACAAAAAAGTGAATCGGCCTGTGACTCGTTTCGCGAGCGATCACTCGACGTACGTAAAATTCTGCCTCGTTGGTGCTGAGCGGCCAGAAAAAGCCCCGTACCCGAGAGTCTATTAGCCGTGATCTACTCGGCCGAGGAAACATTAAGATAGAATGTCGTTCGAGCGCTCGCTAAATAATATAATCTATGTGATTCCCGGTTATCGTGAGGAGCTCGACAGCTCCCAGCGACGACTCGTACTCTTTATTGGGTAAACAGTCCTTTTGGATGTAATTCGGCGAGCGTAAGGAAGCCCCGTCGAATGTACGACGATGTGAAAACGGGGGCGGGCGAATGAGGGAGAGGGGAGGGAGTGAGGGCGAATTTTCCGTTCGGCTATTTAGCGCTGGCTGCATTTGCGTAGCGGAAAGGGAAATGAAACGTCTCGTTGTAAAAATAATTTTTCCCTCGTCGAGCGCTGGAGCGCACCAGGAGGCGGTAAAAAGTATAGATCGCAGGGTGAGGCCTCGGATGCGGAGGCGAGGTGCATTAGCAGCTCCGATATTTTCCAACTTTAACTTGTGGGGTCGCCAAGGGTTGTCAAGCGCGTATCCTAAACTAGCATCTGTCCGGGACCATCGTGATCATTAGCTCGGGAATTATGTGTCGAGGAGTCGTCGTCGTCTCCTCGAACGGAAAATCGATAGGGGCGACACTGATTCTCCATCGATACATCGATTATTGCCCCGAGCCCGGCTTTCCTATTATTGATGCTCCCTTCGGCCATTACGTAACGCGGGTTCCCGGCTCCTCCTCCTCCTCCTCCTCCTCCTCCTCCTCCTCCTTCTACTTCTCCTTCCCCTCCTGGCCAATCTCGTATTTTACGGTCTCCCGGGCTGTCTGACCGGCTCTCAACTGCGATCGAGGGACGATCCACGGATCGTCAAAGCCGACGACGGGCCCCGAATCCTAAATGACCATCGGGCCGCCGAGACAAAATCGCGTAATATCAGCTGGGCAAGATTAACAACGCCGTGGGTGGTTAGGGGCGGAGGGGTGGGCGGGAAATGATCTCGGGGAATGATCGGAGAGATCGGGGAAATCGCGGAAGCCGCGTTTTATTACGTTTGCTCATAAAACTTTCGTTGGCTTGGCGAGGGTGTGGGATGGTGGGTGGAGGGTAGAGGGGGGGTTTGTCGAGTCTCGTCGTCCGGGCGCGACGTATCACTTGGACCAAAAACCTCAGCCGGACGGACGTTAATGCGATTTACGAGACTCGTCCTAACGTTGGAAGTTTGATTACGGCTCCGCGGAAAGTTGTTTAATCGGGACGAGCTCATCCATCCGGACGAGCTTTGAGCTCGGCCCTCCTCCCGAATATTAACGCCGTCTCCAACCCTTCCGAGTCCGAAGCGCAAGTCGAGGGGCTTCTTCGGCTCTCCTCTCTTCCCGATCCATGATCGATTTACTTCATCCAGCGCGATCTACTTTTCCCCTCGACGATTTACATTTCTTTCCTCCTCCTCCTCCTCCTCCTCCCGTCAAGGCATGGAGGAGCATTTTTTCAGGAGCTCTGTGATACGGGGCGTGGCTGGTCCTATCGTAACCTTCCACGTACACCGTCGCCTCTCGTCCCCCTCCCCGCCCGCTACGAGTATCGGGTGTCTCCAGCCTCCTGCTTTCGGCTTCACCCTCCGAAAGTAAAGTATATTATATCTTGACTCGAACGATCTTGTCTAATTGGATGCCCGAGGAGCGCATCTAACTCTGGTCTCACGACGCTGCGATTTATGTTCTTGCTCTCGGTTAGGAATTTGTCCGAACCCTCGGATCCGGCACTCGGACATCCGCCTCCCTCCATCCCTCCCTCCCTTCCTCCCTTCCTTCCTTTTTTACTCCCTTCCTTCCTTCCTCCCTTCCTTCCTCCCTTCCACCCTTCCTTTGACGTCCCTGGCCGAATTTACTTGTACGACTCATCTGTCCCTCGAGGTCATTCGCCCCGGCTCCCATCTCACCAAACAACTATTCCAATCGTCATGCTCTTCACCGTCCTTTTACAAATACTCGGGCATAGCCCCCCTCCCCCCCTGCCCCTATATTCTTTCCTTGCTTTCGACTAGAAAAGCCCGTTTAAATAGCCCATAACGCCCGGCGCGTTGGCGTTAGCGTTAGCACGGAGGTGGCAGAGAAGGAGCGAAGGGCTCCGATTAGTCGTAGTAGCTTCCACGAGCCGAGGTAGGTCGCCAAAAAAATTTTCCTCATAATTCCAGTCTCAACCCGAACGGACTCTTCCGGCTTTTCCCGACTAAACTTCTCGCCCGGATTGTCTGCTTTCTATCCCCCCCCCCCCCCCCCCCCTTTTTTTTTACTCCTTACACTTCTACGGTATATATTACTTCGTTATCCGCAAAGTAACCTCGGGCTCTATCATCTATTATGAAAGTTTTGAAAAATGTAATTAACTTTCTTGGGGACTAGTTTAAGCGTTAAGATGTGGATCGAGTCGGGGGTCAGAGGTCGGAGCTCGGAGGTCGGAGCTCGGAACTCGGAAGAGCAGAGAAACAATATCCGAAATTACGTTCATTGAGAGACGTATTTTTTTCATGATAATTTCGTATAGACGAATCGTATGGACGTTCGAGGGCATGATTTTATTATAAATAAGGGCCCGGACGATCTTCTGGCTTACTTTCTGAATCCGTGATACTCGGTATCCCTCGGCTTTCGTGCGTGGTGGTAAGGAGAGGGGGGGGGAGCTGGAGGATTGTCAGTTAATTAATTAATTTGCCGTTGCAGGGGCGCGTTCCGCAATTATGTACGATTTGAATAAAACGGAAAAATGAAAATGGCCCCGAGTAGTTGGACTCGACTCGAGGCCGACGCTCCATGTCGAGCCCCGGCCAAATTACGTATACGGCTTAACTCGTGTGCGGCGGCGGGGAGGAAAGAGCCGACGGTGCATTCGAGTCGCCACCGCGTCGAGCCAGAGCAACCTGAAAGAAAGCCCCGCTGCAACGTTAAGTTGCTCCCGCTACCCTTCTATACGCTGTGGCTGCAACCACCGCTACCCTACCCCGCCACACCCCTTCCAACCCCGCACCGCCCTGCCGCCCACCCCCTAGCTGCCTGTCTTTCGTTAATTCCAAGACCGTAACAATTGTGCATTCATCGAGGGGCAAGGGTTCTAATTAAAACGCATTGTTTATATTCCGAGCACGAAAGGTCCTCCTCCCCCTCCCCTCCTCCTGCCCCGACCTTTTCTCCGCTCTTTTTACTCGCTGACGGTACCGCTGCCCCGTCCCGCTCCCGACCCGCCCACCCCCCCTCCTCCTCGCACGCCCACCCCGATGCCTTTCGCATATCTCGTTCCGGCGTTCGCTCGCCCCGGGTGCGAACACTCCGCGTCCCGCCAGCCGGGAACTTCCCGGGCAGCCCGTACCTTCGGGAAAGAAAACAACGTGGTAGGATGCCGTCGAGAGCGAGGCCGCTGTTCCGCCCGGCGATGCTCGTATCTAATTGACTCTCGCGCTCCCATTTCCTTCTCTCCTCGACTTAGCCAATGGAACGAGCGGACCCGACGACGTTCCATCGACGTCTGAATAATACGTCACCCCCGCCCTCCCCTATTGGCACAACGATTACTGGCGCTCGCGCGAAAGGCGCTTTGGTGGCTCGTCATTGGCTGCTCGCGAGGCCCGTTTGTCGCATTGTCAGGGTCGTATACGGTATTACGGCCCGTCCGAGTGACGTCGAGGCCAGGAAATTAAGACTCCTCAAGATCAGCTCAATGCCAATGCTCGACCGTAACGGCTCACGCCATGTATACGGCTTACTTGTCATTGTAAGCTATCCGCTCCGATCGATCGACATAATATTATGTTATGTCCAATAAGACAATCGCCTCTAACCATATCAAAGGACTGCTTTATTTAATATACCCCCACTCTGGATAATCGTTACGTACCGACATTACATAATGCCACCATACAGTTCGTTTTTTTTCCACCCCTCCCCCCCCCCTCTCTCTCTCTCTCTCTCTCCGTCTCCTGAGGAGGTTGGGGGTAGGGGGAGGCGAAGGAGAGGCCCGCCTGTTCGTTATAACGCGACTCGATTTCAGTGAGATTTGTGGGAGTCGAGGAGCGGGGAGGGGAGTGGATGAGAGGGTGGGTCGAATGGGCTTGAAAATCAATCGGGGCCGGAGACGGCTGGGATCGTTCGCGTCCGGGACGATCTGCCGACGAGGGGAGGCCGTTACCGCGCTAACCGTGCCCTCGAGATGAAATGCCGGCGCGTCGGAAAAATAAAACGGGCCGCTCCCAAGACGCGGCCTACCTAAGGCTGGCAATAGAGTTTTCCACTGCCGCGTTAGCTGGGCGGCTAGATAGGTGGGGAGATAATACTTCAAAGGCCGGGTAATAAAAGAGTCCTGTATACCTCGGGGATACTTTCCTCGCGTAATGCCTCCCGCGCATTATTCGATACTCTCGCCTCGGCTCCTCGTACCGGAACTCATATCGGCTCGGCGCGCGGAGAATCCCCAGGGCGCGAGCGACAGGCGCCGCGGGGACGACGGGGTAACGGGTACGGGATGTATATGCACGCGCTCCTGGCGGCGGCCCATTAACAAGCACATTTCACGTTTCATTGTGCCACTTAACGCAATATCCTGCAGCGGAATAAAAATTGAGCGAGTTTATGCGCCCCTCGGCACTTTTGTTAGGCACCTCCCGAGCGTCGGCGGGGACGGGATAGGGTGCGGGAGTGGGGTGGGGATAGGGGTAGGGATAGTCAGGCTCTTTAGCCCAGAAACAAGGAGGACTTCTTTCCGGCTTTTAATAAACGAGCCCCTGTGTCCCGGTGCGATGAATCGCCCGGGCTTAATATTCGTCGACTCAGCGAGCGACTCCCGGTGCACCGCAGCCGGCATATTACGACCTGCTAAGCTGCATTAGAATACATTTCCTCGAGTTTCTCCGCCTCGCGTAGCCTTGAACGTCGTCCTCGGCACGTCGTCTACATACATATTCCACGAGCTATAGCCGACAAATTTTTCTTTGTTACCGGGCCAACCGACGGCAAAGCCAGCCGCCTATTAATAAAGTGCTTTGATGAGCTCTCTCTCTCTCTCTCTCTCTCTCTCTCTCTGCTCTCTGCTCTCTCTCACTCACTCGCTCTCTTTGCTCTCTCTCTCTCTCACTCACTCGCTCTCTCTCTCTGCTCTCTGCTCTGTGTTTTGGAGGTTAGAAATGAGGACGACCCCGTGATTAGCGTGATTGCATGGCTGACTCGAGCAGCTCGAGCAACATTATAACCGGAAGAATCGCTCCTTGGTGCTTTATTAGCTTCAGGATGCGCGGACGTGAGGCATCCGCTCGTTATTATCTTTGCTCGTTTTTTAAAATTTATTTTACGATAGATATATCAGTCCGAGTGCCGCGGTCGAAGCTCGCGTGCTTCCTAGCTGACACGGGGCTACGGTGCTCACGGACGTGCTTTTCTTTTTTATAGCTCGACTTGTACAGCTTTCGCGGCCGATCGAGATTACTCGTGCGCGCGCACATCACGTGAGCGTCGAAGGGGAAGACGTCGAGGAATGGTCCGGCGCGATTATCGGACCTCTTATCGCTGTTGCCACAGTGCCGAAGAAACGTCGCTGTACAACCGAATGGCAGCGATCGATCGATCGATCGATCGATCATCTCCGTACGCCTATTGGGGAACGGGGGAGGGGTGGGGAGTGGGGGGGGAGGGGTCCTCCACTGAAAAAACAACAGAGCCGGAAAGGGGATGAATATTCATGCAGGCCACGTCGGTGATTAGCCAGTGCGGCCTGTTCCCCGAAATCCACCCTCGTGCACCTGGAATATCAAATGCCACGCTTCCCGGAGACGCGGGACGAGCAGGCGCACCGAGAGATGCCCAGAGCCCCTCGGCGCTCGGTTACGTCACCCGTGAAGCGAAACGCAGAGAGCGCCGGCGCTTTCCTAATTCCGCGCCGAGACTTTACTTTTCGCCGTAGCCGCGCCTCCTTCACTCCACCCAAGCATCTACGGGGCTTCGAGCCGACTCGATCGCTTTACACACGAAGCCGTTCTGCTCACGTGCACGAGATGCACGGAGCCTCGCTGGCTCACATGCACCCGCCACGCGTTACATAAATTTAATTGCGCAATACGTCCAATATCACCGGGACTATTAATTACCTACTTTAATAACAACTTACGTAATGCGTGCGCTGCGTGTATTGAGCGGAGTACGGCGAGCGGGGCGCGCTCACTCCTTTTGTTATCTGCAACACAAAGAAAGTTTCGGTATTACCAATCGATCCACATCCTATTCTTCTAAATAAATATTAGAACGGAGGATTCGGTCACAGGGAAACCGATATTTTTCCTCTCGTTTTGTTTTACTTATCAAAGACGTTCTTTACGGGCGAGGGGATTTTTCGCAAAGGGAAATCCGTCATTGCCAGTTTTCCGGACGCCAGTGCCTGGCAGCATATGGGTGTGCCAAATCATTGGAGAAGCAGGAGGAGCGACAGGAGGAGCGACAGGAGGAGCGGGACAGGAGGAGCGGGAGGAGGAGCGGGAGGAAGAAAAAAGCGAAGGAAAGGGAATAGGTTTTGCCTATTCATCGTTTTACGATCCGGGAGACTAGTGAGGGCGAGGGGAGTGACGACGGGAGGAGACAAAGCCGCAGAGTCGTTTGAAGGAGCTAGGAAAATGGATGTTTTCGGGAAAGGTAATCCGAGAGGGGCGAATCAGCTGAAAATATAGGATGGGTGGTTAGGGGAGACGGGTAGGCAGGGGTGAGGGGCGGGGAGGGACGGGTAGGGGAGGGGAGATGGAATTTGATTCGCCGGCTAGAAAAATGCGAGGCCACGGCCGATCGAGACGTTCCGACGTTCCGGAGAAAAAGGGATCGTATCAGCCAGCCGCGCTGAAATGTTAATTTTCACATACTATTGAGCTTTGCCGAGCGAAGCGATGTTTCTCGAATCTTTGTTCCCGGATTCGATTGTTAGCCCCAACCCCTATCCCCCCCCACTCCGCGACCCCGCGCCACGTCACACGAAATTGGCCATTGGCTTTTCCATTAGAGTCCCGCGCACTCCCAAGAGCCGAGAGAGTAGTAGTAAGATGCGGAGGGGTAGGTCGGGCGATAGGGTGGGAGCAGCAGTAAATTTATTACGTTTATCGAATATGAAAATTAGAAGGTGAATAATGCCGAGCCTTCGTCAAAGCCCTTTCAAAAACATCGCCTCGAGAGCTATAAATCACTCGCTGCGTCGTCGTCGTTTTCGTCGTTGTCGTCGTCGTCGTCGTAACGCAGCTCTCCGGCCCATACCCACGACCCACGACCCACGACCCACGAGCTCCCCATCCGAGCTCAAGGGTTACGAGGAAATCCGGTTTTCGAGGCCGGAGGTATACGATGAGCTAAACATTTCGAGGTCGATTTCGGAAAATGCGAAAAAACGAAAGCGTCTGTTGATATAGGCTCGGTATGCGGCGAGTTGCGTGAATCATTGCCGAGTCGGAGAGTAATGGTCGCGGAGGTCCGGGTCCGCGGGGGAGGTCGCAGCGCCCGGTGGCAAACATTCATCCGAGTCGGCGGAGAACAAGGGACGACAGCGTGGAGCGTATCCACAGTCAATAAACACGGCATTGTCGGCGCGAATGCCAAAACGGGCGTGGGGTGGGGAGCCCACAGTGTGGGGAGGCAGGAGGGTTCGAC
Source organism: Ceratosolen fusciceps (assembly GCA_018883505.1). Lineage (NCBI taxonomy): Eukaryota > Metazoa > Arthropoda > Insecta > Hymenoptera > Agaonidae > Ceratosolen > Ceratosolen fusciceps. Next base: position 8,873,753 of record RCIC01000005.1, read on the forward strand.
GAGTCCCGCGCGGTTAGAGTCGGCCGACCGGGAGCGCCTATTCTCGCCCGGCCTATCGATCCGTAACGCCGCGAAGGCGCACACGAGGAACCTCGTGCTTTTAAAAGGCTTCGCCTTCGCATTATTTGACAACGGGACGCGTTCGTTGCAACGTCACATTGTCGGATCCGCTGTGGGTACGTGGGTGAGTGGGTGCGTAGGTGGAGGCTCGCTCGTTCCTCTGTTGGTTTTCGTTTCCCCGTGGAGGCGCGACGTGGACGGGGTGATGGGGCGTGGGAGCGGGGCGGAAGGGGCAAGAGCTCGCTGATTCGACGGCGCTTTGGGTCGGATTCCTCGGACTGCCGGGGTCAGCCGGCTAGCCGGGAGGGCCGCGGGCAAGCATCGTGGGGTGGGTGATGGGTGGGAGCAGAGGCACGCGTTCGAGGCTCAAGCTTGTTAAAAGCAATGATCATAGAGGGGTGCGGGGTCCGGGTAAACTCGTGAAAGTTAAGGAGCTCGATAATGCCGGGGAGAGCGGCATTACCGGCGTGGGTGGCTATTGCCAGTGCCGCGCAGCTTAATTCCTCGGGTTATTCGTTATAGCGTCGGTGGGGCGGCGGGGATGGTGAGCAGATCGGAATCCCTCGTAAAATCCGGCTCCCCTCGGCACCGCGCCCGAATCAATAGCCGATGAAAACGTCTTTTACAAGTGGCTTTCAATCCGACGTCTTAAACCCGTCGACCCCACCCCTCGCCCCGGCCCCGCTCATTCCGAACGGATTCGCCCGGCTTCCCACGGGCTCACCGCCCGGATAAAGAAAGCCGTTTCAATTTCCTTAATGCTATCGCCACACCACCACCCCTCCTCCTCCTCCTCCTCCACCCCGTCCCTCTCCCCTCGCCGCAGCCCCGTCCCTTATCCCGAGGTCGCACGCGCACAAGGCCAACAACCTCTCGCCGTTGTTTGTTTATCTCCTCGGACTCCTCCCAAATAACCTTCGCGGATTCGCACACCTTCCGTCACCCCCGCACCCTCCCTCCCCCAAACGATCCTACGCGCAATTTCCGAAGATCGCATCTCTCGGTATTTGTTAATTCTCGGGAAGGGGGGGGGGATGACGAGTTGCGCGAGGGAAGCTCGACGCACGAAGCGCACTGCATCGAGTACCGCACGGGCGCACGAGCTTCCACCGCACTCTCGCCTCTGATACGATTCTCTATTTAATCTTTAAAGAAAATGAAGTAAATTAAACGTAAGCTCGTCTCCTTACCTCCCTCCCTCCCGACCCGTATCCGCCGACCGAAATTTCATCACTGCGCTCTACCGCTCGAGTCCTCGAGCTTCTTTCGAGCATTCCCTGTATAAAAATACACGCGCGCGCGCGCGCGCGTGTGTGTGTGTGTACAGCACGATGAGAAATCTAACGAATCTAAATGGTCAAAGCCGAGCGCCGATTCTTGGATACTTGAAGTATGAACACGTACTTGTCGTACGTGTGAAATACTTATATTACAAATAAAGATTCGGATAGTTAAGGAATGTCGGTGTCACGGATTAAATAGTTATCATCTCACTTGGGTATGCTTTACGCATAAAATCTCGCGTAGTAGTGGTGCTTGTATGGATAACGATTCTTTTAGGAATAGCAAAACCTAGTGTTTACCATAGCTCATAAAGATTACGGATAAAGCGATCGGAGTTCGAGAAAAATATTGTAAATCATTAAGGTAATAAAAAAATATTGTAAATAAGCCAATTACTTCATAAAAAGTGTTTGGCGCGTAATAAAACTGCCGCGCGTATGGTATGTAGAGTATCTGCGTCACGTGGGGACGCTTAGGTTGCCAAAAGCCATATGGGCTGAGAAAAGAGAGAGAGAAAGGGATGCACATGGGACTAAGGAGTGGGGAACGCCTACTTGCAGAGACTTCCCCATTCCGCATGTGTTCGTATTCTTGACCGAAAAACAAATGCCGGAATGAACTATCGTGAAGAAGTTAGGGTGATAAGCATATGAATTGTACCGAAAATACCGAATAGACTGTAAAAACACTTAATTTTGAATACAAAAAAAAAAAAAAATAATAACTAAATAAATAAATAAAGAAAAAAAGAAAAAAAAAAATCCATGCTCCAAGTGTAAATGTAATTTGAGAAATAAACGGGAAATGTCGTATCGCGTTCTATGTATATTCGTTCGCTTAAGTAAGCAGTTGGAAAAAAAAAAAAAAAAAAAAAAAAGGTATGTAAGGGGAATAAGGGACGAGGCTTTCAGATGGAAGGATCGAAATTCAGAGGGAGACCAGATTTTTTGGCTTCTTCTGCTCGATTCGGAAGTCGAGGTGCCGCCGCTCGTCTCGCGAAAGACTACGAGTCACGAAAGTCTTTCATTTTTTTATACCCCACTCCACCCCCACCCCCTCCCCAATATGACATTAACAATCGTAGAATAATAACAATGATGGTGATGATGATGATAACGACGTAGAGCTCGTCGGGGTGGGTATCGAACGACGAGGACGAGGATGGGGATGAGGATGAGGATGAGGATGAGGACGAGGGGACGAGGATTGGGGCACTGGTTTTCGATATTTGTCCGCGCAGCGTATTTGAAGAATCGTCGGGACGATTATTCCCTTCTGCCGACTCGGAGACGTAACAAAAGTCTCCCGGACTCGAGCCGCATGTAAATGGAAATCCGCCGGGAGGAAATGAGATCGTATGAGCCGAGGGCTCACGGGAACGAAGGGGGGCGAGCGAGCCCGCGTCCCTATTATAATATACCCTGGACCCGGTCCACCTACATTCCTCCTGACTCATTAGGCCGACGTTGGTCCGTGGCCGGACATAATGTCACACGGGGCTGCTGTAGGGGAGGGGATAGGGTCGGGTGGAGCATCGACCCTCGACCCTCGACCCTCGACCCTCGAGCCGTAGAGGCAAGGAAGAAAAGAAGAAAGGAGGTACCGAGTGAGTGCTCGCCGCACGGATCGATCGAGCGCGAAGACAATGAGCGAACGATAGCGAGGATAAGGAGGCTGTTTCCAAGAGCTTTTTCACCGGCGGGACCACTCTCCCGTTTTTATTATCGCGAGTTGGCCTGATCGGAGGGCGGCCGTCCCGAAGCCAAACAAGATGAGTCAAAGGAGGAAGCCGATGCTAACGTGTCGCTGGAGCCGCTCGAGGCTCGAGGCTAGAGGCTAGAGGCTAGAGGCTAGAGGCTAGAGGCTAGAGGCTAGAGGATGGGCAAAGTAGGCCAGGCGTGTGCACACACCATTCTTTCGTCTCCATTCCTCCCTCTAAGCAAATGCAACCTTTTGCCTTTGACGCCTAGATCCCGCTCGCTGGGAATAATGGGATGGTTGGGAGGGGACGAAGGAGGCCCTCCCTACCTTACCAGCACCCCTCGGCTCCTCGTCGGGCCGTATCTCGTAGCGCGATAATGCATTGTCGTCGATCACGCGAACTCTGCAGGAAAATTTCTTCCTCTCTGTTCGACTCTATCCCCCCCCCTACCCACCGACACCCCGGCATCCCTCCGCCTTCTGTCTGTCTGTCTGTCTGTCTGTCTGTCTGTCTGTGTGTTCGTCTGTTTGTCTGTCTGCCCGTCCGTCCGTCCGTTCGTTCGTACGTACGTTCGTACGTCCGTTCGTCTGTCTGCTCGTGCATGCGTGCGCCACCCCTCGTGCGCCACCCCTCTTGCGCCAGCCCTCGGTACGCCTCGCCATGCATGAACGGCCGCGCATCCGAACTTTCCGCGTGCTCGGCACTTTCCCTCCCTCCCCACCTATCCCCGTCGCTTATTTAATCTCGACCGCTTTCTTTTTGCTTGCGTACCACCACCACCACCACCACCACCACCACCGATCCACCCTGCTCCGCCACCTCCTTCTCTGTACGCGTGAAGGAAAACGCGTGCCTCGGGAGGAAGCCTGGAGATGAAAGCGATGCAGAACCACCGATTCGCCCATCGGCTCCTCCGAGATTGGAAAGCGTCGAGGTATGAAGCCACCACCGCCGCGGCTTCTTACTACTCCCTTTATCTCCTTCTCTCCTTCCTCTACTTCTTCTTATCTTCCTCTCCGCACAAAGTATTCCATTAAATAGCCGAGGATATTATTATAACACGTAATAATAATAATAATAATAATAATAATAATAATAATAATAATAATAATAATAATAATAATACGCTCACGCTCTGGCTCCCTCTGGCTCCCTCTGCCCCCCCCTTCCCCATCCGCACCTCCATCCCTCAAGCAGCTCCGCCATTTTTAATTACGGCGAGCAATAACGAGTTAGAGCAGTCACGCCGAGGTAATCGGGCGCTTAAATTAAAAAAAAAAAAAAAAAAACGAAAAAGAAAAAGAAAAGTGCTTCGTATCCTCGAGTATGGGAACGCGTGCTTTTAATGCTCCTGACACGCAACGTATCCGGAATACGTTCTCGCGCGTCACAGTTACGGGGGCCGGCTAAGCTAGTGCGAAGGAATTTTATTTGAAAAGGGGGGGGGGTGAGAAAAAAAAGAAAGAAAAAAAAAAGAAGAAGCAAAAATTGTTTTCGAGAATTTATGGTGTCGCGACGGGGCGGGTGAGAGAGGGACGCAGTGAAAATGCTCCTGCGAAAAATCTAATAAGAGCGCAAGTAAATATCGAAGGGTTTGCCAATCAATTTTAAAAGCGAGCGCGTAAAAATTACGGGCGCAGCTTCCTTTGGAAAGTTTTGAAAACACCGAGGGAGAGTCAGTCTCCTCGATACGGCAATTATTTGCCTTCGTGCACTGCGCATTTCGCATTATAACGTCGGCGATTGGCAATTCCGATGGACAAACACGCGGAGCCTCCCCGTGGCTTCCCTTACCTCGCGAGACAACGACGAGCGGACGGACAACTAGAACGACCGGAAGGCCACGGCTTCACTTAATTCTAGATTCTTCCGAGCACGTTGCCAGCGGGACTTTTTTCTTACCGGCTGCTTCCCTCCCTCGGTCCAGCACCACGGGCACGACCCCTGTCCGCCACGCTGCTCGTTCCCCACGAAACGGACCAAAGGCTGACAAAGGCTCGGAAAAGGCTTCCCCTCCCCCCTCACCCCTCACCCTTCACCCTTCTATTTGACAGTCATAATACGCTTTCGACTACTTTTTCCTTTTAATAAAACGGAGAATTTATTGTACTGTTAATTGAAATCAAACAAGCCGCTCTCTCTCTCTCTCTCTCTCTCTCTCTCTCTCGTCCTCGTTCCCCGAGCTTTCATAACCTGCCTATTCACGCACGAGTAATACGTATTTAAAGGACCGGCATCGGCTTCTTTTTCCTCGTCCTCCGGAATAAAAAGCCGTCCTCGAGTCAATCGAATTAAATCGGCCGTTATTATTTTAAGCTTTACGTTTTAAGTTTTACGTTATTATTAACGTGAGCGAGCACTTCTTGCGCTCTTCTCATCTTCTCCTCCTCACTTCGACTTCTCCTTAGCCCTAGGGCTCGGGCGGTGTCGGGGTTATTGGGGTGTCGGGGAGGTGTGGTGGGGTGGTGGGGTGGAGGGAGGGAGTAGTACGGGAAGCCCTTCGACGCTTGAGGAGCAGCGGCGGTGATCGAGGCCACGGGCAGTAGAAATTTAATGCTCGGGCTTCGAGCTCGACGTACGAAACGTGTACGAAAGGAGATAATGATGATATTGAGGGGGGGGGGATACAGTTACGGTATATAAGATCGGCACCCGATCCCCAACTTTTATGCCTAATAAATTGTATTGAAACGAGGACATTATACGGCCGAGCGCGGAGAGTAAGCGTCGAGGCAAAATAGAGCGTCGATAGGCTTTTGCGACATTTTTCCGAGAACGGCCAGCGACTGCGTGGGATTGCGGGGCGGGGGGATGGATGGGTGATGGGGGTCACACCTGTACAGTGTCCGTCGTAGGACGACTCAAGGGTCGTATGGAAATTCACGTGGGTAGCCGGGTATAAGGTGAGCGATTTGCCAGCGCAGCCCCTGATAAAGGAGGGATAAAGGGAACGACTCCCTGCGTCTCCTCCGCGTTCCCTAGTCATCCTCCCCACCGGCTAAGGATGGATAATGAAAGGGATATATCATCGTGGTCGATTCGGTGAAATCCGTCGGCCCTGTTACTAGGCAGACCATTAAATCCTCCCTCCCCCCTCCCCAAGGGCGCGTTAACCGAGCTCTCGTATGAGCCTACGCTGCGCAGTTAGTGGACGAAGGCGCGGCGCGGGGCTCAAGGCCGACTAAGTCTCAGGGCGCTGGATTAATCTCCGAGCGTCCCAAACTTCTCTAGCCTGGCTTTAAATCAGTGGCAATCTTCACCGGGGCCTTACGAGCTCACCCTCACCCCACCCCTTCCCCCCAACTCCTCGTAATGCCTCTTTCTAATTGACGTACCCCAATAATTTCACGGATTTATTTGCATTTCCATTACAACCCTTCAGCCGTCGTTTATACTATTATCCCGGCAGCAGGGGTGATCTCTCTCTCTCTCTCTCTCTCTCTCTCACTTTCCCCTCCTCACGCACCTGACTGCTCCGTCGTCACTCTATTCCCAGACTACGATCACCATTAAGGTACAGGATCTTGATTGAAGCGAATTATTACGAGCTCCCGGGTGGCTCACACCTTCCCTCGCCTCCGCGGCCGTTCGCCTTCGTGGGAGATCCGCATCCGACTTTTTGTTCCTCGAGGCAGCATAGATAACTTCCGAGGCTCCCTTGGCAAGAGCAGCGGGGCCTCGTTCGCGTTAATTACGCATACGTCGGCCCTGAACCTCGAATTAAATATAAATACAAGAATAGCTCCGATGAAGAATTTAATTCTCTAACGCGTAATTCCTCCCCCTCCCTCCCGCCCTCCATCTCTCCCTCATGCGCCACCCTCATCCGCCAAAATACGTTAGCGCGCTTACGCAACGAAATTTTATTTCGCATCCAGTCCGCCCCCCCCCGCTCGGACTCTTAATTCAGACAAGCGCACCACTTAACGTAATCGTAACGTCGTACGTTGGTGGCATTTTTTTGTTGTTGTTTTTTTTTGTTTTGTTTTTTCGTTTTAGTTTTTGTTTTATAAATTAACGTCTTCGTGCGTTTTAGGTTATTTGGGTGGAAGGAGGTGACCGCAGGTACTGCTGGTCGCAGCGCTATTGGTTCAGCTGAGCTTTGTGAATACGAGATGAAACGGAGCCCATTGCCTTGCGATCTGGTCGAGGCGCGGTATTTTTTTATTAGGGAAGCAGGCTTTACAAAGGCCCGGCGAGCGAGCCTTTAAGCTCGAACGGCGTATTTACTTAATCGGGATTGGCTATTTGGAGACTACGATCCGAGCCGGCCAGTTCGGTTCCCGTCCCCCCGGAAAATGTCCCGGGAGTACTTGACGTACGTACGATAAATCCTTATCGGGCGAGCGGCGACCGGGACATTTTATCTGCGAGTTATCAGCTCGGCGGCCAGGAGGGCGGGTGGCAGGGAGGGTGGCAGGGAGAGAGGGGGGAGGGTTATAACGTAAGGGTCGCGAGCGTGTCGGTACTTTAATTTGGAAAAAAGCGGCGAGGGGAGGCACGGTCGGACAAAATCCCAAAGAGGTGGAGCCACGCGTAATGCGGCGGGTTCGGGGCCGGAGGGAGTAAGGGAGGGTTTGGTTTGGGGCTGGCGGTGGATGGTCCGGGTCGTCTGGAGGAGCAGCAGTAACGGAGCTTTAACGACCAGCTCCGGGGCGAGGATAGGAGTTAATGGAAGGGAGCTCGGGGCCCTCGGTGAACCTCGCGCAAGAAACCCAAGAGATTTGTCGGGAAACGTGGGCAGGGAACGCTCCTGGATAATCCCACCAGCTAAAGCCGAGGCTCCTTTACGTGGAAATCCCCTTTGCCAGTGTCGACTTCAGAGCGAGGCTCTTATTTTCCTTCTTGCGACTATGGCAGGTCACACCTTATCGTCCTCGATCCGCGGAGGACAGAACCAATCGCGGATGGAAAGCAGAGTGAGGATGGCCGGCAACCCTTACGACCGCTCGGCCAGACTTCGCCCTCCCCGGGAAATCCAATCGGAACCGGTGCTCGGATTTTCTTCCCTCCAGGATTTACTGCGTCGGTCATCTGGCTGACCCATCTCCATTCTCGCATTTTACTACCTGCAGAACCACGGACTCTGATTTACCGTAGTTGCCGTTACCGTCCTCCGCCTCTCCCATCCCTCCCGACTTGATCATATCTCGTCCGCTCTGCAGCGCTGCAGCCGCGCCTCGGATACGTCACTAATAACTTCGAGTCCGAGCGCGACATTATCCTCACGGCGATTCAGAAACTCGGTGCTTTTTATACCCGCGATTCTTCGATTGGAGGGAAGGGGGTGGATCGTGAAGGTGGACGCGGCGTTTAAGCGTATCGATGATCATATTATAATACGAGAGGCCTGATCCTCCAGCTAATCGCACAAGCGAAGGAAGTAATCGCCCCGAGAGGGGGAGCGGAGGTTCCGAGCCGGCGGAAGAAAAAATACGCGCTCCCCAGTGGGAAACTTCTCGTGGAAGAAAATCCGGGAAAAGAAAGTCGCGCGAGCACGCGAATTTTAATAGGAAAATTAAAGGACGCGCTTTGCATTCGCCCTGGACGTAGGGACGGAGCGCCGCGCTTCCCTAGACCCCGTGAGCCGAGGACTCTACTTCCTACCGGGTCCAAATCGTCCTTATGGGATTTTAAGCTAATTCCTTCCTGGCTTAGATAAGAGCGACCTTTTTTTTTTTTCTTTTTTTTTATTCCCCTCCCTCCGACTAATTAGAACTTGACTGCCGCTATGCATTTCTGTAAAAAATAATACGAATCGACCCCGACCTCGAGTGATTATACGCATTTAAATGCTCATCTGCAAGAACGACGGCCAATTAAATTAACTATAAATAATCCCATTGTCTTTAAGGGTCTGCTCTCTCTCTCCCTCTCACTCGATGTGAGCGCGTTTTTCCCCGATCCTCCTACCGATCCATAGAATACGTAATGCGCGATAATAATTCAGTCCGTCCCAGAAGATAATTATTTTTAAGCTGAAATAAATTGAGGAAATTAAAAAATTCTTATACTATTGGACAAAGGATCGGAGGGCGTGTCCGCTTTAGAAAATAAATCAGATCATTTTATTTAAACAATTTAAACAAGCCGTTCAAATATACGCGAGCTAATTCAATATTCCATCTATGCTGCCAACTATAAAATCGTGGCAAATACTACCGCCTTAAAAGTTTTTCACATCTGTCCGGCGCATATTCGGACATAATACGCTCAACTAAGGCCGAATGAATCTCGACGAACATTTTTACATCTCCAGACGAATTATTATTTTTTTTTAATTACATACTCCTCCACGATTCCATGAAAAACGAACTTTTTCTCCTTCGTTTTCTTTCTGTTCTTCTCTATTTCTTTTTCCTCTTTTCCCTCTTTTTTTTTTTTTTTTTTTTTTTTTTTTTTTTTTTTGTACCTTCCTCTGCATAGCGTCTCATACAAGACGACGTAACCCTGTCGTAGCTAATTTGGCAATAAAGTCCTCGAGCCCCCGTTAACTGGTAAGATTTTAAGATTTTAAAAAAGTAACAAAGTACCAGATAATTTGCGTAAGATGTAGAGGAGAGCGTTTGAGTCTCGTAAATATTGAAAAGACAATTTTCCAAGTAGAGTATGAGCGTGATCACGGTAAAACGCTAAAGTAGACGTTAAACTTAATACATTGAAAAGAAATATACTTAAATGCCCCGATCGGATAGGGATTTATAAAATTATGGTCAATGTTTTTAACGGGGTTGAGGGAAATTAAGAAATCTTAAGGAAAGTAACCGTAATTCGGAATCTCCTTTATGAAAGCAATTGAAAGTATCGATTCTGCACAGGGACGCATCCGAGCTATTCGTTAAAAACTCGAAGAAGGTATTAACAATTAATTGCCAGTGCTATTAAAAATCGATTAAAAATCGAATCTTGCGTGTTGGCAATAAGGTTATTGGGGAATGGGGACGTTTAGGTGACCCGACACGGACCGACAGACTTTAAATGCAAACGCGTTATTTACGGACCGAACCCTTAGGCTTTGGTTTTAATGGGGCCGTGAAAAAACCCGCAGACCACGTGAATCATAACCTAAAAAAATCCCTAAATCAATGTGCATCGAGTGCCCGTAAATCTTTGCAAGCTTACTTTTAAATGCGTAAAAAGGTAATCGGGCAGTAGTTGCCTCTATCCTCCTCGGCTTAACTTAACGCGCCTTACCTGGGAGACTGCCGACATTTAACGCGCGTACCTGTGCGCGCATATCATCGAATGATCGGGAGGGCAAATTCAGAGCTTCGGGGGAAGAAGAAAAAAGAAGGTATTTTATCGCTCCGCGCGGCGGAGGGGAGAAAGATCGGATATTAAATTCAGCAGAGGAGCCATAGCTCCGGGAAAATAATATTGATCCCGGGCGGCAGTTATTCCTCATTTCAGGAATATCGAACGGAATTCTTGAGTAGACCAAAGGAAAAACTGACTAAAAATTTTTAATGAAAAAAAAAAAGAAAAAGAAAAAGAAAACGTAAGGAAAATGCAACGCATCTCCTGCATGTAGTAACCCAATAACCCCTGACGGTGCGGTTCGCTGAGTGTCAGCTTTGCTAACACGTGCTCGGGACTGCAAAAAGGACGGGGCTCTCGTTGTGTGAGCGGGCGTGTCCCGGTATGCAGCCCGGGCAGCGTCGACGGGACGGGACGGGACGGGTGTGCGCGCGCGCGCGCGCCCGTGTGTGTTCGTGTGTGTGTGTGTGCGTGTGTTTGGAGGAGGAGCGGCGAGATTATCGTCGACAAAACAGCGGGACTCGTTAGCGCCCTAAAGCGCGACAGCTACACGTAACCGAGAGCGAGAGAGAGAGAGAGAGAGAGAGAGAGAGAGAGAAGAGAGAGAAATAGCGAGTCTCTCGTCGTGCAATTTTTAACCCACCCCGCCCCACGTTACTCTCGCCGTCAACCATGGTTGATTAAAAAACCAGGAGAGGGCTCGGATTTTGCTTTCCCGTCGACCTCCTACTTTCCCAACTTCTTTCCCCCCTGCCCGTCGTCCGGACAGCCAATTTACCGTTCAACTTATCCCGCACCAGCATTCAGCCAGCACTTTTAGCCAGCAGAAGAACTTTTTCCAACGGACCAGCCTTACAGCGAGTCTACTTTAAATATGGGACGCGTCGCCCCCCCCCTACTCACCCCTCCGTCCCGCAGGCACCGATCGACTCCGGGTCCAGTCCGAGTGGATAAGGGGACAGGCCGTTTAACGAATTTGTCCCTCGAAGGATCTTACTTCCGGCCGTGGATGCTGCGACGCCCCGGCAACAAAGTAAATTAAATTTCATCCTGCATCATCTCCGGGCTTTACGACACTATGCATTTATTAATGCCTCGACCTATTTTCTGCTTATCTTGCAAAATAAAAGGCCATTATAAATTTTAAATAACTCTTAAAAACCGAGTGGACCGAAAGTAAAAGGAAATCATCGTCTCCTGCCTTTTATTTATTGAATGCAGCTCGCGCTATATTAAATACCGTTTTAACCATAAAAAAAAAAATAAAAAAAAAAAAAGAAAAAAATAGAAGAAAGAGTTCGAGGGAGAGAACGGAGGGATAAAAATGAAAACAGCCAACTGCGGCCGCATTTATTCGCTCTCTCATTTATTTAACGACGCTTTATGATAAAAATTGATGGAGCTATTGTTCGAATAAGAGCAATAAAATCGTCGTGGTCGTTGTCGTCGTCGTGGTGGTGGTCGTGTTGAAAGGCTCGCGTTAAAGTCCGTATTGGAAAACTTCTTGGAGACGGTCGACGAATTGTTATTCCATTAAAAATGAAAAGCCAAATGAAATAATCCATTATCTTCTTGTTCGAAGAAAAAAAAAAAAAAAGAAAAAAAGAAAGGCTTCTAGTTGATATTAACCATAAATTCCGTATGCTTGTGCGGCGTAATGCAGCGTCGGGAGAGGCGGGGACGGCGTAGGAGCTCGCCCGGCGAAAGCCCAAATTAAGGCTTAAATATGTTTTTCATCCGAGTACATAAGTACGTAAACTTCTTAATTTATTTAATTAAAAGCCAGGAGGAATCTTCAGAACTTACGTTTATGAAGGAAATCTTGAAAATAAATTACCACAAAGGGATAAAAACAAAGTCATGCGCGGGTTTACTTGCCGAACGGCGACGGAAGAAGGGACGGGTGGGTGGAGCACGGGGTGGAGGGAGGGGGGGAGTGGTGCGTTTTCCCACCAGACGAGCAGAAATTTTGCAGAAAAAGAAAGATAACGCGATCTCGAGAGATTTTCGTTGAGCTTCCTCTTTAATAATACCATCAGCGTCGTAATCTGTCTGTTGTCCGTTGAATGCGCATGGTAGTTAAAAAAAAAAAAAAAAAGAAGAAAAAAAGAAAAAAAAATAGAGCGGCGGCAGATAGGGGCTGAGCTCGTTAAAACAATGCCAAGGTACGAGGGACACGGGAATGACAAGCTGAGTTGGGAGTGACGGGGCGAGAGGGGAAAAACGGAAAGGCCCCGAGCTAATGCCGACGAAATATAAATAGATTAAGGTTAACTCTCGCGCTTTCCATACCAAACGTATTAACGTACCTCTCCCCCCCCCCACCAACCAGCCGATTCCCAACAATTCCCAACAATTCCCAGAAATTTCCAGAAATTCCGAGCGATTCCCAGCGATTCCCAGCAATTCCCAGCAATTCCTAGATAGGGTGCAGCAGCCATCGACGGCCGAAAAATGTATATACGATAAATGCTTAAGGGAAACCAGGCCACGGATTGGCTCTCCTGGCCCAAAGTATTTTAAGGAAAGCTCGACTAATCTCTTTAATCTCTTTATTCATGGATGAGTTCGAGCGAGAGCTCTTATTTTCCGATTTTTCCGATAAAGAGAGGAGGAGGTATATTGTCAATATTCCACGAGAGCGAGATTTAATTTAAAGATAAAATTTGATCCTCCTCAGCTATTTGGATTTCCGCCTCCGCTTGCCAAATTTTCGAATAGAAAACAGATGCTCCCCTCCGTACGTCCCTTAACCCTTGGCATCCCCGGGCGCTTCGATCTCGGGTTTCGTAAAATTTCGGACTTTTAATTGTCAGTTCTGAATTACGGGAAGCGTATTGGACGGCCAATATAAGCGAGCTAGCTCTCCCCTCCCCTCCCCCCTCCCCCGCCCATTTCCCTATCCCTTGTAAATTCGAGAGAATTTCCATTTTCAGCGCTGCATTACGCTATTTGAAAACGAACCCAATCAGATACCGAGGAGATCTCACGTCCGAGAATAACGAAAACAACGGGTAAACTCGCAGCCGTGCACTCGCGCGTGAAACAGGTGAAAAAATATAAGTACCTAATGTACGCTCCATTATAAAAGCTCGGCTTACTATTCGATGCCAAATATAAAAGAGATTGCAAAGAGCAGATAAGACTCTGTTGCGCAACAAGGATGGAAGAGAGATAGAGCGAGGGGGGGGAGGAGAATCTACGGGTTACTCGCAGAGTCGGGTAGAGGGAAAAATCGTATGGGAAAAAATTATAACGTTCAATGATAATAAGGAAAGACACTCAACATCAACATCCTGGGCCAGACTTAAGCTTACACCTACAGATATATATATATAGTATATATGTATATACGTCCGTAGCTTAACTTTATTATAATATTATAATCATTTTCTTCGAAAGATAAGAATATACTTAAGCCCCTATTTATTTAGGAAGTTATGTAGAATTTTAAGGAAATACTCAAATTCACAAGTTTATCCCCGAAAGAGAGTGTGATTTTACGATATTATTCGCATTCGCTTATCTAAATAAAATTTAAAATCATCGAGTCGACGCTTATCGTCAGTGCATTTATTTTAAAAATTGTCTCACCTTGAGTAGCGATATTCACTTGAAATATACGCGAAACCCGATAGCGGGAACGACTTTGAATATAGTTATATTTTTATGTATACTCCGACAACACGTCTATCCTGCTTATAATTTTTTCCGATAAAAATTCTACGTATTAGCAAAATAAAGTCACACCTACGTCACTATTAAATGCCCATAATTCCGTTATATTGAATTTATGAGCTTGAAAATTTGTCTGAATAGTAATTTGCAGAACTAAAGGTCGCTACTTATAATCACTTTAAGAGATTTTTCGGGAGCTCAGCTTACCTACGTAATTCCACATCGTTATTACAACAATTCAATCTCCGCGTATAGAATCTTAAATATGAATTAGAGAAACCGCAGAAGTTTTTGTTATTCTGCTATTATTTCATGTATGCAAGATCTCCACCATACCCTCCAGTTTATAGACTATTTAATTTCTTATTGTTTTTTTTTTTTTTAATGCAAACTCATTAACCCTATTGTGCATGCAATAAATAAAGGAACGGGGAATAAGAAATGTAAAATAAATAAATAAATAAATAAATAAAATAAAAGAATAGAATGAAATAAAATAAAATAAAACAGCGAATTGTTCGAAATCGATCGAAATAATAAACCGAGAGATTGCAGAGGCTCCGATACTTTCTAAATCATTAATAACTTATTTGAGTCACGTTAGCAGGACGTTAAAGAAAAAAAAAAAAAAAAAAAAAAAAAGGAGTGCGACGCTCTGGGGAAAATTGCACCGGCGACACTAATAATCATCTATTCGACAACAAAGAGGAATTTTTCCACTCGGTCGCTTCGATCCACGGCGCTTTTCACGATTCTTATAAGCCCGGATATTGTCCTCATTAACTCGGCCGCTGATTTTCTACCGACACGAGACATATTTCTGCATTGTCACGAAAACTATTCGACTCGTGCATTCACGTGTATTTACAGCCGCATTTTCTGTCCCTTGTTTTTTTTTTCTTTCCCCATTTTTTTTTTTTTTTTTTTTTTTTTGTTTCCGTACCTTCTCGCGAATTCCGAATCATTTCTAAAGATTCCGAATTATTTCCGAATTAACGGAGCTGGGTAATATTTATAAAAACTCCTAGACGAGCACTGCCCTCGTGATCTTTTTTACGAAACTCGGCGTAAAATTTAATTAAAGCTATCTTTACAAGAAAGGCGAGTTGGGGTGAGGGTGGTGGTGGGGGGTTAGGGTGGGGATGGGGGTGGAGGAATAACGTAACGTGCGGTTCTTCGAATTTGACGAAGTGGTTAGTGCAGAAAATAGTGCGCCACGGGCATAAATATATTCTCGACAGTAATGATGGCAGGCTCATAAAAGTTTGTTAAAAAAGAAAAAGAGGAAAAATGAGCGGCCATCGGTTGGCGAACTCGCGTTGAGAAGATAAAAAATTTGCGCCCACCCTTATCGCCGCGGCTATAAATCGAGTAGCGAGCGCGGATACGACTAACCGACTCAACACGAACAAGATAGACGAGACAAGAGTACGAGAGGGATAAACAGTTAAAGTAGATATATGTGCCGAGGGAGGGGGAGGGGGAGGGGGAAATAACGGGAATCACGGCAAGCGGCGTAAATGTAAAATTGTAAATAATAAAAAACGGAAAGTGCAAGATGAGCGGTCGTAAAGCACCTAGGGGTGGCTGGGGCCGGGAAGGGCGGGTGGGGAAGGGGGGAGGGGCATTTGCCCAAGGACCGGTGCGGAGCTTAAGGAAACGTAAATAATGAACGCTGATGAAACAAGGAGAGCGATTAATGCGTAAAAATCGAGTGAATGTAAAGCTGAGCGTGGTAGTGGTGATTTCCTTCCGTGGAGCTGAAGCGGAACAAATGACTTAACGAGGGACGGTCAGTTCTTCTCCGAAGGGGGGAGGGAAAAAAAGAAAAAGAGAAGAAAATAAATGAAAGTGAAAAATCGTTGATTCGGTCAGCCTCAAGACCACGGGACTCGTGGAATTTTTTCATCCGTTTTCCGATCCCCCCCCCTCCCCTGTCCACCAACCCAACCAACACAACCAACCCCACCGAATCCCACCGAACCCCACCAAGCCCCCGCTCCGTAACTGAAATTGCGCAATTTTAGATCTCGTCCCCGAATACACGGGGACATTTTCACTCGGGTGCTTCCTTGAATTTCCACTGTTTATCCCGAACCGCTGCGCCCTTGCATTTACGGCAACTTATTTGAAAATGCTCGCGATGATTCCAAGTTTTATCTTTTGTGCCATTGTATTTTGAAAACAAGTTTTTGTCCCCGTAAGTAATGTAGCAACGAAAAGAATGATAACAGTTTCTCAACAAAGGATCCTCTCGATGATACTACGCAATCACACGAACCAAATGTAATATTTAGTTTATTAAAATATCCGTAGACCAAAGGCCACTGGATTTAAATGGATTAACTGACTCGCAGAGGGAATTCCAAGCTAATGGGATTTCTTACAGGAAGAGTTACGTTTTACATGCAAAAAGAAATAGACAAGGAAAAGGAAAAGGGAAAGGAAAAGGAAAAGGAAAAAAAGTAATACTAAAGAGGAGCTGTAAAATTTTTTTATAAAATCAAACGCCTAGTTACTGTTATTGTTATGAAATAGAATTCGTTACCGGAAGTCCAAATTTAAATTACGCACGTTGTAGGCACAATATCGTCGAGATAAATAAAAACCTTTGAAATAATAACGAAGAGTTAATTATGTCTCGGGATTTTTGTTACGGTTACGAATCCAGTATAGACGGACTTGCAATAATATCAGAGGCCCAACAGCTGTTCCGAAGAATCATTTGCGTTATCGGAACTATTGGTTCGCTTTCGATAAGATGCGATAATGTTGGAGTTAGCCAGTCCTTTGCTATTGTAGGGCATTTCGTAGGGCAATGGCAAGCAATGCTAAGGCCCGACGTTAGACCCGTAAGTCCTCCTGGAGCGAAATAAGTGTCGCCTAAGTAAGAAAGTAATAAGGCTAAGGAAAGTATGTTTCACTTAATAAATAAATAGAGTATTGTACACGCTTTCGCAATTTAATTAAAACAAGGAATGCAAAGAGATAGAGCTGGAGGCTTAAATCACCGGTATTTCATTGAAAGTTTGATAGCGAGGAAGACGGGAGATAAAAGTTAAATCATAAATAACGAGGCTGAAGTTTCTTTTCAAAAAGTATAAAAAGCTAAAGGCAAAAAATATAAAATATAGAAGAGTGGGAGTGGGAGAGTGGGAGAGTGGGAGTGGGAGAGTGGGAGAGTGGGAGTGGGAGAGAGAGCGAGAGGGAGGAGAAGAGAACGTTAAGGCGTGGTGAATAGGGTAAGAAAAACAAATAAAAATAAAGAGATCGAGAGGGGAGGGGGATGGAAGAGAATAAAAGGGGAAGGTACAATTTTGGTGGAAGAGCCCTTATCGGGACTTGGATCTTAATAAGTCGGCATTAAATAAGAACTTGTACCAACCGCACTACATTATTTTTCCAAGTAAGGCAATTCAAAGGGATTTGGCCGAGTGAGCCGTGTAGGAGAGACGGCCAAGAGCAACAGCGGCAACGGCACCGGCAACGCCAGCAGTACCACCGACGGCTGGAGGGGAATAAAAAAGAACGGCGGCAATAAATTATAGGACAAAGGGCGCTAGGTCTTACCGAGCCTCCGGACACGGGCTAAAGATCGAATCAAAACATCCGCGCGTCAGTCAGAGGACCGGCCGATGGAAGGAGACCTTTCGCCCACCACCCCAACCCCATTACCCTACCCTACCCTACCCTACCCCCCTCCCTACTCCTTCTCCTCCACCACTCCCTCCTCCTTCCGCTCCTCCTCCTACCCGCCGAGCCCTTTTATTTTCGTAAATTACGTCCGACTCGAGTCCGCTGGCCAGGTCGACCGCCGGTCCTGGTGATATACGCCGGCAATTAATGCCGCGCCGGGAATACGCGCCCGGGCTGTTACATCTGACGGCCGGACCGCTGCACCTGCACACCAGGTCACAGATTGATGGGGGCCGATAACGCCACCCCCCCCCTCCAACCATCCACCCCCTTCTATCCCCGCCACGCCCAGGCTAGTTTCATTTTTTTCCCAAGTCGCCGCCCGGACGACGCGGATAGGCTTACATGCCGAGCCGACCGCATCGAACCTGAGGTCCTTTCGCCCATCGATCGCTCCTGACGAACTCTTTCGGGATCAATGTCATCGGGAAGGAGCACGGAAAAGTTCCCGTTTCGGAAAAGAATATCAGGACCAAGTGCCTCGAGTGCTGCTCCCGGTGCTTCTTTTTTTCTTTCAGCAATATACGATATGGTGGGCCCATCTGTGTCCGTCGGCTCGCTCCGTCAGTCCCCAGGACTGACCCGGATGGTCGACCGAAGGGGTGATTGGGGTCGTAGCCGGGTACGAGAAAACTAATGGGAAAACTGGTCGTCGCCGAGCCGCTTTTCGCCGAGAGATTAAAATATGCAAATGGCGCGACTGCTCGTGGCTGGCGCTGCTCAAACATATCAGGTCGCTCGGATCCTCTCTTGCACCCCCCGCCCATCCCCTACTCACCACTCCCCCTCCCCCTCGCGACTTACCAGCCACCGGGTCTCCCGCCCGACTCGGCGCTTCATTTCGATTTAACCTATTCCCGGGAAGCCCGGATGTCTGCTCGAATATTGACGTCGATCCTCGACGGGAACCCGTCGCCCGCACCCTCTTAAAAAAAACCCTCGCGCCAATATCATTACGCCATTGCCAAAACCTGACTGTGCAACTAGCTTCCCCCGGACTAGCATTACCGATACATTAACGCTGCAACTGCGAGCGACGTCTAATTAATTTACCGCGTCAAGCCTTACGTAGAGCCACGATTTTTCGGCTCCCGTGTCGAAATCCTGGGGATCGCCACCATCGCCACCGGCACCCATGGCTGCTCGGAAGGTCGCCCGGGAAGTAACGACGACGTGGCTCTCGTTCGATCACTCGCGCCGCCTAACAATCAGTTCGTTCTTCTTCTTCTTCTTCTTCTTCTTCTTATTATTATTATTATTATTATTATTATTATTATTATTATTGTTGTTGTTGTTGTTGTTGTTGTTGTTGTTGTTGTTGTTGTTGTAACAAGTACGGGCGAAGCCCGAAGTAACGGTGCGATAAGTGCGCGGGGCTTCGATCACGCATCGCGATCCTACGTACTTTTGCCGAGCGCGTTTCGCTCGTTAATGCCCGTTCCGGGAGAGTAAATATAATTATAAATTTGACTAGGGAGCTCGAGTGCGCGCGCTTCCCGTAACAGCCCGTCCAAGTGGATGCTCCTGGACTAGCGTATTTGGCCATTCGTAATTTAGAACCCGGAGCTCCGAGCCAACAAATTTTCATAATGCTTGTAAGGCCGCACTTGATATTAGAGTCCGGACGGGGCTGATCCTCGAGAGCCCATCCCGAGGGCGTTATTATATATCCCGGCAGCCGTCGAAGTATCGTAGAAGAGGAAGGGCGCGAGTACGACTGGTTAACTAGTCGGGCCGCTTCCTCGTTTAATAATTAAGCGGATGCACATGGCCGTCGCGAAGCCATCGCGAAGGAGTCAGCATCGGAGTATTGTATTTAGCGGCTAAGTGCCGGGATCAATAGTCGGAGGCGCGGCAGCGACCCCTTAATTTTCATGGGCAGGCTATTTTTTTCCATTGGATTCTGGGTCGGTGAAGCCGTTGACGGGTCCTCTGAGCCGGGAGCGAGCTACGACCGTTTTCTGTAATTCAGCCTCGAGGTGCTCTTTACCGCCCACCACCTTCTCTCCTCCACCCCCCCCTCTTCCTTGCGTAACACACACGCACGCTCTCTCTCTCTCTCTCTCTCTCTCTCGCTCTCGCTCTCGCTCTCTATCCACACCGCACCCCCGTCCCCGCGATCCCCATAGATTATGCGCGCGCCGCACGCGAGATATCGCTCGAGACGAGGAGGCCGTCAGCTGTTTTCGCCACTGGCAGACTCCCCCGCGATCTTCCTAGCCACACCCAGTCGCGCGACGCGGCGGCTCCGTCCGCGAGTCGGCGATCCGGGACGATCCGGGACGATCTGGCTTTATAAATCGGCCGCACCCGGAGATCGAGACCACGTCGAGACCACGGCGTCTCTAAACATTATCGACCCCTGCGCCCAAGACTGACCGCAACTCCTTACACCACCACCCCCTCCCCCCGGGCCTGACTCCCAACGCCTCACGCACACGCACTCGTTAACGCTTTAAGCACAGATAGTTTAGGATCTTTAAGCACGATGGTACGGCGAGAGGAATTGGCCGGACGAGCAGTTGAGGAGAAAGCCTTACGCGACAGGACTTGGAATTTATCAGAACATTTAGTGATCGAGTGATGATCTACGCGTTCCCCCGTCGTCTACCGCCATTAGAGGCTATAAGTTACCTCGTACAGTTAGCTCCATTCGAGGAAAGTGCATACCCTTTTTGCACGGAGCCGTAAGTGGTTGGCAAATATGAATTGACTAGACATTTTTTTGCAAATGCCTAAAATTACTTTGTAATTATATTTACATTCCGTTCCTTAGAATTCATACTAATGTTTGTTTTATGCCGGCATTAATGCCCCGACGCTTTTTATTGCCATTAAAGTAACATTTATAGTAAGTTAAGTTATTTTCCAAGTGCAAATTTAATGCCACTGTAAAATTACCTGTTTAACAAAGGCTCGGAGGAGCTATCGCGCGGCTTATTGCATAACCCCTCCACCCATCCCCCCTCTCGCCTCTCCGCCCACCGCCGACCCACTCTTATTTAAATAATACAACTTCTTTCCAGGGCCATGGCTTCTTTCTTTCTCAACTTTCTCCATACCGAATCACTTTTATGTCCACGTTTTACGTAACTTCTCGAGAAACAAATTTATTACAAACTCTTTATAGTTTCATCGTTTAAATAAAGCCGCCAATGTGCCTCGACTCTCCGCTATAAAAGCACGATCAAGCAAGAATGGCTTTCGATCGAAAGCTTTTATTTTGAATTAGGAATAGGAGACCGCGATAAAGGGACATTTATCATAGGGCCGACGTCCGATCTAATGTCCATGGGAATACGTGGGTACTCGTTATCCCAATAACCCTCCTGCGCGATTAAATCATCTTGTACTGCCCGTTTTACCGAGTAATGCAACCAAAACTTACTGAGCTGCGCGTGTATACGTTTGCCCGAGACAGCGAATGCTGTTATTAGATTATTTGGCAGTGTCAATAAGTAAGGACGTCAATCGGGTAATGTATTTTGATAGCGAGGCGGCAGCTTAGAAGGTAAACGGCCAACTAAAAATATAATCCGAGTCGCGAGCTCGACGTGACCCAGAAATAAAGTTCAAACATTTTATAATTAACCTAAGAGTTATGCGGATATGTGTTTTATCCGGTACTCTCGGCCAGCCAATGAATGAATCGATTTGCAATTTACATCATTTACAAGATAGGCATAGAAAATAGGTATTGATTGACAAAGAGAGAGAGAGAGAGAGAGAGAGAGAGAGAGAGAGAGAGTAGGATTTATTTATAAAATCCATCACCCCTTTCCGAATCCACGTATTCTTTCTTTCTAAATACTCTGATGGAATTTCCGTTTATTTCCGTATATTGTCGGCCGTTTGAAACTGTCGATCCTTCGCCTTCGTTAAAAATAATTTCAATAAGAGCACGAATTCTTGTAACGACAGCCTTTCATCCGAATCCTTAGTCAATCATTATGGTGTCGCGTATGACGAGCACGTCGATGTAATAAAATTTTTCATAAATTATTTCCATGCTTTTTTGTGTATGTTTGTCTGTTTGTTTGTTTGTTTGTGTGTTTGTTTGTTTTTTTATTTTTTTTATTTTTTATTTATTTTTTTATTTTTTTTTTTTTCCCCCGCCAAACCGAGCGAATTTATACTTCAAAGTAGGTAAAAAAAGTATATGAATGTTTGGCTAACGAGAGTTATTACGTTCAATGACTAATTCAGTTTTCAATAAAATTTCAAAGGACTGGTTTGATTGTGAGATATTTGAAGAAACTGCCCTTACCACTGGTCTTTTCATTTTCTCATGCTACACCATTACCTGGACAAAGAGCTTTCCTCTTTACAGAGAGAGGCGTATTTTTTTAATCAACTTCATCCCCCCTCCGCCTCCTAAACCCCTTCCCCTACCCGTCCTCACACCCGGCCCCCTACTTTTTCGATTTCCGATTCCCTTTCTTTACGATGGATTCTACGCGATAGGGATGGATGTAGGGCATATTCTGTCTAACGACTGACGCCGAGCAATGGGTTTTCTCCTTGGGATGAAATAAATCGGCTCCTTTCAATACACTCGTTAGAGGCCGTGTCCGAAAAAAATTAATTCCCACCCGCTGGACTCTGAGTAAAAAGGGGCGTTTCTTCGGGTAACGGGAGGTAATATAATCGCTCCCTCCCTGCGTAACCATTGATAGGACGTGTTACAAATCGATTAAGGCTGATGCCCCCGTACGAGTCAGATAGGGTGAGCTTGCGAGAGAGAGGGAGAGAGAGAGAGAGAGAGAGAGACGGCACAAGTATCGCAAGAGCTGATCGGACCGCGTGTCGCACTGCGGCTCTCCTCCCTCCTCCCTCGCACGCACGCCAGGACTAGGAAAGGGCGCTCGGGGTGCGGTCGTGTTTTTACCCTCGCCAAAACTACCTGGAAATTTGCTGGATGCGCTCCTCCGAGCCGTCAAAGTGTTCCGCGAGAGAGTCCAAGGAGTTCAGCTCTAGGCTTCTGGTACGCTTTCAAAGAGAAAAGAAAAAGAAAGAAAAAGAAAGAAAAAAACTACAAGTCTAGCTTCTCTTCATTAATAACCTCGTCGTTTGTTTGCTTTTATATTTCTTTTTGAAACCCCTTCCCCTAGACGTTTGCCCTCAACCTTTCCCACGACGTAAACATTTTCATTACTAAAGTGTATTTGAGGTCATACACCGTGCGTGTGTTTATTATACAAGCATCGAAATTCATCAAAAAGCTAATAACCTGCTTAATAATCCGCGTAGATCACAATATTCTTTTTAAATTAACAACATCCTTTGGGATATTAAGTACTGATTAAATCTTCACGCCGATATCCCTCGACGTGACCTTAAGTAAAATGCCCACTTTACACTAGCCCAAGTTAGGAGACATTTCAATACCATTACGGAAATAAAGAGATTATTTATTTATCTATTTATTTATTTTTTCTATTTATTTATTTATTTATTTATTTATTTATTTATTTATTTGTTTGTTTGTTTGTTTATTTAGCCGCTTGCTGAGATCCCCCGATTTACTTTAATGCTGCTGATTGAGAAAATTGGTACATTGAATTTAAGCAGCTGCGATCCGTCCTACCGAAATTTCTAGTGCAGAAACACTCATTTAACAAATATACTAGACGATTAAGAACGGCTGCGTTATGATTTTTTTTTATTTCCGTACTTTCTTTTAACTTCTTTTACGAGACCTCCTCTCTTGTAAAGAAAGTGAGGTTTTCTTTAAAAAAAAAAAAAAAAAAAATGTATTTCACTTAATTACGGCGTTGAGAACGATTATCAAGAAAGTACAAACACTTTCTAATTGTTTTATAACTACTTTTATTGATACCGAGATACGCTATTGTTGCAATAACGGCTGGTTACCCTCATAAAAATCTTATCTAAATCTAATATTGTTTTAATCATTATCGATCATCGGTCAATAAATATCGACGACAAGTATACTGCTGGAAAGCAATAACTTCTTTTAGACCCCCATAAATTCCTCCCCGTTATAATTTACTGAGTTTAATTAAGCTATGAATAAAAATTTTCTATATTCAACAGAATTCGGATGGAACGGTCGCGTAATTTCTTGTTTGAAAAATCCTTTGCGCTTGTGATTCTATTGAAAATGATCTATCGTACAAATTTCAGCTATTAAATAAAGGTAGGAATTTTCAAAGTTTTAGAATTATTTCAGAAGATTTTAATTATTAAATTTGTAAATAATCTTTATCTACGCCATACTTTACGAACTCTTCTTCGCAATCTACGTATACGTATATTATAAATATACGAAGGAGTCCTTAACGGAGAAACCTACGGCCTTTTAATTATTTCAATCCTGCCAGATGAGAATATCTTTAAATTATAATAAGATATAATGCGCAGCTGGAAAAAGAAATCCCCACCGTATAAGGAATGAAATTCGAGGACTTTTGAATACGAGATGCATTTAATAAGTATGCGTAAATAATAGAAGTGCAGGCTTTCGATTGCAATGAAAATGCCATTTTGCATTGAATATTTATTAAGTTCGATGCCGGGAAATAATAAATTCAAGTACGGGTGTCGTATCTCGTTTAGCCTCGAGTGAGCTTGTAAAATTCTACTACCCTTAGTTTCAACCCCGATAGCCTATCGTCCTGATAAATATGACATATATATATATATATATATATTTGGGTATAAAATAGATTTTCCGAGCGAATTATATTTCATAAAATTTCAGATTAATTCCGAAGCGGGTCGTCGGTCCATTGTGTGGAGGACCTTGAGAAGTACCATAAGGAGGGGTGAGATAGCCAAACGACTACGTCCTAGAGATCATTAGGATCGACAAAAGGGGGAAATTGATTATGACGGACAGTATTTACGGAAGGTAAATAAATAAATAAATAAATTACATAAGTATTTGAATGTCTTAATGAATATTTAAAGCCCTCGCGGGGAGCCCGATTTCCCGGTGATTATTATCATTTGAAAATGTTATTAAAGGCAAAGCTGTTGAGAGCGATGGGAAATTACGATGGAAAGGCAAAAAATGTAACGTAATTTTTGTCGTGCCTCTCGCAATGAGCCGAGTATTATTTTTGCCTGCCCTGGCCGAGCGTAATACCCGTAATGCCCATGCTCGAACGCAGAAGTCGATGCCGTCACCGTCTGTCTCGATTTCGCACACGTATACAATACAAAGGCTCGGCTCGTCCGAGGGTGAAAGAGCGGAGGTGATCGGATGCGGATAATTAAATCCACACATGCTAGTCACTCAACTCTATCTTCTTCACTTATAGAACTCGAAAAATGTATTAGACCAGCGATACGGGGCTGAATTATTAAAGGACATCCAGCACTTGCCACGGACCGTTCGTTAGAGATAGGAGAGAGAGAGAGAGAGAGAGAGATAGGAGGAGAAAGGGCAAGAAGTCAAAGAAGAAGAAGAAGAAGAAGAAGAAGAAGAAGAAGAAGAAAACGAGAAATAACAGAGGGAAAGGCTCGCTTAGCAGCAAGCAAAAGACCTTCGCTCGATACTTGGCTGGCGCCTTCCACCGAAGCCAAATAGTACAATCGATTTCTCATATGGCCGTCTTCTTTTCGCTCGCGGACGACTCCTCTGTATCAGCGACTCGATGTCCGTGAAGCGTACCGCCGTAAATAAATTATCTATTTCTTCCTTCTCCCTCTAGCTGTCGGCCAACTGACTTTAAGCAATTCGTCTTCCAGCTCTCTTAGTGCTCGCTCTAGCCTCCCAGGCTATTTAAACCCTCAGTTTTTTAACTCGTTTAAGCGTAACCTGGCCATTTCAATTTCTCGTCGTTTCCATACTCGCTAGCCACCCCCCTCCCCCTCCTCTGACCCCAATAACCCCAACCCACCAGCTCGTCCCCTACCCTAAGCGCGCACTGCAGGCCCCTTATGGTTCCACTTTGTGATTCTCGGGGCTTTAAACTAAATTTCCCGTCGCTCTTTACCTACATTCGCCTACCTTTCCTATTTTTTTATACATCAAACGTGCCGCCGGAGCACTTTCAGGGCTTTCCCACGTAATTTCTGCTCTTTTTTTCATCCCGTTCCCGTGTGGCCGGCTGTTGTGCCAACTACTGCACACTCGTGCTCGAAAATTGCTTTTTCGAAGGCTAAACTTGCGTGCGAGAACCCGACATCAATCTACCTATACATCTTTATTGAGTACCTTCAATCGAGAAACACTTTAGGACATTATGTGCTCCAATTGCAAGAGGATTTAGGACACGAGTAGCATCGAGTGGCTTGATTTTATCAATATTGCCTTTAAGGATAATCGAGAGAAGCACACGGCTTAAGCTGTTGTCGCTGCATTCTACCTGGCATTTTCCCACTTACGTCCATTCAGCAATAAAACAAAAGGAACCGAATCTGTTTACCAATTACAATACATGATGTCCCGTTGCTCGTTACTCATCCAATATCCGCTTCCGACGATTCCCCCGAAGAACGTACGAGAAGGACGTGCTTTTGCATAATAAATACACATCTGCTCGTTTTAAAAATTCGCGACGATAATTAAGTAGCAGAATAGAATGCAGTAGTAGAGTCGTAATCGAATAAGGTTCGTTCGGGAAACTTCTGGAGGTTGATAAGTTGTCCAACCGCAACAAACAAGAATCGAAGGATTAATGCAGCGTCCGAATAAGTGATAAACGCTCCTCGTCTGACTATATCAGGTCATTTTCTACTGTCCGGGGCCCAGTAGAATGACACGACAATGCGGCGGCAATACGTATAATCGCCTTGACATTGGATGAAGCCTACCCCTTTAGTCCCTTAAATCGGCGAGCCATTTGTACTCGGGGCTCCAGATGTCCATTATCGGCACCGAATTTCCAGACCCTCGACCTCTCGAAGGTTATCGGCGACCCGAGCGTGAAAGCAGCCGTAGCAAGCCAACCGGATAAATTGAATCCACCCTGTATCATCCCGTTATCCCGACGTTACCCCCCTCAATCCGACTAATTGGCACGAGCAAGGTAAAAGAGACGGCGAGTCTCTTTTCCTTCCCCTGTCTCTCCGCTGTGCTGTCAAAGAGCGTTAATTGCCAATCGCAGAGCGGCGCGCGTATCGTTTGCCGATTAAATCGACGCTTATACTACTCGAGCGGTACCAGCCGAGCCCCGCTATAGATCCTCGTATTTATCAATCGATCCTATTCCATAGGAAAATAAAAAGAGACCGTAAAACCCTCCGGACTTCGCTAAATAAAGAAACTTCTTTTCCCTAGGTGAAGCTTAACTGCCAATCCGTTTAAGAGATTAATGCCCTGACTGGGATCGTTAATGGTCTTCCGCCCCATTACCATCCAGTCGTCTCATCTTTACTTTCGTACCTTTTAATGGGTCGGTCGCGAATAACTTGAACTTTTAATGGCAGGCTCGGTCAGGTGGAAAGACGAAAAGAAATAAAAAAAGAAAAAAAGAAAGAAAGAAAGAAAGAAAGAAAGAAAGGGGGAAAGAAAGCTGGAATAAGCTTGAAGAAGCTGGACTTACCGGTATTTCCCAAACTGCTTCCTCCTCGTGAGCCTCCTCGTGAGCCTCCTCGCGAGCCTCAGCGCTCGCCCAACTCGTACCCTGGTCACTCGCGTTCACGCGTCAACCTCCAGCCCAGATGACGCTGCGGCCCGTCCGAGCGCGCGAGTGCAACTGAGCCGAGGGTCACCGTGAGGCAGCCTCGCGTTCCGCCGACCCCGCGACGGACTGCAGGGTGTCACCCCTAGTACGGAGGGGCTTTTCGGCCCATCCCCACCGCTCGAGGGCGCGCGCATCCAGTAGCCGACGAGCGACGCATGCTCCTTGGCCGCGGGACGCGGAGCTGAAGCCGATAAGCGCGCCGAATTACGAGGACGAGGCGCCGCGAGGACGGGCCTTGGGCGTGGACGCCCGACCTGGAGGACGGTAACAGGTGGACGAGCTTCGCGATCATTCTCCCTCTCCGCGGCTCCCAGCAGGAATCCGGGCCGCTCGATCGCCGGGGAAGGCGTGTTGCTTAAGATGCTTAAGCCCCCATCGTGAGCGCGGGGTCCAAAAAGACGCAACCCATCTACCCCGGAATCAATTAAAACCAGTTCTTACGACATTTCCGAAACTTAAGGATGTGTAGATGGCGGTGAGGGGAGGATGGAGTGAGAGAGAGAGAGGGGGGGGAGACGCGCTCTCATCCTCGGCCCGTGTCACTTCATTGATCTTCACTCGGCCGCTCACGAGGTAACAAAAGCGCAGGGGGGGAGGGAGTCACTACTAGCTGCTCCTCCTCGAAGACTCGATTCGATCTTTTGCACGTTGAGCATCGACTTGGGAATTAACCGGCGAAATTGCTTTTCCACGCTCGCCAAACTTACTCTCCCCCTCACAAAAGACACGGGCATTTTCCGACGTAATTAATGTACGCGAGACACGCACTCCGATGCTCCCGCCAAACTCCCCCCCCCCAAAAACCCTCGACACCTGAATAATTTACTTTTTGTCCGGTCTTATCGACTTTCAGGAACTACTCTACTTACCTTCGGCATTCTAAATAAAAACAGAAAAAACTGATCTCGAGTCCAACCTCCATTGTCCTATAGAATGACAGAAACATCTCCCTCTTCTTCTTCTTCTTCTTCTTCTTCTTCTTCTTCTTCTTCTTCTTCTTCTTCATCAACTTCACCTACTTCACCTACTGCACCTACTTCCTCACTACCCAGTTCCGCAATCTGTGACACTATTTGTCGGGCCCAGTACTTTGCCGTTAAAAGCGTAATCGTAAGCACCTCCCCCTCTCCGATCCCCGCGCGCCAATCGCGGTACACGAAAAAGAATCGGTCTCCAAACGAGCGAAAGTTCACTGGATTCGATTAGCTATAAGATATAATTATTCCCAACTCGTATAAAATTAATCCTTCTAATACACACTCGCAATTATCCAATTGATTTAATTGGCCTATATAATATCCAGCTTATGCTCGCGCATGTACGAAATATACGTATATATATATATATATATATATATATATATGCATATATACGATTGAACCAAGTGAGCCCCACTTATCTCTAGACACCTCTGGATCTATAAAAATAAAAACCGGCGGCATATCCACGTCCGCGTGCAGGTATACGAAAATTCAGAAAACAACAAATACCCGATAACATCTCATTCAAATTAAAAACTTTTTCCACCCATAAATTAAAATCTGACAGTCGACTGACTCTTTTATCTTTTTTACGGTATCTCATAGATCCGAATGAGTGTAAAGACTAAATGTCGCCCAAACTAATATATTTGGCGCGGCTTATAATCGGATAATAAAAAATAGAAAAAATAAAAAAAATTAAAAAATACCGTTATTAACCATTAGTTATTGTTATTCGATATTTATAAATGCATAAGGAAAACCTTGGAGCAATATTTTAATTGCTTTCATGCATGGTATTGCATATTTAAATGATCCTGGACAAACAACCAGCCACGTATATAAGCTCCATTTAAGAAAAAAGTAATACGGGTTCCGGATGAAATTTCAAGTATAGATCTTTGCGGCGTTTTGGCATTCATCGTATAATTAATCTTGTTTCCTAATAAAAACTCCTTTACATTCGATAATACGTGAATAGCGGAGCATACATTTCTAACGCATCGGAGCAGAATATCTAATGTGTTTTTTCATTGGAATATGTAGATATTGTTCTCCACTTGATAACGTCTTTTTAATTTTCATTCGCTCTTATTAGTTAAAAATTAGCCATCGTCTAATAACGGATCTAATAACGGCTTTTACAGTAAAGTAGCTGCGGTAAAGCTCCTTTATCGCATTAACGCGAACAAGCAATTATTAGCAATTATTAGCAATTATTAGCAATTATTACGAATTATTAGGAATTATTAGGGAATAACGATTTGAGGGAGGGGAAGGGGAGAAGGACGTTATATTAAAAACGTTTATCCAGTCGGATTTTTAATCAAAAATAAAAAGTTAGTTGAGCCATAAGAATAAAACGTCTTCATTGTTCTGATAAAAGTTTTTTAGTCTTTTAAGTTTTGGGAAATTTAAAAGATAATTAATATGATAGGTGTCGTTTGGCATCGGCGAGTCCAATCGAGCTCATCAACACAAGTATGCCTCGGTTCTGTGCCAATTTTACCCAGGATATTTGCTTTTACTCTTCTTTTTCTGAATCTAATTTGATATTATCTTTTCGTATCCCTGTGCAGGGTTGTTGGGGTGGGGAGTACTACACTTAAGCGTATTTTACTTTACGGCTTTACCACTAAAACCTTATATACCGTCATTCATTCCCTTTTCCAAATTCAACCACATGACGAATCCACCATATAATCTACGGGATTTAATTATCTTTACAATATTGTTGCACGTTGTATGCGTACACGCGCTGCGTGGATCCGCGCATCAAATGCATTAAATCGCTCTCGTAATTGAGGAGCAGGGAGGGGGGGGGGAGAAGAAAAAAAAGGACGGAGAAGCACGGAAACGTGGACGATATTACGCTATTAGAAATTCTATGATTCGGCGACTCGCGTGACAATATCCTATATTTCGCAGAGGTTCCGCGACAGAATGTAAGATATAAATTTGTCCAATGTAACTTCGACTTTATTTCCTCCTCCACTTTGTAATATTAAACCGGAATCCTTCGATCGATCTACCTCAACAAAGGATTTATTAATAACGCTTCATCATCTTCATAATCCATTTTCAGCCTGTCAATCGTCATTCGCTTCTTTCTTCTCGGCTCTTCCCCCCCCCTCCCCACATCTGCATTGTTAATGAAGATTTTCTACTTTAGCTGTCAGATCCTTATACTCTGCCATTTACGGTGTAATCATCGAGCTTACCACCATTTTTACTCCGCTTAACAAACAAATTCAAATCCGAAGTGTTGATCCATTAATTACATCGCTCAACTATCTTTTTTATTATGATGTTTAAATAAATAAACTTTACCTGGTCGACATACTATGGGTAATGTTTTATTAGTTTTATTAATCTGCTGAGTCAATCATTATAATGAATATAAAATAAAATGTAGTCGTTAATGCAATGGAATAACGGTAATAAAGACAATGAAAATCTTTATAAATATCTCAATAAAATTCCTTAGATAAAACGTATTATTAAATGCATTTATTTATCGCGTATTTCATTGCTTTTCTTAAGCCATCAACATTTTTTATCACGTTTAATGTTACTTTCAGGCGAATAAACTTTTACATAATAATTGCGTTTACGAATACATTTGTTACAGTGTTTCTCAATCACATTTAACGTATCCGCCGTATCCAGCGCGTCCAGCGTGTCCAGTTAAAGTCGATTATTTATAACCAGAGTGAATTGAAAGCCGTGTACGATTTTCGGATGAAAAATAAAGTCCATCAAGTGAATCGTATAAGAGCGAACGGAAGTCGAGAAATAAGTATAAGGCCAATTAGACTCCATGCTTTACAATTTTTTAGCCATCAAAAATTCTTTTCAACTATGATTATGATTAGATATTATTATAAAGAAGCTTAATTTGTAAATAAATAAATTATAATACAATAATTGTTATGAGGAAACATGAAAATATAAAAAATATTTCCATATATAATTTGCGTTACTTCATCAAATGAAATGAAGCGAAATGAACATACGAATGTACTTGTACGTAATTATAAAGAAAATTATAAAATTCTTAGTTTTTTTTATTGTCGTGTGCAATCTTAATAAGAATATTTATTTAAAAACATGAGTATTTGGTAGAATGGCACAAAGGCATGTAGCAGTGAAAATGTAAACTAAAATTTCCATAACAGCGTAGTAAATAAAATATGCCAAGTTTGGATATTATAGTTATATCCATGGTAAGGCACGAGGCAAATCATAATATATTACACGTTTATAAAATAAAAAGCGTAAAAATCTCTATATTTTAAAAAATGTATTAAAATGTTGAGGATAAAATTTATCTAACGTATGTACGGAATGTTCAGTCACAATTGCATACTTTGTGGATAAACGATACTTGAAGAAAAACAGAGGAAAAGAGAGTTTAAAAGGAGGTGTAGTGACCATTGAAGATGAAGACGAAGTGCAATGAAGTGAAGAAGAAAGGTAAACGTTCACAAGGCATGACTTTCTTTAGTAGCTTTTATATATTTTTCTTTCTCCCTGACCCTCCCTCCCTGGCCCCCTCCCTCCCTCTCTTACCAAAGTGAAGAGAAGCGGAGCTCGAAAAAAAAAAAAGGAATGAATTGCCTTGAAATTCCGAGAATTCAATGGTACTTGCATACTTTTTTATGAAACAATTCGCGCAGAATATTTTATTTCCCGTAGCTCGGAATGTTAAAACAAATTATCGATGTGCATTAACAATAGCCGAATGCTCCTAAATACAATGAATACGAAATGGATTTCTTTCCAGCAAACGTCTTATAATTTTCTACTTATTTTTATCGACGTAACAAGCTTAAAGAGAATATACACATTTGTGTCCTATATTATATTATTCAAGCTCTTACGTGTTTAACTTTCCGTTCGATTTAACAAATACCACCCATCCCTCTTCCATCCCTCTTCCATCCCTCTTCCATCCTTCATTATGCAAATGCAAGAGTAAATAAATAAAAATTGTTCCTGATGTTGAACGAAAAATCTTGTGCAATATAAAAACTAAAATAAATTATACTTTGCTGAAGCGATTTATGTAAATATGTTTAGAAATTTTAAGTTGAAAACATTGTCCCATTTCGCAGGGAAATTTGTTTGCCTTGAGGAACCATGTTTTCAGTCGAAGAAAAGCAAAACGGATCAAAAGAGTCTTGATTTAATTTTTTTTGAATTAAAACTCGATTGACCTTTAACTTTGATATAATTCGTCACGTGTAAATATACGTATTGTATAGGATTGGCATTCGGACTTCGTTTCGCCTCGGAAATATTACGACAGAAGTACCGAAAGACTTTCTGCTCGAGTCGGCTTTATTTTTAAATAAATAAAACATAAAATTAATAGTAGTGCTAAATTTAAAGGCTTCAATCCGGGGTAATAAATTTAAATAAGGGTTGAAAATCAATTCGAAACGAATGGAGCCTCTTTTACAGCCGAACCCAGTCAAAAGTAACAAGTTACATTATTCAAGTATCTTAATTATTGATAAAATAATTATGAGCAATAAATTATTCAAGTGCTCTGAGCCATTAAAGGGAGCCGCGGCACGACATGCTCCGATTCCGCGTAGCTTCGCTGCTCGTAAATTTCGTACTTTGAAGGAAAAGGAAAAAGAAAGGGAAGAAAAAACGTAATAACACACTGGCCCATGTAATGTTGACAAATACAGTGGCTGCTCTGGATCGATAGGGGAAGGCCTTTTTATCGGTTGAAAATTTCACCGAGTAAGAATAGTAAGGAGCGGAGCGCCGGCTTTACAGGCCCTCGAAGTAGAAATTCATGTAATTATTAAGTGAATCGCGCAGGAGAATAAGTGAAAGAAGTAGAAGTAGTAGAAGAAGAAGAAGGAGAAGAAGAAGAAGAAGCAGTGGACGAAAGACCTGTTTGCCGGTTGATATTTTTAGGGAATCGGGGAAACTGTACAAGCGAATATAATGGAATATCCGCGAGGTCTGAAGGGCATTAATTATTATAGCTCGTTATCGAAAGCACCTTACGATTAATTGATAATACTAATACATGAAGGATTCGAGATCCAGGTAGGTAGGATCCTCCGGGGAGCGGCACGCTCCTCGGCAAAAGGTTGATTGAGAGCGGTACAAGGTGGTGGATGACGGCCGTGATGGTGGAGGGGGGGGGCAGGGAGTCGAGGGCGCAGCCACATAATATTACATTATAAATTCCAGGAGCAGTCGCACAATAAGACACAAAGCCCGAGTACTAAGCGAAATGCGCAGTGTAAGCATGTAATGTATAAAGCTATGAGTAAGCATACGCGCGCCGACGTACATACGTATGCGCTCTATAATGCTGTCACTCGCATCGTCGGCGTTTAATTACGTTCAGTTGTCGCTGCTCCGCCGTTCCTCCTCATCCGGCTACGGCGGCTACGGCGGCTACGGCGGCTGCGGCGGCGCCTCCCACGTCTATCCTTCCCGCGCCGTTTTTTTCTTTCCCCCAAAGCCCTTATCCGACTCGCCCTTCAGCCTTTATTCTTACGACGAGTCGGGCCGCGATTTATATTAATCGCGAAAGTCGGATTAGCCGCCCGGGCCCGGGGTCTTGGCCAACGATCCCCAGCTAATTAACTTTGGAATCTCGCTGGCAATCGTTGCGTTTGACAAGAACTTATTCTAAACTGCGAATTGCCGAGTGGTAGGGGTGGCCGGGGATTACCGAGGATGAAGCCCTCGGTTCTCCATCTCCCTCCATCTCCCTCCCTCCCGCCCTCCCGCCCTCCATCTCGCCCTTCGGGACGCTCCTTGTCTCCTCGGCTGTGCATTGATAAGGAAAGCCGATTGATAAACACGGGAGGCGCGAGTTTCTCTCCGCGATATTAAGCCTCGGCTTAATGCGCCCCCTCTCTCTTTCTCTCTCTCTCTCTCCGCTCTCTCTCCGCTCTCTCTCCGCTCTCTGTCGAGGTCCCTCTGCCTAGGAAGCGGCCATTTGGCCGGAAGTGAGAGATAATTAGGCCGGGGGAGGGCTCGGCTACGAGCGGACCGCGTTAATGCGCGGGCTCGGGCAATTATCGTTTGGCAGGCCTGCCAACCAACCGCTTAGCCCCCGTGCCGATCCCCGGGCTCGCGGCCACTTTTCTCGCGCCCTCGGCCTAATAATATCCCGCGTCCTGGCAAGAGCCACGAGGACGTTAGCCACGGGTTATTATGCCACCAGGCCCGGCCGACGCCCCGCTGATTGCGCCACATCCACGACAGCCCCCCGCTAACGCAACTCCGGCATCCCCTTTCAAATGGTTTTTTAATGCGACTTTGCCTATTGACGCGGTCGCGACGACTACGACTACGACTACGACTACGACGACTGCGACTACGACTACGACTACGACTGCGACTACGACTACGGCGACGACGACGACTACGACTACGAGGAGCTTCCGAGCCTCTGGAGACGCTAATTGACCCCAGCCAATGCATCAGCTCGGGATCTCATTTCGGCAGCTACGCCTAACTGCCCTACGTGATGCCCTTGCACCTGACTAACCCTTTGTAAATTCAACGGCCCGACGAGCGCATAAAAGTAATTAAACTGATTATTGCCGACCTCGCCGAGCCGAACTTCTTACAAATTCCCATCCAGACTAAATTATACGCTGCTGAAACACAAGCGACTTTATTTAAACATAGATAACCGGGGTAGGTAGCGGGGTCGCGGGGAGGGAGCAAATTTCTTTATCTCCGAGTCATAAAATCTTATTCAAACTCTCGTTAGTAAGCGTATATTTGCCAACGGCTGACTTGGAATATTGTTGCCATTTACCGTATCTTCCGAAGCCCACGTAACTTTACTTACCAGCATATCATTCCCGCTCCCTTTATAATGAAATACAATTATTTATACGAAAACGGTTGAAGGCTGTTTTTCAGAAACGTCCTTCCCCGCATAATACGTATATGTATATGTATACGGCGTACGCTGTAATAAGCATTAAATCAATAAGCTAACGCGTGTAGTAAAGGATTTCTTTGGTGTAAAATAGAAAAGGCGAGAGGAAATTTTCGTTACTCGCTCGACGGTGGCGAAACATCTATTCAAAAGTAATCCGTTTCCCGTCGTTATATTGTAAATCCGCGACAATGTTTATTATACAGAGTCCTCTGAAACTAAATACTCTTGGTGCTGCTGCTGCTGCTGCTGCTGCTGCTGCTGCTGCGAGCCCCGTATTCCCAACATTCTTTTAAAATACGTCTTTTCAAACATTGCCTTGCCTTTATTCCGCCAGTTCGTTGCTCCATTTTAAATTTAAATTATATTATACGATTCCTCGTACAATATCCCAAGAAGAAATGTTCTACTTCTGGGAAAGATCTGGGGGAATCGGATGAGTATTGGTATTTCATAAATAAAGCCCCCGGCCCTTTAAAAATAATATAATTATACGCTTTCGCATTATCTGCTAATGACGGATAAATTATAATATTGAAAACTCGGAATATCGCCAAACTATCTTAAATCGCTATCGGAGTAAAATTAATATATTATCTAAATCCCATAATTTCAAAGCTACGCGGCCGTCCATAAATTCATACTATCGTACATTATATTTATTGCAGTTTCATTGCGCATAAAAACCCTAATAAATATTAGATATTGTATGCATCTGCATAGGAGTGCAAAGTATAGCATTAAAGAAGATAGGCAGAAGATAGGAGGAAAAGGTTAGAAAGGGCAGAATTTCTCAATGACAGGGATTCTTATATCTAATTATATTTAGTTAAACGTCGATTGCTCAGCATCTATAACATCCGCAACGGCTGCGCAATGAATTTGATTGTTATTTTATGTAATTGGGTTTATTTTACGTTATTGGGTTCGTTCGCTTTCAAATCAGTTGCTTTATTTACTATAATATTTAGCGTATGAGTGCGGATTGTTGCAATAGCAGTTGAAACACATTCTCGTATTAACGCTACTGGCTTAACTGCAATTGCGATAATTGCTCAAGGTACGTACGTGAAATACTTAAGACCGAGTTCTGATGATTGGCCGATCAAAATAAATATCGATTGGATGCATCCGCGCACTTAAGATACAAGTAAACACAATAATAATAATAATCCATTGCTCTACTCGTCCGACACTTTATCGATTAGTACTTAATATTAAGCCGAAGAAAAATAGCAATCGCGGATCGGAATCGATAGTAAGTTGTTGTATTTAATGAAAACAACGTCTTACATCGTCGGCTAGACAGATAAGATGAATTTATGGGTATGGGAAAATGAAGGAGACGGTGTAAAAATAACTGAAGTAGTTATAAATGTAGTCGAAATTGACTGAATAATTATTCGCTCCCTGGCAATGATTACCCATTATCCGGTACAAAAAATACTTCTTACCAACGATCCAACGATTCATTGAATTTTATAAAGAAATTATGTTTCGAGGTCGTCAATGTAATTCAAGCGCTTAAGTAAAATGATTGTGCGAGCGACTGATGAACATTGAATGACCGGGAAATGACGTCGGATTGAGGATTAAAAGGCCGCTATGCTCTTCTTTAAAAAAGGTTTTTTGTTTTTTGCCGCTAAAAGCTACGCGGTACGAAAGACACGTGGGATTAGTTAGGAAAGGTGCGACCTGCACCCGAGACTAATATCTTGGGCTGCGCTGATTCATTCATAATTAATTATACGTCATTAAAGGCAAGTGAGTAAGGCAAGTGGCCAAGCAGGCGAACGATTATATTTGAAATAAATAATGGTTTGGGGTTGAGTACAGCGCTACGTCGGTAGTATACTCGCTTTTATGGAAGAGACTTAACCTTAGACGGAGAGGACATTTAATTTAAAGAAGCAAAAGAAGCTTTTTCAGAGATATGACGGATGACTCTTGTTACTAGATTCTTAATGCACGCTACCCGGCTCGTAAAATATTACGGCTATCAGCAGGAGCGAGTGGTGATAAGTACGACTGTCCGTAAATAAAAATAATTTCAGGTAAATAAGTAGGACTCTGATTGGAGGGTTTATGGGGTTATTGGGGGGGTGGGGGACGATAAGGAGAGGGAAGAAGACAGGAGTTGTTGCACTTGATGTTGACACTGAAAATATGAATTGACGAGCGGATTACGTTCGTCGGTGGTCAGGAAGCCTCGAGCCTCGAGCCTGGAGCCCTGAGCTAAAATCCAAGTAAAGTAACGGACCGAGCGTTCCTAGGAGCTGGACTTCGTCCAGAATAAGAACCATCGCGTTTAATGTTCGAGTTCAAGTCAGACGCTCTTCTCTTATCCCAATGATTTCCTAAGAATGGCCGGAAAGACTGGCCCGCCCTTTTCCTGTCCGATAATTCCTTACCAAGGATCCGGGCAAACACCTTACTGACCATACACGTTTGTCCTCGAGCTATAAGAAGCTGCTTCTGCCCAAAGTAAGAGACGGACACACAGAGAGAGAGAGAGAGAGAGAGAGAGAGAGAGAGAGAGAGAGAGAGAGATAAATGTCCTCGGAGAGGGTCGCAGCCCGTGAAAATCTCCATAATCGGTATCGCTCGGAGGGCTCGTCGCGTGATAAAAAGCCAAAATTAAAGGGCATTAACTCGGCGGAGAAGGGAGGGAGTAAGAATGAAGGAGTATATGTAAAAAAACGCGTTGGGGTTTCGAAGGGGTTGGAGATGTGTCGGAAGGGTCGAAGCCGAGCCACGTAATAATCAAAGAACAAGTGCAGTTCAGCGGAATAATAGAGAGAGAGAGAGAGAGAGAGAGAGAGAGAGAGAGAGAACCTTATCCTAATTGCCGGTAATAAAGATTTTTTTTTTTGCCGCCCTTACGGTTCGACCACACGAGGCCGCCAAAGTCCCCGGGCGATTGGCCGTACGGTCAGTCGCGAGCGCGACGTCCCTCTCCTGGAGCGTTTCCTGGAGGCGGCAGCAGCAGCTTCTTCGGAGGTGGAGGGGAGAGGGGGGGGGAACGTCGAGGGCACACAACGGAAGCTCGATCGATCTCCACTCTTCCTTATTCAAATACGCCGGTTAGGGCTTATTTTGCCCTTTTTTCGTCGTATGTTTTAGCGACTGAATTAGCGATAATTTGGGAACGTTAAGCGTCAACCGAGGGTGTCTAATGATAACGCCGTGGTGGGTGGGTGGAGGGGTGGCTAGGATGAGAGGAATCTCCGTAAATAGCGTCGGGTTAATATGCAAAGATACCCCAGCTTAATACCAGGCTATTTATTTATACTTATTTGAATAAAAGCGGAGACTCGCGCGGGCCGCTGACAATTTTACCTCCTGTTGTCGCACTTTCCAGGACGTCAGAGGAGCACTTACGTCGGGGAGAAAATAAAGAAGAGGAGCTTATCGTAGGGCTCGGAGCTAAACAGTCTCGGCTACGCTCCTCCGGCTTCCACTTTTACCTCGGAATCGGTATCGCCAGCATGGAGGAAT